>CM040118.1:420660068-421860068 GCA_022559845.1 Amorphophallus konjac
TGTCTAGACTGAGCCACTTGAACTCTCTCTCTAATCAACTGAATCCTTTCGGTGGTATCCCTTACCATATATGGGCCTAAGAGTTGTTTCTCGCCAACTTCATCCCAGCACAAGGATGCTCGGCAACTTCTTCCGTACAAAGCTTCGAAATGTGCCATCTGTATACTTGCCTGGTAGCTGATGTTGTATGCAAACTCGACCAAAGGCAAGTGATCATGTCAGCTTCCACCAAAATCAATGATGCAAGCCCTGAGCATATCTTCTACTACCTGATTTGTTCTCTCGGTCTGACCATCCGTCTGAGGATGAAAGGCTGTACTAAAGTTGAGTCTTGTCCCCAACGAATGTTATAGACCCTTCTAAAAATGGGAAGTAAAATGAGGGTCTCGGTCAGACACGATTGAAATAGGAATTCCATGTAGTCTGACTATCTCTTTAATGTATAAAGCGACAAGAACATCTACTGACCATCGGGTCATGATTGGCAAGAAGTGTACTGATTTGGTCAAACGGTCGATGATGACCCAAATTCCATCATGTCCCCCTTTAGATTTAGATAATCCCATAATGAAGTCTATACCGATATCCTCTCACTTCCACTTGGGAGTATCAAAAGGATGTAGCTTACCGGCAGGCTTTTGGTGTTCCGCCTTGACTTGTTGGCATGTGAGACAGCGAGACATGAAGTCCGCTACTTCTCTTTTCATGTTGGGCCACCAAAAGGTCCTTTTCAAATCTTGGTACAGTTTGGTAGATCCTGGATGAATGGTGTACCTTGATCTGTGAGCTTCATCTAAGATCTTCTTTTTTAGCTCTGGACAATCTGGTATGCAAGTTCTATCTCTAAACAACAACCTTCTATCTAAGGCTATCTTGAACTATGCCAGTGGCTGAAGCAATTAAGATTCCCTGATGGATATGTATCTAACATAGCCCGTTGTGTGAATGTCAATGAGGGAAAAATTTATGGATTGAAAACTCATGACTGCCATGTGTTCATGGAGAGACTTCTACCCATTGCATTTCGTGATATATTGCCAAAGCCTATATGGGGAGCATTGACTGAGTTGAGTCAGTTTTTCAGGATTCTATATGCATCAGAACTCAAACTTGGGGACGTACAAACTATCGAACAGAATGTGGTCACGACAGTATGCAAGTTGGAGAAGATATTTCCCCCTGCGTTCTTTGATTCTATGGAGCACCTGATTATCCATTTCCCATACGAGGCCAAAGTTGGAGGACCGGTACAATTTCGATGGATGTATCCATTTGAGAGGTAATCATTATGTATTTATAATTTATTTGACAGTTGCTACATGTGTCTATCATTGTCACTGTATGTCAATGTCATATGAATTGTTATCATAAGTGTATGCATGACCTGAAAATGAGGGTTCGCAACAAGGCTAAAGTAGAGGGTTCGATTACCGGGGCATATATTATTGAAGAAATTTAAACTTCTGTTCTATGTACTTCGAACCCAAAATTCAAACTCGCCGCACTTGACCTCCACGTAATGATGATGGAGGAGAGGTGGGTCCGTCCGATCGGTTGTCCATATTTAAGTATCCAAGAAGTGCATTTGAACGTTGTTCGAATCGCATATTAGAGGACAGAGAGTTGTTGGCCGCAGAGATACATGTTCTCCTAAACTGTGTTGAGATTGAACCTAATGTTGAGTGAGTCCTTAACTCCGCAGGTGCTAAAATTTATAAGTTGCTTGACATTCTTCCTCCCATTTACGGTGATGTTGCATTCATCATTGCAGGTAATTTGATTCAGAATTAATTACCCAATGTCCACGCCTTAATGACATGGAGGTTGAAAAGGAACGAGAGAGATCTTCTGCTAGATGGCTTAAAGCTCAAGTTAGTGCCAAAGTTAAGTTCCACAAAGCTTGTGGTGTATGCCTAATTTTAAAGTAATGTGGTTTATATTCATAGGTTGAAGAAGGTTATGTTACTAATGAAAGAGTCCGGGTGATAAGTTATGGACCTTCGAAGGTCGCGCATGCCTATCCAGGATTTTTTGCGAATGGTTATAGATTTCACACCAGAGATTATGGACAAAATAAGTCTACGATGAATAGCAGCGTATGCATGAAAGATAGTACATACAATGAAAATGAACTTGATTATAATGGTATTCTTGAGGAGGTCATAGAATTACAGTATCTCGGACAAGACAACCATATATTTATTTTTAAGTGTCATTGGTTTGATCCTAATTCAATTCAAAATGGTGCAATATATGGGATTGTCAATGTCAAACATAGATCCAAATTGAATACCTATGAGCCATTCATTTTGGCTACACAAGCCCAGCAAGTGTATTATTCAAGTTATTCATCATCCAAGAATAAAGATTGGTGGGCAGTCCATAGGGTAAAACCAAGGCTTGTGCCTAATGATGAGTTAGATCTGACTGAAGTTGTCTCAGAGGATTCTAGTGCTGAATTTTTTCAATCAGACGATGGTGACACTGCAGAGTTGGTTGCTTCTAATGTTCATCTAATCGAATCTAACGAGCCACTTCGATTGTCTATATAGGACGAAGTGGAAGAAGTCTATCCAACAAAGATAAATGAAGAAATTGTTGGGCAGGAGGAGTCCTCTGAGGAGGAAGAGTATGAATCTAGTGAGAATGAGGAAGATGATGAAGATGAGGCTGAGTTTGATATATCTTCAGCATCTGAAGATGAAATAGATAATGATTGAATAGGTTTGGACTAATATGCACTTCTTATCATTATTACTTACCACCTCTCCTCGTAATTAGTTTTGGACTAATAAGCACTACTTTTATTGTTGTCAACAATTAGATGGTTCGGGGAGGTCGTACCAGGACTTTGAGGAGAGGTGATTATGGGATGGGTTCTACTAGTATGTTTATTTAAATTCTTAGATAAATTAGTAGTGATTATGTACTTTATTTTGCTCATGACATTTCATGTTTATAGGTCAGAGTGCCTCCGCACCAGTTACACCGCCCCCACCACCTACTACTAGTATGTTTATTTAAAATTTTAGATAAAGCCATTTAGTGAATATGTATTTTGTTTTACTCACGATATTTTATGTCTCCGCACCAGTTATATAGAGTACACCGCCCCCACCACCTGTTGCTGCTATGTTTATTTAAATTATTAGATAAATGAGTAGTGATTATGTACTTTGTTTTGCTCATGACATTTCATGTTTATAGGTCCAAGTGCCTCCGCACCAGTTACACCGCCCCCACCACCTGCTGCTGGTATGTTTATTTAAATTCTTAGATAAGGCCATTTAGTGAATATGTAATTTGTTTTGCTCACGATATTTTATGTCTCCGCACCAGTTACACAGAGTAAACCGCCCCTACCACCTGCTGCTGGTATGTTTATTTAAATTCTTAGAGTAGTGACTATGCACTTTGTTTTGCTCACGATATTTTATGTTTACAGGTCCGAGTGCCTCTGCACCAGGACTATAGAGTACACCGCTTCCATCACATTCTACTGGTATGTTTATTTAAATTCTTAGTTAAATGATAAAAATTCTATATGTTTACTTGTTGAATAAATAATTTTTTTAATAATGAGCTAAATTCTGATTAACTACTTCTATTTTACTTATGACAGGTACGTCGGGCATACCACCTATGATTGTTGGCTCATCCGCCCACCCGGGCACACAACCGGTAGACGATGTTGTTAGCCATCACGAGGGTGAGTAGCTTCAACTACAGGAGGGATGCAAGCCATGTTGGGTCTCTGGGTAAATATTTAAACTCATAAATTATGTTCGTTATCTATCCATCAACTATATAATTGTTGACTATCATTTTAACATCTATAATTGCAAGGATAAAATAGAGCCCAATGACGCTTCTCGTTTTATTGCCAACATTATTGAGTGACATGTGACCGGCCCATATAAGTCATTTCGAAAGTTTCCTCAGGATATCCGCGATCGATTGTACGATGAGTTCCTGGTATACAATTTAATCTTTTAAATTACATATTTCCCAACTCTGCAATTTCAATTAAATAACTTATAAAATTTGAATTTTTGAGAGCGAGGATATCAGTTTGTGAGGCGAGCTGACGCCGGACGAGCTCGATGTGCATGGAAGGCCACAGCAACTATAAATTATAAGCATTAATTACATAGCTGTCGGGACCGTGCCAAGGCTCTAGCAGGGGGGAGCGAGGACCGTGGCCTTTAGAAGGCACATGGCCCCGCATGGATGAGGAGGGAGCACTGGGAGGACCTCTGTGATAGATGGGCTGAGTCTAATTGGATGGCCAAATCCGCAAAAGCCAAAGTGGCACGTGTGTAACATCCAGATGTGCATCTCCATACTTCTGGATCCGTTTCCTTCGTGACCCAGAAGGAGATATTGGTAAGTAATAATCTTAATTTTATTTTATTTTATTTCTTATATGTCCTTATTTATTCTCTATAACATATATAACATGAAATGAAGAGGGGTGGTACGGTCTCATACCACGATTTATTTGCTACAGTTCACCAGAAGAAGGGGACCGATCAGTATGTCAACGAGAGAACTCGCTCGGTAGTGGTAAGATTATATACTTACACATTTCTTTTCTATTTCAATTTTTAAATATGATTAATTAATATGAAATTTATAATATTTTTTATTCAATTTGTAGGAGTCATATGACAGGCATATGACTGAAAAGTACTAGGAGGAGGAGACGCAACGACCGTAGCTAGATCCTGAGGCATGGGTAGCAGCAACCGGCCCAGCGAAGAAAGGACGAGTATACGGTTTTGGCAGAGCTTGAACACTAGCCCGATTCTAGCTTCTTGTGCTGGCTCAGCTTCGTCCTACCCCAGTAGCAATTCCTTCTCTACTCCCTCCATTGGCACTTCTACGAGTCATATTAGATCCATCATCCGAAATGAGGGAGACGGCATCAAGGAATGCATGGAGGCACGCCTTACTCGTGTGGTTGTTACCCTCCTCTCCCAGGCGGGGATTTTGACTCAGGGAGCACCCTCGAGCACATCACAGCCCTCTCATGTGAGTATTTAATTTAACTTTTAATTTCGTATACTTTAGAGTTATAATATATTTTTTTGATAGGTAATGAATTGTATTAAAAGGACAATGTACAAGATGATGGTTACTAACTACACAAGCTGTAGACTAGTAACCTGAGTCATTTAGAAAGCAAGAATTCCAAATAACATTCAACTACTGTGGTTGGGTCGACCGAATGGGTCGACTCAACCTTCATTAAATTACAATTTACATAAGAGCATCAATCTATTAAAAGCCCTTCATTGGATTCCATTTATTCAACACTGAATTTCTTAAGACGCCCTTGAGCCATCCCTTAACCTGAGCCATTTATGAAGTCGAATATTGGGAACTCAGGACCACACATGCCGTGGACTCAATTAATGTAAATTTAAATTAAACCTTCTGAATATGGTTTCCTCCCTCCTTGATAACCGACTCAGCCCTTGAAATTCAATACAGCTTCTTGCATCTTCAAGGATCTAGATGAGGACATTTATTTTTGAGGTTGCTACCATGTCCTCGAATATTCTTGTACAATGTTCCCTCCAAATCGTCCATATAGTGATTTGAAGTAGAATTCTGGCAAGTTTCACCATTGGAAAGGAACCTGGAAATTGCTGCTGCAACTGCTAGAGTTCTTGGCAGAGCCCAATCTCTAGCTGTCTCTAAAGATCAAACCAAATAAGAATCTATTTCCACACCCATTGAGCATAAGGACATTCAAAGAAGAGATGTTCCTAAGTTTCATTGACTTTCCTGCATATTATACACATGCTAGGAAGGTGGTATCCCCTCCTCTGAAGATTCTCAGCTGTGGGTAATGTATTAAGTGCTGCTTGCCATGAACAATGAGAAGCCACTTGTGTAGTCGAGTTTTTCCAGATCCACTCATGGTAGATAAATGAGGGGCCTTTTTCGCAAATTGCCTCCCAAATGTGGTTAGTCTTTGCTGCTTGGTCAAGATGTTTCCATTTAATAACATCCCTTCCTCCATTGTGAATTTGAACTTCATTGATAAGACTCCACAGATCTGCCATTTTCATGGAGAGAGCAGTGGGGATATTCCATTTCCCTTCCAAGATGAACATCCCAACTATAGCAGTTTTTTCAAGTTCTAGATCCTCTCTGATGTGGTCTCCAAATAGCTGATTAATGCTGGTTCGATTCAGCCATGGGTCCGACCATATATTTGTATCCTGTCCATCTGAAATGCAGTAGGTAATATGAGTGTTGATCCAGCTTCTAGCATGCAGGATACGTTTCTATGCTGAAGAATAGTGAGGCTTGATTTTGTAGTCCCATAGATTCTTCTTTTCTAAGTATTTATTGTTGACCCATGAATACCATAATGACTGCTTTTTTTGGAGAATGTCCCAAAGCAACTTACCCATACAAGCTTGATTCCATTGTCTAAGATTTTTAAGTCCCAGTCTCCCTTCAGATTTAGGCTTGCATATCTGATTCTAGGAAACCATATGTAAACTTGATTTTGAAGAATGTCCTGTCCAACAGAAGTTTCTCAGAATCTTGTCTATTTCTTCAATTAGACCTGCAGGTAAAAGGAAAGCAACTGCCCATTAGATAGAATAGGATGAGAGCACATATTTGATCAACTCTAGACGACTGGCTCTTGAGAGCATCCTATTCTTCCAGCATTCTATTCTCTTTATCTTCTCTACTATTGGAGTGTAATTTCCCTTTTTTATAGATTTGGAGACCAAAGGAAGCCCCAGATAGGGAACAGGGAGCTCCCCCTCACTTACACCTAGCTGACTGATTACCCAAGATTGGTTCTGAACACAACCTCCTAAGTAGGCTTTACTCTTAGTAGAGTTTAGATTTAGCCCTGACATACTAGCAAAACGATGGAGCAGAGGTCCAACATGATTAATAGTGTCAGGATCATCCTTCAGGAAGAGAATCAAATCATCTGCAAAAGTTATATGAGATACTTGCATATTACCAGCTATAGAAGATCGGATATTGCCTTTCAAGACTTCTTCTTCCATCAGGGAAGTGAACCCCTACATAAAAATTGTGAATAAATAGGGTGATAAACGGTCTCCTTGTCTGATCCCATTATTGGTGTTGAAAAAACCTTGTGGTGTGCCATTCACTGACACTGAAAATTTGGCCAAATAGTAAGATTCCCCATAAATTAAACTTCTCCACCACCTAACTCAATGTTCATGGCCCATTATTAAACTATTCCACTAACCTACTTTTAATAAGGTTGGAAAATGTCACTATCCGAGCTTTAATAGGGTATAAAATCCATAGAAAATTGGTGTTTAAAATGGGCTACCTATTTCACCCTATTTAGCCCAATAAGGTTTGTCCAATAGACCAATTGTTATTCATAAGCAATTTAGCCCATTAACTTCAATTTCAGCCCATCTAAGGTTTGTTTCATAGCTCAATTTTTGATTCTAAGGAGTTTAATTAGGCCTCTTAAAATTTAAGCTCTTTAATTTCAAGAAAAATTCAATATAATCTCATCATTTTATTGATACTTTATATATTTATTATATATATATATATATTGAGTTACTATAGAAAATGACCTTAAAATCTCATAATACTCATGGCGATCATGTACAAAACATGCTTTCGACTTGTTGAATCGGAGTGGAATCACGTAGACTCGTTCATACAAGTTCAGCGGAATTGAGAAACATAGATGATTGATGCAGGGAAGAGAAGCCATGGGGAGGTCAACGGTACCCACGCTGCCTCCTCAGTTTTGCTATGTGATACCTATGCATCATGCATGCTCATTTTTCTTTTTGGGTGTTTTGGTTTGTTATGACTAAAATTAACTACATGATGCATGCTGGGTTTAAAAAGGAAAACCTATCTAATGCATAATCAGAGGATTTATTTGCCTGACTCCGAGATTGTTCGGTCAAGAGTTTATGATGCCTGTCATCCCAGCTTAGCAACAAGTGTAGTCTGGAATCTTATGGAGATTCGTCATCCCACATTTGTCGCTGAGCAAGGTCGAGAGTTCGGGAAGTCCGTCATCCCGTATGAGACAATAGGCGGCCGTCAAATAACTTAAGGTGCACAAACTCTTCACAATTTTTATTAGAGAGGAACTTGGTTTTGAGTGGTATGAGCACATCTAGTAGGGGGGTGAATAGATCCCCACTCTTTTTGACCACTTCTAAAAACAACCGAAAAACTTGAAGGATAATGAGAGCAATTTCAAGCACGGTTCTATGTTAGTGTATGAGATAATCAAAGCCCAATAACATGAGACACAATAATAAAGTCACAACACCTGCGAAGGGGGGTAGAAGAAAGGGTGTTCACACAGCAAACCACAAGACTAGAATTTTTAAGGTGGTTCGACTGTTACCTAGCAAGACTACATCCACCCCTCACAAAACCGGTGAGGCTTCCCGCTGACTAACAGCTTGAACACCGCTGATGCACAGCTTGACACCGCTGATACACGGCCTAGATACTGCTGATACACAGCTTAGACACCGTTGATACATAGCTTGACCAAGGAGAGAACTCCTCACAAGGCCACAAGGCTCACGGTGCTGCACACAGCACCACACGGGGTCGACGCCCCACCAACACACTAGACTTTGAAGAAGAAATCAAAACAAGAGAAACAAAAGGGGGAAAAGAAAACACGAAGTCCAGTTACTATAGAATGAGAAAACTCAACAAGACCATGATGCAGATCAAGACTTCTTGGAAAAACATGGCTGGCTGGTTTCTTCTGGCTGCACTCTTTCTTCTCCTCTCTTCCTCTCAGATCATCTCCTGGAAACTCGGGAAAAGCACTATTTCTTTCTCGTTTCTCTCTGTTCTTCAACCCCACAGCTTCTCCAAGCACCACCAGCAACAACGGCAATAGCAGCTCCTTATGCAAGGGTGCGTCCATTTATAAACGCAGGGAGTGAAAAAATTTCCCTCTAAGCATCTCCCATTTGATTAGCTGGAATATAAAAGAAGTTCTTTAAACAAATAGACCTGCAACATCTTCTTCCCCAGTGGCTATCTGTAGAAGGACGTCCTTTTTGTCCTGGAGGATTTTCTAGAGTCAAGTTTGATTGGTCAGGTGCAAAAAGGAGGTTACCATGATAGGTGACCTTTCCCACATTTGCTACAGATCCTTTGACCAGAAAGCTATTCTGGTAAACTTATGATGACAAGGACAATTATCTATCCTACGAGCCTTTTCTAGACCTCAAAAGTCATATTTTTTTGGGTTTACATCGCTTCTCTTTGTTCTCTGTACGGTCTTGAACTGTAGCGGATTTGATAAAATTAGTCTGAAGAAACTATAGGTGCATCGACGCAGCAAGGACATTGCGTCGACGCAACCGTTGAGGGCGAGCTTGAAATGGCTTCTGGGAAGTTCATTGCGTTGACGCCCTGACTCTATGGAGTCGACGCTGCCTTGAGATTTTCCTGAGCTATTATAGCTTTTGCTGAGAGGAGTCGACGCCGTGAAGGTCTGGAGTCGACGCAACCAGTTTTTCGCTTGAACCGTTTGCACGCTGACTTTGATAGTGTTGACGCTGTTGAAGGAGTGCGTCGACGCATCCTTTAAGAGGTGCATTTACAACGCTCTCTGGGAGAGCCTTGCGTTGACGCCCTGAGATGGTGGGGTCGATGCAGCTTTGAAGGCCGCCTGACTTCTGCTTCTGGAGAGTGTTTGGCGTCGACGCCCTGAGTTGATGGGGTCGACGCAGCGTGCCGCAACATAACATCATCAAGGAGGAGTCGACACTGAGGGTCGACTCTCTTATTTCCCACGCCGATTGCGTCGACGCAACTGAGGCGATGAGGTCGACACATCCTAGACCTGTTTGGATATTTTCTTCCTCTTGTGCTCAAATGAGTTGACGCATCCAATGGTGAGGTCGACGCAACCTTTGAGCTTTGTTAAGCTTCTTCACACGTAGCCAAAGAAATGATGTTTCATGATTTTCAAAAGCAATTGGCCAATGACTTATAGTGAGACATCATCAAAACACAATTTACACAACATTCTCCCCCTTTTTTATGAGGACAACTATAAGTCATTATGCTCACAGTTTTGACAGCAGATTTTGTCATGCAGCAAACTATCATTCAAACTTGAACATAACTATCATGCAGCACATCAAGAATTTGTAATGAAAGCATGCAGGCTAAGTGAAAACGGACATGCTGAAGGACTCATACGAATGATGACTCAACAACAACATTCTCCCCCTTTGACATCAACAAAATAGTAGGGGTGCTTTCAAAATGAGCAGTGGAGATGAGATGTGGAGAAAATTTCAGAAGAGGGATTCAAGTCTAAGACAGGCCTAATGAGATGACTGGAGCAACCCCAAAGTCAGATATATACCAGCACAAAAGCATTTCATGGTAATAGGGTATGAATTGATGGATTAAAATCAAGAGCTTCTAGAAGTGTTAGAATTCAAGCAACTAACAAGAGAGTGCTCACTCAAGATTTCTGAAGCTGATGCACAAGTGTGAGCCAGAGTCCTTGGTATTCCCTGTTTAGTCTGGATCATTGAGATCCAGTGACTTTTCAGGATCAACTACCATTAGTAATGAAGCCAAACATGCGGGAATTGTGAGATTTTATTTGATCACACACCTCTGATTTTTACAATGGCCGTACTGACAATCAAGTTCAACTAACACCTTTTTACGTGAGGAGTCACATTTGTTAGATGCAAGTGCCCCAGTTACTTAGTGCAGTTAACTATCATGTCTCATTTAGATCAGAGTTAGCTTGCCACTTCATGCCTGACCCTCTATCACTTCATTGGTGAAGGGGTATAATTTCTTAGTGGACAAGAGCCATTGCTCTGTTAAGCCCCATCTGCTCATTTTTTTTTATAAATAATTCTACCAGATCAGAGTTAGTCAAGACATTAACTTTTGACGCGAACCACCTCACATCTCAGGTGAAGTGCATCCGGTTACTTAGTAAACCCTAACCATTGCCTTACAATGAGTGCTTTGGATAAATCTCAAATGATATGGTTGTTTAATCATAATACTCAACGGGGGTTTATCAACCAAAATTGTTACTGAATATGCATAAGCAGACCATGGGACATTAGAACTTATAATAGTTAAAGCATCAACAAAAGTAAGCCTGAGGAGTCCCTCCTTCAAGTTTCTTGTTTTCAGACTTCAGGAAGTTATTGACCTTAAAACCTCAATTCATTTAAACACCCATGATATAAAAATGCAGAAGATTTCTTTCAGAGAGGTCAGTCAATAAAAATCAATCTTAGAAAAGAATCTCCCCTTGAAACAGTACACAAGGGAGTGAAAGAATGAACAATAGGTGGAATACGCTCCCCCTCAACAAGTGCAAGTGCCTGAATCAAGAAGCATACTCAAGAGAGTTTGAATGAGCATAGTCATGAAATCAAAATTGGGATGAGAGAATTAAGCATCTTAGATTGACTGGAGGAGATGAGATCAAAATATCATCATCATTGCAGTGCATAGAATCTGAAGGATGGTGAATTTCTAAAATCTTTGCAGGTGTGTCGACGTAGGCTGGATAGTGTGTCGACACAGGACTCTTTCACAAAATGAAGAATTTGGGCACTTTGAACTATGGCGTTGACGCACAAACGAGACTGCGTCGACGCATGAGTCTTCAAACAGTGAGAAAACTTCTGACATGGCAATGTTACAAATGAACCTGTCTCAATATGATTAACCAACTCCCCCACAACCTGTGGACAATAAAATGCAGTGTGTGAGGACCCTTGGTACCTAGCGGAGTATCTTCTCACACATAGTGAGTGCTCCCTGACAGACTGTGCCTACCCTTTCACACGTCACCATTTTATATACCATTGGGTGATTCACACATGAACAACCTAAACTTCTGAAATCATAAATGCAACATACTCCCCCTTTGCAGCAACAACCAGTGACCCCTTGGACTTAGATGAGCAGAACCATGCAAGTGCAATCAAGTGGGGGGCCTACATAGACCCAATTCTCTTCTTAAAGTAGAAAATCATTCATTGCTCAGAGGTTTTGTAAAAATATCTACAATTTACTTTTCTGTTTCAATGAATTGTAATTTAAAATTCTTTTTGCTAACCTCATCTCTAAGGAAGTGATGTCTTATCTCAATGTGTTTTGTTCTTGAATGCTGGATGGGGTTCTCTGTTAAATTGATGGCACTTGTGTGATCACACAATATGGGTGTGCAACCAAGGTCTATACCATAATCTTAGAGTTGGTGCTTTATCCACAACACTTGGGTCCCACAGCTACCTGCAGCTACTTATTCTGCTTATGTAGTAGATAGGGCCACTGAGTGCTGCTTCTTTGAAGCCCAAGTGACAAGACACCCACCCAAATATTGGCAATACCCACTAGTGTTTTTTCTATCAAGTT
Source organism: Amorphophallus konjac (assembly GCA_022559845.1). NCBI lineage: Eukaryota > Viridiplantae > Streptophyta > Magnoliopsida > Alismatales > Araceae > Amorphophallus > Amorphophallus konjac. The sequence goes on from CM040118.1 coordinate 420,672,501, forward strand.
TACACCCAGCATAGTCAGCATCAGTATAAAAAATTAATTCAAAGCAGCATGATGCTGAATACCACAGCCCTAAATCATGTGTGCTAGCAACATATCTTAAAATTCTGTTTACGGCAATATGATGGGATTCTTTAGGATTGGCTTGAAACCGTGCACACATGCATACACTAAACTGAATATCAGGCCTTGAAGCAATGAGGTACAAAAGAGACCCGATCATATCTCAGAATGTTTTAGGATCTACAAATTTACCATTCTCATCTGCATCTAGAGATTCACTTGTTCCCATGGGCATGGATATGCGTTTGACATCCTTAATCCCAAATCTCTTCAGGATCTCCAATGTGTACTTGGACTGGTTTATGAAAAAGCCTTCTTTAGTCTGTGTGACCTGCAATCCAAAGAAGAATTGAAGTTCCCCCATGAGACTCATTTCGAATTCTTTTGTCATAAGATCAGCAAATTGCTTGCACATATTGGAATCAGTTGAACCAAATACTATATCATCTACATATACCTGTACCACAATGATATGCCCACTCATCACTTTTGTAAAGAAAGTTTGGTCAATTTTACCTCTGCTGTAGCCTCTGTCGGTCAGATGTGTACTGAGTCTGTCATACCAGGCTCGAGGGGCCTGCTTTAGTCCATACAGTGCTTTCTTCAATTTATACACATGGTTAGGCAAATCATTAAACTCAAAGCCTGGAGACTACTCTACAAAGACTTCTTCTTTTATTAAGCCATTCAGAAAAGCACTTTTAACATCCATTTGATATAGTTTTATGCCTAGAGAGCATGCGAATGGTAGCAAATTCTGATGGCTTCTAGTCTTGCTATAGGGGCATATGATTCTTCAAAATCAATTCTAATTTCCTGATTATACACCTTAGCTACCAATCTAGCTTTATTCCTGGTTATGGTTTCATCTTCATTCAATTTATTTTTGAAGATCCATCTAGTTCCATTGACAAGCTGGTCTGTGGGTCTGGAAACCAGACTCCATACTTGATTTCTTTCAAATTGATTAAGTTCCTCATGCATGGCATTAACCCAATGTTTGCGACGGGATTTTTATCCGACCATCTTGTCGTTTTGTTTTATTTGTTTTTTTTATTTCATGTATATATGTGTATATGCACATATATACGCGTCTTATTTTACGTATCGATCAACCAATTAACTAGCCGGTGATTAACTGATTGATCGACGACGCGGGTGTGCCAGTCACATGAGTGACAATTTTATGATGCGCTCATTCTGACCCATGTCGGGCGGATGTGAGGTTCGGTCGGGACCAGCAGTCTGCCATACCATAAAGGTTATGGCGTTAATTACATCCCCCACGAGGAGGGATCACCTTTGATTAATTGCCGAGATAGCGGGCTGTCAAAGCCAGAATGAAAAGAGTTACTTGGTGATCATGATGAAGGCATGTAGGATGCATTTGTTTATCATACAGGGGATGCATAGTTCATCAAATTATGGACCCTTGGTACGTGGCGGAGGACGTAGGTCTGAAGACCACCATCGCGCATAGCGGAGACTTCCGGTAGGGCATAACCCGACCTTCTGTCAACACCATTTAATATACCCGAGGGTCGATGCAGACATACACGAGGAACCGTGATATGCGAGGTGTAATAACGATGTTATAGCACAAATTCGGCAGCATGCCCCCTCCCTTTGGACTATGCCAAATGGGGATATAGGACATCCATCCACGGAGAGTCGGAATGGAAACCAAAAGAGAGTCGGGCGTAGCCCTGGGTCCGAGAAGGATCTAAATATGACGGGACGGTGTGCACCATTGCGCCGTTCATTAATATTCCCCTCGAAGAACCATTGGAGGACATGCGGTGGCAGAACTCCGAGGGTCAGCGGGGTGATATAAGAAACGTCGTATTTGGTGTGATGTAAGGGTGAAACCCTCCTCATTAATGTATCTCCCATGGACCTGGGTGAAGAATCCTAGTCCCCTTGTGAGGTAGCGGGGGTTGTCATGGCAGCTGATAGTGACAAAATATTGAATTCAGGCTACGTTTGGGTTTGGTGAAGTGGGGAAGACATCAGATATTCAGATGACAACCAATTCCGAGGTGAGACGGCACAGCGATGGAGTCGGCGCGAAGGCCAAACGGCACGGCATGCTCCCGACGCGATGGGAGGATTGGGAGTAATCGGCACGGAAGGAGTTTGGCGCTCCAAGGCAGGGGCATTCGGCACCCCCCCCCCCACCCGACGCGAGTTTGGCGCCGGGAGGCAGTGGTCGGCGCGCCAAGGCTGGGGCATTCGGCGCCCCCTCCACCCGGCGTGGGTTTGGCGCCGGGAGTAGATGGCGCCGGGGAATAGTGGCGCCGAGAGGCAGTGTTTTGTTGATTTTGCCAAAGGTATTGTGAGGTTTTCCTCGCCCAGTGGGAATTTCAGGGTGATGAACGGATAGGAACGGAGGGTGAGGGTGACTCCACTCACGAGGGGGGTTCCAAGGAGATCACCAGTTACGGGATATATTCCCTGTGATGTCAAGATGCCATGAGATTACACAGCTCGGGCCCTCGCCATATCGGGGGATTAAATACTTGATTTCGATGAAACATCGTGCCATATTATGGAGTAAAGCTTCGGGCAAATTTTGGCAGCATCTCCCCTTATTTTGGGAGTATGCCAAGAGAATATTATGGGCTATCCACTCACGAGTGTCGGAGTAGAAACCTTAAATGAGAGCCGGGCGTAGCCCGTGATTCGAGGGTCTGAATTATATAAGACCTCACCCCCTGTGTTGCAATATCCCCAATGCAATCCATCGGAAAGCCTGCAATGGCAGTACTCCATGGTTTAATGGGCTACAGAATGTAGGGGGAGAATTAACCCCTTTGATATAGCTCCAGTAAGGCCAAAGGGAAGGGCAATGCACACCCACGAGGGGAGGATATAATGGACGAGGTCTGTATGGCTCGCCGTGGTGACGAAGGCATCAGGATGGCCAGATGACGTAGGGGTATCGATGCAGAGAAGAGGGGTGGTTTCGGCACGGAAGCTAGGTAGGCTCGGCACGATAGGGAGGTCCAACCGGCGTGGGGAGCCCTCGGCGCGAAACTCACGCCGGGAGACACCGGCGCCGGGAGGCTTTCAGCAGGGGTTTTAAGGAGGTCTTCGAACAGGGTTTTGAGAGTTGTTCAGAGAGAGGTTTAATCCCGACTATTTTGGATGATCGGAGGGGGAAGACTTTGGGGGAACACCTTTCCTCTGGGCCTCATCGGGAGCAGAACCACAGACGGAAATCCCTGAACCACGTCCCCCTTTATTTCACATACGAGGAGCCATGAGATAGACTGTCTCAGGCCCTCGAAATGTGACTGAAGGGGGGGTGATAAATAATGGTAGCGAAGATGCTTCAGCAGAATTAGAAAACCAAACGCTAAAACACGCCTAGTTATCAGTATCCTTAGCATATAGCGAACTTCAGATGCAGAGACAGAAAGAAGAAGGTAATGAAAGGGCGGAATTCAACCCATTCTCTCATTCTTTAATTCATCCAGATGACTTACACGCATGCTACTTAAGAGAAAGAAATCTCACTCAACAGAGAAAGAAATCTAGGCTTAATCCCTGAAAGCGGGGTTACATTGGCATTCGATGCTATTGAAGTAAAGATGCTAGAAATTAAAAGTACAGAGAGAAATATTCAGACAGATAGGGAGGGGAAAGAGAAGGAGCTACAGCTGCCCGGCACTCCCACCTGGATCCCTCTTCGAGCCTCTGCCTCTCTCCCTTTTTCCTTTCTTCAGCTTCTTTCAAGGGCTCTCGAGCTCCCTGCTTCTCTTTGGTGGCTAGGCACTCCCTTTTCACTCTTCTTTTTTTCTTCTTTTCTCTCCGACCCCCCTTTTCTTTTTTTTTTGTTCGAAGGGCAGGCCTCTTATAGAGGCCAGACCCTCATCCTTTAGGCATTAACTTCCCGGCGCGCCGGAATCATCCTCCTGACGCGGTCGTCATCGGCGCGTCCCATCTCATATTTGGGCTTGGCCCATTTTCTTGTCGTTCGGCCCATTCGGTCCAGGATCCACTTGGTGGACTCCTTTCGACAGTGGGGCTCTTGGCATATGTATATTAAGACTCCGTGGGGCTTGTTTGCACCTTGCATTCACAAACACGTGCGAGGCATTGTGCATCCCTTCTTCAGAGAATCAGAGATGTCTGAACATCTATTTTAGCAGGCAGATGGTTGCCTGAATGTTGGCATAGTTTTATCAGCCTGACTATCTGAATGACAGCATTACTGGACAGCGACCTAGCCAAAGACGGCTTTAGTCGAACAACATGACAGGGGTAGTGGGTTTCTTCTATTCAGACTCTCAGATCTCCCAAGGATGGTACGTGAGCTGTGCCCTCGACTGATCTTCAGAACTGTGAATCTGCTATGATCTCTTCTGACATATTTTAGGTGTCAACAAATGCCCCCCACCCGTAGGTGGCGTGAGCGAAGCATGAGTGACACGGGACATGCGGGTGTACATCACGTTCACACTGCGCTCGTGGTCTCTTCGGGTCTGCTCCTGTGCATTGGCTATTCTTTTGACTCTGAGTCTTCATTCTGCTTTGCGTGACTTCCATGCTCTACAAGCAAATTTGGACGAACACCAGCATTTTTGGCTTGATCTGTTGGTTACATCACCCCTGGTGGGCTAAACGGCTCCATGGACGCTCCCGGCACTATCTTCTCGGCGCGGAGGTGGGCTCGGCATGGAATTCCCAGCGTGATGCTATTCTCGACGCGGTGATCTTCTCGGCGCGATGGTGGCGCTTTTGCTTTTCGGCGCGGAGGCCGTCTCAGCGCGCCTTTTGGCGCTTCCGGTCGTCGGCGCGACCTCCCTCTCGGCGCACCTTTTGGTGGGGCCGATATAGGCGCCGAGAGGGGGAGGGAGAAGCTCATTTCTCCCTGAGCTTTCTCCCTCTTCCTCCCCTTTCTCCTTCTGTCGCCTCAGAGCAGCCGGCGTGGAATCCTTCCCTTCGGGGAATTTTTGTTCGGGACTCCGTCCCTTTTCATTTCGGAGTCACCCCCTCCTGGTGGGTGTTCTCCCATTTGACTTATGGGCATGCTCCGGATAAGGGGAGATGCTGTCAAAATTTTCTTCTGAAAATTTCTTTTCTAATAATTTTTTTTATATCACCTTCTTATTCTTTTTTCTTGGTTTTGTGTCTGCAGCTCGCTGGAGATGGCTTCTTCTTCTAGCCGCGTTGTCTCCGGCACTGCTGATGTTGACTCTTCTCCTCAAGGCAGGGCTTCTGGTCCCGTTGTGACTTGGAGGAATGTTGGACAGCTGGACCGGGGACTTGGGAGGATTGCCATAGTCGATGAATCCTCTGGCTCCGAAACAGATACAGTATCCGCCTCTCGCATTGTGACTGTCAAGGGAGGACTGGACTTCAATCGCGATGACCACTACCGTGCGGACTTCCTGAAGGATCGTCACCTCGCGCCCTTCATTTGTACCTTCAACGTCTCTGGGAAGAGGGACGTCATGCTGGCTCGGATGGTGGAGCGGGCCATGTTGCTAGACCGGGATAGCTTAAAAGGTTCTGTGTATCGTGGCGATACCATCTACCTTCCGGGGGAGCGGCGCAATTGGGACGCCGTCTTAGGGGTAACAGAGCTGGAGGCAGAGCTGAAGATGCTAACACGGGCCCCGGAGTTCACACCAGTGACGCGGGACGGGGACCGACACGGACTAAGACTCACAAAAGACTCTAACTCAGGCCAGCAGTAGCACGCTCAAGGGTCGCCAAGTGGCTGACCACCGTGATATCCCACAGAATGAGGGACGTCTCTCAACAGAAACTCCGACCTCGGCCGTCCCAAGGAGGGAAGCGCACGTGTCTAGGCGTATAGTCGACCTCCAAAGACAAAGGGGAGTCGAGTCCTAGCTCGGTGCTCGACTAGTGCTAGGGATGGATGCTCTCACTCACGATCCGCGGTGATGGCAAAAAGTGGCTAGACGCCTACCTTCTCTCACGCGGCATAATCAATCACATACTAAAAGAGCAAGCAAAAGGAGGAGAGTCAGAGCGCGTACCTCCACGCCTAGGCGTGGGGAAGGAACCCCGGCCGTGAACCAACAACCCCGATACACCAGAGATCAATAAAGTACAACCCAATAATGGCCCACTCCTCGCAGGGAGGTAAAAGGCTACAACCAATACGTTCGGGGCTGCCGGACACGGGTTGACGGGCCGCACTCGGTGACGGGTTGGCCGCGAGGAGGTTCGGGTGCAACGCTGCAGAAACCGGTGTCGCGCGCGCCTGAGCGGAGGGGGGGTCTCACGGGCTGATACGACGCCCGTTTGAGGCACCGTCAGAGAGGACGCGTTGCTGACAGATGGAGGAACGCTCCGGCCAAAGGGGGCGCGCTGGATCCACCGGTGGTGACCGTGGGCGCTGCTGAAAGTCAGATCAGGTTCTGTGGGCACAGAACTGCGCACGCCGTCGGTAAAATCTGGAAATCGGCCTTCTGGTGCCCGAACAAGTCCGGGCCGGTTGGTGGCGACAGCTGATTGGTAAAGGTCGCCCTCGGCCAAATGGCGCTGGCAGACGACGCCGGTGCAAGCCGCAGGAGTCGTTGAAAGTCGGGACTGGTTCGCTGGGCGGACTGGGCAGACACGCTGGCGCAACGCCACGAGATCGACCGCCACGGACGGTGACGATGTCGAAACGCAACGCCGTTGGCGGCGTTGGAAAGTTAACTCGGAGATCCACGAACCCTGAAGAAACCAGCCCAAAAGACGCAGCGTGGAGGCCTGGGGAAAATTCGCAATCAGGGCCTCCCCGCTGGGCGAGCAGAGAAAGTGGTGCTGGCGCAGGTCGGCGGAGAAAATCGGTACGGGCAGTGCTGATCTCCGATTGATGCCAAACCAGCGCCGACGCGAAGCTGATCCGCAGACGTATCTCCAGAAAATAGATCGTGACAAAACTCGTCCAAGAAGGGGGCGCGACCTCTGCTACAAGTCGGGGCAGAAATCTGGAATCACGAACACGAACCGTTGAGGAAGAAGATGAGGATAAGAGGGAACCCCGGAGTCCACCGAGGGCTGAGGCGTCACACCCCGCCGTTCTCCCGTCGCAGGAGAAGAAAGAGAGAGAGAGAGAAGGGCGCAAAAAACTTTGCACAATACTCACTTGTATTCAAAATCATGTGTAAACTGTAATCGGTACAAGGTGAGAACTACTTATAGGGGATGGGAAAACCCTAATCTAACTAGAAGGGAGGGGTGCGCCCAGCTCCAAGGAGAGAAAGGCGGCCCATATTTCAGCAAGCTTAGAAAATAGGAAAGGAATCTAAGTGGGATAAGGAAGGGGTGGAGTTGGGGAAAGGAGGAGAGGGGAAAAGGGGAAGGGAGAGGGGGGCGCCCAAAAAGGAAGGCGGCTGCTACCTCCTCCACTTGGAGGAGGTGGGATGCGCCCAAAACCCTAACCCTAGGGGTGGGTGCGCAAGTCCCCACATGGGCCAAGGAGGAGTGGAGCACAAGATGGCCCACTAACCCTTTGCCCTCTAAATAAGCCTACAAAGCATAAAAAAAATGTCCAATTGGCCTACAAGGGCCCACAACTAGAAAGCAATGTCCACGCAGGGACTAATCCAAGGCCCAACATGGCCTAAACATGATGAAAAGATAACTAGAAGGTGCCGCCGTCGCCGAGCCACAAGGAGGTAGCGGTGTGCCGGGTGCTCCGTCGAGGATAGCGCCGTGTGTCCTCACCAATTCTCCCCGGGTGGGAAGAACTCGACCTCGTCGAGTAAGGGTCACGGTCGCTGAGGTACCGCTCCAGCAGGTCCGGATCGATCCGCTCCAGCTCTCCACGTGTAATCCAGGTGTTGTCCGACTCGGGGCGCCCTCTCCAACGCACTAAGAAGCGTTGGTAGGCTCCGCTCCTGGTAGTAGTCACCTGCTCATCCAGTATGCAATCTATATGCTCGCGTTTTTGTAATGGGGCTGGAGGAGGTGGACTCTCAGTAGGTGTATCACTCACAACAGGAGGGTCAGGCCCAAATAACTCACTGGGTATCACCGCGGGATCCCGATAAGCTACCAGATCAGAGACATTGAACGTCGAACTGATCCCGTAGTCGTCTGGTAGCTCGATCTCATACGCGTTCGACCCAATACGCCTCAACACTCTGAATGGTCCTGCACCGCGGTCTTGGAGCTTCTTTACGGCTCCCGAAGGAAACCGTTCCGGTCTAACCCGGACCATGACGTACTCTCCCTCGCGGAACTCACGTGTGCGTCTGTGCGCATCAGCTAGATCCTTATAACGTGCGTTGCTGGCCTCGAGGTGGTGATGATGCAGACTCCGAACTAGCTGTGTTGACTCATACCTATGTGAATGCAGTGGTGGTCCTGGACATCCAAACATGGATCTAACATGCCTATGACGTCTACCTGACTTGACAACATGGGGAGGGCCTGGACAACCAAAGTAGAACCTAGCAGGCACATGTGTCCTATGACATATGGTAGACTCAGAAGGATGAATAATCCCAAGTTTACTCATGACATCTCCCCTATATGACGATGGACATGGTGAAACATGGGGAAGAGACATGTGTCCCTGGCCTCCTAAGCTCGGGCATCTGGATGCCTGCACGGTGAGGTGTTGACTAGAAGGCCTAGGTGGTGTATGATAGTGGACCCCCTCGACAAGGTGGGGAAAATAATATGGGTCGAGAGGCTCACTAGGGAGGGGATCGAAAGGGTCAAAGAAATGATGACCCCTCCCGACAGGTCCCTTCACTATACTTGCCCATGTGCGACATTCGCCCAGGTGCAGATAATCACCTTCAGGCACTCTCATGTATGGGGCAAGAGGCTCATAAGGAAGGCAAGGAAGGCTAGGTTCCTCCCTCGGGACCGTGAAACCATAAGCGGGGACAAAATCAACCTCCACGGGTATGGGAAATAATAAAAGGATCTCGGATGTGATATGTCCTATGGTGTAGACCGAGGTAATAGACCCCAAAGCAGGGAGTGTAAAGTTATGACTATAGGGTTGGTCAGACCCTAAGGTCAACATATAAGTCAACTCCCATTGATAATCTAAACTCCTAAGGAAGTCCTTCACATTTTCAAGAAAGCAGAAGGACCGAAAAGTGGTGTGAAAGGAGTTAAGGGGTATTATTGGGAGGGCTGGTCCCATGGGTGTATAGCGAGGAATGGAGACATCTAGAAGTGGACCCTCCCTTAGCCAGCTAGCTAAAGACTCACCAATGACCAGTTCACCCTCGGAAGGTAAGAATGTCTCTATATGAGGGTCTAAGGGTGAAGCCTCTCTCTCGGGAGGGGAAACGGAGTCCTCTATGATGTGGAGGGGATCACTCCCTAACTCCTCAACCTCAGTTAGGTACTCCTCAATCAACTCCTATTCAGCCTCGTAACTCACTGGAACAAACCCAGGTGATGACATGGAGGTGGTCGGCGTAACGCCGTCATGGAAGACAAACTCACCGGGAAGGTGAGATGGGTGTAAGGTGTAGGTCCTCCTATCCAGGTCGATGGTCGCACTTCTTTCCTCCAACCAAGTTCGCCCTAAAATGATGCATGGACCAGCAAGTGTGCTGATCTTGCACCAAGCGCCATCGAAATATTTAACGGGGCCAAACCACCGTTGAAACTCGATAAAAGCTAAACCATCACGGAGAACAATCTCCCCAGTCTTAGAGAGAGACTCAACAATATCCTGTGAGACACAATTATATGAAACCTTACTGATGAAGTCGATCTCCGTATGCAACCCATTAGGTAGGATGGCCACGGACATGACAGGGCGCTGAAACGACTCGGTCATCGGTATAGGGATCGGGTCTCCCGACGACTGAGTGGTAGGGCCGACACCCACGGGTCGTGCCATAAGAGCGTCGAATCGGGCCAACAGGGATGACCAATCTGACACGTGGGCACGAGGAACCACCATGGGGCTGGCGGGGAGCTGGACATGCAAGACTCAACGAGACAAGGATAAACTCTAACTAGACACAAGCCTAAAATGACAATGCAATGGTTGGTTACCTAGATGAACTAAGAGACTCAATGCACCCTAGACAACCTAAAGACTCAAAAGACCTAAGACCCCAATTTGTTAGAACAAACTGGTTCCCTAAGCTCTGATACCAAATTTGACGCGGGACGGGGACCGACACGGACTAAGACTCACAAAAGACTCTAACTCAGGCCAGCAGTAGCACGCTCAAGGGTCGCCAAGTGGCTGACCACCGTGATATCCCACAGAATGAGGGACGTCTCTCAACAGAAACTCCGACCTCGGCCGTCCCAAGGAGGGAAGCGCACGTGTCTAGGCGTATAGTCGACCTCCAAAGACAAAGGGGAGTCGAGTCCTAGCTCGGTGCTCGACTAGTGCTAGGGATGGATGCTCTCACTCACGATCCGCGGTGATGGCAAAAAGTGGCTAGACGCCTACCTTCTCTCACGCGGCATAATCAATCACATACTAAAAGAGCAAGCAAAAGGAGGAGAGTCGGAGCGCGTACCTCCACGCCTAGGCGTGGGGAAGGAACCCCGGCCGTGAACCAACAACCCCGATACACCAGAGATCAATAAAGTACAACCCAATAATGGCCCACTCCTCGCAGGGAGGTAAAAGGCTACAACCAATACGTTCGGGGCTGCCGGACACGGGTTGACGGGCCGCACTCGGTGACGGGTTGGCCGCGAGGAGGTTCGGGTGCAACGCTGCAGAAACCGGTGTCGCGCGCGCCTGAGCGGAGGGGGGGTCTCACGGGCTGATACGACACCCGTTTGAGGCACCGTCAGAGAGGACGCGTTGCTGACAGATGGAGGAACGCTCCGGCCAAAGGGGGCGCGCTGGATCCGCCGGTGGTGACCGTGGGCGCTGCTGAAAGTCAGATCAGGTTCTGTGGGCACAGAACTGCGCACGCCGTCGGTAAAATCTGGAAATCGGCCTTCTGGTGCCCGAACAAGTCCGGGCCGGTTGGTGGCGACAGCTGATTGGTAAAGGTCGCCCTCGGCCAAATGGCGCTGGCAGACGACGCCGGTGCGAGCCGCAGGAGTCGTTGAAAGTCGGGACTGGTTCGCTGGGCGGACTGGGCAGACACGCTGGCGCAACGCCACGAGATCGACCGCCACGGACGGTGACGATGTCGAAACGCAACGCCGTTGGCGGCGTTGGAAAGTTAACTCGGAGATCCACGAACCCTGAAGAAACCAGCCCAAAAGACGCAGCGTGGAGGCCTGGGGAAAATTCGCAATCAGGGCCTCCCCGCTGGGCGAGCAGAGAAAGTGGTGCTGGCGCAGGTCGGCGGAGAAAATCGGTACGGGCAGTGCCGATCTCCGATTGATGCCAAACCAGCGCCGACGCGAAGCTGATCCGCAGACGTATCTCCAGAAAATAGATCGTGACAAAACTCATCCAAGAATGGGGCGCGAGCTCTGCTACAAGTCGGGGCAGAAATCTGGAATCACGAACACGAACCGTTGAGGAAGAAGATGAGGATAAGAGGGAACCCCGGAGTCCACCGAGGGCTGAGGCGTCACACCCCGCCGTTCTCCCGTCGCAGGAGAAGAAAGAGAGAGAGAGAGAAGGGCGCAAAAAACTTTGCACAATACTCACTTGTATTCAAAATCATGTGTAAACTGTAATCGGTACAAGGTGAGAACTACTTATAGGGGATGGGAAAACCCTAATCTAACTAGAAGGGAGGGGTGCGCCCAGCTCCAAGGAGAGAAAGGCGGCCCATATTTCAGCAAGCTTAGAAAATAGGAAAGGAATCTAAGTGGGATAAGGAAGGGGTGGAGTTGGGGAAAGGAGGAGAGGGGAAAAGGGGAAGGGAGAGGGGGGCGCCCAAAAAGGAAGGCGGCTGCTACCTCCTCCACTTGGAGGAGGTGGGATGCGCCCAAAACCCTAACCCTAGGGGTGGGTGCGCAAGTCCCCACATGGGCCAAGGAGGAGTGGAGCACAAGATGGCCCACTAACCCTTTGCCCTCTAAATAAGCCTACAAAGCATAAAAAAAATGTCCAATTGGCCTACAAGGGCCCACAACTAGAAAGCAATGTCCACGCAGGGACTAATCCAAGGCCCAACATGGCCTAAACATGATGAAAAGATAACTAGAAGGTGCCGCCGTCGCCGAGCCACAAGGAGGTAGCGGTGTGCCGGGTGCTCCGTCGAGGATAGCGCCGTGTGTCCTCACCAATTCTCCCCAGGTGGGACAACACCATAGGTCAGGTTAACAGGGAGAAACCCGGTTACAGTTTATTCTTGGCGCCCATCAAGTGGGGCTACAGAGAGGAACCGTTTGTGCTGAACTGCTTGGCTGTTCAGTTCAAATTTCAATTGGCAGCTGGGTGGTTTGCAGACACGAAGGTGACAGATGCTCATCTCTTTCGTGTAGGGGCAGTGGAATTCACAGAATATGTTCTGAAAGAGTATGCACCGCTGCTGGTCAGGGCCGGGGTGTACCACAGTGTGTATGCATCCCGCTTCAGGTATCCCATTTCAAAGGGGCTGTGTTGCAGCATGTTCGAAGTATTTTGCTCGCAGTTCAACACTTTTTATATAGCAGAAGGTGAGACCTCTCTGGATCTTTGGAGCCTATCACAGTTATCGGGCCTGCAGATTAACGGAGAGCCCTATGAGGAGGTCTGCATTCATGACTTCATCAAGGACGAAACAGACGGCGAAGGTGAATATTACTTCGGCTATTCATACCGGTACTTGATGAAGGCATACCGCTCCCTCTACCTGACGCTGAATAGGGGATCCTCAAAGGGATACCAGCCCCGAGAGAAGAGCAGTAAACTGAGAGTCCGAGCAGGACATTGGATTCAGTATTTCTTCGGGGGCCCTTTGAAGTACAGCGAGTTCTCTCACGTAGCTCCTGTTGCGGGTAAACCCAACAGGCCACCTAAGTTTAAGTCAGAGCTGCCTGCTTCTCTTCGGGGGATAAGCCGCGGGGGGCCGAATCCGATGGGGGTGGATCCCCTTACCCATTGTGTTGCCTACCTTACCTTCTGGTTGTGTACTTTTGCCCTCCCGTAGGGGGATGAGACAGTTATTCGGCCTGAGGCAATATACCCGGCTTGTCAGATGGCTTGGGACATATGGCTTGCAATATGTCTAGCCGCACTATGCCAGATTTACAAATCCATTGGAGATATTCATAGGCATCGGATCCCCCGCTCTTTTTGAACGGTGGGGCTGTTTCATTGTTTTAATGCCTGGGTGTGCAACTTATTTTCGGAGCTAGCTCCCCGGACTTTGCAGACAATGACATTGTATCCTAGAATGCTGGAGTTTGCAAGTGCTGAACCGGGTACAGTGTCCCAGCAACTCTTCTCCATCCGTGGCCGACTAGCAAGGGTTCCAACGGATTCAGCGGGGACTATTCACTTTTGGAATCTGGCTGCACATTCATCTCCATTAGTGAACCGTCAGCGTGAGTGTAAGCTCGAGGCAGTGGAGACTTTCACACACTTCATTTCAGGCAACACCGTGACCCGACCAGTCTTGGAGCCTGAACTCATTGACTGGGCTTTATCAATTCACCCCAGTGTTTTAGTATTCAGAAAGGGGGGCGCAGTTTATTTAGAACCCTACTATCCCTTCAGGTTCGGTCGGAATTTCGGCTACAATCAGCATATTCCGCCTTCGGTCGCCCTGTTCCCTTTAGACAGCAGGTCAAAGCATGGCTCGACCGTTGTGGCCGAAGGTCGCTCCTGGTGGGACTATTTTCACCGCCGGGACGCCAATACTTTCAGAGTGCCGATGCCGAACCGAGTCCCCCAGGTCACTCCAGAGTATGTAAAATGGTGGAATGCTCGCACGAGCTTCTACCGTAATGCCCGGATGACATGCTGGGATGTGGCTGAGCGCACCTTTCTGAGTCAGCAGCCTGGGCCCATTTTTGACATTGACGAAGCCCATCTGAAGAGGTTATTTTCCCACCACCCGAAGGAGGCAGAGACATACATAGCGAGCAAAAAAGCCATCAAGGAGGGAGCGGCTGAACCACTGATACCCGTGCTTGCTGACATAAGTGAAGATGATTTTACGCAGAATTTAGAACACCTGTGCCAGATTGGTGGTTCCCGCCTGGAGCTTCAGCAGTATCCGTTCCCTATCGAGGAGCCGCTCTCCAAAGCAGTTTCATGGAAGTGCGAGGTGGATCACTTTTGCCCGTGTCGGGCGTTTGTTAATAGAGAGGACAGAACCCCGACATACTATCAGCATACATCTTGGCTGTTCGTCCTGATGAGCATCCACGGACTGACCCTTGAGAGTCCCGCAGCTAGTGTTCTGGACAAGCCTCTATTCGTATCTTTTCATTATGCCGATGTCTAGGGCTTTGACCACCTCGGCTTGTATCATTGTATAGCTTCCCACGGACATGCGGACCTGGCCGACCTGGTCGACAAGTGTAAGAAGATTGGCGACGTCTGCTGGCTTGTTCGGGAGGCTGCATCCCGAAGCAAGGAGGTGGCTTATCAGTATTGGCCACTCTCGTCTTTTTACAACGACCGGGCAGGTAAGTGCTACTCCGTTGACACGTAGATTAGTTTGTTGCTTCGCTCCTTCATAACGGCGTGTGCTTCACTTGACAGACCGTCCGGATATCAAGCAGCAGGGGCTTTATAGAAAAATCATCTCCCAGGCACAGAAGCCGGAATATTTTGAGGTCCTTGTACCAGCGCCGACTACAACTCCACTGCTGCCTGGCAAAAAGAGAGCAACTTCTGCAATGAAAGTTGCAATAGGCCGAGCGAGGAAAGCTCGGAAAACTTTTTCCAAGCAGCCTTCGACTGACGCGGCTGAGACTCCCCTGCCCGAGGTGCCATCATTTGAACAGTTTGCCGCTCGGAAAGAAGCTACTTAGCAAGCAGCTGAAGGTGACATCATTTTCCCTGTACAGTATAAAGGAATGCTTTTTTCATGGCATTTTCATTCTTCTGACGTCTTCTTTGTATAGCTTCAGCTCAAGGAGCGGCTGACACCACATGTGCTGAGGAAGCCGCCCTAGAGGCCGGAGAGATAGGGCCTTCCATCATAGCCCCGGTAGGGGTGACTGAGATAGCTGGAGCTGCAGGGGAGAGTCTCCCCGCTGTTGAGGAGGATGTCAGACTTCCTTCTCCTACGCCTGCCAGCGAGGCTGAGGGTGAGCTGCACAATTGTGGTTCTTTAGGTTCCCCTTTTTATTGAGCTTTCCATCGTGCCTTACGCACTTGTTTTATTGTGATGGCAGGAGTGGTCAGCACGGCGGTTAAGGTGCCTGTTGTGGAAGCTCCTTCACAGCCCGCGGGACATAAGACTGTGCTGAAGAAGGGTGCTATCCCATTGCGGCGCGTGCTCACCCGCTCAGCGTCCCATCAGGCGATGGAGGAGGCGGGCCAACCCGAGACCAGCATAGATATTTCTTCGAGTAGCTCTGCCACCCCTTCTGACGAAGAGACTGACCATCATTCTTCAGAAGGTGATGAATAATTGTCTGCAGCAGACAGCGAAGGGGCAACGGCTCCCTTCATACTGTCAAGCGATGCTTCGATTTTCAGCCCTCCGAGGCTGCCGAGGGCACCATCCGAGGGAGTGTTACAGGAGGAATTTGCTGGATTGGACGTGGAGGTGGAGATAACCCCTCCTTTTGCTGCTTTGTCTGCAGGGTTGGAATCTTCTATTCAGGGGCTTGAAGGGATGGATGCCGTCATCATAGTAAACTCTATTCACCCCTTTACAGAGCCGCATATCCCCCTCTTTTTTTTGCCACCTTGGTGTTTACATGAATTTTCATTCCAGGAACCCGAAGCCGCTATTCATTCCCCAGCATCGACTTCTGGTACTACTGTGGTTTCATCAGAGGCCTCGGATCTGCTACCGCTGGCCACCGCATCTCCTTCAGGGACAATCACTCTACTACGCCCCGTGCCGGTGAGGATACATGCGGCTGCTGGGGGATTACCCTCGGAGCCGAGCCAGTCGGGGGAGAGTCTCGCCCTGGCGTCGATGACAGAGTTGAGGGCTGAGGGTGACCCGCAAAGGGGGTCTGCTTTTGTACCGGCGGCCATAATGACGATCGCGCCTGATTCTGCAATTCCATTTGTGCCGGAGCCAGAGTTAGAACCTCCGTCCCTCCTAGGCTCCGTTGAAGGAAGCCCTAATAGGAGTCTGACAGAGCAGGAACATGCTGCCGTGGTATCTGCTTCTTCGGCTTTGACGGCCATTCCATCTTCCTCTTCCGAGCCAGACACCGGCTTATGGGCCTCCATAGACAGGGAAGTGGCCTTCGAGGTGTCTCCGGCGGCTTCCCTGGGCATTACCTCATCGGAGGAGTTTGTCTGGCAGCATCTAGAGATGCTGCATCAGGTTGTGGAATCTCAGCCAGCGCTGTCTTACTCCCAGTTGAAGGAAGTGGCTACGCGACTGACGATCGGGCTGCAGGCACTAGGCTGCCCTCTAGATATCTGGACCCAGCGGGTGCTTTTCTTGTTGAAGTTTGTGAATCGCCGGGACTTTCTCGAGAAGATGATGGGTGTCCGGCTGGCGGCCCTCAAACTGCAGAGAGTTGACTATCAGGCGGAGCTGACATCTCTGATCTTCAGGAGAGCAGGGCTCAGGTTGAAGCTTCCGTAACCCAGGCGCACATTCTACGTAGCCGACGGGAAGAACTCCGTGCTGAATTGGCTACTATAGAAGCCGAGATACCGCGGCTAGAGGCTGCGGAAGTCCAAGGCATCGAAAGAACTTCTTTGCTGGAGGGCCGAGTCGCGTCTCTGGAGACTGAGGTGACTCGGGTTCAGGAAGAGGAAGCGCAGCTCCATGAACTGGGGGCGGCTCCTCATGTTGGGCTTATTGACTTTGCCGATATCTTCAGGCGGCCTTAGCTGATCCGCCTTTGTAATATGTCCCCTCAGAAGGGCTCCTTTTGTATTCACTTCCCCCTTTTGTAATGAAGATAGAAGTTTCCTTCAATATATATATTTTTTTGGTGTCCACATCCACACTCACATTCTGTTATATCTTGTGGCAATTCTGGCGACCTGCTTGGAAGTACCTCCATGTCCGTGTCGCAGGAGAACGTCCACCCTCTCAAGGAAAGGATGGGGGCCTCGCTCCACCGCGGGACGGGGTTCTAGAGGTTGCCAGGTTGGCGCAGACGTAGGTCTTGCTGACAAGAGGCGTCAAAACCGTGACTGCTGGCTGCTCACGATAATTCCATTATTGACCCTGATTGGGGGAGATGTTGACCGACCTTGTCGATGGTGACACAGGTCGAAAAGGGGCAGACGGTCTTGCCGATAGTGACAAGAACCGGAAGGGTAGCGACCGATCTTACCGATGGTGACAAGGGTCGAAAGGGGTAGACGGTCTTGCCGATGGTGACAAGAACTGGAAGGGTAGCGACCGATCTTGCCGATGGTGACAAGGGTCAGAAAGGGTAGACGGTCTTGCCGATGGTGACAAGAACCGGAAGGGTAGAGACCGATCTTGCCGATGGTGACAAGGGTCGAAAAGGGTAGATGGTCTTGCCGATGGTGACAAGAACCGGAAGGGTAGCGACCGATCTTGCCGATGGTGACAAGGGTCAAAAGGGGTAGATGATCTTGCCGATGGTGACAAGAACCGGAAGGGTAGCGACCGATCTTGCCGATGGTGACAAGGGTCGAAAAGGGTAGATGGTCTTGCCGATGGGGACAAGAACCGGAAGGGTAGCGACCGATCTTGCCGATGGTGACAAGGGTCGAAAGGGGTAGACGGTCTTGCCGATGGTGACAAGAACCGGAAGGGTAGCGACCGATCTTGCCGATGGTGACAAGGGTTAAAAAGGGTAGACGGTCTTACCGATGGTGACAAGAATCAGAAGGGTAGCGACCGATCTTGCCGATGGTGACAAGGGTCGAAAGGGTAGACGGTCTTACCGATGATGACAGAAACCGGGAGGGTAGCGACCGATCTTGCCGATGGTGACAAGGGTCGGAAAGGGTAGACGGTCTTGCCGATGGTGACAAGAACCAGAAGGGTAGCGACCGATCTTGCCGATGGTGACAAGGGTCGAAAAGGGTAGACGGTCATGCCGATGGTGACAAGAACCGGAAGGGTAGCGATCGATCTTGCCGAATGTGACAAGGGTCGAAAAGGGTAGACGGTCTTGCCGATGGTGACAAGAACCGGAAGGGTAGCGACCGATCTTGCCGATGGTGACAAGGGTCGAAAGGGGTAGATGGTCTTGCCGATGGTGACAAGAACCGGAAGGGTAGCGACCGATCTTGCCGATGGTGACAAGGGTCGAAAAGGGTAGACGGTCTTGCCGATGGTGACAAGAACCGGAAGGGTAGCAACCGATCTTGCCGATGGTGACAAGGGTCGAAAGGGTAGACGGTCTTGCCGATGATGACAGAAACCGGGAGGGTAGCGACCGATCTTGCCGATGGTGACAAGGGTCGAAAGGGTAGACGGTCTTGCCGATGATGATAAAAACCGGGTAAGGATAGATGTATGTAAGTGGGATATCGGATGAAGACTCCGCCTCGACCCTGTAAATGGCCTTCTGGACGGAGGATGGTTCATCACTATTCATCACTCATGATCATTTTTTTTTATTCATATTACTGACCCAAGCGCCCTTTCGGGTTTTCGCCGAAGCCAGCCCCCTGTTACTTTTGCCCGCGCCCCCTTTCGGGTTTTCACGCGGCGGGGTGCCCGATTTTGCCTGCGACGCCCTTTCGGGTTTTCGCCACAGCTGGGTTATAGCCATTTTTGCACTTGTCCTGATCATAGGAGCAAGTCTGGCGGGGTATCTCTATTTTTTAACCCCATTTTTCTTTCTTTCTTTTTTTTGATTCGGGATGCGGAAGAACTGGACCGTAAAAATATTGACTGCCCTTGTCAATGATGACAAGGATCGAATCCTGTTTCGATTCGTCGACATTGGTTAGACGTCGAAGCAAAGGACATGGTTTATTAACAAGGATGTAAGATCCGTGTCAAGGGTAAAGATCGACCAATCTTGCCGATGATGACGAGGATCGAAAGTGGGTTTATTAATCTGCATAGGTTACTACCGAAACAAAGGCGGGTTTATCAGCAAGGACGGAAGGTCCAAGTTTAGGGGCAGGATCGAACGATCTCACCGATGATGACGAGGGTCGAAAAGGGTTTGTTCGTCGGCACGGGTTATTGCCGCAACAATGATGAGATTGTCAACAGGGACGTAAGGTCCAAGTTGAGGGTAGAGATCGACCGATCTCGCCGATGATGACGAGGGTCGAAAAGGGTTTGTTAAAGATTTTCGGTGGGAATTTGATGATTGTCCCTTCCGGAGTTTCATTAGGTGGAGAATAGGAGAGGCATTCAGAAATTACCACTTTACTGACTCAAGCGCCCTTTCGGGTTTTCGCCGACGCCAGCCCCCTCTTACTTTTGCCCACGCACCCTTTCGGGTTTTCACGCGGCGGGGTACCCGATTTTGCCTGCGACGCCCTTTCGGGTTTTCGCCACAGCTGAGTTACGGCCATTTTTGCACTTGTCCCGATATGGGAGCAAGTCTGGCGGGATATCTCTATTTTCAACCCCATTTTCCCTTTTTTTTGTATTTGTGTAGGGTGGCAGGTCGAAGTGCGACGTTCGACCCTTGGTTGACAGTAGATGGCTGTCGGCCGGAGCATCAGACCTTGCGCTGGGCAGAACAGTTCATTCGTTAGCAAGGGCTGAAGGCTAACGCAAAGGAGTGATCTCTCGCCGATTCGGGCGTAAGGTCGGTAATGGCAACAGCGTGGTGTATTCTTTCGGGAGCTTGGTCAGGGCGGAGTGCCACTAGACCGAGGAAAGGGTAGTTCGGTTAAGGCAGGATGCCATTAACAAAGGGGAGGTAGTTTGGTCAGGGCGGAATGCCATTAACCAAGGCAAGGTAGCTTGGTCAGGGCGGAATGCCATTAACCAAGGCAAGGTAGCTCGATCAGGGCGGAATGCCACCGGACCAAGGGAAGGTGATGGGGACATCACCTCCCATGCCCACGTTTACCGTTCGTCTCCTCACCCCAGTTGCATCCGGCATGGTTTAGTCATTTAATTTTGAGTCCTATGTAATTTTATTTGAGTCATTTGATGTATTTTCCCTTTTATTTGAGTCATGTTTCTAGGTCTTGTATTTATTTTCCTAAGTTTGAGTGTCATTAGATTGTGTAATGTGGTATTGGGCCCAATTCTTCGGGCTTGGCCCATGAGCCCCCCCTACCCCTTCAGTTATTTGTTATTGAGTCTTTTGTAAGGGACTTTTGTAGAAATGTGGGTTTCCTATATATAGGACCACATTCCCCCCATTTCAACAAAATGAATGAATCAATGAAAAATGCCATTTGAGTATCCAAAGCTTAGTTTAGTGGAGTGATTCCAACATTTTTTGGGTGAGAAACCCTAGGGGAGAGATTCCCCACCCTTCCCTCTCCTAATCCCTCTTTTTCACTCCACTTTCTCTCTCCTCAACACCCAATTTCGAATTTTCTTCTCTCTCCTCCTTTCCCAACCACCTCAACCCCCACCTACCATCATTAAAGCCCTCCACTTCCCCATGGCCTCCATTACTCCACCCCCCTAGTCCCAAGGAGATCCCTCACCATTCCAACACCATCCTCCACATTCCAACACCACTTTCCCCATTCCAACACAATCAACCCCTTCCCCACACAACCCCACAACTTCCAAAGCATATTTGAATTTGAAATCCACCCTTCCCTCCACTCACTTGTGCCCCCCCTCACCTTCTCCTCTCACCCACCTTCCCAAATTCGTAGCTCCTCCTCCCACCACCTGTTAGACCCCCTTCCAGACCCCATTCTTCCCTTCCCCCACCTTAGAACACCCCCTCCTAGACCCCCTCACAGCCCGGGCTTTCCCCACACTCATCCACCCCCATTTCCCCTCCCATATACCCCATTTCCCCCCATCATCATCAACCTACAGCTCTCAACTGAAGATCTACAGTAGAGTAGCAGCTTGCAGCGGCCACCACGATCACCTCCGGATGAGTTTGAAGACCCCAGAGCCATCGTCGGAAGCATCTGTCAGTCGCCTTCGCAACCGAAGTGGTTTCATCTTCTTCCGATCTTCGAGCCATCCTGGAGGTCCATTCTTCCACAGCTGCGCGGTTCTGCCTCGGCTAAGGACCTGAACCAGTTTAGAAGCTCTGCCACGACGGACCCTGAAGGAATCAATCTTCAAGTTCTTCTTCAAAGTTCCTCTTTGGCCTGTCTAGTTTCGGATTCAAGAAGCAGAAGTTCATTCAGCATCCGGGAGTAGATGTTACTAATTTTCTCCCTCGAACGCGCGGTTCTGCCTTCTACAGTCTGCACCGACCCCTCCTCACTCTTCTGGTTCCACAAATTGTCTCCGACCTCTTCTGGTGTCCCTGTTTCTTTTGCTGCAAAGAGGACTCACCCACGGTTCTAATGGCACTAACGGCATCAAATTTGGAGTTCGGGAGCTGCCAGGACAGCCTCTGCATCCTACTGTTGGTGACCTGCCCCTGCTAGTCCGAGAAATAGATGCCCTGTTTAAGCTCCTGCCCCGACCAGCAGCGACTCCAGAAGAAATTAAGAAAATTCTGAGGCATTCCCCTTCCAGCTACGAAGGTTTTCCCTTTGGTTTCGTTGTCAAAAAAATTCCTGATCAAGATCTACAGCAGCAACACCAACTCTCTATCCCGGCTCACAGACAGCAAGCAGATTCGGCGTCCACCCTTATTCCTCGTTCTTTGCTTTAGTTTCCCCACCCCGCTTGACCGGCTGAAGGTCCCTCCCTGTGTGGAGGTAGTATTGATTGTAATTTCTATTAACCCCCACCCCAAGATCCCCCTCCTACGTGAGGTGTAGTGTTGTAACTTGTTTGGGCAGGTCAAGCGACACCGCCGCGGCGTGTGGGGATCCACTCGCCTCCCCGCTCGCCCTAGTCTCCGACCGGGACCTGTTTCTTCAATCCGGTCGAGTAAGTGCTCAAACCTTCACTCCACTTAGTGCTTGTCTTTCAATATTAGTTCTAATTCCGCTGGTTATGCGAGTGAGAGCCCGATCCTCAAGCCCCATAAACTTGAGTGATCACCGTGGGAATATTGCAACCGGTGCCTTTGGCACTTTGTCGGCCCCCTTGATTTGGGCATCCCCACCCTTTGGGAATCAAGTCTTGGCCTTGCTGGCCCTCTACCAGCAAGGGCCCAACCCCACATCCTCCCCTTGGCATTGCCAAGTCACCCCGGGCTTGGGTGAGTGAAGATAGAGCGGTGGCCCAATTTGGCCCGTTTTGAATGCGATTGTGCTTGCTTGCATTAGGTCCGAGGTCGTGTCACATCAAGTGGTATCAGAGCAAGTCTTTGACTTGTCTCTACAAGTCAAGTCCTAGGGCATGCTTGCATTCTTGTCCGAACCGTGCATTATCAACCCATCATTGTTAACATTGAGTCTTGGGTCACATGGCTCCTCTCCCAATCATATCCCATGCATGCTTACCTAATGGAAAGCCCGTAGAAATTGATTTCATTGACCTAGAATCTGAAAATTGGGTGTCCCCCGATATCGTTACCTCTCTTAGTAGGACCGGACAAATTGTGCACAATGGAGACCAAGTCTTTATTGAATTCCATAAATGGTTCGAGAAGATTAAGTATTTGGATGGGGCTTGGTGTCAAAAGGGAACATTGGCAGGTCCATGTATAATCCTAGGTAAGAAATGGTTAGATGAAAGGAATGCCAACATCGACCCAACACGTCGGACTTGCCTTGTGCGTTCGCCACACCTTTCGGGAACCTTTAAATTCAACAACCTTTTATTCTCCCACCCGCGGGAATCCCACCCTCGTTCACCACCCCGGGTGCACCATACTCCGGCCATCATCACCCCACCATCAAAGAACCTTCCCACTCCATTAGTTTTGGAAGAAGTAGTCCACCCGCTTTGCCACATGAAGACAAATATCCCTCGGGAACCTATCCCCTCCATAGAGAGCACCCATGTCCCAATTGAAGAGGAAGCCTCGCACAAGGATCTTCACCCTACACCACCCCCTCTAGATAAGGCCGAATTCATCTTAGAAGAGTCCCTTGTTAGGTGGCTAAGGAAGAGCCTAATTAGAGAGACCTCGACCCATGTTTGCCCTCCCATAGAACAAAATTTTTCCCTAGTGCCCATCTTCTCCTATCACACCACAATCCAAGCATCCTATCAAGTGGAGACCTTAGAGGATTTTCTTAGGGGCTTAGCATGGCAAATTGAGTTCACTAGCATGTTGACTCCTATGGCCGAACAACCTAGGAGCCTTAGCCTCCTACACCTATGCATTGGGTCTATCACCTCGGTTTGCACCAATGGTTGCTACACTAGCGACCTCCTTCTATTCCTCCCTACACCGGATGAGCCCAACCTTCTCCTCGATTTAGAGCTTCTTATCTCGGGTAGAAAGTCAAGCCCTCCACTCATGGCCGACCCACTTGTCAAGAACATTGGCCCAACTATCATAGGGAATGATGACTTAACACCTTTTAAGGATCTTGAGGACATGGAGTTCCTCCCCCTAAGTGACCTATTTTACGATCCATATGATCCCTTCCAATGGGAGTCAAGGGACTCATATGACCCAACCATCTTACCAACCACCCACCCTGTCCTACCCTCACTCACCATATTGGGCCAAACCCACCTCATCCATGACCCGGGCTGCACCTTGGGAGCCATAACCATGGACCATATATCCCTAGGGAATAAGGTGGTGCCCCACCCCATAATGACCACCTTCTTAGATCCATTCGATCCTTTCCAATGGGAGTTCAAAGGTTGTCCCACACCTATACACATGGAAGTCACTTTTGGGAAAAGCATGCATGTCTCTAGGCTTTCCACACCCCTTGGCATGAACACTATGTTGGGTCCATTCATTCATATCACTCACATGTCAAGTAGAAAGCATGAGTGGGCCACATTCGGATGTCATGGTCCTCCTTCATTCATCATGGATCTTAAGCATGTCAAAAGCACCTACGGATGTCCGGGCCCCCCCACATTCATCACCACTTTACATGATAGGTTCACCTACGGTTGCCCCGGCCCACCTAGGCCCACCAAAGTCTACATGACAACAATGCATGATAAGTCCACAAATGGTTGCACCGGCCCACCAAGGTTCATCATGGTCCATCTGGCATCATGGCAGGATAGGTCCATCTATGGTTGTCCAGGTCCACCCATAACCACTAAAAGGATAGCATTCACAAAATTGCATGAAAACCTTTGCAAGCACATCAGCAAAAAGAATGAGGCTTATAAAAGGCTGGCCGACTCTCATCGACATCACCAAGAATTCCAAGTGGGTGACCTTGTGATGGTAAGGATGGAGAGGCTCTCCCCGGGAGCCAACTCTAAACTGAGGCCACGTGGGGCTGGTCCCTTCCAGGTCTTGAGGCGCATAGGTGCAAATGCCAACGAGTTAGATCTCCATGAGGAGTATGGAATAAGTCCCACATTCAATGTTGCCGACCTAGTGCCATATAAGGGACCCACGGTGGTACCTAGTGAGGAGATTGATTATACTTCTTCCCTTGAGAGAGCACCCACCCATGATGATAAACCACCAGCCAAGAGAGCCCAGCGTGAATAAATTGAACAAATATTGGATGAACAAGTCACTACCACTCGGAGCAAGGTATATGAGCGCTATCTCGGCAGGTGGATGGATCGGTCTCGTTCGGGAGACTTGAGGGCGGTACCACTTCTACACCCTCCAAGGAGGGAAGGACACTTACTCGACAGAGTCGAGTTCTCCGCACCCCGGGAGTATGATGGGGACATCACCTCCCATGCCCACGTTTACCGTTCGTCTCCTCACCCCGGTTGCATCCGGCATGGTTTAGTCATTTAATTTTGAGTCCTATGTAATTTTATTTGAGTCATTTGATGTATTTTCCCTTTTATTTGAGTCATATTCCTAGGTCTTGCATTTATTTTCCTAAGTTTGAGTGTCATTAGATTGTGTAATGTGCTATTGGGCCCAATTCTTCGGGCTTGGCCCATGAGCCCCCCCTACCCCTTCGGTTATTTGTTATTGAGTCTTTTGTAAGGGACTTTTGTAGAAATGTGGGTTTCCTATATATAGGACCACATTCCCCCCATTTCAACAAAATGAATGAATCAATGAAAAATGCCATTTGAGTATCCAAAACTTAGTTTAGTGGAGTGATTCCAACATTTTTTGGGTGAGAAACCCTAGGGGAGAGATTCCCCACCCTTCCCTCTCCTAATCCCTCTTTTTCACTCCACTTTCTCTCTCCTCAACACCCAATTTCGAATTTTCTTCTCTCTCCTCCTTTCCCAACCACCTCAACCCCCACCTACCATCATTAAAGCCCTCCACTTCCCCATGGCCTCCATTACTCCACCCCCCTAGTCCCAAGGAGATCCCTCACCATTCCAACACCATCCTCCACATTCCAACACCACTTTCCCCATTCCAACACAATCAACCCCTTCCCCACACAACCCCACAACTTCCAAAGCATATTTGAATTTGAAATCCACCCTTCCCTCCACTCACTTGTGCCCCCCCTCACCTTCTCCTCTCACCCACCTTCCCAAATTCGTAGCTCCTCCTCCCACCACCTGTTAGACCCCCTTCCAGACCCCATTCTTCCCTTCCCCCACCTTAGAACACCCCCTCCTAGACCCCCTCACAGCCCGGGCTTTCCCCACACTCATCCACCCCCATTTCCCCTCCCATATACCCCATTTCCCCCATCATCATCAACCTACAGCTCTCAACTGAAGATCTACAGTAGAGCAGCAGCTTGCAGCGGCCACCACGATCACCTCCGGACGAGTTTGAAGACCCAAGAGCCATCGTCAGAAGCGTCTGCCAGTCGCCTTCGCAACCGAAGTGGTTTCGTCTTCTTCCGATCTTCGAGCCATCCTGGAGGTCCATTCTTCCACAGCTGCGCGGTTCTGCCTCGGCTAAGGACCTGAACCAGCTTAGAAGCTCTGCCACGACGGACCCTGAAGGAATCAATCTTCAAGTTATGTTTCAAAGTTCCTCTTTGGCCTGTCTAGTTTCAGATTCAAGAAGCAGAAGTTCATTCAGCATCCGGGAGTAGAAGTTACCAATTTTCTCCCTCGAACGCGCGGTTCTGCCTTCTACAGTCTGCACCGACCCCTCCTCACTCTTATGGTTCCACAGATTGTCTCCGACCTCTTCTGGTGTCCCCGTTTCTTTTGCTACAAAGAGGAGTCACCCACGGTTCTAACGGCACTGACGGCATCAAATTTGGAGTTCAGGAACGGCCAAGACAGCCTCTGCATCCTACTGTTGGTGACCTGCCCCTGCTAGTCCGAGAAATAGATGCCCTGTTCAAGCTCCTGCCCCGACCAGCAGCGACTCCAGAAGAAATTAAGAAAATTCTGAGGCATTCCCCTTCCAGCTACGAAGGTTTTCCCTTTGGTTTTGTCGTCAAAAAAATTCCTGATCAAGATCTACAGCAGCAACACCGACTCTCTATCCCGGCTCGCAGACATCAAGCAGATTCAGCGTCCACCCTTATTCCTCGTTCTTTGCTTTAGTTTCCCCACCCCGCTTGACCGGCTGAAGGTCCCTCCCTGTGTGGAGGTAGTATTGATTGTAATTTCTATTAACCCCCACCCCAAGATCCCCCTCCTACATGAGGTGTAGTGTTGTAACTTGATTGGGCAGGTCAAGCGACACCGCCGCGGCGTGTGGGGATCCACTCGCCTCCCTGCTCGCCCTCGTCTCCGACCGGGACCGGTTTCTTCAATCCGGTCGAGTAAGTGCTCAAACCTTCACTCCACTTAGTGCTTGTCTTTCAATATTAGTTCTAATTCCGCTGGTTATGCGAGTGAGAGCCCGATCCTCAAGCCCCATAAACTTGAGTGATCACCGTGGGAATATTGCAACCGGTGCCTTTGGCACTTTGTCGGCCCCCTTGATTTGGGCATCCCCACCCTTTGGGAATCAAGTCTTGGCCTTGCTGGCCCTCTACCAGCAAGGGCCCAACCCCACATCCTCCCCTTGGCATTGCCAAGTCACCCCGGGCTTGGGTGAGTGACGATAGAGCGGTGGCCCAATTTGGCCCGTTTTGAATGCGATTGTGCTTGCTTGCATTAGGTCTGAGGTCGTGTCACATCAGAAGGTAGCTTGGTTAGGGCGGAATGCCACTAAACCAAGGAAAAGGTAGCTCGGTTAGGGCGGAATGCCATTAACCAAGGAAGGGGTAGCTCGGTTAGGGCAGAATGCCATTAACCAAAGAAAGGTAGCTCGGTTAGGGCGGAGTGCCACTAAACCAAGGGAAAGGTAGCTCGGTTAGGGCGGAGTGCCACTGGACCAAGGGAAGGTAGCTTGGTTAGGGAGGAATGCCATTAACCAAGGAAATGGTAGCTCGGTTAGGACGGAATGCCATTAACTAAGGAAATGGTAGCTCGGCTAGGGCGGAGTGCCACTAAACAAGGAGGGGGTAGCTTGATTAGGGCGGAATGCTGCTAACCGAGGAGAGGTAGCTCGATTAGGGCGGAATGCCGCTGATCGAGAAGAAAGTAGCTCGATTAGGGCGGAATGCCACTGACCGAGGAGAAAGTGGCTCGATTAGGGCGGAGCGCCACTAAACCAAGAAAAATGTAGCTCGGTTAGGGCGGAGTGCCACTAAACCAAGGAAAAGGTAGCTCGGTCAGGGCGGAGCGCCACTAAACCAGAAAAATGTAGCTCGGTTAGGGCGGGGCGCCACTAAACCAAGGAAAAGGTAGCTCAGTTAGGGCGGAATGCCACTAAACCAAGGGAAAGGTAGCTCAGTTAGGGCGGAGTGCCACTAACCCAAGGAAAAGGTAGCTCGGTTAGGGCGGAGCGCCACTAAACCAGAAAAATGTATTCCGACCGATCACTCAGGGAATGCTGGCTGCGCTGCATGATACACCTTAATATGCTTTCCGTTGAGGGGAGAGAACTGGATAACCCCTTTGTGGTCTGCCAGGACGTAGGCGCCTCCTTCATATACTCGGCGGATGATATATGGCCCGACCCAGTTTTTGACCAGCTTCCCTTTGGGGTTAGAGGCCATTACTTCTCTTCTTTTGACCATTACCAGGTCTCCTTTCTTGAATTCTAGACCCTTGACCAGCTTGTCAAAAGCACGGGCCATGCGAGCTTGGTAGAGCTGGATGTTTTACTGCGCCCGAAGGCGTTTTCCTTCGAGCTCAGCGAGCTCTTCCAATCTTCATTCTGCATTGGTCTGCTCACCACTGACTAGTCCGTGCTGGATGGTAATTCGCAATGAAGGAACTTCATGTTCAATTGGCACCACAGCTTCTGACCCGTAGACAAGGGAGAAAGGTGAACAGCCGGTTGGGGTCTTGTATACAGTACGATAGGCCCAAAGTGCTTCGTACATCCTTTCTTCCCAATCTTTTTTATTAGACTTAACAGTCTTTGCCAGCAGTGTGTACAGTGTCTTGTTAAAGGCTTCTGCGAGTCCATTGGCTTGAGGGTTGTAGGGGGACGATGTCCTCCAGTCGATTTTATATTTCTCGGCCAGCCGATAAACCTTCTGATTTCTAAAATGGCTGCCATTATCAGAGATGATTCGGTTGGGGATCCCGAACCGGAATATTACATTTTGCCGGAAGAATCTTGCAACTAACTCTCCTATCACATCTCTTAGTGCTACTGCTTCCGCCCATCTGGAGAAGTAGTCTGTAGCTGCTAAGATATATCGGCACCCTGATGAAGATGCTGGTAGCGGCCCTACCACGCCCGTGCCCCACTGAGCAAACGGCCAGCTTGGTAGGGTGGGATGCAGTGGCACTGGAGGTCTCCTTGCCACATTAGCATGTTCTTGACACTTCTGACAAGCCTTGGCAAACCTGCAGCAATCGTCAAATATAGTGGGCCAATAATAACCCAATTTCTTTATCTCAATTTTCATCTTCGGGCCAGCCTAGTGTGCTCCAGCTGATCTTGCATGGACCTCCTGCATCACCTGTCCTGCTTCTGCTGAAGACAAGCAACGGAGTAGGACTTTCTTTCGGGCATCTGCCATAATTCGGAACAAGGTCCCGCTTCTCATCTCGTAAGAATCCTTGATCCTCAGGAGCTTCATTCTCTGTTCCTTTTCTTTTGGAAGTTGTTGGTGTTGAAACCAGCGTAGGAGATGCTCTCGCCAATCGGGCTGCTGAACCCCTTCGATGGCTGCTACTTCCATCTCCTGTTCGTCGGTCAGGACCTCTGTCACGCTGGGGACCTATCGGCGGTTGATCACTGTTATATTCAGGCTTGTGTCTGGCGGGACCGCCAATGAACTGGCCAGCTTAGCGAGGGTGTCTGCCTGAGCATTCCGGCCTCGATTGATGTGCTTGATGCTGATGAAGTAAAATCTTGACATCAGGCGAGTTGCCAACTGGTGATAGGGGAGGAGCTCTTACTTTCATACATCGAACTCTCCTTCCAGCTGTTTTATAACTAGCATGGAGTCTCCGAATACTTCTAGCATCTGAATTCCCATGGACAGAGCAATTTGCAACCCGATTATTAGGGCTTCATATTCCGCTTCATTGTTTGTGCATTGCTTGTTTATGGAACAAGATGTATGCACCACTTCTCCTTCTGGGGATTTCAGGACTATGCCCGCTCCTACTCTGACCCTGGCTGACCCGGTGGCAGAGGTGTCAATTCTGGAAGCGCCATCAAAGTATAGTTGCCATAAGGAGGGCTGTACTTGCACGGCTTCTAAAGTTTCATCTTCAGGAAGCTCCGGCTCCAACGGGCAATCCCCGGGCACTGGGTGCTTAGCGAAGAAGTTTGTAATAGCTTGGCCCTTGACGGCCTTGCGCGGCACGTAGGAGATATCAAACTCCATAAGGATTACCACCCATTTGCCCAGGCGACCTTTGAGTGCCGGTTGAGACATAATGTACTTCAGGGGATCCTCCTTGGATACCAAGCTGATTTCATGCGACAAAATATAGTGTCGGAGCTTTTTAACTGCGAAGACCAGCGCCAGACAGATCTTCTCAATATAAGTATATTTCTCTTCAGTTCTGACCAGTCTCCGACTGAGGTAATAGAGGGCTTGTTCTTTCCCTTCTTCATTATTCTGGGCCAGCATTGCCCCCAGAGAATTATGTGTAGCTGCTATATACAGTATCAATGGTCGTCCTTTCACCGGTGCGCCCAACACTGGAGGAGTTTTCAGGTAGTCTTTTAGCTTGTCGAAGGCTGCCTGGCAATCTTCATCCCAATAAAAGGGGACATCTTTCATCATCAACTTGTGAAAAGGCTGGCATCGCCCTGATAAATTGGAAATGAAACGCCAGATATAAGCCAGACGGCCCTGTAGTGATCTCAGTTCGGAGATGTTCCTTGGCGGAGGTAACCCCTGAATCGCCTTGATCTTTGCGGGGTCTATCTCGATTCCCCGATATCGGACGATGAAGGCCAAGAATTTTCCGCTCGACACTCCGAACGTACATTTCATAGGGTTCATTTTTAGCTCATGCTGCCTCAGCCTCTGAAAAACAATCCGGAGGTCTTGCAGATGATCTTCTTTTCTTCTGGTTTTGACCACCAGGTCATCTATGTAGCACTCGACCTTGTGGTAGAGCAGTTCATCAAAGAGTTTGGTCATTGCGCGCTGATAGGTTGCGCCAGCATTCTTTAATCCGAACGGCATTCTCTTGTAATGATAAATGCCCTTAGGAGTCCGAAAAGTAGTATGGACTCGGTCATGCTCCGCAATCCAAATCTGATTGTAGCCGGAAGACCCGTCCATGAATGATAGGGCCTCATGGCCAGTTGTAGCATCAATCATGACCTCGGTTATCGGCACCGGGAAGTCATCTTTGGGGCAGGCTTTATTTAGATCCCGAAAGTCGACACATATCCGGATCTGTCCATTCTTCTTTTTCATGGGGACGATATTCGCCAGCCATGTGGTGTACTGGTTTTCTTCAACGAATCCCACGTCAATGAGCTTGTCGACTTCAGCACAAATTTGGGTGATGAGCTCTGGCCTCATGCGCCGCGGTGGTTGCTTCACCGGCTCGGCTTCTGGGTTGATTGCCAGCTCATGTTGTGAGACAGCGGGGCTCAGACCTGGCATCTCTTTGTAAGTCCAGGCGAAGCAGTCCCGGTATTCTAGCAGTAGTTGAATGTACAGCTCCCGTTCTTCTGGGGATAGTTGGACACTGAGGAAGGTAGGCCTAGGGTCCTTCTCATTTCCCAGGTTGACTTCTATCAGTTCATCGACTGTGGCTTGGCCTCCGTCTTCTATCTCCGGAGGTGCCGGTTGGAGGTCAACGAAGTCTGGAACGCCATCTTCAGGGTTGAGCGCTTCGACTTCCTCGTCAGACACCGCCAGAGCTTCTTGAGGTTTCTTGATCTCTTGTGCCGGCGGCTGAGTGGATTGTTCTATTAGCAGATCCATTGCCGTCGTAGCTTCCAAGGATGAGGGAGCAGCCTTGGTGTTTGCAGATGAGATTGCAGCCATGACGGGCTGGTAACTGTTCACTGCCAGGCCCGGACAGCATGCTGATTTTGCAGCAGAAGTTGAGGATGTTTCACCTTCTGGGACAGTTGTATCTTCCGCAGAAGTGGCTTTTTCTTTCCTGGTAGCTGGCTCCCCTTGATTGGAGTTGACCAAGGCTTCCCTGATGGGCAGAAAGGGTGTTGAAGTTGTCATCAGTAGGACCTCTATGGGGGGAGACTCCTACTTCTTGAATGTCTTCGGCTTCGCTGCTGCTAGCTGTATCGAATTCGGCTTGAAGGGTCGCTTCTTCAGGATGAACCTGCTCCCAGCATCGGCAGGGGGCCGAGGTTTCTGCTTCTTGATTCCCGGACCGAGCCAGTTCGAGATATTCGGCTTCCATTGGATATTCATCAAAGGTTGCCCCCAGAGGGCCATCTTCAGTAGGATAGAAGGCGGAGATAGTATCCACCTCGTACCGCTCACTGTAATAATATTCTTCCAGGGTGAAGCCCAACCCTGGATGTTGAGAGACACGTCTCATTTCCTTATCCATATTTACAGGATGCCACATCTTCTGGAAAGCTTCTTTGCGCCTTTGAGACTGATCGGGAGGGATGTGTTGCTTCTGAAACATCTTAGCCATCCGATCAGTTGTAAATGCCAGACCTTGGACAGGAATCCGTGGGCTGCCTAGATCTTCAGGGAGGCTACAATCTGTATCTTCCCAGGTGGGATGCTCCTCAACTGTATAGAACAAGCTGCGGGGCCCATCTTCCTGTGTCACCTCCCAAGCTTTGAAAGGTACGACAGTGGGATCATTGAGGCCGGGGACTGGCTTGGTGAGGCCGGCCGGGACTCCGATGCGGTTGTGCTGTCGATTGATCTGCACTTCCTTAGCTTTGGGGTATAATGCTGGGGGTGTTACCCTGCCGACATCTCCAGAAGCTGTGATGTGGGAGACCACCTTTGGCTTGACATATCCGCGCGGCGGTGGTGGATACCAACCGTCACCCGATCTTTTCTTCGACGCCCCTACGGGGGCCTCAGCTTCAGAAACCTTCCGGGGAGGCCCCGTATATAGGTTGGCGTCCGCCAAATGACATTCAAACACCTCGAATGGGTGGATATCAGCAAATATCCTCTCCTTCCCCTGGAGGCTGTATTTGATGCATTGGTGGAGCGTGGAGGGCACCACCATATTTTCATGCAGCCATGGGCGGCCGAGCAGTGCCTTGTAAGAGGTGCGAGAGTCAATGACATGAAACTGCACCGTTGTAGTGAAATTTGCCAAGGTCAGCGTGAACTCCGCCACTCCCATAGATACTTCACATTTTTGGTTGAAGCCAGCGATACGCATACCCCGACTTTCTCGAGATGCACATTAAAGTGGTACCTCCACTACAAGAAAAAGTGGCTATAGCGACCGAATTAGAGACCGATTAAATCGGTCGCTAGTCGGTCCCAAATAGAGACCAATTCGGCGACCGAAATAATCGGTCGCATATCTGAGACCGTTTTGGAGACCGAATTTATTTCGGTCGCCGAATTGGTCGCTATATTTAGCTCGAATTTATTCCGGTCTCTTTTTTTTCAAAATCGACCGAATTGGAGACCGATGTTGCGACCGAATATATTTCGGTCTCTAATCGGTCGCTGATATGACTGCATTTACAGCGCGACCATCTCCCCCCTGCATTGATAACCTTCCTCCACCGGAGCTCTCCCCTCCCCCTCCGGCCCCCTCGCCCTCCCCCCCCCCCCCTCTGCCTTGCGGCCACGGGCGTGGCGAGCGGCGTGGTGGTGGACGGACGCCGGAGCTCGCTGTCTCGGCCAGCCCCGCACCATCCTCGCCGTCGACCTCGTCGGTCCCCGTCGTCCTCGTCGTCACCCTCCTCGGTCTGGTAAGTCCTCTCCCTCTCGATCTCCCCCCCTCTCCTCTCCCTCCAGCCCCGCGCCTCTCTCCCCCCCCCTCTCCCTCCCCGCCGGCCATCGACCATGCCCTATTTCTCATTTTTTTTCTTCTTGGAGGGGTTCCAGTGAGGGGGGTTTCGGTGGGAGGGGGTGGCGGGGGAGGTTGGTCTGGGAGGGGGGGTGGAGCTCGGGTGAGGGGGAGGGGGCTCCGCAGGGGAGGGGGAGGGGGCTGCGCAGGGGAGGGGGAGGGGCTCCGGTGGAGGGGAGGGGGCTCCGCAGGGGTGAGGGGGAGGGGGCTCCGGTGGACGGGAGGGGGCTGCGCAGGGGGAGGGGCTCCGGTGGGGTGAGGGGGAGGGGGCTCCGGTGGAGGGGAGGGGGCTGCGCAGGGGGAGGGGCTCCGGTGGGGTGAGGGGGAGGGGGCTCCGGTGGAGGGGAGGGGGCTGCGCAGGGGGAGGGGCTCCGGTGGAGGGGGGGCTGCGCAGGGGGATGGGCTCCGGTGGAGGGGAGGGGGCTCCGCAGGGGTGAGGGGGAGGGGGCTCCGGTGGAGGGGAGGGGGTTGCGCAGGGGGAGGGGCTCCGGTGGAGGGGGGGCTGCGCAGGGGGAGGGGCTCCGGTGGAGGGGGAGGGGCTCCGGTGGAGGGGCTCCGGTGGAGGGGAGGGGGCTCCGCAGGGGTGAGGGGGAGGGGGCTCCGGTGGACGGGAGGGGGCTGCGCAGGGGGAGGGGCTCCGGTGGGGTGAGGGGGAGGGGGCTCCGGTGGGGTGAGGGGGAGGGGGCTGCGCAGGGGGAGGGGCTCCGGTGGAGGGGGGGCTGCGCAGGGGGATGGGCTCCGGTGGAGGGGAGGGGGCTCCGCAGGGGTGAGGGGGAGGGGGCTCCGGTGGAGGGGAGGGGGTTGCGCAGGGGGAGGGGCTCCGGTGGAGGGGGGGCTGCGCAGGGGGAGGGGCTCCGGTGGAGGGGGATGACATGGACGGGTATATATGGTGTTCTGTGTCGGATGGTCGGGGTAGAGTGGTGAAGGGCGGAACCTGTGACGATGGCTGTAAGGTTGCCGGCGTCGAGGCCTTCCGTGACCTGCTCCGCCGTAGAAGAAGAGCCAAAACCCGACGGCCCGTTTCCCCGGAACCAGCTAAACAGTCCCATCTCCACCTCCGGCCACTTCTTCAGTTCTTCCCTTCCCTCCGGTCTCCTTCCCTTCTATCTTTGATCTCCATGGCATAATGCCCAATTTATTTCTTTTGCTGCTGTGTGATCACTTATCCTTCTGTCAAATAATCTTTTCCACAACTGTATACGAAGTGTATTTATGCTTGTTAGCATGATGGAAAGCATATTCATGTTTTAGGTCAGGATAAGCTGAATACCAAGCATAATTTTCAAGCGGTTACAGGGACAGAAACCTAAAAGAAATTATAACCATTTGATAACTTGGCCCTATGCTCTAGTATCAGAGATTCAGGTATAGGATTATTGGTATATTACTTTAGTAGATTAAGGAAGAGAGTAGATCTGCTATATCTGATAGGTAACATCTAACATCCATATCCATGTGTGCGCTCAGCATAACATACTCTTTGCCTTACAATTGACCCATCCTCTCTCTCAAGTAAAGCCCCTTATTTGCATCTCTTTTCTCAATTCATTCTCATAAATCTTCTATGACTATAAGTTGTCAAATATTATTACAATTCCAGTCACCTTGACATCAAGAAGTTTCTAGCTGGCCACAGGCTGTCAGGTACCTATGAGGATTAGTTACAATGTTTTTCTAAAAGTTTTTCTTCCTCCATCTGTTTGTTTAAAGACCTATCATACTATCTTATCCATCCTCAGTAATAAAATGGGGTTTAAGATTGCACCATATTTACTAATGTTCAAAAAGTAACATTGTATGTTTTGATGAGTGAAAAAGTGTCATTTAATGGTTATAAATGTTTCTGTCCTGCATCAGATTTGGTATCAGAGCATAAGGGAATCAACTTATTTTTATAAGTTGAGGTCCTACATTTTGTAATCAGTATGCTTCCTCTTCCGATTATTTTTACTGCATATTTACCTAATGGACAACGAGCAGAAATTGATGTACATGAGTCGGAAGATAAGAATTGGATTTCACCTGACATTGTTAAGTCACTTGCTAAGACCGGAGAAATTGTTATTGAGGGTGACCGTGTATTTGTGGAGTTCTCTAAGAAGTTCAAAACAGTCACGTATGATGATGGAGCTTGGTGTGACATTGGGTCAATGGCTGCCCCATTCATTATTTTAGGAAGAAAGTGGTTAGAAGAAAGAAGTGCGGTTATTGATTCAGAAAGAAAAACATGCACTTTGAGTTTAGTGTTATTTTCTTGTATTTTCGTAATTAAATTAAGGTTTATTTTTAGTTTAGTGTTATTTAGTCGGTTATGTGTTTTGTTAATTTTAATAGTTAGGGTATTGTTGGATGAAAAGTAAAGTGTGTTTTATTATTGTCTTATTCAGTAATGATACCATCAATTTCTTTACTTGATTTCTGCATAGCTAGTGACAGTGTTGTCTTTAAGCTAAAAAGTATCATGCTATATTTTATTTCTGCTAAATAGCTAGTGAAAGTGTTGTCTTTATGTTGGATGTTAAAATAAAATTCCTGTTTTCATTGTGTACATGTATTGCCAATTTCACATGTTACTGCTATGTTTTTAGATTGTGTTATTATCTTGTCAATATTTAATTAGTTGGGTGTTGTATGTGAGCTGAGATGCGTGGGTGCAACCTAACATTGCACGCATCTTAGGAGAGCGTGTTAAGCCCGTGCCAATCAACCTACCCGTTCAAGACTTTGGGATTGATATGCACGTTCTCATTTTGAATGATGAGAATGTGTATATCTAACTCAAAGTCTTGAATTGTCCCGTTTGGACAGTCTGTGAATGTTTGATCGCACTTAGGTGGTTAATTACTATATGTGTTTGTGTTGTTTGTTAAAAATTTTGGCTGCGTCTTCTCACTCCTCTCTGATATACCTTTATTGATTTTGATTATTTTCTTAACCACTTATTAGTAAGTGTTTAAGAAAATTTCTTAATCAATAAATATTTTGTGGTATATCGGAGAGGTGTGGGGAGATGCTGCCGAAATTTTTAGCAAACAACACAACACATATAGTAATTAATCGTGCGATCAAACCTTCACAGATGGGTTAAAAAGTGAAGATCTAAATGATATTTCCGTCCTATTTAAAATGGCAGACATGGACGATGTGAGGTAAGGGTTGTACTTTTTATTTTGTTAAACATGTTAAAGTTTTGTGTGTTTACATTTCATTCGCATAGGGAAAATGTCTGAAGATCGTTCATGGATGTACCGTAGAGTAGTTGATCAGGTGGTGTCTATAGAATTTAAAAATGGAGTTGAGAGATTCATTCAGTTTGCTTTGAGAAATTCTATTGAAGCTGTAGATTGTGAGGGTCGTATCCGATGTCCTTGTGTAGTCTGTAAGAATTTGAAGTGGCTGACAACATGGGATGTACAACGTCATTTATACAGAAAGGGGTTTGTTAAAGATTATACAAACTGGATATGTCATGGTGAAACATTGTGGTCGACCTACGAGCCTGCCAATGTTGGAAGTGGAAGTTCATATGTTGATATGGTCATAGATGCTGCTGGTCCAGGATTCAATGTTCACGAGGAGCATGTACATAATGAAGAACCGCCAAACAAGACAGCTGAAAGATTTTATCAGCTACTCAAAGATGCTGATGAGCCATTGTGGACTGGATGTCAAAATCACTCTCGACTGTCTGCGGTGTCACAATTATTGAACTTGAAATCTGAATTTCACATCAGTGAGATTTGTTTTGATCGTTTGTTACTGATTATCAAAAGTATGTTGCCACAAGATGAGAAATTACCTGAAAATTTTTATCGTGCAAAGAAGATGGTCACTGACTTAGGGCTTGGATATGAGAAAATAGATGCATGTCCTAATCATTGCATGCTATATTATAATGAGGCTAAAAGTAAGGTATCATGTTCCATATGTGGTCATGATAGATTCAAGCCTAAGAAAGGGGACAATTCAAAGCAAAAAGATATACCATATATGTCATTGCGGTATTTTCCTATTGCACCGAGATTGCAGAGAATGTATATGGCACCAAAGATAGCTCAACATATGAGATGGCATGCGGAAAGAGTACGTCGACAACATAATGTAATCAGTCATCCTGCAGATGCCGAAGCTTGGAGTCACTTTAACCGTGCTCACCCTACTTTCTCAAAAGAGTCGCGTAATGTAAGGCTGGGTTTATGTACTGATGGATTCAATCCATTTGGAGGTTCAGTGACTTCCTACTCTTGCTGGCCAGTTTTCGTGACACCATATAATATTCCGCCAAATATGTGCATGAAACGAGAGCATTTATTTCTATCATTATTGATCCCTGGTCCAAAAAGTCCTGGGAAAAAATTAGACATATATCTCAGGCCGTTGATTGATGAGTTGAAGTTGTTATGGACTGATGGGGTTACTACCTATGATGCATGCAGAAA
Source organism: Amorphophallus konjac (assembly GCA_022559845.1). Lineage (NCBI taxonomy): Eukaryota > Viridiplantae > Streptophyta > Magnoliopsida > Alismatales > Araceae > Amorphophallus > Amorphophallus konjac. The sequence goes on from CM040118.1 coordinate 420,710,449, forward strand.
ACAAAATTTCACTATGAAGGCTGCATTGATGTGGACAATAAGCGACTTTCCTGCATATGGAATGTTATCTAGCTGGAGCACTCATGGAAAACTAGCATGTCCTTACTGTATGGACAGTTCCAAATCATTTGTACTTAAGCATGGTGGCAAGTCATGCTGGTTTGATTGTCATCGACGATTTCTACCAAGGGACCATCCGTTTAGAAGGCAAAAAGATGCATTCTTAAAGAACAGAATTGAATTGGAAGAAGCTGATTTTGAACGGTTGTCTGGTCCACATTTAGCAGCACGTGTACAGAACTTACCAGATATAGCACAATTGTCGAGCAGCACAAGACAACTCCCTGGATTTGGGAAGGATCACAATTGGGTCAAAAAAAGTATCTTCTGGGAATTGCCTTATTGGTCAACTCTTCTTATACGACATAACATCGACGTCATGCATGTTGAGAAGAATGTCTTTGATAATGTGTTCAACACTGTTATGGACATAACAGGCAAAACAAAGGATAATGTGAATGCCCGTTTAGACTTGAAAATACATTGTAAACGTCCAGAACTGTACCTTATTGATAGAAATGGTAAAACAGTTAAACCGAAAGCAAGTTACGCCCTTGGAGCTGCACAGATTAAAGAAGTATGCTCTTGGCTAAAACAGTTGAGATTTCCAGATGGTTATGTGTCTAACATTGCTCGTTGCGTGAATACAAATGAGGGGAAAATATATGGAATGAAAAGTCATGACTGTCATGTGTTCATGCAGAGGTTGTTACCTATTGTATTTCGTGATATGATGCCGAAGGCGATATGGGGAGCAGTGACTGAGTTAAGTCAGTTTTTCAAAATTTTATGTGCATCAGAGCTCAGGTATGAAGATGTGGAAACTATTGAACAGAATGTGATCACGACAGTTTGTAGATTGGAAAAGATATTTCCACCATCATTCTTTGATTCAATGGAGCACCTGCTTATACACTTACCATATGAGGCTAAAGTAGGAGGGCCAGTACAATTTAGATGGATGTATCCATTTGAGAGGTAATATATATATATTTTCTCCTCATAATTCAATTACATGGTGATGTGTTTTTCATTATCTTATGAACATTCTGGTAGGTGTATGCATGAATTGAAAATGAAAGTTCGCAACAAGGCAAAAGTAGAGGGTTCCATTGCCGAGGCGTACATTATGGAAGAAATATCAAATTTCTGTTCAATGTACTTTGAACCTGAGGTACAAACTCGTCGAACTCGGCCACCACGTAATGATGATGGGGGAGACTCCGTTCACTCTGAGCGACTGTCGATATTTAAGTATCCTGGACGTGCGTATGGACGTTCCTCGAGTCGGATGCTAAATGATAGAGAATTGCACTGTGCAGAAATTTACATCCTTTTAAATTGTATGGAGGTTGAACCTTATGTTGCGTAAGTTCTCTGCTCAAATTACATTGTGTCTATAACTTATTATTTTTCATTCCATCTATAATGCTCCAATGGTCGTAATACAGACAATTTGACTCAGAATTAATCCAAAGATGTCCATATCTCACTGACATGGAGGTTGAAAAAGAACGAGAAAAATCATTCGCTTCTTGGCTGAAATATCGTGTAAGTATTATTACTACTCTTTCTCCTTGTTGGGTCAATGACAAATTCTGACTAGTGTGCTGTCCATATGTAGGTTGAAAATGATTTTATTACTGATCAAAGAATTCGAGTGATCAGTTATGGCCCATCGAAAGTTGCACGTACATATCCAGCATTTATTGTGAATGGGTATAGATTTCACACTAGACAATATGGGCAGAATAAGTCAACAATGAACAGCGGGGTATGTGTGAAAGGAAGTACATATAATGAAAACGAATGTGATTATTATGGTATTATTGAGGAGATCTTAGAATTGCAATATCTCGGAGATGACAACCATATATTTCTGTTAAAGTGTCATTGGTTTGATCCTAATTCTGTTCGAAATGACACAACATATGGGATTGTCGATATCAGACATAAGTCTAAATTGAATACTTATGATCCATTCATTTTGGCCGCACAAGCCCAGCAGGTCTATTATACAAAGTATCCATCGTCTAGAAATAAAGAAAGAAATGATTGGTGGGCAGTTTGCAAGGTTAAGACAAGGCTTTTCCCGGATTATGAGTTGGATTTGACTGAAACAGAGCAGTTGGATGTGAATGCCGAATTCTTTCAATCAGACTTGGGTGATGATGTAGACTTGCCTGCTTCTAGTGATGAATCTGTGGAGGCACCGTCTTTATCTAAAGAGAATGAAGTGGAGGAAGTCGATCCAGAACAACCAGAAATACAGTTGGGGGACTCCGAAGAGGAGGAATATATTAGTGATCAAAATGAATCTGATAATGAAGATGTGAATGCTGAATTTGTTATATCTCCAACATCTGAAGAAGAAATGGAGAATGTTTGATTAATGGTATACAATTTTATCTGGGAATTTTAATACTCTGTAACTTTCTTTCTTTCACTATTTGATGAATATGCATGTATTTTAGTACCAGTTGAAGATATGGTTCGAGGACGGCGTGGGACTCCCAGAGGTGGGAGGGGAGAGGGTAGCGGGAGGAGATTTACTTCCGTTTCACCACCGGTAGTAGGTATGTATACTTTCATGTATAATGCATTGTAGTATTTGTTGAAAATAATTCTTTATGTTTTTGTGTTATCTGATTCTTATTTTCACAGGACCCACGACCTCTGCACCGTTACCACCGAGGATGCACCGCTACCACCGGTAGTAGGTATGTATACTTTCATGTATAATTCATTTGAGTATTTGTTTAAAATAATTCTTTATGTTTTTGTGTTATCTGATTCTTATTTTCACAGGACCCACGACCTCTGCACCGTTACCACCGAGGGATGCACCGCTACCACCGGTAGTAGGTATGTATACTTTCATGTATAATTCATTTGAGTATTTGTTTAAAATAATTCTTTATGTTTTTGTGTTATCTGATTCTTATTTTCACAGGACCCACGACCTCTGCACCGTTACCACCGAGGGATGCACCGCTACCACCGGTAGTAGGTATGTATACTTTCATGTATAATTCATTTGAGTATTTGTTTAAAATAATTCTTTATGTTTTTGTGTTATCTGATTCTTATCCTTACAGGACCCACGGCCTCTGCACCGTTACCACTGACAACGGGTACATTGACGGCCTATGCACCGCCATCACACATGGCGAGTGGATCTACACCTCCCCCAGCTGAGTCAGGTATGTTCATTTGCATATTTATGTTTTTTTGATAGTTTGTTTTATTTATACTATTTAATTCGTATAGTACGTGCTGATGACGAGGCGAGTCATCATGAGGGGGAGGGCTGTTGTAATGAGACGATGCGGGCAGTGTGGATAAATGAAGGGTACGTAATGCATTATTTTTGTTATTTATTCGTCATTGTGGTATTAATATTTTTAATTTCAGGAATAAAATAGAGCCAGCCCAAGCATCACAATTTATTACAAAGACAATTCAAGCACATTTTCCAGGCCCCATCCATCGCTTTGCTGATTTTCCGATGGGTGTTCAGGATTTATTGTTCTCTATGTTCTTGGTATTTATCTTATTTTATCATATTAAGTCATTTTCAATTATTATTTTAACCCACTTTGTTATGTAACATATAAATTTTTGTTGTTGTTAATATATAGAGGAATCATCGATTCACAGAACATTCAGATGAGTTACGTGCTAGATTTGCATGGACAGCTACTGCAAGAGATAATTTCAAACATCTTATGTACAATGCCCGAAGATATGCAAAAAAAGCATGTGCAAGTACTGATAAGAACATATGGAAGGAGCATGGGCCTGTGTGGATGAGAAAGGAGTATTGGACAGAGCTGTGCAACATTTGGGAAGCGGAGAAATGGAATGCCAATTCAAACAAAGCAAAGCAAAACAGAGCAGCGCATCCTGAAGCGAATTTACACACGGGTGGCTCTGTCTCCTTTGCAACACATAAAGCGAGATTAGTAAGTACACTTCTACATATATAAATTTTTTGTTTCTATTATGAAACTGTGATTTATTTGAATAACAGGAAGCACAGTTAAAGCGGCCAGCTCAATTTCATGAACTTTTTGATCGAACTCATAAGAAGAAAGGGACAAATGCTTACATTAGTGAGAAAGCTCGGGAGGTAGCGGTAAGTGTATACATTAATAGTTTTCATTTAAGATTAAATTGTAGAATAATTTGGTTTTGTTTTTTTTTGGTTTTTGCAGGACTCATATAGTAGACGAATGGATGAGAGGTACGGGGATGACAGTCAGCGTCCAGAGTTGGATCCTGCCATTTGGGTTGCAGCATCTGGGGCACCCAAGAAAGGACATGTTTATGGTTTTGGACATAGCTTGGGCACGACTAGGGTGTTATCATCATGCTCGAGTTCGGTCTCACATGCGACCTCTCCATTTACCACACCAGCAGCCCCAGATGGTTCTTCCAGTGCCGCCCCGACCATGACTCCAGATATGTTTAGGCAGATCGTCAACGAGACCGTCTCTCAGAATATCTCTCAGAATATCTCAACCATCGTCGCTCAGACCGTCTCCCAGATGCTCACATCCTTGGGAATTGATAGTAGTAGAGCACCTCCTGCACCTCCTGCACAGCAGCCTCCGGTAAGTATTTTATTTGATTGATTTTCTATTTGTTAACTCTAAATATCATCTTACAAAATATAAGAATTTAGATTGAGGAGGGGAAAATATCATTTTCTTAACTCTAAATATCATCTTACACCTATCCTCTGGATATTAGAATCAACAGGCAGACTGTTCTGCAGGATTTTCCATAGGTGTATAGAGATTTTGGTTAGAACTGAATGGAGGCAGCGAATGGAGGCATTGTGCCTCTTGTTATGCCATTCATAGAAGAAAACATTAACAAACCTGAATGGAGGCAGCGAGAAGCAGCAACTTATGCATTTGGTTCTAAAATCTGAAATACCGGTCGGATGGCCGTGCCGGTCATTCCAATACGACCGGGGAGATGAAAGTGACTTGTCAGAACTGACGGAATCCAAATCGGATGCCCGGTTTGAGCTCGGCGCTCAAACTTCATTTTTAAAATACACTTATTTCAAATGAACTGTTAGGACGGGTCCGGGGGTCTAAAATTCGAAATACCGGTCGGATGGCCGTGCCGATCATTCCAATACGACCGGGGAGATGAAAGTGACTTGTCAGAACTGACGGAATCCAAATCGGATGCCCGGTTTGAGCTCGGCGCTCAAACTTCATTTTTAAAATACACTTAGTTCAAATGAACTGTTAGGACGGGGCATTTGGTTCTAAAATCTGAAATACCGGTCGGATGGCCGTGCCGATCATTCCAATACGACCGGGGAGATGAAAGTGACTTGTCAGAACTGACGGAATCCAAATCGGATGCCCGGTTTGAGCTCGGCGCTCAAACTTCATTTTTAAAATACACTTAGTTCAAATGAACTGTTAGGACGGGGCATTTGGTTCTAAAATCTGAAATACCGGTCGGATGGCCGTGCCGATCATTCCAATACGACCGGGGAGATGAAAGTGACTTGTCAGAACTGACGGAATCCAAATCGGATGCCCGGTTTGAGCTCGGCGCTCAAACTTCATTTTTAAAATACACTTAGTTCAAATGAACTGTTAGGACGGGTCCGGGGGTCTAAAATTCGAAATACCGGTCGGATGGCCGTGCCGATCATTCCAATACGACCGGGGAGATGAAAGTGACTTGTCAGAACTGACGGAATCCAAATCGGATGCCCGGTTTGAGCTCGGCGCTCAAACTTCATTTTTAAAATACACTTAGTTCAAATGAACTGTTAGGACGGGGCATTTGGTTCTAAAATCTGAAATACCGGTCGGATGGCCGTGCCGATCATTCCAATACGACCGGGGAGATGAAAGTGACTTGTCAGAACTGACGGAATCCAAATCGGATGCCCGGTTTGAGCTCGGCGCTCAAACTTCATTTTTAAAATACACTTAGTTCAAATGAACTGTTAGGACGGGTCCGGGGGTCTAAAATCTGAAATACCGGTCGGATGGCCGTGCCGATCATTCCAATACGACCGGGGAGATGAAAGTGACTTGTCAGAACTGACGGAATCCAAATCGGATGCCCGGTTTGAGCTCGGCGCTCAAACTTCATTTTTAAAATACACTTAGTTCAAATGAACTGTTAGGACGGGGCATTTGGTTCTAAAATCTGAAATACCGGTCGGATGGCCGTGCCGATCATTCCAATACGACCGGGGAGATGAAAGTGACTTGTCAGAACTGACGGAATCCAAATCGGATGCCCGGTTTGAGCTCGGCGCTCAAACTTCATTTTTAAAATACACTTAGTTCAAATGAACTGTTAGGACGGGTCCGGGGGTCTAAAATCTGAAATACCGGTCGGATGGCCGTGCCGATCATTCCAATACGACCGGGGAGATGAAAGTGACTTGTCAGAACTGACGGAATCCAAATCGGATGCCCGGTTTGAGCTCGGCGCTCAAACTTCATTTTTAAAATACACTTAGTTCAAATGAACTGTTAGGACGGGTCCGGGGGTCTAAAATCTGAAATACCGGTCGGATGGCCGTGCCGATCATTCCAATACGACCGGGGAGATGAAAGTGACTTGTCAGAACTGACGGAATCCAAATCGGATGCCCGGTTTGAGCTCGGCGCTCAAACTTCATTTTTAAAATACACTTATTTCAAATGAACTGTTAGGACGGGGCATTTGGTTCTAAAATCTGAAATACCGGTCGGATGGCCGTGCCGATCATTCCAATACGACCGGGGAGATGAAAGTGACTTGTCAGAACTGACGGAATCCAAATCGGATGCCCGGTTTGAGCTCGGCGCTCAAACTTCATTTTTAAAATACACTTAGTTCAAATGAACTGTTAGGACGGGGCATTTGGTTCTAAAATCTGAAATACCGGTCGGATGGCCGTGCCGATCATTCCAATACGACCGGGGAGATGAAAGTGACTTGTCAGAACTGACGGAATCCAAATCGGATGCCCGGTTTGAGCTCGGCGCTCAAACTTCATTTTTAAAATACACTTAGTTCAAATGAACTGTTAGGACGGGGCATTGGTTCTAAAATCTGAAATACCGGTCGGATGGCCGTGCCGATCATTCCAATACGACCGGGGAGATGAAAGTGACTTGTCAGAACTGACGGAATCCAAATCGGATGCCCGGTTTGAGCTCGGCGCTCAAACTTCATTTTTAAAATACACTTAGTTCAAATGAACTGTTAGGACGGGTCCGGGGGTCCTAAAATCTGAAATACCGGTCGGATGGCCGTGCCGATCATTCCAATACGACCGGGGAGATGAAAGTGACTTGTCAGAACTGACGGAATCCAAATCGGATGCCCGGTTTGAGCTCGGCGCTCAAACTTCATTTTTAAAATACACTTATTTCAAATGAACTGTTAGGACGGGGCCTTGGGTCTAAAATCTGAAATACCGGTCGGATGGCCGTGCCGATCATTCCAATACGACCGGGGAGATGAAAGTGACTTGTCAGAACTGACGGAATCCAAATCGGATGCCCGGTTTGAGCTCGGCGCTCAAACTTCATTTTTAAAATACACTTAGTTCAAATGAACTGTTAGGACGGGGCATTTGGTTCTAAAATCTGAAATACCGGTCGGATGGCCGTGCCGATCATTCCAATACGACCGGGGAGATGAAAGTGACTTGTCAGAACTGACGGAATCCAAATCGGATGCCCGGTTTGAGCTCGGCGCTCAAACTTCATTTTTAAAATACACTTAGTTCAAATGAACTGTTAGGACGGGTCCGGGGGTCCTAAAATCTGAAATACCGGTCGGATGGCCGTGCCGATCATTCCAATACGACCGGGGAGATGAAAGTGACTTGTCAGAACTGACGGAATCCAAATCGGATGCCCGGTTTGAGCTCGGCGCTCAAACTTCATTTTTAAAATACACTTATTTCAAATGAACTGTTTGGACGGGTCCGGGGGTCTAAAATCTGAAATACCGGTCGGATGGCCGTGCCGGTCATTCCAATACGACCGGGGAGATGAAAGTGACTTGTCAGAACTGACGGAATCCAAATCGGATGCCCGGTTTGAGCTCGGCGCTCAAACTTCATTTTTAAAATACACTTAGTTCAAATGAACTGTTAGGACGGGGCATTTGGTTCTAAAATCTGAAATACCGGTCGGATGGCCGTGCCGATCATTCCAATACGACCGGGGAGATGAAAGTGACTTGTCAGAACTGACGGAATCCAAATCGGATGTCCGGTTTGAGCTCGGCGCTCAAACTTCATTTTTAAAATACACTTAGTTCAAATGAACTGTTAGGACGGGTCCGGGGGTCTAAAATTCGAAATACCGGTCGGATGGCCGTGCCGATCATTCCAATACGACCGGGGAGATGAAAGTGACTTGTCAGAACTGACGGAATCCAAATCGGATGCCCGGTTTGAGCTCGGCGCTCAAACTTCATTTTTAAAATACACTTAGTTCAAATGAACTGTTAGGACGGGGCATTTGGTTCTAAAATCTGAAATACCGGTCGGATGGCCGTGCCGATCATTCCAATACGACCGGGGAGATGAAAGTGACTTGTCAGAACTGACGGAATCCAAATCGGATGCCCGGTTTGAGCTCGGCGCTCAAACTTCATTTTTAAAATACAAGATGAAATTTGAACTTATATTGTGTGTGTGTATTTATATATATGAAAATGAGCTGGCTTAAACTATTGGCATACTCTTGTTAATGCTTGATTTCTTTATTAAGTCTTGTTAATGCTTGATTTCTTTATTAAGGATTTGATTATAATTTTTTTAAATGATATACAGGATCATCCGTCGCGAGATGTTGGACGAGACGACGACCAGGATGAGACATATGTGGAGGATTTGTGATTTTATTTTAGTTGTGTATGTTGTCATTTTATTATTATGGATGTATGATCAATTTGTGATTTTATTTTAATTGTGTGTAATTTGAGGTTCGTGGAGATTGTGATCCGTGTAGTTGATTTATTATTGTTTTATGAAATTGTTATTTATCAGGTGTTTGTATGTGATGAATTTGAGATTTGTCGATATTGTTGTCTGTGTAGTTGATTTTATATTTATGTTATGAATTTGTTATTTATCAGGTAATTTATTTATCAGTTTAAATAAATTTTTAAAAAAAAATAATGCAAAATTAGCGACCGCATGGAGACTGAATTGCGACCGAATAGCGACTATACGTTATATTTCTTTTATTAAATAATTATACTTGGCGACCGACTTGCGACCGACTAGCCACCGAATAAATCCGATAGGTTAATTTTATTTTTAAAAATATAACATAATTCGAGACCGAATAGCGACCGAATTGAGACCGACTTAATCCGATAGGTTAATTTTATTTTTTAAAATACAACAAATGTAGCGACCGAATAGAGACTGAATGGCGACCGCATTATTAGCGACCGATCAGGCGACCGATTATAATCGGTCTCTAGTAACGACTGATACTGCGACCGAATTATGTCGGTCGCTATATAGCGACTATTATATAGCGACCGACATATTCGGTCGCTATATAGTGTCTGTTCGGTCGCAATGCGGATTTGCGACCGATCTACGACTGAATAGCGACCGAATATGTCGGTCGCTATCCGCGATTTTTCTTGTAGTGCTCTCGTATATTCTGTATGGCAGGATGTTGACTGCTGCACCAGGATCGACCAGGATCCGGTTCAGTTCTCTTCCATTCAGATGCCCTTTCATATATAGCGGCCTGTTGTGGCTGGCAGTAGGCAGTAGCATGTCTTCTGGAGAGAAGGTCATACTGGCTTCTGGTATAGCCTCAGCTATGCAGGCTTCAAAATGAGCAGACGTCTGCAGAGCAGTGATGATCGCCTGTCAAGTTTCTTCACTCAAAGAGAGAATTTCCCAGATTGTAAATCGAGCGGGGAGCTTTTTGAGCAACTTCATTATTCGGCTCCCAGCCCGGACATTGGAGAGCTTCATCTCTTCAGCCCATCTGGGCTTGGGGAGGTTTTGATTTGTGGGTCCAGACGGACCTGCTTCCTATTCCTCGGACCCGGCACCCTCTTGACTAGCACCGGCTGTCGGGTCTTCTTTATTAGTTGCCGTAGGGCAAGCTCCATCTGCATTCGCATCCTCAGTAGATTGCGCTGGCTGCAGGTGAATGGCCCCGGATGTAGGGTTAGCATCTTGGCAGGGCTGCTTCCCTTTTGACATCTTCATAAACTCAAGGAATGAAGGGACTACCTTGCCCCCACTTTTGCTGTATAGGCCCGACGGAGGAGGGATTTGGACTCCCTTAACCTCCGGCGGAGGTGTCTTGTAGGGTTGCTCCCCCCTGAACATGATGTTGTGATTAGGTGGTGGCTGGCGCCCCCATTTTCGGCCCGACCGAGTGGCATGCGCAGCAGTTGCGGCCTCGGCTTTGCCTCTCCCAGCATGGGGTGTGAAGCAAATTTTTTCTTCTTCCTCTCCTCCGGATAGGGTGAAGAGTGCTGACAGGGTATTGCAGGACACAACCTATGTTTTATTGACCCCAGCGGCCTTTCTTTTCTTCTTATTTTGCTTTTTCTTCTTTTTGGTTTCTGCGGGTGCCAGCCCCCAGAATAGACCGCCCTCTTCAGGGGGTGCTGCTTCAGCTTCCTCCACCTGTTTGAGTGAGAGTTGTTCCAGTTCTTGCCACGGGACGTGGTCCCGTACCAGCAGAGGTTTCAATTCGGGCTGCACATATTCATCTAGCCCTTCAATCAGGTGTTGTAGTCGAAGGATCCCAGGATTGGTTTCCTTGATTACTGGCAGCGGAGTCTGTCTCCTCCTGTTAGGTGTATGTATTCTGATGGCTGTAGGTGGAGTGACCCATACGGGTGCTACCACTGACGGAGCAGGCCGGGGTATAATGCCACGGATGTGTGCCCCCTCTTTCGGGCGGGGTGCCCTCTTCTTCTTGTGCTTCACAGGGATCTGTTGCCACCCCTGTTGTTCTTTCACGGGCTCCAGGAAATGGATTTCGTAGGAGCTCCGTGTGCTCGCTTCAGAGATCTCCTCAGGTAATGCCTGGTAGAGGGAAATCATGTTGACCGCTGCTCTCCTGAGAGGGGCTTCATGTGGCTGAGGAGGGTCCACTTTGTACTCTCCCAGCTCTATTTCATTCTTCTTTACCATTCCTTCGATGACGTCTTTGAAAACATAATAGTCTTCGATTGGATGTCCCAACATCTGGTGGTAGGGGCAGAATCTTGGACTATCTTTTCTTTTCAGGTCCTCCGGTCTCCTTGGCTCAGGCAGAGTGACCATGCTGTATTCTGTTACCCAGTCGAACAGGACTCGGGTCTTGTCTTTTGGAAAGGAATAGGCTTTCTTCATTTTGTCCCTCAGCGAAGGACCTTCTTTGTCATCCAGAGCTTTCGCAGGTTGCAGGGGAGCCGCTTTCTTGCCTTTCTCCTTCTGTTGTTTGAACGGCTTGATATCAAGCGCATTCGCTTCTTTAGGTGTGGGGCGCCGTTCCGCAGCCTTGCCTTTCTGGGCTGTGCTGGCAGCTGACGCCGGGACAGGCTTGGCTAGAAAAGCCTCCACCTCGGCCACCACATTATTCAGCCGGTCGAACGACCATATTTCCATACCAATCATCTTTTCCAGGACCTCCCTCCTGAGATTTTGTTTGCATATTTGCACAGCGTCCTCCTGATGCGGGGGCCGCTTGCACCTCATTCCGAGGTTCCTCCACCTCTTGATGTAATCAAGGGCTATCTCATCTGCCCTTCGTTTAGTTGAGTAGAGTTCTGCCACTGTGACCTCCCTCTCTGTGACATGGAATCTTTCTCTGAATTTTCTCTGCATATCCGACCAATCACTAATTGACTCGACGAGAGGCTAGAGTACCATTCAAATGCGAGCCCCGTCAGTGACGACCCGAAGAACTTCAGCAGATATGACTCGTCGGTGGCCAGATCACCCATAACGGTCATATAATATGCAATATGCTCTTTAGGGGACCCCTTCCCGTTGAATTTGTCGAATTTGGGCGGCTTGTTGACCCCCGGGGGAAGTCGTTTAGCCGCATGGTGTTGCGGGTAGGGCACCCGATAGGCATCGAATGCGACGTAGTCGCCTTCACTTTTCTCTGCGAGCTTCAGCTCGATCATCCTTTCCACCATCATCCGGTTCACGACCATGGGGTCGACTGGCTCCGGATAGAAGTGCGCTGGCTGCAGGTACGGGGTGACCAGGGTGGTCGCCTGTGGAGGACGCAGCAGCGGGGGTGTCGGATGCACCTGGGGGAGCACCGGAGGTAGCAGCGGCTGAGGCTGTGGCGGCCGCTGTTGTGCTGTCGCCATGCTTGGCTCTGACGGCTGGGATAGTGTATAGAGCGGTGGAGGGTCGTCATGATGAACCGCTCCCTGGGATGATTCACCCTGGACTTCGGGTGGTTTAGATGCCGATGAATGCTCAGTCTTTTCCATCAGCTGTTTCTTCAGAGAGTCTATCTCCCGTTGATATTTTTGTAGCAGCATCAGAACTGATGGATCTATAGTGGTGGGGATACCCTCTGTTGTTTCCCCGGACGTACCCTCAGGCAGGATGTCGAGGAGGACGTCATCTTCTTCTTCCGTCGTCACCACATTAGCGGTCAAGACGGGGGCCTTATCATCCCAGCGGGGATAGACCTGGGGTTGTTTCCCTCTCATGATCATCAGAAGCTCTCTTGCTGCTTCTGTTCTACGGGTAGTTGGCCCGGGCCGTACGGCCAATTGAGCCAGTTCTTGGGGGTCTTTAGGAAGCTCCCCATATCGGCTGGATATACCAGCCATGTTGCAAGTAAAGACCTGCATCCTTCTTCTCTGTCGATGGACCCTCCGTCTGGCTTGTTGCGGAAAGGTCATCCTCTCGAACATAGAAACTCTTCTTTTTTCTTCCCGCTCGGGGAAGGCTTCATCGGCTTCGATCTCGAAACCGTCGTTGTATCCATTGTCATCGACTGACGACACCATCATTCTATCTTCCATATCCTCTTCATCCGCTGCTGATGGGCGGTAATCTTCCTCAGTGGCGACTGTCTGCATTAGTCGCTGCTGACCCAGCGAGGGGTTGCCCAGCCCTCGAAAGTAGTTCTGATCAGACAGGTTACCTCCTCTTGACCCCGCTCTTGACAGAGTACGGGGAATAGTTGTCGACCTCCAGCAGGAGGGATATAGGCCAGCCGAGCTCTGTCGGCCGGATGTTGGAATCTTCGTCCCGTGACTGGGACGTTGGCTTGGCGGGCAGCAGCCCGGAAACTTCCGCAGTGCGGAGGATCCGCAACCACCTCTTCTTCTTTCCTCGGGGGCGAGCCCCTTTCTCTTCTCACCTCCGCCTCGTCGTTCATAGGATGGCGGCGGATGGGTGTTAGATGGTGGGCAGGTTGGGTCCGCTTGGGAACCCACACCTGTTTGAACTTCTTCAGCCTGAGTGCCGAGCTTCCCTGGCCATAGGGGCCGGTTTCTTCTCTTTCTGCCCTCCTTCCAGCGAGAGCTTGATAGGTATTGTGGACAGGAATGTTGGGGATGACTCGGTCTGGGGTCACCCGGGCCGTGCGTCCGTCGAGGAAGACGCGCATGCCTCCAACTAGCATAGATTTCCCGGATTGAGATAGGGTTCCGGTGATTACAGCAGCATTCTTGCGGACCTGGCGACGCTGGCGTCCTCCAGGGTGTTTGTTGACGACATCGGGGTGGGTCCCACGTATGACGTGGTGTACCAAACAGCTAGCGGCCGGGGCCGGACTTTCAGGCAAGTCTTCACAGCATGGAACCTTCAGAGGCTCCATTTTCTCTGTGACTTCCTTGGCAGGCACTGGGGCTTCGACCTCCAGGATGTCGACGAAGGCTAACCCCAAAAAGTTGGGGAAGCCCACAGCGACAGGGAAGCTGCCGAATTCCATGGGTACTGCCAGGTACCCTTGCGCGTATTTAGCAACGATCGAATGATCGAAGTCGACGCCAGTTATCCCGTTGATCGTCATTGATCTGCTTGCAAAGACAAACAGGGAAATAATCAGTAGCCTTTGAGAGGGCTTCGAAGCCCGAATATCTCGGCAAAGAGATGAAAGGCGACACTCGTCCCACTGGGCGTGCCAGACTGTTTGCGACGGGATTTTTATCCGACCGTCTTGTCGTTTTGTTTTATTTATTTTTTTTATTTCGTGTATATATGTGTATATGCACATATATACGCGTCTTATTTTACGTATCGATCAACCAATTAACTAGCCGGTGATTAACTGATTGATCGACGACACGGGCGTGCCAGTCACATGAGTGACAATTTTATGATGCGCTCATTCTGACCCATGTCGGGAGGATGTGAGGTTCGGTCGGGACCAGCAGTCCGTCATACCATAAAGGTTATGGCATTAATTACATCCCCCACGAGGAGGGAACACCTTTGATTAATTACCGAGATAGCGGGCTGTCAAAGCCAGAATGAAAAGAGCTACATGGTGATCATGACGAAGGCATGCAGGATGCATTTGTTTATCATACAGGGGATGCATAGTTCATCGAATTATGGACCCTTGGTATGTGGTGGAGGACGTAGGTCTGAAGACCACCATCGCGCATAGCAGAGACTTCCGGTTGGGCATAACCCGACCTTCTGTCAACACCATTTAATATACCCGAGGGTCGATGCAGACATACACGAGGAACTGTGATATGTGAGGTGTAATAACGATGTTATAGCATAAATTCGGCAGCATGCCCCCTCCCTTTGGACTATGCCAAATGGGGATATAGGACATCCATCCACGGAGAGCCGGAATGGAAACCAAAAGAGAGTCGGGCGTAGCCATCGGTCCGAGAAGGATCCAAATATGACGGGACGGTGTGCACCATTGCGCCGTTCATTAATATTCCCCTCGAAGAACCATTGGAGGACATGCGGTGGCAGAACTCCGAGGGTCAGCGGGGTGATATAAGAAACGTCGTATTCGGTGTGATGTAAGGGTGAAACCCTCCTCATTAATGTATCTCCCATGGACTGGGTGAAGAATCCTAGTCCCCTTGTGAGGTAGCGGGGTTGTCATGGCAGCTGATAGTGACAAAATATTGAATTCAGGCTACGTTTGGGTTTGGTGAAGTGGGAAAGACATCGGATATTCAGATGACAACCAATGCCGAGGTGAGACAGCACAGCGATGGAGTCGGCGTGAAGGCCAAACGGCACGGCATGCTCCTAGCGCGATGGGAGGATTGGGAGTAATCGACACGGAAGTAGTTCGGCGTGCCAAGGCAGGGGCATTCGGCGCTCCCCCCACCCGGCGCGGGTTTTGAGCCGGGTGGCAGTGGTCGGCGCGCCAAGGCTGGGGCATTCGGCGCCCCCTCCACCCGGTGTGGGTTTGGCGCCGGGAGGCAGTGGCATCGAGAGTAGATGGCACCGGGGAATAGTGGCGCCGAGAGGCAGTGTTTTGTTGATTTTGCCAAAGGTATTGTGAGGTTTTCCTCGCCCAGTGGGAATTTCAGGGTGATGAACGGATAGGAACGGAGGGTGAGGGTGACTCCACTCACGAGGGGGGTTCCAAGGAGATCACCAATTACGGGATATATTCCCTGTGATGTCAAGATGCCATGAGATTACATAGCTCGGGCCCTCACCATATCGGGGGATTAAATACGTGATTTCGATGAAACATCGTGCCATATTATGGAGTAAAGCTTCGGGCAAATTTTGGCAGCATCTCCCCTTATTTTGGGAGTATGCCAAGAAAATATTATGGGCTATCCACTCACGAGTGCCGGAGTAGAAACCTTAAACGAGAGCCGGGCGTAGCCCGTGATTCGAGGGTCTGAATTATATAAGACCTCACCCCCTGTGTTGCAATATCCTCAATGCAATCCATCGGAAAGCCTGCAATGGCAGGACTCCGTGGTTTAATGGGCTACAAAATGTAGGGGGAGAATTAACCCCTTTGATATAGCTCCCGTAAGGCCAAAGGGAAGGGCAATGCACGCCCACGAGGGGAGGATATAATGGACGAGGTCTGTATGGCTCGCCGTGGCGACGAAGGCATCAGGATGGCCAGACGACGTAAGGGTATCGATGGAGAGAAGAGGGGTGGTTTCGGCACGGAAGCTAGGTAGGCTCGGCACGATAGGGAGGTCCAACCGGCGTGGGGAGCTCTCGGTGCGAAACTCACGCCGGGAGACACCGGCGCCGGGAGGCTTTCAGCAGGGGTTTTAAGGAGGTCTTCGAACAGGGTTTCAAGAGTTGTTCAGAGAGAGGTTTAATCCCGACTGTTTTGGATGATCGGAGGGGGAAGACTTTGAGGGAACACCTTTCCTCTGGGCCTCATCGGGAGCAGAACCACGGACGGAAATCCTGAACCACGTCCCCCTTTATTTCACATACGAGGAGCCATGAGATAGACTGTCTCAGGCCCTTGAAATGTGACTGAAGGGGGGGGGTGATAAATAATGGTAGCGAAGATGCTTCAGTAGAATTAGAAAACCAAACGATAAAACACGCCTAGTTATCAGTATCCTTAGCATATAGCGAACTTCAGATGCAGAGACAGAAAGAAGAAGGTAATGAAAGGGCGGAATTCAACCCATTCTCTCATTCTTTAATTCATCCAGATGACTTACACGCATGCTACTTAAGAGAAAGAAATCTGACTCAATAGAGATAGAAATCTAGGCTTAATCCCTGAAAGCGGGGTTACATTGGCATTCGATGCTATTGAAGCAAAGATGCTAGAAATTAAAAGTACAGAGAGAAATATTCAGACAGATAGGGAGGGGAAAGAGAAGGAGCTGCAGCTGCCCAGCACTCCCACCTGGATCCCTCTTCGAGCCTCTGCCTCTCTCCCTTTTTCCTTTCTTCAGCTTCTTTCAAGGGCTCTCGAGCTCCCTGCTTCTCTTCGGTGGCTAGGCACGCCCTTTTCACTCTTCTTTTTTTCTTCTTTTCTCTCCAACCCCCCTTTTCTTTTTTTTTCTTCGAAGGGCAGGCCTCTTATAGAGGCTAGACCCTCATCCTTTCGGCATGAACTTCCCGGCGCGGCCGTCATCGGCGCGTCCCATCTCATATTTGGGCTTGGCCCATTTTCTTGTCGTTCGGCCCATTCGGTCCAGGATCCACTTGGTGGACTCCTTTCGACAGTGGGGCTCTTGGCATATGTATATTAAGACTCCGTGGGGCTTGTTTGCACCTTGCATTCACAAACACGTGCGAGGCATTGTGCATCCCTTCTTCGTAGAATCAGAGATGTCTGAACATCTGTTTCAGCAGGCAGATGGTTGCCTGAATGTTGGTATAGTTTTATCAGCCTGACTATCTGAATGACAGCAGTACTAGGCAGTGACCTAGCCAAAGACGGATTTAGTCGAACAACATGACAGGGGTAGTGGGTTTCTTCTATTCAGACTCTCAGATCTCCCAAGGATGGTACGTGAGCTGTGCCCTCAACTGATCTTCAGAACTGTGAATCTGCTATGATCTCTTCTGACATATTTTAGGTGTCAACACCCAATGTTCATCCCGTAAAGCTTCTTCAATGTTTTTGTGTTCCACTTGAGACACTAATGCAATGAGATCTTCATTATTAACATCTTTATGAAATGATCTGGTCCTAGGGAGATCATGAATGTTTCCTATGATGTTTTGTATAGGATGATCTTTTAAGGTTCGAATATTTGTAGAAGACTCACCGAACAGAATTGAATGTGCTGGAATTTCGGTCGACTGACCTGTTTCTTGTGCTGTGGGCTGTGATTTGCTGCCCTCTCCTGGTTCTTCTTTACATTCCAGAAAGCTTCCATTATCATCCTCATTTTCCCTGTCAACAACATCTTTATTTGAATTATTAGACATTTCAACAAACACTACATGCGGAGTTTCTTCCAAAGTTTGATTCTTCACATTGAAAACCCTATATGCCCTTGAAGTTTCAGAATACACTAAAAATATCCCAATATCACTCTTGGCTTCAAATTTGTCCAAATCAGATTTATCATTGTTATGCACATAGCATTTTTGATCCAAATGCTTTGAAGTATGCAAAATTGGGTTTCTTACCTTTCAGCATTTCATAAGGGGTTTTCTTACTTTTTGGCCTTACCATGGCCCTATTGATTATGTAGCAAGCCGTGTTTGCAGCTTCAGCCCAGAATTTTCTTGGGAGCTTGCTCTTGATTAGCATGGTCCGGGCAATTTCCACAATTGTTCAATTTCTTCTCTCCACAATGCCATTTTGCTCTGGGGTCTTGGGGGAGGAAAACCTATGTGTTACACCTTCCTGGTTGCAGAATTCAAAGAAATGGGAAATTTTGAATTCTCCTCCATGATCAGATATGATGATGGATATTCAGAATTTACCTTCTTATTTTACTTTTCTGAAGAGTTTCTGAAATTCAAGAAAGGCATCATTCTTATTGGTCAAGAAAAAGATCCAAGTGAAGCGAGAAAAATCACCAACTAACACATAGCCAAATCTTCTTCCATTGATGCTGGCTGTTCTAGTTGGACCAAACAGATCCATGTGAAGAAATTCAAAATGCATGGATGACAAGGGCTCACCTCTAGGCTTAAAGGACTGTCAAGTTTGTTTGCCTAGGAAGCATGCTTCACAAACTTGAGTGTTTCTTTTATAAGACAGTTTAGGTAGACCTCTTACCATTCCATGCTTGGACAATTTGTGCATCATATTATAACTAACATGCGCTAGTATCCTATGCCATAGCCATGCATCATTAGGTTAGTTGGCAGACAAACAAAGGTTTTCAGCAAGAGAGCTATCAAGATCTACCATATACACATTGTTTAGTCTATGACCTACAAATTTCACATATTCAGAATTTTGTTCAAATATCTTACATTCATTGGCATTGAACATTACCTTGTGGCCTTTGTCACATAGCTAGCTAATGCTGAGCAAGTTATGCTCAAGGCCTTCTACAAGCATCACATTTTCAATGCGATTGTAAGAATTCTTACCAATTGTTCCATTGCCAATGACCTTCCCTTTATGTTTGCCTCCAAACCTCACTTGCCCTCCTTCTTTCTTGATCAGATGAATGAATTTGTTCTTGTCTCCGGTCATATACCTTGAGCAGCCGATGTCCAAGTACCATCGATTGTGATGGGCTGCTAGGCAATCCTGCACAGAACAAATCAAGCAAAAATTTTTGGAACCCAAACAAATTTGGGTTCAGAATAATAGTTGAAAGCGTGCAATAAAGTCTTTGGAATCCATACTTGCTTAAATGACCTCATCTTCTGGCCAGACTATTGCATCCTTGTGGTTTTCATGATGACAAACACCATAAGTCAAACATCATAAGTCAAACACCATAAGCCAAATGCCATAAGTCCTCATGAGAATGTGGATTGGATTTAATGATGTCATCATTATCATTTTCATGATATGTGCATTTTCATAATTGATGCATTTTCATGCTGCATAGAACCTCATAAGGTCGATGCTAGTATAGACCACATGCAGCTAAGGTCGATGCTAATATTGATCACATGCAGCTAAGGTCAATGCTAGTATAGACCACATGCAACTAAGGTCGATCCTAGTGTAGACCACATACAGCTAAGGTCGATGCTAGTGTAGAACACATGAACCACATGCATAGTAAGGTCGATGTTAGTTGCTAGAGCATGAAGCATAATGTCTGCACTCATAAAACTAAGGTTGATGCTTATATGAAAGGATTAGCAGCAAAGGTCGATGCACATAGGCAAGGTGCAGAATCAAGGTCGGTGCACCTTTGGGCCTTCAGCAAAGAAAGGTCGATGCACATCTCTTCAATGCAGGACAAGGTCGGTGCACCTTTTGTTCGTCAGCGAAGAAGGTCCATGCACATTTAGTCTAGATGGGACAAAGGTCGAAGCACATCCTGCCAACGAAGGAGTAAGGTCGATGCACCTTTGTGATTTCAAGAAGAAAGGTCGGTGCACATGTGAACAACTTAAAATGAGAAGGTCGGTGCACCTTTGGTCCTTCAGCAAACAAAGGTCGAAGCTCTTCCTGACAATGAAGAATTAGAATACAAGGTCGAAGCACATCTTCAAGAGTTGAAAAACTCCTAAAGTCAGAGTAGTTGAACAAGTTGAATGAGCAACAAGAGACAGGCATATTAACAAACACTTAGAGTTCGTTGAAGATCAAGTAACTGTTGTGCCCCTGTGGTTTTGATGATTGGTCTTGATGTGAGTCAAACACTGTGAGTCACCATGTGGTGTTCAGTCATTCTATCAGATCATAAAGCGTTCATATATATACATCTGTAAGGTTTATGCATTTTCCTGTCATACTATGAGTCATGGTTTAAGGTCTATGCATTTCTCTGTTTGTGGAAGTTCTGCACATTGCATCATTGCATACATAAAGTCCTGCACATTGCCTTGCTGCATTTCACACGCATTCAAAGTCTATACATTCTCTCGCATGCAGACATTCAAAGTCTATACATCGTCTGGTAGCATGCACACAAAGTCTACACATCCCTCCATAGCAAGTCTGCACATCGTTTGCATAGCACACGCACAAAGTCTGTACATTGTTGCATGCTCATTACATATGAGGTCCAGTCTGCACGTTAATAAGTCTGTACAGGGTCTTGTTGCAGGCACGACAAGTCTATACATCCGTTAGCCTTGCCTTATGCACACAGCAAGTCTGTACATTCATGAGTATGGCATAGTCAGTACATTGTTCGTTGCAAGGCATTGTGCACGCATGACTAAGATCTCTGTCTGCATATGAATTGATCTTGTTTGCATGGCATTTCATCGAACATATTATGCATACATAAAGTCGAACATGTTATGCAATAGAGTCAGTACATTGCTTAAGTATGTACAGAGTTTGCCTAGACTGCACACGTTCTCAAGTCTGTACATTCTTCAAGGGCATAGTCCATGCATTCATCTCAAGTCTATACACTGTCTTAGCATGATCGGTCTCACGTAGCGTCTCACTTAGCAACTTTGTGCATGCATCATTCAAAGTCTGTACAGCCTGTGTTCGCAACACTAAGTCTGTACATTGGCTGGCTACTGCATTACACGCACGCAAAGTCTATACATTGCTGCATGAACGCAAGTCTATACATTCCGTGTGCATGCATCGTCTCACTTAGCGTCTCATGTGCACAAATCAAAGTCTATGCATTGCTTGTTAAAGTCAGTCTCACTTAGCGTCTCACTCAGCGTTTCATGTGCATACGCAAAGTCTTTACAGCCAGTGCATCCTACGTCTCACTCAGCATCACATGTGCATATGTAAAGTCTGTACATCCGCCAGCTGAACTGAGCAAGTCTATACATCGTCACTTGTTCATGCATATGGGCAAGTCTACACATTGATAAGTCTCGCACACATACAAAGTCTGTACATTGCATCGCATGCACATTGTATCTGTCAAGTCTATACATTGTCTGGTCGCACGAACATAAGTCTATACATTGATGGCATAGTCACCACATTATTTGCTAACAAGTCTACACAAGTCTATACATCCGCATGCTAGCAAGTCTGCACAAGTCTATACATCCACATGGTATCAAGTCTACACATTCAAAGTCATTCGGGGTGCCTACTTTGGTACCAAGTCTATACATTGGTTGCTGCATGGTCATCGAGTCTGCACACTAATGGCATGTCAGTGATACATAAAGTATGTGCAGCCATGCACTGCTTCGCTTGCATAAATAGAGTATGAGCAGGGTTCATTGCTTTTTGTGCATAGCTGCATCACAAAGTCCGTGCAGGACTTGTACTAAGCATAACCAAGTCAGTCCATCCATTTCTAATGTACATACTTTGCTTATTCAAACTGAAAATAATTTTAACTTGACAGGACTTATACTCGAGGAGCTAAATGAGGGCACGTGATCCGAGGTTGGAAGGGCTGACAAGATGATGACACGTGGAGGAACCTTCTGGACGGGAAGGCGTGGGAATCACATGCCCAGTGTTGCTCCTGCTGGAAATGCTATAAGTAGAAGACTTCTCCATCTGGAGAAGACTGATCGTGACTGAAGTAGAAGAGAGCCACTGAGAGCCTGCACGATCCGGTGTGGAGAAGAAGAAGAAGAAGAGTAGACAGTGAGAGGAAAAAGAAAAGAGAAGCAGAGAGGAGAAGAAAGAAGTCACAGAAGAAAAGGAGAAAGAGAGAGAGCTCGTGAAGATCGAGAGAAAAAGAGAGAGAAGAGTAGAGAACTGAAGCCTTCTTTGAAGATTTGTTCTTCTGGTATTTGGATCAGATCCAAACCAGATTTGCTCCTACGAGAGCTACATTGTGCATTTCATTTTCCAGCTTTCAGTCACTGTGATTTTTATTATTTCTTATTTTTCCTTTTATCTGTTCACCGTTGTTCTTCCGATTCTCTGGTTTGAGGTCGGGTTCCTCCTGTGGACTCAAGAGAAGGGAGACTTTGTGTCTCCGGTTGCAAGTGGCTGGGTGTCACTTGTGGGTTCCCTCCTGGGTGGAGGAAGAGAGACTTCGGTCTCTGGTTGCAAGTGGCTGGGTGTCACTTGTGGTTTCCCTCCTGGGTGGAGGAAGAGAGATTTCGGTCTCTGGTTGCTAGTGACAGGTAGTCACTAGTGGTTTCCCTCCGGTTGGGAGGAAGAGAGGAGTGTGTTGCTCTGTTCAAGCTGTTAGGCAGCATTTGTTTACAGACTGAGTCTGCGGTTCTAGCTGTTACTAGTGGAAGCCTCACTCCGGTTTGGAGTGAGGGGTGGACGTAGGTCTGTGGACCGAACCACCTAAAAAATTCATTGTCTTCGTGGTTTGTTCTTGTATCTGATTGGCGTTAGATGCATGGCTAGGATCGCCTCAAATGAGTCATCTGGTTGAATGCTTCATGGCACACACTGTTTCAATTTGATTCTGTCTCGGCTTAGACTTGCTCAGGTGGCTGCATTGTTGCAGTCCAACTGGTTGATCAAGTGTGTCTTGGAATCTCATCTTGAAGAGCTCAATTATTTTTATTCTGCAACTGTGTCTAGCTACAGGGTTTGATTTAGGTAATTTTTAAGAGGGATACATTCACCCCCCTCTATATCCATCGCACCGGTCCTATCAATTGGTATCAGAGCAGGTGTCTGCATAGAAGGTCCAGTGACCTGTAGATCCGATCCTACAGTCTTAGTGCTATCTTGCTTTTGGTGCCTCATTATTCCTGTTGCATTAATCTGATCTGTTTCCATGGGTGATCCACCGGTTTTCAACGGCTCTAATTTTAATGTGTGGTTTGTCAGTCTGCGCAAATATGTTATATCAGTTAATCCTGATATGTGGAAGTTAATTTCACACGGTCCTCACAGATTACCAAAGAAAGTGTCCAAATGGACCGACAGTCACAGATCAAAGGATGGAGAAAATCAGAAAGCTTTGAATCTGATGAAAGCAGCTACTGACAAAGCCTTACATTCTTGCCTTCATGATTGCAGGTCTGCTAAGGGCATTCTGGATAAGCTGAAGCTAGCTCAAAAGATAAATGAGGACAACTGCATGATGGCTAACGGAAGTAATCAAAGTGGCATCCAAGATGAAGAAGAGAATGATGATGAGGTAAACCCTTTTGAGAACTATACTTTAGATGATTGGGAGAATGCATATGCTGATTTATTAGAGTCACATGAGAGGTTAAGAAAACAATATAAAAAATTGAAAAAGGGTACTGGGTTAGAAAGTTCAAGCTCTTCTTGTGAAAAATGTCTAGAGTTGAAACAATCTCATGATGCGTGCTTTTCTGATATTCAAATGCTTAAAGACCAAATTGGTTTGTTGAAAATTAAAATCAAGAACTTGCAAATGAGATTACTGACCATGAAGAAAAATTCAGAAAACTTGAAGTCGATAAGAGTCTAATAGCTGAAAAATATGATGTGATAAAGTCTGTGAACATAAAGCTTCAGAAAGACATTGAGAATATGCAAAGAGAGTCTGAAATTTAGATAATCCAAAAATATCACATGATGACCAGATTCTTCTTGATGAGTTAATTCAAAATGATGCTCTGTCTAAGGAAAATGAAAAGTTAAACCAGCTGAACTCTGCTATGTCTGAAAGACTTCTAGCATTAGAAAGAGGAAAGTCTGTTCACATAGAAGAGTCTGATAAACTGAGCAATCTAGAACAGGAAGTTGAGAAATATAAAACTGCTAACAAGGTGCTAAGTGAATGTGTGAATTGCAGTGAGCAAGAGATTGCCAATTATGAGTTACACATTGCCTCTCTAGAATATGAAATCCAAGACTTGAGGAACTCTTTGTCTAAGTTTGTTGATGGTCAAGAAAACTTGAATAGGTTGTTAGGAGTCAAGGAAAATCTTCAAAAAGAAGGGATCGGCTACAAGCCAATTAATAAGAAATCATTTGAAAATAAACTAATGACATCCTTTGTAAAAGAATCAAATGCTGTTACAATCAATGTCAAAGCTCCTAGTGTAGCCACCACTTCACAAGTGAAACACCCCATTATTCAGAAAAAATAGAAACAAAATGACCTTCAGAAACAAGCTGAAAAAGTGAAAAGGTATGTTCATGTAAGTAACAAGCAAAGAAACAATCATGTTGATGATGTGCATGTGACACATAACCTAAACACACACACACATGCACACAAAAGGAAAATGTCATGCCACTATTGTCATAAACCTGGTCATCTGATGCATGAGTGCAGATTGATGGAGAAAGATGATATGAGCGCCAGCATAATGAATGCTAGGAAATTTCATGATAAAAATTCTTCATCTCAGGAAAAGAAAATTGAATGTTTTCACTGTGGCAAATTAGGACACAGCATTACACAATGCTGGTTTGCAAGTGGTAAGAAAATATCTCTTTCACATCATGCTAAATTCCCTGCAAGCCAACATGGTTTTAATAAGAACAAATTTGTTTCAATGAACCAGCACATCACTTGTTTTAACTGTAACAAATGTGGTCACAAGGCCATTGAGTGCTGGTTTGGATCTACTAGGGGCAGAAATAGTTTTAAAAGTAAGCATATCAGATGCTTCGAGTGTGGGAAGAATGGCCATACAGTCAAGGACTGTTGGCATGTTCAGAAGAATTCTGCTAACCCCCATGTTGTGAAATTTTCATACCATAACTGTGGGAAGCCAGGCCATAGAGCTGCTGACTGTTGGCTGGCTTATTTTAGTGAACAGAATTTTCTCTCTATCAATAAATTTTATAACAACAGTAATTTGCATAAAATGAATTTGAAATCTGCTGCATCATGTCATTACTATGGCCAAATAGGTCATTCAATGAATAATTGCTACTTGATGAGATCCGATCACCTTCAGGCTAAAAAACTGTTTAGAACACCTGCCAAAGGTGTCACTGTTAATTCAGGACCCAAGACCTCTTGGGTACCTGTTTGTGCAAAGTGAACATTGTTTTGCAGGTGTGCCTTGGGACTGAAGAATAAAGAGGGGTAAATAAGCCAAGGCACTCAAAAGAAAACCCCTTTCTGAACTTTTCAGGTAAATTCTCTGCATTTCATGTTCTGAAATTCAGTGCATATCTTGTTTGATGTGTTCATGCATATTTGTCATCCTTTGCACACTGAGTATTCATGTCTCTCAAAGCTCATACTGAATTGTCTGTTTAGATATTAGAATGAGAATGAACTTGCACTTCTGAAAATCTGAATTGACTGAATTTGAAGCCTGTATGTGATATCATGCATGACCACTATGGTATATTAAATGTTAAGGTACTAAAAGGTAGGTGAAATCTGCCTGGAGGTTCTTACTACGTGTGACATGGTCCTTTAGACCAAGTACTCCGCCTAGTACCATAGGTCATATGTTCAGTCTTCATGGCAAACATTGCATGTCTTTGCATACATATAGTGCATTGCATCTCCTTACATTGAAAAATGTCAAAAAGATTGATTGAATGCATATTGTCAGGGGGAGTCAATGCATTGCATGCAGGTTGTCAAATGCATACACTTATGTCAGAATTCATTGCATATTAACCTTGAAGATCCTGAAACATGCCTGACCTCCTGTTACCCTGCATGACATACATATTGAAAAAAAAAAAGGTTGCATGCATGTACTCAGGGGGAGCATCCATAGGCTTATCTATTTTCCATTGGACTCTGTCTCTCCCTCTGGTCAGTCTCTCAGTCAAGTTTGCAATAAGGACTTCAAATTGATGTCTCCATGCTGTTTCTTTTATCTTGTCAAAAGAAATTCATATGCTGAATCACATTGGTCAGACTTGACATTAAGTTGCATGCTCTCTTAACAAATTTTTTTTGTTGTTTCTATTGTTTGGCTACACGGTCATTGTTGATCCATTTGAAATCGAAGAGACTTAAATCTGTGTACCCTAATCATAAATTCGACATATTTCAAAAAGAAGAATCTTCTATTATACTTGTTTAAGAATGTCTGATGAATCAAATTGATTTAAGTCTAATGTATTCATTAAGTTTTGATTTAAAAGTCTTGAAAATATCTGAATCATTATGTTTAATAAATCTTAACCAATTGTCTCATGTAACTTCATGCAAAACTTTCTGAAATCTAAATTTTAAAAACATGGCTTTCGTTGGTTAAGATACATGTAGAAAGTATTGTTCTTGAGTATTTCAGTGTACTGAGCATTGTCTGAAAAATCTAAAAATATTTGGAAGAAAATAAAGTCAGAGCAATGACTTTGGTCGCAGAGAAACTGGGTTCTCTATCAAAGAAATAGAGCAAGCCCATATCATGAAGTGCCATAGTTACCTCTCTTATAAAAATGATTAAAAATCTGACAGAGCAATGGCATGGCAGTGTCAAGTAACTGGAGATTCTGGCCTCTGATCAAGGTGTCTCCTATTGTAAAAAGACACTCCAAATTGCTAACTCTGTTCTCTTATTGAGAGGTAATATGGTTGTCACACTGAGTAACTGGGTCACTTCACCTAAGACGTGTTGTGCCTCACGTAAAAAGGTTTTGACTTTACCAAACTTGCTCAAGAAAAATAAGTGATGTTCAATAAAAAAAATTCTGAAAAACAAGTGCAATCAAAGAAAATTCAGTTACACTCATATTTACTTAATCTCAATACTATCTAGTGTAACCTCCAAAGGAGTCATTGAAATTGATTGAGTAAGATAGAAGGAGGTTAAACATGTATGTCATATGTGCAATTGGTTCATCTCTATTAAAAGATGTTTCAGATATGAGTATTGAATTTTTCTGATAAACTTTGTATACATCATTCTTAAATCATGCTGGTAAGTTTAGACTCATTCATAATCTTTTATAATAAAAGAATCTGAAATTCGCTTCTCAAGATTTATGGTTTTGGTACCCTATTGAAAACCTTTCTATCTTATCTATTCATTGACAATCCAGTCAAAATCTTGTGCTCAATTTTCACTCACTGCTAAATTCAAAATGAATTGTGCTCACTGTCCTTGATTCATCATGTTGATTGCAACTGTGGTCTCCTTGTCATCCATCTCATAAGACTACATTTATTCAGGGGGAGCTTCCTTGTCATATGAATCATGTTGCATAGAAATTCTTAAAGGGGGAGAATTGTGTGCTTGCATTCACATATTTAGGGGGAGATCTTGCATTTCTTGTTGCATCTGCATCTCTGCATTCATACCTCTCCATGGTTCGTCTTGATAACAACAACGGGGAGAATTTGGTTGAGTCATAAATATGTTTGTACCTCCCTCTCAAACTATTTTCTTTTTTTTTATGAAGTCAAAGGGGGAGAATAGTTTGAGTCATCAGAATGACTCACAGTGTTCCCATCATCAAAAAGGGGGAGATTGTTGTGCCCTGTGGTTTTGATGATTGGTCTTGATGTGAGTCAAACACTGTGAGTCACCATGTGGTGTTCAGTCATTCTGTCAGATCATAAAGCGTTCATATATATACATCTGTAAGGTTTATGCATTTTCCTGTCATACTATGAGTCATGGTTTAAGGTCTATGCATTTCTCTGTTTGTGGAAGTTCTGCACATTGCATCGCTGCATACATAAAGTCCTGCACATTGCCTTGCTGCATTTCACACGCATTCAAAGTCTATACATTCTCTCGCATGCAGGCATTCAAAGTCTATACATCGTATAGTAGCATGCACACAAAGTCTACACATCCCTCCATAGCAAGTCTTCACATCGTTTGCATAGCACACGCACAAAGTCTGTACACTGTTGCATGCTCATTGCATATGAGGTCCTGTCTACACATTATTAAGTCTGTACAGGGTCTTGTTGCAGGCACGGCAAGTCTATACATCCTGTTAGCCTTGCCTTATGCACACAGCAAGTCTGTACACTCATGAGTATGGCATAGTCAGTACATTGTTCGTTGCAAGGCATTGTGCACGCATGACTAAGATCTCTGTCTGCATATGAATTGATCTTGTTTGCATGGTATTTCATCAAACATATTATGCATACATAAAGTCAAACATGTTATGCAATAGAGCCTGTACAGAGTTTGCCTAGACTGCACACGTTCTCAAGTCTATACAGTCTTCAAGGGCATAGTCCATGCATTCATCTCAAGTCTATACACTGTCTTAGCATGATCCGTCTCACGTAGCGTCTCACTTAGCATCTTTGTGCATGCATCATTCAAAGTCTGTACAGCCTGTGTTCGCAACGCTAAGTCTGTACATTGGCTGGCTGCTGCATTACACGCACGCAAAGTCTATACATTGCTGCATGAACGCAAGTCTATACATTCCTTGTGCATGCATCGTCTCACATAGCATCTCATGTACATAAATCAAAGTCTATGCATTGCTTGTTAAAGTCAGTCTCACTTAGCGTCTCATGTGCATACGCAAAGTCTGTACAGCCAGTGCATCCTGCGTCTCACTCAGCGTCACATGTGCATATGTAAAGTCTGTACATCCACCAGCTGAACTGAGCAAGTCTATACATCGTCACTTGTTCATGCATATGGGCAAGTCTACACATTGATAAGTCTCGCACACATACAAAGTATGTACATTGCATCGCATGCAAATTGTATCTGTCAAGTCTATACATTGTCTGGTCGCACGAACATAAGTCTATACATTGATGGCATAGTCAGCACATTGATTTCTAACAAGTCTGCACAAGTCTATACATCCGCATGCTAGCAAGTCTGCACAAGTCTATACATCCACATGGTATCAAGTCTACACATTCAAAGTCATTCGTCATGCCTACTTTGGTACCAAGTCTATACATTGGTTGCTGCATGGTCATCGAGTCAGCACACTAATGGCATGTCAGTGATACACAAAGTCTGTACAGCCATGCACTACTTCGCTTGCATAATTAGAGTCTGAGCAGGGTTCACTGTTGTTTGTGCATAGCTGCATCACAAAGTCCGTGCAAGACTTGTACTAAGCATAACCAAGTCAGTGCATCCATTTCTAATGTACATACTTTGCTTATTCAAACTGAAAATAATTTTAACCTGACAGGACTTATACTCGAGGAGCTAAATGAGGGCACGTGATCTGAGGCTGGAAGGGCTGACAGGATGATGACACGTGAAGGAACCTTCTGGATGGGAAGGCGTGGGAATCACACGCCTAGTGTTGCTCCTGCTGGAAATGCTATAAGTAGAAGACTTCTCCATCTGGAGAAGACTGATCGTGACTGAAGTAGAAGAGAGCCACTGAGAGCCTGCACGATCCGGTGTGGAGAAGAAGAAGAAGAAGAGCATAGTGAAGAGTAGATAGTGAGAGGAAAAAGAAAAGAGAAGTAGAGAGGAGAAGAAAGAAGTCGCAGAAGAAAAGGAGAAAGAGAGGAGCTCATGAAGATCAAGAGAAAAAGAGAGAGAAGGGTAGAGAACTGAAGCCTTCTTTGAAGATTTGTTCTTCTGGTATTTGGATCAGATCCAAACCAGATTTGCTCCTGCGAGAGCTATATTATGCATTTCATTTTCCAGCTTTCAGTCGTTGTGATTTTTATTATTTCTTGTTTTTCCTTTTATCTGTTCACTCTTGTTCTTCCGATTCTCTGGTTTGAGGTCGGGTTCCTCCTGTGGACTCAGGAGAAGGGAGACTTTGTGTCTCCGGTTGAAAGTGGCTGGGTGTCACTTGTAGATTCCCTCCTGGGTGGAGGAAGAGAGACTTCGGTCTCTGGTTGCCAGTGGCTAGGTGTCACTTGTGGTTTCCCTCCTGGTTGGAGGAAGAGAGATTTCGGTCTCTGGTTGCTAGTGACGGGTAGTCACTAGTGGTTTCCCTCCGGTTGGGAGGAAGAGAGGAGTGTGTTCCTCTGGTCAAGCTGTTAGGCAGCATTTGTTTGCAGACTGAGTCTGCGATTCTAGCTGTTGCTAGTGGAAGCCTCACTCCGGTTTGGAGTGAGGGGTGGATGTAGGTCTGTAGACCTAACCACCTAAAAAATTCATTGTCTTCGTGGTTTGTTCTTGTATCTGATTGGCGTTAGATGCATGGCTAGGATCGCCTCAAATGAGTCATCTGGTTGAATGCTTCATGGCACACACTGTTTCAATTTGATTCTGTCTCGGCTTAGACTTGCTCAGGTGGCTGCATTGTTGCAGTCCAACTGGTTGACCAAGTGTGTCTTGGAATCTCATCTTGAAGAGCTCAATTGTTTTTATTCCGCAACTGTGTCTAGCTACAGGGTTTTATTTGGGCAATTTTTAAGAGGGATACATTCACCCCCCTATGTATCCATCGCACCTGTCCTATCAGTAACCACGTGCCAGTCTAGGCATGCAATCCAACTCACATGACAAGTCTATAGGCCAACCTAGGACTTCTTTTGGCGCGAAAAGATATGTCCACGTGGCATACTCTCTGGAGACAATGATTGGAGAATATTCCTCTCCACGTGGAAGAGTCTGGTTCGCTGGGGTTGTTAATCCACGGCACTCTACTCTACAAATAGAGAACAACCCCGATCGCAGGAGAAGAGCTGAGCCTGCCGTAAGAGAGAGAGAGCTCCTACCTTGAATGTGCCAAGAGAGAAGAAAAGAGCTACTCTGGGAAGAAGAAGAGAGAGAGTGAGAAGCTCAGAGAAAGAAAAGAAAATCTGAGTGCAGTCAGCCAACCGTCTCGTTTTTGAAAGTGCTTCATCAAAGCTACATCTTGTGTTTTAAATTCCATTTTCTGTTCTCATTTGTTTCTCGATTTGGGTTTTTGTTTTGCTCCCTTCAAGCGTTCTTGGAGGAAGGGAGACGGGGTCTCTGGTTGCGAGTAGCAGTGTGCTGCTCGTGGTTCCCCTCCGGTTTCGTGGAAGGGAGGAAAGTCCTTCGGTTCCGGTCTTGCTGTCTGCAAGCCAAGGTGCAGGTTCTGGGGGGTACAAGACCTGGGTCGAGGGATTTGTTTCTCTCTGGGCAAGCTGATTGGTAGCATCTGTCCGCAGAATGAGTCTGCTTTATTTTTGCTATTGTGCAAGGAAGCCTCGCTCGGTGTGAGCGAGGGGTGGATGTAGATCTCGGGGTGAGATCGAACCACCTAAAAAGTCTTCTGTCTTCTAGTGTGATTCCCTTATCGTTCTTCTTCGTCAGTGTAAATTCTAAATATCCAGTTGCTATATTAAAAGAACCAGTCTGAACGATAAGTCAAGCCTATCTAGAAATTGGCTTCTTGCGTGAGGAGACCCTCAAGTTCAACCTCCGTCAGGTACTACTGGTTAAACGTAGAATTCACATTTGTATCTCTAGCTCTGACTGAGTGTTTAAATTGGTTCATTTACTTTGTCTCTCCAAGCCTACTTGATATTCGATCAAAAGTATGACTACGGTTCTCAATTTATTTGTGCTTCCTTATCATCTATTAGCTTGTGGAGATTATGCTCAGCGGTATTTCTGAGTGATCTGCATTGTTGATCTGAGCTTACATTTCGAATTACATCGATTTGATTTTAATTTGGGGTGACCTATTCATCCCCCCCTTCTAGTTCACCTCTTTCTAGTCTATCAATTGGTATCAAAGAGGATTTCCCATCATGTACTCCAACGACCAGGGAAGACCTTGATCCAGTGGTGCTCGTAGCTTTATTCTGAAGGTCAATCAATCAATCATCCACCGTTCTTCGATGGCACTAATTACTTATATTGGAAGAACAGGATGGAAGTGTTCCTCCGTGCGCAAAGTCATGAACACTGGAGGGTTATCGTCACAGGACCATTCGACCTCCCTGAAGATGAAGACACTTGGTCAGGGGAGCATATCCGGCTATCTACTATAAATTGGACAGCAATGAATATCATGCAGTGCGATGTGCATCCAGAGGAGTATTCTAGAATCTCAGCATGCAAGACAGCCAAGAAAATGTGGGATGAACTCTAGCTGATATATGAAGGTACATCACAAGTGCGAGCCACAAAGGTAAACATGTTAACCTGTGATTATGAACTGTTTAGGATGAGGCCTGATGAGACCATCTCAGAGATGTATGCTAGGCTCTTACAAATCACCAATGGTCTGAAGGCATTGGGGAAATCAATTCAGGGTAGTGAGTTGGTCAGGAAAATCATACAATCCTTAACCCCCATATGGCACACGAAGGCAACGATTCTAGAGGAATCTAAGGATCTTTCTACCATGACCGTTACTGAGCTGATAGGTTCATTGATGGCTTATGAGATTAACCTTAAGAGGAACACTGAAGAGAACAAGAAAGGGAAAAATATAGCTCTTAAGGTTTCCAAAAGCAGTGGGGAAAGTAGTGATGAGAACGAGAGTTTCTCAGGTCTCGATGATGAGCAGCAGGCCATCTTAACTCGATGATTTCAGAACTTCCTAAGAACCAGGGGTAAGACTTTCAGAAGAAGAATGTTTCAACAAGAAGGTAAGAACTCCAACTTCAAACTTGATAAGAATAGAAATTCTGACAAGTTCACATGTTTTCAATGTAGGAAATCAGGACATATGAAGAATGAATGTCCAGAACTCATGAAAAAGAACCCAAAGGTGCAGAAAAGGAAGCCCCGAGCTATGGTCTGCACCTGGAGCGATGAGGAAGAGGACATTGAAGAGAATTCATTAGAAGAGGAGGATCAGGGACCGTCTCTCATGGCAGACACAGATAATGAGGTGAGCATTCCATTTGAAAAGTTTACTTTAGCTGATTGGGAGGATGCTTATGCTGAGCTATTGGACAAAG
The DNA here is from genome assembly GCA_022559845.1 of Amorphophallus konjac. Lineage (NCBI taxonomy): Eukaryota > Viridiplantae > Streptophyta > Magnoliopsida > Alismatales > Araceae > Amorphophallus > Amorphophallus konjac. The sequence goes on from CM040118.1 coordinate 420,743,626, forward strand.
TCAATTGTCAGACTAAAGATTATAAAATGCTCAAAAGAAAACTGAATGACACTATTGAAGAGCAAAATTGTCTGAAAAATGAAAATGGAAATCTAAAGAATTAGCAAAAAGAATTAAGTTCCTTGAAAGATGAAAATAAGAATCTTTAAGACCAATTTGAACAAGCTAACATGAATCTGGATCAATTAAAATTAAAATATCAGGAACTTCAAAAGGAAAATAATCTCACTCTTGAAAGTATGAAGCTCTGAAAATGGCTAATCTGGAAGTTCAAAAACATTGTGAGAAAGTTCAAAAGGACCTTGATGATAAAAAACAATTGCTTGAAAATTTTGTTCAGGGAAATACAAACCTAGATACCATGCTAGTATGAGAATTAATTTCAACAAAGAAGGTTTGGGATATGATCCCTCAAGCAAAAGGTCCTTTGCATTTAAAACTGTGACTTTCTGTGAGGAAAAAGGGGAAGGAAAAGTTGGACATCTCATCTAGCTCAAACAGTAACTACAACTCTCACAACCTTGTGAACATAAATTTCTCTGCACCTAAACTCAACAATAGAAAAATCCATGCTAAGACTACCCTGCATCAACACAGCAGGACTGCTGTGTCGAGTCATCTCTATGCTTATAAAACTAATCATGTTCGTCAAAGTCAGGTGCGTCAAGGCAAAAATCTAAATTGTTTTATGCAATGGAATCAACGCAGATGGCCCAACCAATACAGGAACCGGAATAATTACACACAAAATTGGGCTTATCCTAAATTTTCACAGAGGTACCTCTATCAAAAAAGGTTCTGGAAAAACCCACAGAGAAACACTTACAATTGGAACAACTCACTCTACATTAAGAATAGAACACATCAAAATCCAATGACTGGAGCCAATAAAACCTTCCAGGCTGAAAACAAAATTTTAGTACACAAGAAAGGAACCATACAGGTCTGGATTCCTAAGACTGTTCTTGAAGGAATGAGCAACTTGTTTGGACCCAACCTTTCTTGGGTTCCAAATTCTCTTCTTGTCTGATTTGATTGCAGGTTGGTCTAGCAGCCGAGCACAATAGATAGTACCTGGATAGCGGCTGTTCCAGGCATATGACAGGTGACCAGACAAAATTCAGTAATCTAGAAATGAAGATGGGAGGTATGGTCAAGTTTGGAGGTAAGAATAATGGTAAGATCATATGAATAGGGACAATTGGTAAGTTTTCTTCCAATGTTATTGAGAAAGTGTTGCTTGTAGAAGGTCTCCAACATAATTTGCTTAGCATCAATCAGCTTTGTGACAAAGGTCACAAAGTGGATTTTGATAATCAAGCATCCAAGATTTTTGAAGCTAATTTTGATAACATCATGTTCATAGGACATAGAGTGAATAATGTCTACATTGTAGATCTTAATAAGAATTCTGAATCAAATCTTTATCTTTCTGCTGATTTAGATAATAATGCTCATAACTAGCATAGGCGTTTAGGTCATGCTAGTTACAGTACGTTAAATAAATTGATGAAACTTGATCTGGTTAAAGGTTTACCTAAAATAAAATTCAATTCACACTCAAAATTCTGTGATGCATGTGCTCTGGGTAAACAAACCCAGAAGTCCTTTAAGCTCAGATCTGAGCCTTTATCTTCCAGACCTATGGAATTGTTGCATATGCATCTTTTTGGTCCTACTAGAACACAAAGTCTGAATGGAAAGAGGTTTGGCTTTGTGATCATTGATGATCATTCCAGGTTTTCATGGATCTTCTTTTTGGCAAATAAGAGTGACGCCTTTTAGAAATTTAAACAGTTCTTTAATAAAGTCAAACAAGAGGGAAAACATAAAATTTGTTCAATTCAGTCTGATCATGGAGGTGAGTTTGAAAACTCCATGTTTTCTGATTTCTATGAAAATGAGGGATTAACTCATAAATTTTCTTCTCCGAGGACACCTGAGCAAAATGGCATTGTGGAGAGAAGAAATAGAACAATTGTAGAAATGGCCCGGACCATGCTGATCGAGAGTCAACTACCAAGAAAGTTCTAGGCAGAAGCGGCCAACACAGCAAGTTATACAATCAGCAGGGCCATGGTAAGAACAATTCATAAGAAAACCCCTTATGAGCTCTTGAAAGGTAAGAAACCAAACTTGGCTCATTTCAGAATTTTCGGCTCCAAGTGCTTCATACACAATAATGACAAAAAGGATTTAGATAAGTTTGAAGCCAAAAGTAGTCCAGGAATATTCTTAGGTTACTCTGAAGTATCTTGAGCATATAGGGTTTTCAGCATTACTGATCAAACCGTAGAAGAATCTCCACATGTTGTTTTTGATGAAACACATAGAGTTGCTAATCTTGAAGATGATGACAGGGATATCAAACACGTTGGAGAATTCTCAAAGGATAAGCAAGAAGAGGAGACTCAGACAACTGCAGCACCAAATGCTCCCAATCAAGTAAGGTCAACTGAAGCAGGTGAGTCCTCAACTAATGTTAGATTTTTGAAAGACCATCCAGTACAAAACATCATAGGAAATTTGAATGATCCCCCCAAGAAAAGGTCCTATCTTAAAGATGTGAATAATCAAGACTTAGTTGCATTAATGTCTCCAACTGAACCCAAAACTGTAGAAGATGCATTAAATGATGAATCTTGGGTTAATGCAATGAATGAGGAGCTATAATAATTTGAAAGAAACAATGTTTGGAAATTAGTTCCTAGACTTGAAAATGCAACTGTCATTGGACCAAAATGGGTCTTCAAAAATAAATTGAATGAAGAAAGAATAATCTGTAGGAATAAAGCAAGATTAGTAGCTAAAGGTTACTACCAAGAGTTCGGAGTTGATTTTGAAGAATCATATGCTCCTGTCGCTAGTTTAGAAGCTATAAGAATTCTGCTAGCTTTTCCATGCTCCAATAACATAAAACTTCAACAAATGGATGTTAAGAGTGCGTTCTTGAATGGATTTATTAAGGAAGAGGTGTTTGTAGAACAACCCCCTGGATTTTAGATGTCTACACATCCTAACCATATTTTCAGGTTAAACAAAGCCTTGTACGGATTGAAATAGGCCCCTCGGGCCTGGTATGAAAGGTTGATAGATTTTCTGCTCAGTAAGGGCTACAAAAGAGGTAAGGTGGATCAGACTTTGTTTACGAAGGTTCTAAATAAAAATCTCACCATAGTTCAGGTATATGTAGATGACACTATTTTTAGTTTCACATGCATTGAACTATGTAATGAATTTGCTGAATTGATGTCAAATGAATTTGAGATGAGTATGGTAGGTGAACTAAAATATTTCCTTGGATTGCAGGTGCAGCAATTGGAGGATGGGTGCTTCATTAGCCAGACCAAGTATACACTGGAAATTATCAAAAGGTTTGGCATGGATAATTTGAAGCACATCTCAACTCCAATGGGTACCAACACATCATTAGATGCAGATGAATCAGGTAAAGAAATTGATGCAAAGTTATACCAAGGTATGATCGGATCCCTGCTCTATTTGACTGCCTCGAGACCTGATATACAATTTAGTGTAGGTATGTGTGCTAGATACCAATCTAGGCCTACTGAATTACATTTAGCTGCTGTAAAAAGAATTTTTAGATACATTTCTGGTACTCATAATTTAGGATTATGGTACCCTGCATAAAATGCTTTAAATCTCATATCTTACACTGATGCTAATTACGCTGGCTGCAAACTAGATAAGAAAAGCACAAGTGGGCACTGTCAATTTTTAGGTGGGTGTCTGATTTCTTGGGCATCCAAGAAACAGCACTCCGTGGCCCTCTCCACTGCAGAGGCTGAGTATGTAGCCGCAGGGAGTTGTGGTACATAGGTCATTTGGATCAAGCATCAGCTTCAGGACTACCAAGTAGACCTGGGCTGTACACCCATATATTGTGACAATACAAGTGCCTTTAGTCTCTCTAAAAATTTTGTCTTGCATTCACGCACCAAGCACATTGAAATAAGATATCATTTCATAAGAGATTAAGTCTCTAAAGGAACTTTTGAATTGATCCATGTAGGCACTGCTCATCAGATAGCTGATATCTTCACTAAGCTATTGGACAATGAAAAATTCACCACCTTGAGGAAAGAATTGGGCATCTTTAAATCTTTCTGAATTCTGAATTCCTTGAATAAAATGCATCCATGTCTTTGTGTCAACATTGAGTTGCATATCATTCTCATTTGTATACATCTACATTCAGCATTTGTCACATTTTAGTGAATTGCATTGGCATGCATAACATGTTGGTATATCAAATGGAAGGCTGAGAGAAGGTCAGATCTCTTCTGACTGGAAACCCACTTCATGTGTGAGGTGGTCATATGACCTACGTTCTCTGCCTGGTACCACAGGTTAATTACATGTAGACCAAGTTTAATGTCCATCAACATTTTCCTTTCAACATATCAGTACATCTTCATTCAAAGTGTTTGCATTCCTGGTTCATATTGTGAGAGGGAGGTATTCTTCGGTATGTCTTAGTATAGGAAGAATTTGCATGAGGTAAGCTGTCAATGTTGAGTTTTTATCAGTCTGTGAAGTTTGGAGACTGATTCAAAAGACGCTGAGAGATTTTGTTGTTGCATGGTTCACTTGGAAGAATTTACACAGTCCATTCACAGAGGGTAGAATCTCATACCTTTCTTAAACTTTTAAGTCTAAACAACTGAAGTATAGCTAAGAGGCTTCTACCTAATAATCTTGCAAAGACTTGGATATAGAATCTGAAGTATATCCTCCTACATATTTCATGAGCATGGATTAAAAGCTAAACACTTGTGTCATGAAATCTGCTAAAAACTTGAAACCTAGACTTATGGAAACAAATTATCTCAGAATCAGTACATCTGGTATTTTTTTCAAACATCTCATATCAAAAAGTTTAGGGGCATAAAGATTTTCAGAGCAATGGTCTGGTTACAGAGAAACTAGGTGATTCATCAAAGAAATGAAAAATATCCTATGTCACGAGGTGCCAGATTATCTCTGATTAAAAAGTTGAAAAAATAAAATTTTGGACATCTCATTATGACAGAGCAATGGTACTAAAGTGTTGAGTAACTGGGGAGTCTGGGCTCCGATCAAGGTGTCTCCTCATGTCAAAAGACACTTCAGTTACTAACTCTATTCTCTAAAGAGAGGTAATACGGTTCTCACACTGAGTAACTAGGGATTCTGGCCTCTAATCAAGGTGTCTCCTCATGTCAAAAGGAGTGACCTACCAAATTACTCATTGAAATTTATGCTACTCATAAAAGGAAAATCAGTCAAACCCCTTGTCTTTGAACAATTCTGTGGACTGTTTGTTCTCAATAGCTATGGATCAATTTCAGTGGATTAATCTCAAGAAGTCTAATCAGTATGGTTTTTGGAAAAATCTCTCTTGACATATCTGTTAATCTTTGATCTACCTCATCTCTCCTATACGATGATAAACTTCACTCTAACTCTCTGTCTCTCTTGGTTATTAGACTTGAAGAATCTAAGCTTCATTATGTTCTCTTACTTAATCTTTTAAGACATGGCAATGAGACATTCTACACTGTGAGGTTATTGTATTTCCTCTCATTCAACTAGCAGCTCCTTCTATTTCTACATTCTTTTTGATGATGTCAAAGGGGGAGTGAATTTGAGTGATTTTGTTTTTGGGGGCATGAGCTTTTGCACGATCATGGTGACAGGGGGAGTCAGTGTGTCATGGGGAGTTAGTGTGTGATAATGCATGCATGTCTGATCATTCTTACTGATTGCATTGATAATGATTGACTCATAGTGTTGTCATCATCAAAAAGGGGGAGATTGTTGCATACATGTGGTTTTCATGATGACAAACACCATTACTCAAACATCATAAGTCAAACACCATAAGCCAAACGCAATAAGTCCTCATGAGAATGTGCATTGGATTTAATGATGTCATCATTATCATTTTAATGATATGTGCTTTTTCATATTGATGCATTTTCATGCTGCATAGAACCTCATAAGGTCGATGCTAGTATAGACCACATGCAGCTAAGGTCGATGCTAGTATAGACCACATGCAACTAAGGTCGATGCTAGTGTAGACCACATACAGCTAAGGTCGACGCTAGTGCAGAACACATGAATCACATGCACAGTAAGGTCGATGTTTTTTTTTTCCATCAAACACATCTAGTGGGAACAAAGGGAGAGTGCACCCTCTTCCAAAGGAAGAGAATGTTCTCACTCCACCTTCAAACCACTAGTGTTATTTTATTACTGAAGAGGAGGGAATGTACAATATCAGTGAGAGAGGCCAGCTCTCTGCATTTACAAGAAAAAATAAAAGATTCTATACAAGCCGCCGACGAAAATTTGGAATACAAAGGGCATCGGCTGTAGCATATCCTTTAGCTAGAGTGGGCAACTCTTTGAAAGAGGAGAATTCCATGTTGTGCCCAATGGAGACCGCATGGTTGGCAAGCATGTCGGCAAGCTGATTTGCCTCTCTGTATGTGTGTTTGATGGGACAATTGAATAATAAGACTAGTTGTTGAAGTTGGCTCCACCATGGAAGAAGAGGCCATGGTAGGGTTCTCTTGTTATTCACCAAATCCACGAGAACCATTGAATCAGAGTAAATGACTGAAATTGGAATAGAGTGCAACTGGGCAAGACGGAGGCCGTCTAAAAGAGCACGTCCTTCAGCCACCATGTTAGATCCCTTGCCATAGTAAGGTCGATGTTAGTTGCTTGAGTATGAAGCATAATGTTTGTGCTCATAAAACTAAGGTCGATGCTTGTAGGCAAGGATTAGCAGCAAAAGTCGATGCACATCGGCAAGGTGCAGAATTAAGGTCGGTGCACCTTTGGGCCTTCAGCAAAGAAAGGTCGATGCACATCTCTTTAACGCAAGACAAGGTCGGTGCACCTTTTGTTCGTCAGCGAAGAAGGTCAATGCACATTTAGTCTGGACGGGACAAAGGTCGAAGCACATCTTGCCAACGAAGGAGTAAGGTCGATACACCTTTGTGATTTCAAGAAGAAAGGTCAGTGCACATGTGAACAACTTCAAATGAGAAGGTCGATGCACCTTTGGTCCTTCAGCAAACAAAGGTCGAAGCTCTTCCTGACAATGAAGAATTAGAATACAAGGACGAAGCACATCTTCAAGAGCTGAAACAACTCCTAAAGTCAGAGCAGCTAAACAAGTTGAATGAGCAACAAGAGATAGGCATATTAACAAACACTTAGAGTTCGTTGAAGATCAAGTAACCACGTGCCAGTCTAGGTACGCAATCCAACTCACGTGACAAGTCTATAAGCCAACCTAGGACTTCCTTTTGGCCCGAAAAGATATGTCCACGTGGAATACTCTCTGGAGACAATGATTGGAGAATATTCCTCTCCAAGTGGAAGAGTCTGGTTCGTTGGGGTCGTTAATCTACGGTACTCTACTCTATAAATAGAGAGCAACCCCGATCGCAGGAGAAGAGATGAGCCTACCGTAAGAGAAGAGAGAGCTCCTTCCTTGAATGTCCCAAGAGGGGATGAAAAGAACTACTCCAGGAAGAAGAAGAGAGAGAGAGAGTGAGAAGCTTAGAGAAAGAAAAGAAAATCTGAGTGCAGTCAGCCAGCTGTCTGGTTTCTGAAAGTGCTTCATCGAAGCTACATCTTGTGTTTTAAATTCCATTTTTTGTTCTCATTTGTTTCTCGATTTGGGTTTTTGTTTTGCTCCCTTCAAGCGTTCTTGGAGGAAGGGAGACAGTGTCTCCAGCTGCGAGTAGCAGTGTGCTGCTCGTGGTTCCCCTCCGATTTGGTGAAAGGGAGGAAAGTCCTCTGGTTCTGGTCTTGCGGTCTACAAGCCAGGGTGCAGGTTTTGTGGGTTACAGGACCAAGGTCGAGGGATTTGTTTCCCTCTGGGTAAGCTGTTTGGTAGCATCTGTTTCGCAGACTGAGTCTGCTTTATTTTTGCTATTGTACAAGGAAGCCTCGCTCGGTGTGAGCGAGGGGTGGATGTAGATCTCGGGGTGAGATCGAACCACCTAAAAACTCTTCTATCTTTTGGTGTGATTGCCTTATCGTTCTTCTTCGTCAGTGTAAATTCTAAATATCCAGTTGGTATATTAAAAGAACCAGTCTAAACGATAGGTCAAGCCTATCTGGAAGATTGACTTCTTGCGTGAGGAGACCCTCAAGTTCAACCTCCGCTAGGTACTGCTGGTTAAACGTTGAATTTACATTTGTCTCTCTGGCTCTGACTGAGTGTTTAAATTGGTTCATTTACTTTGTCTCTACAAGCTTACTTGCTGTTCGATCAAAAGTCTGACTACGGTTCTAAATTTATTTGTGCTTCCTTACCATCTATTAGCTTGTGGTGATTATGCTCAGCGGTATTTCTCAGTGATCTGCATTGTTGATCTGAGCTTACATTTTGAATTACATCGATTTGATTTTAATTTGTGGTGATCTATTAACCCCCCCTTCTAGTTCACCTCTTTCTAGTCTATCACAGACCAACATTGGTTACTCGCGTGACCAATTTGATTATAGATGTGACAAATAGGTTTCATGAAGTTCATGAAGTATGAATTAAATCGTGGTCTAGTTCTTGGGTTTCCAAAAGTCTTGAATTGGGTATGGAAGGCACCCAAGTTTGATTGCCTGTACACCTTTCTTTTGACACTTGACCAATTTGTCTTTTCAGAGTGAGGGAATGAACTACGTTGACGCATATCCCTGGTGCATCGACATGAGTGACTCTGATGACCAAGGACGCGTCGACCTGATTGGTCATTGCGTCGACCCTGGGCCCTAGCTGCCTCTGGCTGAGTGGTGTAGCGTCGACCTGATGGGTAAGTGCGTCGACCCTGCTGCTTGGCCGATGCTAGTTTAGCTTTAGTGTGTTGACCTTGTGAGCCAGTGCGTCAACCCTGGGTTCTAGTTGGTTTTCTGTAACCGGCCTGATGGTTGCTTCCTTTATTCTTGGGCTTTTGTCCTTGACCTTGAATGTTCTTATTTTTGATTGTTTTGGGCTTAGGGGCATCCTGCTTTGTTGGTTCTTCTATTATTTGTTTTCCCTTTCCTTTTTCTGGACAAAATGAGATAGTCTTAAACTCAAAAGACCTTTTTCCAGAGGGGTTAAATCCCAACCCTTCCTTCCTGAAATTAACCCGAGTACCTAAGATAGCATCTAAGATAGATTTACCCTAGGTCATTCTTTCTAGGACAGATTACCTATCCTTCAATTCATTTTCGGCCTTATCCAGATTCTTCCACAATTTATCATTGACAACTTTTATTGCTTCATAATTGTTGGCCTAGAGAGATGGCAGACAAGAAGGGGGGTTGAATTGTCCCCTTGCCGAGATGGCAGATTTTAAAAACTTTCTTAACTAAACACAGTGGAATTAAAACTAACAGCGTTAATTATCCTAAACATATTTGAGATTAAAAGAGTTCTCTCAAACTTTCCGATCTCACTCAAATTAGCAATGCAACTAATCAAACAAATCAAGCTCAACACAGATAAATTTATGCTTAACACAGATAACGGAGGTAGCAGTGTGTGATCATGTAGTGAATTAAAAAACTATTTAGCGGACCTGTGAAGGGAGATAGATGAAATGGACAATCGCACAGGCATCACATGGAACATGAGATTTTTAGGTGGTTCGGGACCACGATGGGCTCCCTGCGTCCACCCCTCACCCAACCGGGTGAGGCTTCATTACACGCTACTTTCGTAGCAATACGGAGACGAACCCCAACCACACACACGCTGCTTCCGCAGCAATACACACACTGGGACAAGCCCCAACACGCTGCCACCACAGCACACACACACGACGTCGGGGAACATGCCCCGGACACTGAACCACACAGAGTCGCAGCTCCGTCCACACACACAATAATATTCTGAGATTGAAACACTAGAAAGATGAACAATAAACACTTACACATGATTTAGGTCAATAAAACCAACACAAGGAAGTGGGTAAATGATATAGAATATTTCCCTTTCATTTTCCAATGGGTGTAAGAAAATATCCCTTGAAGTCCAGGTCGGAGGAAGTCGAATCCACAGGGTGTCGGAGCAGCCGTTTGTCTTCCTTGAAAGTCCAAGGTGTACTCCTTCAATTTCCACGCTCCAAACACTCCTTCAATCACCAAGAACAGATGCGTCCTTCAAAGCCCTTTCCTATCCTCCTTGTTCTTCTTCTTCCTTCAAAGTGCGCTGCACCTCCTCCTTGTGAACAGCGCCCCTTGTAAAAAGATCGAACGTATTAGCTCTCCTCCATTCCAAGAAGTAAAAATCGCAACACTATATGGGGCAAGAAACTAATAAACAAAAGACCAAGATAGGATCTCAAGTGCATCCCGATTTAAGATAGAGCATGGCAAACATCTTAAATGATTAAGGGATAGATATAGAAGTTTTCCCTTTTGTAGACTCCTTAGATATCCAGGTTGACGTGAGCCGTTACTTGAGATGAAGAAGTCTTCAGATTCGTCGCTTCATTCCGCTTGCAACTCTCTTCATCAACCAGCTTCGAATCTTGACGGAAATAGATCAGATCTGGCATGGAAGTCCTCTCCAGCTCCTTTTTCTTTCACCTACAAACATATGGAAGATATTAGCGCAGGGATATCTCTCCTCCGATGGAGATCGTAGCTTCATATACAAGAGGGAAAAACACAGCAAAAGACCATAAGGCCCTTGATAAAACCCTTCTAAACAACACCTAAGACATGTGGTAGAACCGTAAGGGCAAGGGTGTAAAAGCCCAGGGCCATTGGATCATAAAATGGGCATTTCGAAACCAATCCAGAAAACCCGTTCCCGACGAACCAGAGAAAGTGTCGACTCTTGGAGTCGACACTTTTCTCATGTCATTCTGTCCCGTTTGTAAAAACAGCTTACAGGACAAAAGTGTCCACTCTCAGAGTCGACACTTTTTTGTCGAGAGTTCTGCCAGAAGATAAAAATCAACTCACAGGACAAAAGTGTGGACTCACAGAGTCGACACTTTTTGTCAACATATTAGAAATCAACGTAGACAGAACCTACTGAAATAAGTGTCGACTCCTAGAGTCGACACTTTTACTGATAGAACTGAAAACTCAATAAAACTCAATTGAAACCTTACAAAATCTCATCCAAACATTAAAAACAAACAAACATGCATTGAAAACAAGGTATTGGCATGAATTAAGTCGCATTCCAACACAAGCCAATGAAAGTGTCAAGCATATTGAATTTCAACCCACTTCTAGAATTAATAACACTCTCAAACCCCCTCTTATGAAAACATGATATTGCCAAGTGAATAACATGGTTAGAGGGTCTTAAAAACACCAAACAACCTTGGATTCATTTAGAGAAAAATGAACCAAGATGAACAACACACTAATTGCGACGGATATCCAAGAACAAATATGCATGAAAACAGTTGTTAACCGAATACATGAAGACCACTTCAAACCCATTCAAGGCAATTAAAAATTAAATGTAGAAGTGAAATATTACCATGGATCCATGAATTGATGGCAGAATGGAACCTGCACATTATGGATATTCACTTCATAACAAGGTTAGATCAATGCATTTGAAATACGTAATCACTACGCCATTTTCAACTCATCTTGTCACACTTAGCTATCTCAATCAACCTGCAGTATAGAATTCTAAAATGCAACTTCAAGAGAAGTACATTCAGACATGGAAAGGCCAATTCTAATATGGTTCACATAAAAATTCATTCATCCATCAACTTTGCCAAGGGACCAAATGATGGGGAGCACTCTAAACTTGCAATGTTAGAAGCTCAACCTCATGACAGCATTAAGCCAATGTATATGAAGAAGCTAATATCATAATTGATCTTCACATTTAATTTCTTCATCAATCTGTAAATCAGAATTTAGAATAGCAGCCCTGCATATAAGTGAATTAAGTTCAGATCAAGACAATCCCAAGCACAGTTGGAATCAATTTGAACTTCATTCATTTTCTCAGACATTTAGAGGCAATTGATACCCAATTGAAAACATCAGATCAAACATGAAAACACCATGTGCATGATTGTAAAATACCCAAGACAAGGTCGGTGCACATATGAGCAAGGTCAGTGTAAAGACATCAAAGATATATACATGAAGGACCATGCTTCATAACAAGATAAGAACTAAGGCTCAAAGAGCCAGGGGTCGACCCATGGGGTTGACCCATCCCAAGGAGAATGGAAAACAACCTTAGCAGTCCAATGCATAGCAGTCCAATGTAATCAAATGAACTAGCCAACAGAATATCATGCAAGAGTAGTCATTAAACCAATACCCAACAATCTCATGTACAGCATGCATGAGTCAACATCAGAAATGTATCCATGAAGGACCATTAAAATTCTACCTGCAAAACAAGATATCATCATGTTAGCTTGTTTATCATGAAGATGCCATTAAACATAAAACACACAATATATTGGAATCATCAAAACCATTGTCAAGGACAACGAGGGGGCGCACCGATCCCAACAATCTCCCCCTTTGTGATGATGACAATATATTGTGTGGCTATCAAATTTCTCTACCCCTTTGGCATTATCAAAAAATGTGGGATTAAGAAGCAACTGTGAAGTTTCCAAAAATGAATGAGACATAAGTGCACGAACCCAGCAATTAACCTCCCAAGAAGGGAAGGTGTGGAGACTAAGACCAAGCAGGAATTTGAAATTTTTTGTGCAGTTAGCAGATGTGTGAAATAAGTGCAAATGCTCAATTTTTGTAAGTTTTTGCTATATGTGTGACTATATGCAAAATCTGAAAACTAAGTTATGCACAAAGTGTATTATGCTTAAAAGGCACATTATTCTTCCCAATTGTCAAGAACAAAAACCAACTGACAATGGGTTATTTAACATGTTATTTACATGTATATCCTAAGGATGTATCTAAATGAAGTGAAGTATGTCATGATCAAAACGGATCAAGCAATCAAACATTCAAGCATGCATAATAAGATATAGACTCATGCAAGTCCCTTCGGGATGGGTGTAAGGATTATGCAATGATTGTTGAGCATGATGCGCATGTACAATACTAAGAAGGTCGTACTTACATAAATAAAGTACTGCATTAACTATGAAAGATGACTGATTCATAAAGGATATTCAAACAATCAAACCCAAGGTGCATATGTGAAGATTGAGCAATGAAGTTCAAATCAATATGAAAAATCAGATTTTCTAAAGAACACTAAAAATAACTTCTCATCCATACACATTCATACACAATGCTTGAATATTGGTAGCTACGTATGACCCCAATTTTTAATCACTAAAAATGGTGTGACAAACCTTTTGACATGAGTCATGCCCTTTGTTTCAGGGGCAATTCCCGATTACTCAGTTTCGACATTTTTTATGATGTGGATGAGACACTTTTCGACGCGAGTTGTACCCTTTGTCTCAGGGGCACTTCCCAGCTACTCGGTGACAAATCACACTTATTTTCATATGGATTAGTTTCTCCTTTCGACGTGAGTTTTCTCCTTTATTTCAGGGGAGATTCCCGACTACTCGGATCCACGTTCCACTTATACAAATTTTTGAAGGGGTAAACAATTTTTTCTTCATGAGACATGTGATTTCTCTGTAGAGAATCAATAGCCCTCTAAAGTGTAGAGTAGAAAATAGCAATCCTTATTAGATTGAATCATTATCTCAAAAAGGTGCATTTTGTGTGGGTGGTTGTATTAAATGTAAAAGATGAATTAGTCTCATCACAGTAATGTCTCCCCCTAAATGTATGCACGGTTATAAAAAATCTCCCCCTTAATATATGCCATGTAACAAACATGTCTAGATCAATGTAATCTCATTTAGCAAGGGATGAGTCATAGAAAGAGTCAAAAAGTGGTTGTATAAAGTATATACATGCATTCAACCAGAGATTTTCCAATGACTTTAAGCAGATTGATTATCGGTACTTGGCGGAGAACGTAGGTCCGAAGACCACCATCACGCGTAGTGAAAGCTTCCGGCTGAACATAATCCAACCTTCCACTAACACCATTTTATATACCGAATAATCATGGCATTCAAGCACAGAAGTATGCGATGATGTGTAAGTATATGCATGTAACTAGAAAGGATGATTGAAAATTATTCTTATTTACAAGTATGCAAGTGTGTGTATGATATGTACATGATGTATCATCCAACTAAGTATGTGTTCTATGTATGCAGAGGTGAATTGTTATTGCAAAAAAGTGAGCAAAGGTGTGAAGAACTTTATGTGCAACATTAAGCATTTAAAAACAAAGACTATTCACAAGAGGTGAAACAGAGAATATGTAAAGCTAACTTCATCACCTAATCATTTAACCTGTAGATCTCAACACTTCAGAAATTGCCTTAATCAATAAAGCAAGAATCCAACTGTTTGAATTCAATCATTTTTCATCAAAGCTCAAATTTTACCTTCTCAGATATTTCAAAATGAACCTAAGAAAAATGATCTTAAAAAATAAACCATTTTTCTCTCTCGCCTTGAGACTCCTTTATTCATCAAAATCTTCCTTGCCCTCAAGGCCCCCCTACAAAATAGATTCTCATTTTGGTGATTTGGGTACCCAAGCCATCTTGGGTCCCGAGGGGTTAGTTCTAACATAACCAAATGTATTCTTTTTGTTTTTCTTTTCATACCATTCGTCATCGTATCTCATTGTGGCACAATCGTCCATAGAATGACCATTCTTATCACAATAATAACAATGAGAAGACTTTCTCTTCAAAAACCAATTGTCATCATTTTTCATTACAAGGCAATCATTCATTACATGTCCAAAACTGCCACAATAATGACATGAAAAATTCTTTTTGATGAACTATTCATCATCATTTTTTCTTTGTGAGACAATTTTCAAAGACATGTCCATGCAATCCACAGTAATAGCAATGAGCATTGAAGTTTTCCTTCATAGATTTTTAATGAATTTTAGACTTATCAACAGTTTTCATTTGTGTCTTCAATGCTTTATCATCATCAAACTTCATTGATAAGCAATCATATATGTCATGACCAAATTTGTCACAATAATAGCATGAAACATTTCTCCTTTTACTTGTTGCATGATTATGTTTAACAACAAGGGGTTCTACATGCACACAAGAACAATCAACAACATTTTCCTATTTTTTATTTTCTTTTTCACAAGTAGAGAATGACTCATTCAAATTCTTAATCTCATTTTTCAATGATGAGATATGCAGTTCATAATTAGCAAGTTGTTCTTCACACAAAGCAACTTTATCATTTAGCATAACATTGATAGATTTGTAGCTTGCAACTTCTAGTTCTAAAACATGAGAGTTTTCAAGATTATCAACAACATGCTTTCCTTTTTCAAACATATGGAGTTTATTAACCAATAAACTGTTTTGATCTTTCAATTTTTGAATCTCTTCAGCAAGTTTTTCAATTTGAAGTTTTTCAAATGAATTTCCAATTATGGAGGTATGTTCAAGCTCATTCTTTTGGAAACTAACTTTTTCATTAGTCATTGCATTTATGGTTTCATTGCTTTCAAATTTATCATTCAGATTTCTAAAACTTTCTATTTCCTTTCTTAGTTCCTTCAGCTTTTCAGACTTTTCAACATTCAGTGTAGCTTTCCCTTTTTCCAAAAGGAGCAATTTCTCGGATCTGACGGCATTCAACATTTTCAGCTTCTCATTATCTTCTTTTATTTGTTGAAGTTCTAAAATCTCAGCCTATAAGGATTTGTTTTCAGATTTAAGATTTGCAATCAATTCTTAGTGTTCTTCATCAACAAGCATGTGAGACTCAACTAATCTTTCAAGCTCGGTGCATTTTCTACATGAAGAATTGTCATGTTTCTTTTTCAATCTTTGTTTTCAGATTTTATTGTTCTATATCTAGCAACCAGTTCATCATAAACATTTAGCAATTCATCATAGCTCAATTCAACATCATTATCAGAATCAGAATTCACCTTGGAGTTTTCCTCGCTTTGACAGTCATTTTCCTTGTTTGCCACAAGGCAGTCACTATCGTTGCAGCTTTCTTTTTGGGCTTCGCTTAACCCATCCCAAATCTCTTTAGCTGTCCTACAAGACAAAACAAATGGAAATTGATTAATGTCCAAGATAGCCTTAAGAGCATTCAAAGCAAACAAATTATCAGAGTTCTTTCTCTTATCCTCATCGGTCCATCTCAACTCATTTTTGGATAATACATGAGGACCATGAGTCATTAAGCTCATAAGCTTTGGATTAATGCTAGTAATCCATACACAAAATTTTCTTAGCCATAAGGAATAATCAAAACCATTAAAGACAGGAATAGAATTCACACTAGCCATCATGGAAAAGATCTTTACTCTACGACCGTCAGGTCGACCAAAAAATCAGAGACGAGGCTCTGATACCAATTGTTGGCATAGAGAGATGGCGGACAAGAAGGGGGGTTGAATTGTCCCCTTGCCGAGATGGTGGATTTTAAAAACTTTCTTAACTAAACATAGTGGAATTAAAACTAATAGCGTTAATTATCCTAAACAGATGTGAGATTAAAAGAGTTCTCTCAAACTTTCCGATCTCACTCGAATTAACAATGCAACTAATCAAACAAATCAAGCTCAACACAGATAAATTTATGCTTAACACAGATAACGGAGGTAGCAGTGTGTGATCATGCATGTGGATTCCTTTAAAATCCACACTTTGGGGAAAGGTTAAAAAGGAAGGGAAAAGGGAAACATTAAATAATGGTGGAGATGAAACAATGCACGAGGTGCACAAGGGGAGTGTGTGATCGCCAGAGGGTTTACCTCAATAAAAAAAGAATAAGATCGCATGTACCTGGTGAAAGATGGGATGCGGGATGAATGTGGATCTCCTCCTCCAACTCCAATCGGCCGGCCGACGAAGTGGGTTTTCTTGATTGATTACCTTGTAAGAAAGACAATGAAAGACAAGCAAAAGAAAGGGGATCAGCCAAAGTGCAGTAATACCACTCCGAAAACAAACAACATAAAATGATGAAACGACGTTAACATGCGCACCTCTCTTTTGTTTTCTTTTTAGAACCCCTAGCAGAGAACTAGGGAAGGAGCTAATATGCTAAATGCAGTAAAAGAACTGACGACAGGAGACAATAGTGATGCCAAGAATATGATGAACAACAAACAAGCTATATATATATCGCCCTGCTCTCCCTGACGAGAGTAAAGGGAACCGGAGAGACGCTGGACGGATGCAGAGGGATGAAGAAAAAAAATAATGCTCGAAGGAGGAAGCTCTGCGTGCTTGAATACTTAAAAATCTTCAACCTTTTGAGTTGTTGTTGTTGTTAACCTTTTACACGATCAAACCAGATTTTCTTTTATAGTGTCAATCGGATGTGATCAAACAAGGGAATTGATAAGAACGGGTAATGAGGCATCCAAGGAAGGATTAAGATCGGGCAAGAGTCCAAAGATAGCAGGGAACTGTGAGGGAAAGATGGGGAAAAGAAGGACTCTGGAGTGAAACACGCCTTAATACAGGGCGTCTATTTATGAATTGACGACCTTCACAGAGACGTTTCTTGAAACACGACCTAGGAAAGGGCGTTTCTTCCTGAATTTAATTTTGGAAATAAAAACGTTCCTCTGTTTGAATACTGAGATAACACGCCTGAGATAACGGCGTTAATTAAAATCACGCCCTGAGGAAAGGCGTTACTCACAAAATGCCTTTTATTTTGAAAATAGATAATTCCAGAAATTAAGGGATAACACCAGGAATTGACGCCCTCATCTACGGTCGTCCTTTCTTTGAAAACGCCCTACAACAGGTCGTTATTTGTGAAATTAACGCCCTTAATCAAGTCGTGACTCACAAAAATACAGGGAAAATGCAGAAAAACTCACAAAAATAGAAAAACTTTATGTTATAGGAATATTGAAGTCCACTTGGGGCATTTATATAATAACATGAGATTTGATCAACAAAACGTCAATTTTGGCGTGTCTACAGCTGCCCCGCCTTGGCGTCTGCTTTGCAAGGGAGTGAGACGGAAATGGAGCGAAGTGTAATGAAAGGAATGAAGTGGAACGAACTGATAAGGAGACGCCAAGGTGTGATGTGACACGCCTCAGACACTAAGCATTGGAAATCTTTCCAAGATTCTGAGTGAAACAACTCTGAGTGGTTCCAAGGAAACAATCGATTTGTTGGATAAAAGGAGGTTAAACTAAATAATAAAGGGTGTGCGCGTGGGCACGACAGGGAAAGACCATTGGAGAGCGATTACCAGCCAATGTGGACGTGCTGCAACCAAGGTAAATTTTGCAGAAAAGTAAAGAGAATTGGGATAAAGATCCAACAAAAGGAACACTTTCAAGGAATCAGCTTGAATGGCTTCAAATAGAACGAAGTACTTGATTTAAAGTGGAATATCTCATGTCAATTCAATCAAGAGCGAGTGAACTTCATTATTGCCATAATATGAAGATTTTCAGCGTGAAACTCAAAGTCCTACATGATGCATGCTGGGCTAAAAGAAAAGGTTAAAACAAACTAAAAATAGAAAATAATCAAGGATAATATTGCTAAGCTGTTTAGGTCTGGTCAAGAATCCATATCTCTGAGCTGACACTAAGCCGAAGCCCGTTTGTCCACGTATCAACTTAGAAAGTGGAACCATCGTCCCAAACTTTTAACAACTCGACGGCCTATCCGTGTGATCAAGATTCTCCTGAAATCGTCATCGTTTTTTTTTTGATGAAGGGGAACTCAAATTTCAGGTTCATCAGAACCACAAGGTCCTTGACATAATATAATAGCGTAGATATCATATAGTAACAATGCTTACAAGAAACAATACAAGGTGACACGATGTTGCTCCCATGAGCGATCCAAACGCCCTGAATCCTGCAAAATTTTGCACTTTGAAAGTTATTAGACTTCATTTATCAATTCAGAACATGACATGATCATAAGTGCTTAATCATAAACAATTTCATCAAATAATAGCACTTAAGTTCATTCAAAAGCATTGGGAAGGCAAAAACGTAGGCCAATAAAACACGCCTAAGAATAGGGCGTTAACAGCATGAAAGACGCCGTTCCATAGGTCGTTAATTGTTAAAACACGTCCTACTCAAAGGCGTCACCAAGAAAGGAAGCTTAGAAGAAACACGACCTCATCAAGACACGACCATGCCAAATGTCGTCTCATCAAAAAAATACGCCCTTTCATAGGTCGTAACCAACAGAAAAAGCTTGGAAGAAACACGTCCTTATCAAAGGCGTTACATTAAACACGACCAGTATAAGGTCGTTAAATCAAAAATACACGCCCTTACACAAGGCGTGAATTAGCCCGATCCTCCGTTTCTAAATCAAGAACAGAGTCCTTAACCCAATCAAACTTCTATCTTCGGGGCTCTTTAGGACTCTTCAAATCCTTATAAAACGGCAGACTTTCTTAACCAAATCATCAGAATTCTTCTGCGGCCGAACTGCTTCGTTTCTTTCTTTTCCTGCTGGCCTCTTATTCTCTTCTGTTCTCAACTGCTGGCGGCGATGGACAGAATAGTGAAGAAACCTAAGATTTCTACTCCTAGAATCTCTGAAATACAAGGGAACATAAGCAATCGAATTGCTTTGAATCAGGTAAGCTTTAATTTCCTTTACTGTGCATGTAACCCTTCATTGTTCTGTCGAACTGCTCACTTATTTCTTTGTTGCTGAACTCTTCTGTCCAATACTTCATATGCTCATGTACCTCTTTTTTTTTTGTTTTCTTCCTCTCTTCTCACAGGAGTACCCAAATCTTCCAGGGGCTAGAAGATATGTCCAAATCAAATGGTTGCCCCTCATCCTCTCCAAGTTCACATCAGACATGAGGGTATATGTAGCTAGATGGCATCTCTTGGGGTTGATAACCCATGCCAAGCATTATGATCAAATCCACATAGATTGGGCTGCCATAGGAGCATTGATTGAGACATGGCATCCTTCCACCCATACTTTCTTATTTTCCACTTTTGAGGCCACCATCTTGCTGGAGGAAGTAGAGATGATCCTAGGCTTGAAAAGGGTGAAGCACGGAGAAGAAGAAAAGATGGCCATCATGCAAAGGCCCATCTCCTCCCACGAGTTGCTAACCTCGTTAATACCTAGCCCGAATATAGTGAACCAAATCAAGGTCACTAAAGGAGTTAACCTCTTGAAGCTCGCCTCGTGGGTGTACAAGAGAGCGGATCAAGCTAAAGAGGAAGAGGAGATAGAAAGAGTGACCAAAGCCTTCGTGGTGTGCTTGGCAGGAGCACTCCTATTCCCATCCACGGAGGACTTTCTAGAGGAGTCCCAATTGAGCGCAGTGGTGAGCTTATGGGAAGAAGAGACAGTTGGACCGGCGATCCTAGCATATCTCTATAGCGGGCTTACAGCGGCGTCCATGGGAAGGCCCATTTACGGGTGCATGCTAGCACTCTCAAGTTGGGTTGATCTACACTTCAAATTCGACTCATGCCACGAAGCCCAACAACCTTCAAGAATTTTCTCAAAGAGCCCACTCTCATATATAACCGGCTCATTAGGCATAAGCAATAGAGTGACCAACCGGATTCCTCAAATCAAGAAGAGAGGGGATTGGAGGGAGCACTTAAAGGTAATGCCAAAGAATCTTTTTACTTGTGCCCCGGGTGTATTCAAAATGCAGGAACTTCGTGCACGCTTCTCCATCGGGACGGACCTTCATCTTATCGGTGCTTCGGACTTCGTTTTATATAATGCACACCGGTGCCTTCCTCAGCTTGGGCTCCCAAGGCAACACTTAGAAGACATCTCTCATCTTCCTCCAATCAAATCAAGGGATCTAGGCAACAATGAAGATGGTGAGGAGGTTATCACCATTCAAGCTTTATGGAGGCTGAGCAAGCTTCATCAACCTGTAGAAGACTTGGATGAAGACAAAGAACAGTGGAAAAATTATGTAACTTCATTGAGAAAATTAAGGCCCAAAGTGGCTCATTAGTCATTGTAGTTCCTCTTTTCAAAATAATAAAGATTGTTTTCTGATTGAGCCAACTGCCACTGTGATTATGATCAAAATCATCCAAAAAACTGTGTTTCTGTTGTGAATAACGCCTCCAAGAGCGTCGCGAATTAACAAATACACGCCTTATTTCAAGGCGCTTCAATGGGCCCATCGTCAACAATTGACGCCTGCGACAGTGGGCGTTACTTTGAATAACGACCTCAAGAAAGGCCTGAACAGATTCAAATCCAAAAGAATATAATCGTTGACTCCTCAAAAATAACGCCTTTTCCTTGGTCACGTTTCAAGTGTAACACGCCTTTACAAGAGGCGTTACTTCAAACAGCAATAATGACTTCTCTTACATCAATCAATGCCCATTCAATGCGTCTGACGACGGTTATCGTTCCCCATGCAAAAGAAATTAACGCCTTAATCATCATCGTTAACTTTTATAAAACGCCCAAGGGATGGTCGTGAATTCCATTAAAAACGCCTTTCTTAAGGGCGTGTCTCATTTTCGAAACCCAAAAGCCGTCGGGCCTCTTTTTCTTCCTCCTTCCATTCTCATTTCACCCCTTTTCTCTGCAAACCCTAACCGAAGCCCCCCCCCGAAGCCTCTCTCTCAATATCCTCTCTCTCATTCTCTCAAACATTCTCTCAATCTTAGCCATGGCCAAACGCCAAAGAGTCAGCGCCCCAGATGTGGTCGATCTCGATGCCTCCCACGCCCAAGAGGAAGAACTTTCCGTGGAGGAGCTCGCCGTCGTGGCTTTTGAAGAAGAGCCGGCGACGGCCGGCGGCGACGAGGCCGACGGAGCAACAGCAGATGCAGAAGATGCAGACGGTGGAGAAGAAGAAGGAGAAGAAGAAGGACCGCCGCGCACGGCGGCGGTCGCTCCCCGGGGGCAACTCCGGCGGCCCAGACGGCCACTGCCACGGCCACAACCCCAGAAACACAAGAAGGTAGGTTCCCCCTCCCCAATTCCATTTTATTTTATTTTATTTATATTTTTCTTGATTTTTCATGGCCATCGGGGACGAAATCTGCAACCCAGAAAAAACACGCCCCCATCGGGGGCGTTACTCTCAAACAAAACGCCCTAACCCAGGGCGTTAATTATTTCAAATTTCTGAAAATCAATTAACCTCCATGGAAAACGCCCTGAAGCATGTCATTTCTTAAAACTTATGATTTTTCATGATTTCCATGCTCATTAAATAATTTCCAAAAAAATTTTCATGAATTATTTCGCATGCTGTCAGTTATTTGATTTTTCTGTTAAATTGAGAAACCCACGCCCTCCAGTAGGGCGTTAATTCAACAAGAGACGCCCAAACCAGAGGGCGTCGCTTCATTCATTAACGATTCAAAATTAACCACCTTTAGGAAAATGCCCTACCCCAGGGCGTTAATTCAATAAGAAACGCCCAACACCGAGGCGTGATTAGAAAAATGTTTCAGAGCCACCAAAATACGCCTAAGACTGGGGCGTGATTAACATAAAAAACGCCCTCATTAAGGGCGTTACATTAAAGTTCATTCTGAAAAACGCCCCCCACAGGGGCGTGAATTTATCAAGAAACGACCTGAGGGTGGCCGTGAATTCCAAAAATGCTAAAATTCAATATTTAACTCAAATCAAATGTAATTCCACATGGATACTCAAATAATTAAGAAAAATAATTCTCTTTTAATACATGCAGGGGTTGATGAGGACCCGTATCTCATGGGTCATGGTCTGGGCAGCATACTAGGGTCTCCCCGACTTCCAGAGGGTTAGGGTAGAGGCCATGGGGTTTGGGGCTTTTCTATCCATCGAGCCTTTTAGACCTGACCTAGCACTGATCCAGGTTTTGAGGGAGAGATGGGATAGGGTTAGCCGGACTTTTCTGATGCCTTGGGGGCATATGGTTCCTAGTTTAGAGGATGTAGCCAGGATCACAGGTTTACGGGTGGATGGTGAGGCCGTGAGTGGGTTCACCTATTCTGACTATACGGAGATGGCCCAGAGGCTACTAGGGCTTGAGATGGTCTATGTGGGACCTAGCGAGTGTAGGACCATTTTCCGTACGGACCTGACTACGGTGATGGGTCTAGGAGATGCCAGGCATAGGTCGGGGGAGACCTTAGGTGAGTTTGCACAGTGACTGACCGACGGGGTGAGAGCGGCATGCTGCCAGGACCCGACTGACCATGAGAGAGCGGACCGAGACCTGAGGAGGTTCCTGCTGCTGCTGCTCGGGAGATTATTGCTGGGGACGAAAGCCGATGTCATCAACTGCCGCTTCTTAGGCATCCTTGAGGATCTGGAGACGGTTGGCACATATGCTTGGGGAGCGGCCCTGCTGGCGCATTTGATGGCCGATCTGTCCACGGGGACAGGCCGTGAGACGATTGTCAGTGGCTTCTCACCTCTTCTTCAGGTATGCAATTTCTCATTTCTTATCTTTTCCTTCCTATTATGATGCATGTGAATATAGTACTAATTGCAATGCATGGATGTAGGTGTGGAGCCACCTATACATGTCGATGGGGCGCGTTGACCCACGGCCAGGAGCTGAGGGATCCTTCCCTCTGGCGCGACGCTGGGTGCCTGTTATCTTTGGCGCCCCACTTGACTACGAGTTGTGGGTTCTACGGAGAGAGTTTCGCGACTTCCCTCCCTCGCTGGTATGTATGAATGAATGATATGCATTTCTTTTTGTTGTTTATTTGAATATGATGAAATGATAATGATGCGTGTTCATGAATGCAGGTGCAGTGGAGACCATATGAGGGGATGACCGATGAGGGCCAGCCTTGGGTCGTATCGGGGCGACCTCGCTTCGGGCGTGAGCTGTGGCTACACTGCTTGAGCGAGATTGAGCCGTTACGGCTTCGGCTGGTGATGAGGACCCTGGGCCTGCCCCAGGAGTGGATCGAGGTCGGAGAGCCTCGAGGGATTGGCAAGAAGACCCGGGGACTAAAAAGGACTGGACCTACTATGAAGACCAAGTGCGGCCAGCACTCACACGTGACAAGGCAAGCCGAGTGAACGACCTCCGTACTATTCCTCCGAAGAGAGGCGTCTCTCAACAAGAAACCCAAGTCCACGGCCGTCCCTATGAGGGAAACGAGTGGATCAAAGCGGCAAAGGGAGCCGACGCGCAACTATGGGAGTCTAGTCCGAGCTCGGTGCTCGACTAGGGCCACGGAATGGTGCTCTCAACTCGCAAACCCACGGTGAATTGAATATGTAGCTAGGATCCTACACTCGCACGCTGCATAATCGAGAGCATACTAGCAAAGCAAATGCCAAGGGAAGGAACGTCGCACGTACCTCCACGCCGAGGCGTGGGGAAGGAACCCCGGCCGAGACCAACAACCCCGATACACGTAGAAGTAATAATACACAATTGACCCAAAATGCCCACTCCTCGCAGGGAGGTAACAGGCTACAAACAGAGGAGTCGGGGCTGCCGATGCACGGGCTGACGGGCAGCACTCGGTGAAGGGGTGGGCCGCGAGGAGGTCCCGGGTAGCTCTGCGAACTGCTGAAAGAACGTCCACCTCTGGAGGGGCTGAGGTGGCAGGAGTCCCCGGTACCTTGCTGTCGTGGGGTCGCTCCTCCGGAAAGAAGAAGGATGTCGCCGATCCTCGGGGAAGCCTCTGGAGTGCGTTCGGAAGGAGGGGACAGGTTGCTGGCCAACCTGCACAAGTCCGCCAAACAGCCCGGGGGCGACTCCGGTAAGCGCCCTTAATCACGTCCTGGACCTGCGAAATTCAGCGAGGGCGCTGGTGGGGATGTCCCACAGGCGCCCGTGGAAGGAGAACTGCAGTCGAGGCCGATGGTGACCGTGGCAATTCGTCAAACACCTGGCGTGCAGTCGGACTGCCTGTCTGCCCACACCGGTAGAGACCAGGAGAACAGTCGGTACGCAGGCTTCCGGACAGATTTAGGGATGGGGTTTTCTCTGGTGGGTAGCTTACAGGTAGGGCTAACAGATGACCAAGGTAGCGGGGGCGGTGCCTTGGAGGATTTGGGCGTGGGCGGGGTGGAAAGTGGGGGTCGCAGCCTGCACTTCAGGGCAGTCAGGTCTGTGAACCCGAGATGGGATATGAGGGCGTAGGGGTGCGGATGGAATTCTGACCAGGGGCGGCCACTGGAGATGGAGTGGTGTGTGTGGAGATAGCCCTCCAATTTTCAGGCCATTCCAGTAAGGGGAGGTGGTGGTCCCTTTGGAGGGTACTGCGGATCTGTCCCGCCGGGTTACTGTAGCGCCCAGAGGAGGACCGAAAGTAGCCACAAAGGGAAGTTTCAGCCCCAATGGAGTTTTGGGATGAAACCACCACGAATGGTTCGGGGACAGGGAGGGGAACAACTTATGTGAAGAGGTTGTGGTCGATCGGAGAAGGAACGGGGGTGCACACGGGTGTCCAAGGCGACTCTGATCACAGGCGAGTCTGTCCCGGGAGCAGCCTGCGCGACGAAAGTGTCTACAAAGACAACTTCCTCTGTGATTCGAGTTTTGGGACAAGGCCGGTGGGGTTGGAAGGGGGACTTGTAGGGGAAGAAAAGTCTAGAAGAAAGCCAGACGGTTTGCCCACAGAGAGGGTTCGTACCGACGTGATCTTTGGACCCCTAGCTTGCAGGCAGAGCAGGTGCATCCGAGATTGGATTGAACGCCACCGAGCTTGACGTCGTCTCGCCGCTTGGATCTCTCTCCGACATGGGATGAAGAGACTCGCTTCACAGCACGATCCTCACCTCACCAGGACCTCCTTCTCAAGGGAGTCGCACCCAGGAGTTGGAGATGGAGGAAGAAGAAGATGGGGGATAGGGGAAGAGAGGGGCGTCGCACCCCTTGGGGAAGGATGGAGAAGGTCGCCCTCTCCTTGGTGGTGGCTGCGCACAAGGTTTCTCACAAATTAATTCTTCATTATTTTTTCAAAGAAAAAAATACAAGGTTTATATATGGGGAGGGGAGGTGCTAGGGTTGAAACCCTAGCCAAGAGGGAGGGGAGGGGGATGCGCCACATGGCATGGGGAAAGGGGGGGCGCAACAAGGCAAGGGGGGGGGGGAGGGCCGCACCCCTCTTCCTATAATCTAGGAGAGGGGCGGCTGCCACCTTCCAAGAGGAGGGAAAAGAGTTGGGCGCCCAAAACCCTAACCCTAGGTGGGCTAAGCAAGGGAGTGGGTGGCCAGCCCATATGGGCCAGAGATTGAACCAAAAAAAATGGCCCAATAGCCCTATCTCCTATCTAATAAGCATAAAATGGTCCAACTAAAGCCTAATTTGCTCCAAATGGCCTACTAAGGTCCACACAACTAATAAAAGTGTCCACGCAGGGACTAATCCAAGGCCCAACATGGCCTAAAGCATAAAATAACTAAAGATAGCTCTACTAGTCTGCCAAGTGGTCGCCGAGCCAAAGGGATGCCGGCATGCTCCGTGTGCTCCGTCGAGTGATGCGGCGCGTGTCCTCACCAATTCTCCCCGGGTGGGAAGAACTCGACCCCGTCGAGTAAGGGTCACGGTCGCTCAAGTAACGCTCCAGCAGGTCCGGGTCGATCCGCTCCAGCTCTCCACGTGTGATCCAGGTGTCGTCTGTCGCAGGGCGCCCTCTCCAACGCACTAGAAAGCGCTGGTAGGCTCCGCTCCTGGTCGTGGTCACCTGCTCATCCAGTATGCAATCTATATGCTCGCGTGTCTGTAAAGGGGCTGGAGGAGGTGGACGCTCAGAAGGTGTAATGCTCTCAACAGGAGGGGTAGGCCCAAAAAGCTCACTGGGAATCACCGCGGGATCCCGATATGCCACCAGATCTGAAACATTGAACGTCGAACAGATCCCATAGTCGTCTGGCAGCTCAATCTCATACGCATTCGACCCAATTCGCTTCAAGACTCGAAAGGGTCCGGCACCGCGGTCCTGGAGTTTCTTCACGGCCCCCGAAGGGAACCGTTCAGGTCTAACCCTGATCATGACGTACTCTCCCACTTGGAACTCACGGGTGCGTCGATGCGCGTCAGCTAATTCCTTATAACGTGCGTTGCTGGCCTCGAGGGGGTGATGATGATGTAGACTCCGAACTAGCTGTGTTGACTCATACCTATGTGAATGCAGTGGTGGTCCTGGACATCCAAACACAGACCTAGCATGCCTATGACTCCTACATGATTGGACAACACGGGGAGGACCAGGACAACCAAAGTTGTATCTATCATGCATGGGTGTCCTACGGAATGTGGTAGACTCATGGGGACTAAATTGCCCAAACTCACTCATGACATTCCCTACATGAGACAAACCCCTATATGATGGTGGACATGCAGAAACATGGGGAAGAGACATGTGTCCCTGGCCTCCTAAGCTCGGGCATCTGGATGCCGGTAAGGTGAGGTGTTGACTAGAAGGCCTAGGTGGTGTATGATAGTGGACCTCCTCGACAAGGTGGGGAAAAGAATATGGGTCGAGAGGCTCACTAGGGAGGGGATCGAAAGGGTCAAAGAAATGATGACCCCTCCCGACAGGTCCCTTCACTATACTTGCCCATGTGCGACATTCGCCCAGGTGCAGATAATCACCTTCAGGCACTCTCATGTATGGGGCAAGGGGCTCATGAGGAAGGCAAGGAAGGCAAGGTTCCTCCCTCGGGACCGTGAAACCATAAGCGGGGACAAAATCAACCTCCACGGGTATAGGAAATAATAAAAGGACCTCGGATGTGATATGTCCTATGGTGTAGACCGAGGTAATAGACCCCAAAGCAGGGAGTGTAAAGCTATGACTATAGGGTTGGTCAGACCCTAAGGTCAACATGTAAGTCAACTCCCATTGATAATCTAAACTCCTAAGGAAGTCCTTCACATTTTCAAGAAAGCAGAAGGACCGAAAAGTGGTGTGAAAGGAGTTAAGGGGTATTATTGGGAGGGCTGGTCCCATGGGTGTATAGCAAGGAATGGAGACATCTAGAAGTGGACCCTCCCTTAGCCAGCTAGCTAAAGACTCTCCAATGACCAGTTCACCCTCGGAAGGTAAGAATGTCTCTATATGAGGGTCTAAGGGTGAAGCCTCTCTCTCGGGAGGGGAAACGGAGTCCTCTATGATGTGGAGGGGATCACTCCCTAACTCCTCAACCTCAGTTAGGTACTCCTCAATCAACTCCTGTTCAGCCTCGTAACTCACTGGAACAAACCCAGGTGATGACAGGGAGGTGGTCAGCGTAACGCCGTCATGGAAGACAAACTCACCGGGAAGGTGAGATGGGTGTAAGGTGCAGGTCCTCCTATCCAGGTCGATGGTCGCACTTCTTTCCTCCAACCAAGTTCGCCCTAAAATGATGCATGGACCAGCAAGTGTGCTGATCTTGCACCAAGCGCCATCGAAATATTTAACGGGGCCAAACCACCGTTGAAACTCGATAAAAGCTAAACCATCACGGAGAACAATCTCCCCAGTCTTAGAGAGTGACTCAATAATGTCTTGTGAGACACAGTTAGACGACACCCTACTGATGAAGTCGATCTCCGTATGCATCCCATTAGGTAGGACGGCAGTGGACATGACAGGGCGCTGGAATGACTCGGTCATCGGTATAGGGATCGGGTCTCCCGACGACTGAGTGGTAGGGGCGACACTTAGGGGTCGTACCATAAGAGCATCGAATCGGGCCAATAGGGATGACTAATCTGACATGTGGTCTCGAGGAACCACCATGGGGTTGGCGCGGAGCTGGACATGCAAGACTCAACGAGACAAGGACAAAACTCTAACTAGACACAAACCTAACATTACAATGCAATGGTGGGTTACCTAGATGAACTAAGAGACTCAATGCAACCTAGATAACTCTAAGGCCTCAATTGCACCCTAGACAACCTAAAGACTCGAATGACCTAAGACCCCAATTTGTTAGAACAAACTGGTTCCCTAAGCTCTGATACCAAATTTGATGCGGAACGGGACTAAAAAGGACTGGACCTACTATGAAGACCAAGTGCGGCCAGCACTCACACGTGACAAGGCAAGCCGAGTGAACGACCTCCGTACTATTCCTCCGAAGAGAGGCGTCTCTCAACAACAAACCCAAGTCCACGGCCGTCCCTATGAGGGAAACGAGTGGATCAAAGCGGCAAAGGGAGCCGACGCGCAACTATGGGAGTCTAGTCCGAGCTCGGTGCTCGACTAGGGCCACGGAATGGTGCTCTCAACTCGCAAACCCACGGTGAATTGAATATGTAGCTAGGATCCTACACTCGCACGCTGCATAATCGAGAGCATACTAGCAAAGCAAATGCCAAGGGAAGGAACGTCGCACGTACCTCCACGCCGAGGCGTGGGGAAGGAACCCCGGCCGAGACCAACAACCCCGATACACGTAGAAGTAATAATACACAATTGACCCAAAATGCCCACTCCTCGCAGGGAGGTAACAGGCTACAAACAGAGGAGTCGGGGCTGCCGATGCACGGGCTGACGGGCAGCACTCGGTGAAGGGGTGGGCCGCGAGGAGGTCCCGGGTAGCTCTGCGAACTGCTGAAAGAACGTCCACCTCTGGAGGGGCTGAGGTGGCAGGAGTCCCCGGTACCTTGCTGTCGTGGGGTCGCTCCTCGGAAAGAAGAAGGATGTCGCCGATCCTCGGGGAAGCCTCTGGAGTGCGTTCGGAAGGAGGGGACAGGTTGCTGGCCAACCTGCACAAGTCCGCCAAACAGCCCGGGGGCGACTCCGGTAAGCGCCCTTAATCACGTCCTGGACCTGCGAAATTCAGCGAGGGCGCTGGTGGGGATGTCCCACAGGCGCCCGTGGAAGGAGAACTGCAGTCGAGGCCGATGGTGACCGTGGCAATTCGTCAAACACCTGGCGTGCAGTCGGACTGCCTGTCTGCCCACACCGGTAGAGACCAGGAGAACAGTCGGTACGCAGGCTTCCGGACAGATTTAGGGATGGGGTTTTCTCTGGTGGGTAGCTTACAGGTAGGGCTAACAGATGACCAAGGTAGCGGGGGCGGTGCCTTGGAGGATTTGGGCGTGGGCGGGGTGGAAAGTGGGGGTCGCAGCCTGCACTTCAGGGCAGTCAGGTCTGTGAACCCGAGATGGGATATGAGGGCGTAGGGGTGCGGATGGAATTCTGACCAGGGGCGGCCACTGGAGATGGAGTGGTGTGTGTGGAGATAGCCCTCCAATTTTCAGGCCATTCCAGTAAGGGGAGGTGGTGGTCCCTTTGGAGGGTACTGCGGATCTGTCCCGCCGGGTTACTGTAGCGCCCAGAGGAGGACCGAAAGTAGCCACAAAGGGAAGTTTCAGCCCCAATGGAGTTTTGGGATGAAACCACCACGAATGGTTCGGGGACAGGGAGGGGAACAACTTATGTGAAGAGGTTGTGGTCGATCGGAGAAGGAACGGGGGTGCACACGGGTGTCCAAGGCGACTCTGATCACAGGCGAGTCTGTCCCGGGAGCAGCCTGCGCGACGAAAGTGTCTACAAAGACAACTTCCTCTGTGATTCGAGTTTTGGGACAAGGCCGGTGGGGTTGGAAGGGGGACTTGTAGGGGAAGAAAAGTCTAGAAGAAAGCCAGACGGTTTGCCCACAGAGAGGGTTCGTACCGACGTGATCTTTGGACCCCTAGCTTGCAGGCAGAGCAGGTGCATCCGAGATTGGATTGAACGCCACCGAGCTTGACGTCGTCTCGCCGCTTGGATCTCTCTCCGACATGGGATGAAGAGACTCGCTTCACAGCACGATCCTCACCTCACCAGGACCTCCTTCTCAAGGGAGTCGCACCCAGGAGTTGGAGATGGAGGAAGAAGAAGATGGGGGATAGGGGAAGAGAGGGGCGTCGCACCCCTTGGGGAAGGATGGAGAAGGTCGCCCTCTCCTTGGTGGTGGCTGCGCACAAGGTTTCTCACAAATTAATTCTTCATTATTTTTTCAAAGAAAAAAATACAAGGTTTATATATGGGGAGGGGAGGTGCTAGGGTTGAAACCCTAGCCAAGAGGGAGGGGAGGGGGATGCGCCACATGGCATGGGGAAAGGGGGGGCGCAACAAGGCAAGGGGGGGGGGAGGGCCGCACCCCTCTTCCTATAATCTAGGAGAGGGGCGGCTGCCACCTTCCAAGAGGAGGGAAAAGAGTTGGGCGCCCAAAACCCTAACCCTAGGTGGGCTAAGCAAGGGAGTGGGTGGCCAGCCCATATGGGCCAGAGATTGAACCAAAAAAAATGGCCCAATAGCCCTATCTCCTATCTAATAAGCATAAAATGGTCCAACTAAAGCCTAATTTGCTCCAAATGGCCTACTAAGGTCCACACAACTAATAAAAGTGTCCACGCAGGGACTAATCCAAGGCCCAACATGGCCTAAAGCATAAAATAACTAAAGATAGCTCTACTAGTCTGCCAAGTGGTCGCCGAGCCAAAGGGATGCCGGCATGCTCCGTGTGCTCCGTCGAGTGATGCGGCGCGTGTCCTCACCATCGTGTCACTGGCCCAGTAGGGGTCACGCGGATCCCCACTGAAAAATAATGCAGTAACACGCTAAAACAACAGGTAAACAGCAGGAGTAGTAAAGTAGGAAAACTAAACTACAAAGTTGTAAAAGAAAAATCAAGAATGGAAGGAGTAGGAACAGCTAAAAGAAAAGAGAAAAGCCATACTTAACAAGCGCGGCCGCCGAACTAGCCTCGGCTCCCTGAACTACTCCGGGCAACAATAGGAAGGTGAACCCTGATCTGACAAAGTCAGGAGTTGCCGATCTGTTGGGCCCACAAGGATAGGAAAAAAGCCTAGAAAAGACCTAGACAAAAATAGATGCCCTAAAGCACACACGACTCGACTGACATGCATGCTCTTCTAGACACGACCACACACGACTAGAAGTCATGTACATAATAGAACACTGACCTCGGGTAAAGCCACGAGAAGGCTAACCCGCAAAGGTCACGACGTACGACAAACATGAGAGTCACATGTCACATGACGGAAGCACCTCCTCACTAGAAGAACATCCAGCTGCGGCCACTGATGTCTTATGCTACGCCTACAAGTGTCTCGTCTGCGCTGTCGCCTGAAGCACGACAGACACTAAGACACACTTAGAACCAGAACTACAGTAGCAAGTGACTAGATAGGGTAATGCCCGTCGGCGTCAGTCCACGTCCCTGACCACGAGTGCACACACCGACTCTTACTGGAGAGCCGGGCCTCTAGCTTGTTTTCCCCACCTAGCAGGATGCTACTGTACAGCGGGGGCCCACGGAAACTAGCTTATAAACTGTATCTCGGGAACTGCCTTCGCCACCACTCCCAGGTGGGTCGACACGCTGTAACGCGTCGCCAGGCTACGACTAGTGGAGGCTCACTAGACACAGAACTCTAAAACACAAGCGCCGTAGTACTGACAGGCAAGGAAGTACTGTCGTACGTACTATGTAGCACAGGACACGAGGTAGCATACCAGACTTCCACCGGACTTAGGACAGGGCAATTAGACCTGAAAACACAACGATCCTTGAGTCTCACGACTCGGGTCAAGATCATCGTACAAAGCGGTGACACTCCGCCAATTGGTCTAATCCTAAGCCAGAGGAAATGACATGACTGCGTAAAATGACACACGGGGACATGAGAGAACACTAAGACCCTCAGTACATTTGGACATGCAAACTAAGGTGAGACAACACCTCAAGGCGTCCAGAACCATGTCTCGGGCTGGACAGAACTGCCGAGACACACAAGGTTACCTGTCAACCACTGGGTCACCCTGGGTTGACCGGAACCAGACAATGACGATTCTACAGTAGGAAAGAAAATCCTACTTCAAGCAAGAAAACTCCTGGCTACCTTCTAATGTAGTCTTAGCCCTCATAGGATGTCAAGAGACATCCACGGGATAGTGGGTAGACCACAAGGTCAAGCCAAGACACACGGAAAGCGAAACGATGGGAAATGACACTCTGGCATAAGCGATCCATCACTCAGCTGCTAGGGAAACCAAGTAGTAAAGGAGGAAGCCACTATGCACACATAGACAAAGATAATGGTGGTCGGGGATAGAGCCACGAGGCGACTGTAGTGGTCAAGGACAAACCACTAGACTGAGTCAATTCCAGCTAACCTGCCCAACGAACAACCAAGCGATCTATAGAAGATCCGCGACACGAACTAACTAACCATCCTATGACACATACACAGACAGCCGAACACAGATCAGGCCATCACAGACAACTGACACAACTACGGACTTAACACACTGGGCGGTCACAAAGGGGCCGCTCAGTGAATTGGACGGTCTAAGGGAGGCCGCCCAAGGACACATGAACGGTTTGGACCAAACCGCTCAAGGGGACTGGATGGTTAGGGTGAGACCGACCCAAGGCGTAGAGCAGTTAAGGGAAAGCCGCACTAGCCAGCCAACCTACAACAGTAATCGGTCAAAACCGGTCAGAACTGTCAGACAAGGGACCGCTCAAAACACAGGACGGCTAAGGGGTAACCGCCCCATGAACAGCCTCAAATTGTTGACTCATGGTCAACTAGGATGAGCGGTCAAGCCTTGGCCGCCCAACCCAACGGAAAAATAGAACGGTTGGGAACCAGTCGCTCAAGTGGAATGGACGGCTCACACCTGGCCGCACCATCCACTGGGCAGTCTGTCGCGTGACCGCGCAGATGCCCACCGACCTACACAAAATGGTCACAGCCCCGACCGCGCCAAGCCCTACATGGCTACTGTTAAACCGTGTAGGCGTCATGGCGTGAGAATCGTGGGATCGGCCCGATCGTGGCCTTTCCATGCCCCATTCGTTCCGAAATGAAGGGGATACAACGGTGATGACCATACACAACACATAGACTCCAATGGGAGTCGAATCGGTTGAGAAACAGCGAGAAATGAGCGATTTTCCAAAATCAACCCAAATGGAGTCGCCGAACTTCCCGGGCTCCTAATAATCCTGAATGATCGCAAATCACGACGAAATCAGTGACTATGGAACGTAGATGTTCCATGGAATCCATTGACACCAATTGATCTAAAAATCAACACCGTTTTTCGGCGAACCCTACGAACTCCACAAAACTATGATTTTACCTAAATGAGCCCAAACTCGCCCGTTCTAGCACCGAACGACGTGAAACTACAGGGAAAACATGTAGGAGAAGTAGGTGATCCATCTCCCTACCTCCACCGAAGAAACCGTGCGCCGAAGTGACTAATCCACGCCAAAAACTGCCAGGAACACAAACGGCGCCGATCTCGTAATCCACCGAGGGATCGCGCCACGCCACGCTCAAACCGTCGCTCTATCCCGCGTCCTGATCACTCCATCGCGTCCCTGCCTCAACCAGCTCCGCAACGGTGTGCGCCCTGTAGCGAATGGGCCAGAGAGGAGAGAGAACGAGAGAGATAAAGAGATGAGAGAAAATGAGGGAGGAGAGAGGGGGTGAGGGTTAAATAGAAAGGAAATTAGGAAATTTTCCTAATTTCCAAAAATCCGATTTTTGTGCCGAAAATCCACTAATTCAAAAAAATATGCAAAAATAGCCGAAACGATCCTCTCAAAGAGTACATCACTGCTGTAACCTCATCGAGTCGATGAACTGAGAAATAAGCTCACCGTAGGGTTCCATAACTTGTACGGGAGCAAAACCCACACGGATCTTAAAACTCAACTCAGGACCTACAAAAGCGATCCGAAACTCTCCAAAAAAGGATCTGAAAGACCCAATAAGAATCCAGGGTATTACATCAGGAGGGTGTGCGGTCTCTGTCCGAGCAATTGTCCCCGGCCCGCCGCACTGCCGAGTTAAGAACTCACCTCCTAGAAGAGGAGCGCCAGTTTCATGTATCAAGCTCGAGGTGTTGGGAGGCCGAGCAGGATGAGCTCAGGAGCCATCTGCTGGAAGCTGATCGAGCGAGGGAGGAGGCTGAGATAATGCAGGCTGAGGTCGAGGCGAAGCAGGCTGAAACGGAAGTGAATCTAGTCGAGATTGAGGTGAAGTTGGCCGAGGCCGAGGCAAGGGGAGCAGACGCTGAGGCGAGGGCCATCGAGCGATATCTGAGCTCAGAGGAGTACCTCGAGGCCTCAAAGAAGAGTGCCTTTGCTTACTACGAGCCGAGCTATCACCGGGGGTTGCGGTAGGGTTTCACTCAAGGCTTCGATCGGGCTGTCAGGGAGGCGAGATGATAGGTCTCGGGTGATCTCGTCTTCCTTCCCGATCAGCGGTATGACTCGGATGAAGGAGGCTCTACTCCTCCCTCCTCTGTGACGTCGGGGGGCGAGGATGGCAGCGATGATAGTTCCACCCCCGACATTGAGGGCTCTCCGAGCCAGGCTACATCGGGAGGGCACGCGACCGAGACAGTTCCCATACAGGTGGGGTCATTGTCTGGGCCGGCCATCACCGAGGGAGCCGAGGATGAGCCACACGTGATCGTGGGAGCGGGGTCGAGCGTCGTGGGCCTTCCGACTTCCGGGCTCTTGGAACGATCACTGACCTCCCCTTCTTCTCCCACCTCGATCGATTAGGCTATT
Organism: Amorphophallus konjac; assembly: GCA_022559845.1. Classification (NCBI taxonomy): domain Eukaryota; kingdom Viridiplantae; phylum Streptophyta; class Magnoliopsida; order Alismatales; family Araceae; genus Amorphophallus; species Amorphophallus konjac. Next base: position 420,779,179 of record CM040118.1, read on the forward strand.
TTTGCTTTGCTGGCCCTTCCTTCTTTTTGTATGGGGCCCTCTTTTGGAAATTTCACCCTGTACTTTCTTTCTTCTTGAAATATAATATCAATTAGCATATCAGGGCATACTTGAATGCTTCTTACCATGCTTGACTAGGTCTGATATGCTGTATCGTTGGTAGACCAACTATCTTATCCGATTCTTCTGCTGAAAAATCTGGTCGTAATGCCGATCGGCTGATCAAAGGGTGCTTATCTGGCATTTTTTCATCTTTTGACACTTTAAATGAGCCATCCTTTCGCGTATTCCTGTAGAGAGCTTTCAATGGCAGGGAGGCATAATTACTCCTTGGGGAGGTATTCGCCTTCGCTTTGTAGTCCCTTGCGTGTTTTCAAGGAGAGGTTCAATTAAGGCAGGGGTTTCCCCCTCCGGCCTATAAAAGGTCCTGAAGGGCGCCTCTTCGTCTTCACGCTGCAACAAGGGTTTTGCTAAGTCTCCTGCTCTTCTTTCTCTCTACGGTGAAGACCGGCACCGCCTTCTTTTCCGTTGTCATCTTCTGGTGAAGTATGGAGTCTGACGTTGATGAAGGCTTCGGTGGTGGTGTCTGGATGACTTCGGCGTAGAAGAATGGACGGCGAGTGGGCGGACGGCGTACAAGAAGGGACGGCGCATGGCGACATGTCCCCTCCCGACCTCTGGGCCGCCGCCCCTACTTGGGAAGGTATAAGCGGACGGAGTTCAAGAGAAGGAGGGCGTTTTGCACTATGGCCTTGCCTCGCTCCGTTCTCATCTCCTACTCCGCTCCCCCGCTCCCCCTCCTTTTTCTTTCACTCTTTGGAGGATGCCCTCTTTATGCTCCTCCTCTTTCCTTGCTCGCACCACTCAAAGGGTGCTTGCTTCCTGTTTCTTCTTTCCTGCACCATCCATTATTGGCTTTATTCTGCTCCCTCTTCCAAAGAGTTGGCAGAGGAGGCCTTCTCTTGTTTTTCTAGTGCCCGGGCGTATTTTCTTTTTCTTTTCCTTCCTACTGGTACCATCTCTTCTGAACTTCCCGAGCAGACAAAGTTAGCCATCCCGTTATCCGAGACAGTTTCCACACTGAGTAGAGTCAGTGGCTCAGCTTGGAGCCACTAACCTCATCCCCACCGAGTAATCAGTCCGTGTTGTACCTGATTGTTTTTTATGCACATTGTGCTGGCTACGGCCCATCTGATGTACCAAAATTTTGACATTAATGAAATGGAAAGTTTACTGTCTTTATTGGTTTCTCACATGTATGGATGAGCTCAGAAATAGAACTTCCGCAGGGCCGCCACGTTCCAAGTCCGAGGGGTTGGCATCCCTTCCATGGTGGATAGTCGGTATGCTCCTTTCCTAAGCGTCTCGATCACTCGGTAGGGGCCTTCCCAATTAGAGGTTAGCTTTCCCACCGCCTCTAGTGGTCGACAAGCTTCGGCCTTTCTGAGAATGAGGTCTCCTGGCTAGAACTGCCTGTTCCAGACCCTAGTGTTGTAGTATTGAATCATGCGTCGCTGATATTCTGTTGCTCATATTCTTGCGACTTCACGTACTTCATCAGTCAGGTCCAGGTTCTCCAGCAATTTCTGGTCATTAGACTCAGACGGGAAGTGGATAACCCGAAGGGAAGGGCTGCCGACCTCTAGTGGGATGACTACCTCGGTGCCATTGACTAGCTAGAATGGAGTTTCACCCATGGCGGTTCTTGGAGTGGTTCAGTACGACCATAGTACGCTAGGCAATTCCTCGAGCCACTTACCCTTGGCTGTACCGAGCCTGGTCTTTATGCCTTTGACGATGGTTTTGTTGGCATTTTCGACTAGCCCGTTAGCCTGGGGGTGGGCTACCGAAGTGAAGCGGTTGCGAATATATAGGTCAGCACACTTATTCTTAAAATAATCGTTATCAAACTGCCGATCGTTATCGCTCACAATCACCCGGGAGATGCCAAAACAACAAATGATCATCCTCCACATGAAACTCCAGATCACTACTTCCGTTATCTTGGCGGTCGCCTCGGCTTCGATCCATTTGGAGAAGTAGTCGATGGCGATGATGAGGAACTTTTTCTGAGCTCGGGCCACTGGGAAGGGCCCAAGCATATCAATTCCCCACCGAGCAAAAGGGTATGGCTTGGTTAGAGTTATCAGCTCTGAGGCTGGCTGGTGGATCAGGTGGTCGAACCTTTGGCAGCGGTAACACTTCTGAGTATATGTGGAGCAGTCTCACTGGAGGGTGGGCCACCAGTAACCTCGATGCAGCAAGATCCTCGCTATCTACCTCTCCCCTTGGTGTCCTCCACAGATCCCTTTGTGAATTTCTTCAACGGCTTGCTGGGCCTCTGGGGTGCTAAGGCACTTGAGGAGAGGGCCGGTGAAGGATCGTTGGTAAAGATTTCCGTCGAATAAGATGAATCACCGAGCTTGGTATTTGAGTCTCTTGGCCTTCTGAGGGTTAGCGGGCACTCGAGAGTCAGTTAGCCAGGCTATATATGGGGTTCTACAGTCGTCAAGTGTCACACCCCGACGTGGAAAATCAAAACGTAGCAGTTATATCATTCATGTCAATCAGAGCATTTATTGCCACAAGAGACCAAATATCAAAGGCCAATAAATATAATCAACTAAACTTTATTGATAATAAAGATGAAATGTGCTTATTACAACGACATCTTGTGGACTTTACTAACTATTACACTAACTAAAGAAAAGAGAAATTACATAGATTCTGAGTCAACACGACTCGACATAACCTGACCAAAGACTCATAACACACTAGAAGGCTCGCTCCATGTTTACTCGCTCCCGTCCCCATCGGTGCACAAATCCTCATCCGTGCTACCTGAAAAGGATTGAAAAACTGGGTGAGCGAGAGCTCAGTAGGATTTTTATATCCCTATCATCAGGCATAGTTTAAGTGATTAATCATTTCATCATGTATGATAATGCGATAAAAGAATCAAACTAAACATATAAACATGTGATAAATGACAAATAAGAGAAAGAAAAGATAGATGGTATTCAAGAATAAATGTTGTTGGGTTCTGTGCCCCTCCTTGTCTTTGACAATGGTTTTGATGATTCTAATATATTGTGTGTTTTATGTTTACTCTAAAGTAAAAATATCGTGAGTTCATGTTTACTGACCTCCTCATGATAAACAAGCTAACATGGTGAAATCTTGCTTTGCAGGTGGTTCAAATACAATGGTCCTTCATGGATATATCCTTGTGTTTATCCTTGTATTTGCCCTGAACTACATTTATAACTGAAGTTTATGAATTGATCTTGACTAACAAGAAGATTTGATTGAGTTGCATTGGAATGCCCTTGGTGTGATTTCAATTTGCATTGGACTGCCAATAGCAGCTTTTATATTTAGGCTTGCAAGGGTCAACCCCATGGGTCAACCCCATGGGTCGACCCCTGGCTCTTTGAGCCTTGGTTCTCACCATGTTGTCCAGCTGGTCTATTAATGGTAAAATTATGTACTTTGAAGTCTGAAGTCTGCTTTACTTTGAGGTATGTTCAGCTGGCCTTTCAGTAATGGGTCATGGGTTGCTTTACCCGAGTTATGATTTGCTGATATTGAGGATAGCCTTTAGTTGTCTTTGCAAGAGATTGCTTATTCAATTGATCACATGCATTGTTTGGTCTGTTGGACTGAACTTTAACTGATTTCAAGTGGTTTACTTGGATCACATTGTATATGTGTGAAGAAGTCCTTCTGGAACTCTATATGGTTTGAATTGAATCTATATTTTGATGAATATGAGTCATATTGAAAGAATTTTGTGAATGTTGACTGTTGCACAGACTTTGTTTTGTGATTGCACAGACTCTGGGGTTATGTGCCAAGACTTGGTCCTACACATGCACTAACCACTTGTCTTAATATGCATAGAATTGTCTCTTCATCATAATGAACTGAACTTGAAAGTCATTGACTGAATTTGCTTGACCTATATCGGTTTTGAGTTCTCTATGTATAATCAATGCTTGATATGTGAGCTCCTTGAGAAAATGGTTTGAATTGCTCTAAGTCTCTCAAATTCGTAGTTGCATTTCAGTTTATCTACATTGAGATTGAAAGGCTCACTCTCTTGACGAGAGTCTAGGAGATTGTTCCTTTTATCCATATTTATGTAAACTGACAAATTTGAGTTTCCATGCTTGAACCATTTATGAGATGGGAGATAATGTGGTTGTGGAAATGAAGGGTTTTGAATTATTCCAAGGTTTGGATGTAATTTAATTCTTCCATGTGCAGGTCAATAGATCCATTCAAATGATAAGATGGAAGGTATGTATTTTTCTCATTAAATCTACTCCAAGAATGACAAATTGCAGATCTTTGTAATGCAGGTCCTTTAATGTTCACAAATCCTAGAAATCATGGTAAGAATCATCTCTTGATGTATTTTCATATGTCAAGACTGGGTTTAATTCATATTTCATGCCTTGGGCTTTATTGGACTGCATTATGCAGTTTTCTGTATTGACACTGCAAGTGTCGACCCTTAGGGTCGACTCTTGGTGGCCTGGAGTCTATTTTCTATGAAAATAGAACCCCCGGTAAAAAGTGTCGACCCAAGAGGTCGACACTTTTTCCCTGGGTACTGATTTTGTACTCGGGGCAGAAGGCGCGTTGTTGAACCCCGTGCACTACCATGTATTAAGGAATTTTGATGATGAACTAAAAACCATGTGATTGTGCTCCACGTAAATAAATGCATATATGATTTGTGGATGAGGAATGATTTGCTTTAATTTCTTCATGGCTGAATGTAGCTCATTCCCATATCCTTGCAATTGTTCAATGGGATGCTTTTTAATTCATGAATTATGTGCTGAATTAGATTGACATTGTCTTGGATTTTGCACAGGGAGAGATGAAGATAGGAAGTTATTCAAACCAATTCATGGAATCACCCAACTGTGCTTTTGGTTCATTTAGATCATGGTTGAATCATTTAATTCATTTAACGGTTGTGCAGGTTCTCAAGTGTGAAATTGAGTGAATTATGAAAGACAGATTTAATTTCTGAAACTTGAATGATGTGGAAGACTAACTTCCAGTACGTAATGTGACAAGTGTATAGAAAGGGAATGAACATATAGACCACATTGGATATCTTCCAAGTGGATCTTCACATGCATGTGGACCAACAAAATGGTAATTTATTTTGTTTGGATGATTGAAAGAGGATGGTTGTGTTGTTTGGATGAACAAACCCCAAGGTAACTCTCCATCTATATCTACTTGCCGTATCTGGGATTTTTGGGGTAGAGTTGCTTACTTCTTCCATTCATATAGTTATCTTTGATGTCTCATGATCTTAGAATAACCCCATTGTGTGTTTTCCTATATCTTGTTTATGTCAGGAAAAGTGTCGACCCCATGGGTCAACACTTTGTCCACGGGAATGCTGTTTTCAGCCAACTCTCTTATGTCTTCGAACCTGGGGATAAAAAGGTCGACCCAATGGGTCGACCTTTTTATCACTCGGTTCTGTCTGGGTTTGTTTTTCAGAATCCAGGACATAAGTGTCGACCAGCAAGGTCGACACTTATTCCAGGTCCTTCTGCCGTGGCCTTTAATTATTGCCACAGGTGGAAAGTGTCGACCCCATGTGTCGACACTTTCTTCGCTGGGTTGTGTTTCGGCCTTTGTTATGCTTTTCCCGTATGCGAGTGTCGACCTTAGGGGTCGACAATTTTTGGCGACCGGAAATGACGCCGGTTCGCGCGGTGGCCGTAGCCCTAGTTCGATCCCATCTTTTTGGTGGGCTATTGTGATTGGTTCTTGGGAGTTTTTGTCCTCCACGTGGCCGCCCATTTCCCTTGTGTATAAATCATTGAGATAGGGTTTCCATTGAAGATGAGAAGTGAGAGAGAGCATCTAATGAATATACAATTTGGGGTTTTTGCAGGGTGTGCAGCCGCAGGGGAAAGAAGCTTCCTCCCATGACGTTCTGAGTTCGATTGAAGGGAAGAGAAGCTTGCAATCAACCTTCCTGCAGTAAGTTTGCTGAAGTACCATGGGGATATCATCTCTCCATCACCCATGGTCTTGATCGTGAGTCAAGAGAAGTGAAAGGGGCTTGAACAATCTGCGTCCATTCTTCCGATCCGAACCAGAGAAGCTTTGTGAAGACATCTCCTCCAGTCCTTTCAGTGCTTGAAGTCACCAAAGAACCAAGTCCCATCATCGACGATCAAGAGTTTGCTCAACTCAATAGTCATCCATGTTTAGAGTTATTCATGTTTAGATTATGCTATTGAGCTTACAAATGTATATTTGAGTTCATCTTTTAAACTGAAGAATATTGTGTGTGTGTTCGGAGCGGGGTCTCGAGTGTGGAATCACTGTTGGGGTGCATCCCCGTCTTGGTGTGTGTGTGTGGTGCTGAGCACCGTGTTGAGGGTTCACCCTCGTGTGTGTGCTGCACTGCAACGTGTTGAGCTTTGTGCTCGTGTGTGTGTTTTGCTGCCATCGTGCAGCGTGTGGTGTATTGGGGTTCATCCCCGTGTGCTACCTCGAGTAGCGTTTTAGTGAAGCCTCACCGAGGTGGTGAGGGGTGGACGTAGGGTACCCGTCGTGGTCCCGAACCACCTAAAAAATCCTTGTGCATGTGTGATTGGTTGTGTGTTTGTTCTTATCCTCTACCACCATTCACAGGATGGACTATTAATTATGTTGCACATCGATGCTAAATTTGTCAATGTATACGGCTAGTTCAATTTGCTAATTCCTCGTGTGTGATCTTACAACTTGCACTATTGGTGAGGTTTGATTAAGAAGCTTTCAAGTCATTTTAATTGGTTATAATTTTTAGACAAAGATCTATTCACCCCCCTCTAGATCCGTGCCGCTACACTGTGGGACCCAACAATTGGTATCAGAGCCCGGCTCTGTTATATTAGATCAAACGATCTTCAGAGGGATCCTAGTGTAGTTTTGAATGATGAATGCTTCTTCAGATATTGCTTCTTTGACTTCTTTACCTGTTTATAATGGTGATGCCTTTAACTCATGGCTAGGAAGAATGTGTAGGACCATAAACTCAATTGATCCAAATTTGTGGAAGTTAGTTAATGATGGTCCTCATAAGTTGCCTCGGGATGAAACTAAGTGGTCCAACCGAGATAGACTAAAGAGTCATGAAAATGCTACAATTTTGAGGTTGATGAAAAATTCTGTCAATACTAATAGGTTCACGTTTGTCTCCTCTTACAGAACCGCCAAAGAACTAATGGACAAATTGATACTAGCTCAAGAGAAGTAAGGACTAAAGGGATTAATGGCTGATGATATATATCAAACTTGTGATGAAAGTGCTGAGGAGGTAAGCTCTAAATCAGATGAAGATGATTTGTCTTTCGAAGATTTAGTAGATGCCTATGAAGAACTGTCAGAAAAATATCAAAAGGTGAAACATGAAAACAAAGCCCTGAAGAAAAAGTCTAATGAAAATATCCATGATAATTCTTCTTGTGTGAAATGCATTGATCAAATTTCAAAAATTGAAGAACTAGAAAAAGAAAATGAACTTCTGACATGCAAAGATTCATTGCTTAAGAAAACTGAAGAGAGTTTAAAAAGCAAGTTAGATTCTTTATCAGATGATGATAAACTCTTTGATAAACTTCTTGATTCTGAAATAGATGCCAAGTCCCTTCTGGATAAAAATGAGAAACTAAAAGGGGACAATGATGTTTTGCTCATTCAAATCTCTTTGCTTGAGGGAAGATTGAAGCACCTTGAGAAATCTAAAAAAGAAAATAGTTTATTGAAATCTGAAATTGAAAATCTAAAACAATTAAATTCGACCATGTGTGAAAGACTTTTGACATTTGAAAAAGGCAAGTCTATGGTCGCTCAAGAAAGTGAGAATGTAAGTATTCTAGAATAGGAAATAGAATCTTACAAGACGATAAATGCCACTCTAAATGAAAAGGTCACTTCCTGTGAAAATGAAATTCTCTCTTGTGAACTTCTAATTGCTTCACTTCAAAGTGAAATCGTTGACCTGAACAAATCATTGGGCAAGTTTGTTAGTGGGGAGGAGAATCTAAACAAACTCTTGGGAACAAAGGTGAACTTCCAAAGGGAAGGACTAGGATACAATCCTAGTAAAAAGGAGGCATTTAATCTGAAAACAAAAACTTCGTTTGTGCATGCTTCTAGTTCCTCAAGTACACCAAATACTTCTTCATCTGTCAAACAAAAGCCCATTGTGCATGCAAAGAAATTTGATGTGAAATCCCAAGCTCCAAAATAAAACAATGCTTCATGTCACTATTGTGGTGAGCTTGGACATTTAATGCATGACTGTAGTGTGATGAAAGAAGATGATTTGAATGCCTCTAAGATGCATAAAAATAGAATCCATGTTGATAAGAAAAGGGAAGTTAAATGCTTTCATTGTGGAAGAATGGGGCACACTATGAAAAATTGTTGGTCATTAAATGTGAAACAAAAATTTCATAATCAAAATCATAGAGTCCCCAGACATGCACAAAAGTCCAATGGTTATGCTCAACCAAAGAAACTGAAACAACGTGTGTATTGTCGTTATTGTGGTTATGTGGGACATCTAATGAATGATTGCTCTTTGTTGTACCTTGACGATATGAATGCAAGGAAAATGTGGAAAGCCACAAATCATGGTGCACCTAACCCCCAAGGACCCAAGATGGCTTGGGTTCCCAAAACATCAAAGTGAAGATCTTGTTTTGCAGGAATGCCTTGTGATGGAAGAAGCTGTCAATAGAATCAAACTCCTCCAAGGCAAGAAATTGATGAGCCAATATGGTAATGCACTCTACTTCTACTTACACATGTGAATAACAATCTTTTGTTATTGTTCATAGAGTTTATCGGCTTTCACTCATGTTTTCTTGTGTGAATAACTATAATTTTGCAGTTGTTCACAAAGTCCTTTTCTAACTATACTCGTCTCTCTCTTTTTGTGGAAAAAAGTTAAATTTTACACATAGAACACACACATCTTTTTGCATACTTGTGAATACAAACAAAAATTTTAATCATCTGTCATCTTCATGCACTGACTCGCATACATTTCATATTCGTGTGCATGAATGCCATGATTAACCGGTATATAAAATGGTGTCAGTGAAAAGGTAGATTAAGTCCACCTGGAAGCTTTCATCATGCGTGAGTGTGATTTTTGGACCTACGTACTCTGCCACGTACCGGCAATCAAATTGCTTGAATATATCATTTTGACATGCTTGAATGTATATAATATACATCCGTTTCTTTTTAAACTCTTCTACGACCGAACAACCTTGTTAAATAAACTTGCATTGATTCAGGCATGAATGCCTCATGACACATCTTAATAAGGTCATTTTGGTTTTTCAACCGTGCATACACTTAGGGGAAGATAAAACCTTGAAAAGGCTAATTCATGTTCTACTATATATTCAATCACTCACTTCATATGGAACCTTGATACAATTGACTTCATTCAATAAGGATCTCTGTTATTCTACTTAACACTTTTAAGGATTCTTAAACCCCTACATTAAAGTCAAGTGACTCGTGAGGAAAAAGCTGTCAGTCCCTCCAAAAATTGAATAAGTGTGATTTGATATCGAGTACATCGGGAATCCCCCCTGAAATAAAAGAGAAAACTCGCATCGGAAAGTGTCTTATCCACATAATCATAAATGACGATATCGAGTAACCGAGAATTACCCCTGAGACAAAGGGCATGCCTCGTGTCAAAAGATTAGTCATGTTGCTGTTATATAAATACAAAATTGTATGGGACTGTGCAAAGCTACCAAAAGCTGAGCATTTTGTATTGAAATATAGGGAGGAGAGAATCTTGTTAGTGTTACTTAGAACATATGACTATCCATATTGCTTTGAAAGTCATTATTCATTGTTCACATGTTGAATTTGAGCTTGATTGTTTGAATGTACTTCCTGAATTAGTTGATCATCAATGGTTAAGTAGTACGTCTACTTGTAAGCACAACCATGTTAATATGGTTCATGGACATAATTGCTCAAATCTATTGCATTCTTCTTATACCTATCCCTAAGGGACCTATATGCTTGATTTTATAACTATGTATGCTTGCTTGTCTGCCTGCATGCTTAAAATGCATAATAAGAACTCAATTGTTGAGCCCCCACAATTGAAGTACATAACTCACTCTGAATCTGTAATCCAACTCATATTCCCTGAATTTCCTCTAAAATGGACTTTACTGAAGAGAAAACCATGTCTATTTGATTGTTGAACTGAGTCGGTTAGAAACACTCCCATGTAACCAACTAAAAATTGTGATGGCCAAAAGGAATACAAATTCTGATTGAACTAGTTTTTTTATGCGTTGAGTTACTACTCTGACATTGTGTCCATTCCTCAGATTTTGTCTCATAATTCATTGACCACGAGTTCTGATGCACATGGTTATTAGATTGCATTTGGTGCCCCTAACATGTTTTAATCTTCAGTTTAGTGAAGTGCTCAGAATGAAGGAGATAAGGTAAGCAATCCTGGCTTTACTGCTATTCATGAGGATGAAGTGTGCTCAATTGAAATTTGGTCTATTATGTGCAACAATTCAGTTTTAATGATTTGTGATGGATATTAGAAATGAGTGCTTGAATGTTTAATTGAATTGATCATCCACGTGTGGCTATTTGATTTCCCCTGTCCAAGATCAACTTTTCTCAGTTGAGCAACCCACATATTGCCCATTTTGTGTTTATCATTTCATGGATATCAAGTTGGGTTCATTTTGCCTTCAATTCACTCCATTTCACTTGATTTTTCAAAGTGCAGAAGAAGTGTCAACCCCTAAGGTCGACACTCTTACCATGTGTCCCTCTGTTTCTTGCGAGACGGAATCGTCTCCAAATTGTGTCGACCCACAAGGTCGACACTTGTATCTCGGAACCCGGTTTGTGAATCGGATCGCAGGGTTCACTTCTCACTCCATTCTCCTATATGGCTCGAACCAATGGCTTTACTCCCTCACCTGGTCGAACCTAGTGGAACCCACTTCACTTCTCACCCTCCAAAACCCATTCTCATCTCTCTTTAACCCTAAACCCCAAATCTCATTCCCGTGATTCTTCTCCTCTCTCCGACGGACAAGCCCGCAGTCGACACTCTTCCTCCACCCCTCGTTCCTCTCCGTCCACACCACCTCCTTCTTCCACATGAAGCCATCACGGTGCCCTCCGCAGCTCCCTCAACGTCACCCCTTCCAGAGGCTTCCTCCACCGAGCCGCAGCATCGCCCCCTCCTTCTCCTCCGGAAGTAGTTGCATCTTGGAAGCTCATTCTCTCGGAAGAAGGTGATGTTCGTGAGGTGAAGACCAGTCATTCAGAGGTCTCAAGCTGCATCGAAGTCCTCCTTTTACTTGCTTTGAAGGTATACCAGCTGCAACACTGGCACCTAAGAAAAGATATGTGCTAGAACGGGAAGAAGCTCGCATCCAAATTGAGCTAAGGCGTAAAGACAAGGAGGCTCAAGCTGAAAGAAGGAAAAGAGCCTTTGCGACGAAGATGTTGGCTGAAAGGAAAGTGTTGCGCCCTCGTGCGGTTGATTTCAGGAGCATAGAAAAAAATCTGCCAAGGTTAGTTGAACTCTTAAGGAAGCAGACACATTTGATTTCCTTCATGTCAGATCACCGGAAAGTATATCATTCCCTAGTTCATCAATTCTATGCAAATATGGTTGTAAAAAATGATGAACTGTACACTGAGATAAATGGGCACTCTGTTCCACTAACAGCTCAATTGATTGGAAAGGCCCTGAATTTGCCTTGGGATAGTGGGATGATTTATGGAGAAGCCATTTATTCTGAAGAACTTGCATATGAACTCATGACGGATAAGGTAGCAACACCAGGGTGTGTACCGAAGCTCAATGCAAATGAATTCCCACCTCTTCAGAAGATTCTACATCACATGATGACCACTATACTACTACCTAGATCAGGGTCTAGGGAACAAGTAACTGACAGGCACAAATTCCTATTTGTACAAATCATGAGTGGAGAACCGGTTAACTTCCCAGAGGTGATGATGGAGTACATAACCAGCTGTAGGAAGTAAAAGAACCGGAATTTCTCTTATGGAACTGCTTTAACACCAATTTTTCAGTCCTTGCATATTGATCTGAGCAAGCAAGTCAGTCATCCAATTAGGAATGCTGACATCTATACTATTCCATTAATCTGCAGCAACATGGGCTATGAATTGATAAATGGTGTTCTCGTTCGCACACTTCTGTCAAAGAAAGGTAAAGCCCCGGCAGCAGGGTCTGAGCAGAGTGAAGGTGAAGATGAAGAACAACCCATCAGCAGAACTGCCCAAACCAGAGTTTCCCAAGCTACATCTTCAGCGACTCCATCAATGAACGCCAAATTTGATGAATTAGCTGATGAAGTGTGCAATGTTAAAGAATCTGTGGATGCCTTCACAAAGGAAGTCAAGGAGATGAAGCTTCATCATGATACTTATCTTCAGAAGTTCGCTGCCATGTCCGACTCTATTGATTCTCTTCATACAACAATTGGCATTCAAAACTCCAAGTTTGATGATCTCTCTGATTTTCTCTGCCCTCCTCGCACGCCTCCTGACTCTCCTTGAGGCCTTGATCTATAGTACCCTACCTCTCATAACCAAGCTGCTGACTTTTCCCCTTTCCCACTCCTTTTTGTTGATGACAAAGGGGGAGATGATATGTGGGTGTTATGGTTTGTGGGTGTTATGGTTGCATGTGTCTTGTCTTGTGTTTAACTCTGTGGAGGACTTGGACTTGGTGTTTATTTTGTGGACATGGTTGTCTAAGTATGGATAGTAGTTGTGGTTATTTTATGAATGTCATATTTTATGAACTTGTGTTTATTTTGTGGGATGATCACTTATGCTTAAAGAACATGCCTTTTGTGGGATGATCACTTATGCTTAAAGAACATGCCTTGTTGATGGATGTTATGTTTGTTGGATGATTCATTATAGATGCTCAATGGCATATTAATTCATGGTTAGAATGCATCATATCTTGACTGTGTTATCAAATGGTCTACAGGATGCCTAGTGTACTCAAAGAATGTAAGCTGCATTTTGACTGCATTTTGAGAATGAGTGTGATTGGATTGATAAGCATGGTTTCATGTCTAAAATGCTAGATGTGAGTTGAATTTCCTTGAAACTTTTTTATCTATCAACACTATTTTGTCCAATTACACATAGTATTTGTCATCATCAAAAAGGGGGAGATAGTTGAACCCCGTGCACTACCATGTATTAAGGAATTTTGATGATGAACTAAATACCATGTGATTGTGCTCCACGTAAATAAATGCATATATGATTTGTGGATGAGGAATGATTTGCTTTAATTTCTTTATGGCTGAATGTAGCTCATTCCCATATCCTTGCAATTGTTCAATGGGATGCTTTTTAATTCATGAATTATGTGCTGAATTAGATTGACATTGTCTTGGATTTTGCACAGGGAGAGATGAAGATAGGGAGTGATTCAAACCAATTCATGGAATCACCCTACTGTGCTTTTGGTTCATTTAGATCATGGTTGAATCATTTAATTCACTTAACGGTTGTGCAGGTTCTCAAGTGTGAAATTGAGTGAATTATGAAAGACAGATTTCAATTTCTGAAACTTGAATGATGTGGAAGACTAACTTCCAGTACGTAATGTGACAAGTGTATAGAAAGGGAATGAACGTATAGACCACATTGGATAACTTCCAAGTGGATCTTCACATGCATGTGGACCAACAAAATGGTAAGTTATTTTGTTTGGATGATTGAAAGAGGATGGTTGTGTTGTTTGGATGAACAAACCCCAAGGTAACTCCCCATCTATATCTACTTGCCTTATCTGTGATTTTTGGGGTAGAGTTACATACTTCTTCCATTCATATAGTTATCTTTGATGTCTCATGATCTTAGAATAACCCCATTGTGTGTTTTCCTATATCTTGTTTATGTCAGGAAAAGTGTCGACCCCATGGGTCGACACTTTATCCAGGGGAATGTTGTTTTCAGTCGGCCCTCTTATGTCTTCGAATCTGGGGATAAAAAGTCGACCCAATGGGTCGACCTTTTTATCGCTCGGTTCTATCAGGGTTTGTTTTTCAGAATCCAGGACATAAGTGTCGACCCACAAGGTCGACACTTATTCCGGGTCCTTCTGCCGTGGCCTTTTATTATTGCCACAGGTGGAAAGTGTCAACCCCATGTGTCGACACTTTCTTCGCTGGGTTCTGTTTCGGCCTTTGTTCTGCTTTGCCCGTATGCGAGTGTCGACCTTAGGGGTCGACACTTTCCGGCGACCGAAAATAACGCCGGTTTGCGCGGCGGCCGTAGCCCTAGTTCGATCCCATCTTTTGGGTGGGCTATTGTGATTGGTTCTTGGGAGTTTTTATCCTCCACATGGCCGCCCATTTCCCTTGTGTATAAATCATTGAGATAGGGTTTCCATTGAAGATGAGAAGTGAGAGAGAGCATCTAATGAATATACGATTTTGGGTTTTTGCAGGGTGTGCAGCTACAGGGGAAAGAAGCTTCCTCCCATGACGTTCTGAGCTCGATTGAAGGGAAGAGAAGCTTCCAATCAACCTTCCTACAGTAAGTTTGATGAAGTATCATGGGGATATCATCTCTTCATCGCCCATGGTTTTGATCGTGAGTCAAGAGATGTGAAAGGGGCTTGAACAATCTGCGTCCATTCTTCCGATCCGAACCAGAGAAGCTTTGTGAAGACATCTCCTCCAGTCCTTTCAGCGCCTGAAGTCACCAAAGAACCAAGTCCCATCATCGATGATCAGGAGTTTGCTCAACTCGATAGTCATCCATGTTTAGAGTTATTCATGTTTAGATTATGCTATTGAGCTTACAAATGTATATCTGAGTTCATCTTTTAAACTGAAGAATATTGTGTGTGTGTTCGGAGCGGGGTCTCCGAGTGTGGAATCATTGTTGGGGTGCGCCCCCATCTTGGTGTGTGTGTGTGGTGCTGAGCACCGTGTTGAGGGTTCGCCCTCGTGTGTGTGGTGCTGAGCACCGTGTTGAGGGTTCACCCTCATGTGTGTGCTGAACGGCAGCGTGTTGAGCTTCGTGCTCGTGTGTGTGTTTTGCTGTCGTCGTGTAGCGTGTGGTGTATTGGGGTTCGTCCCCGTGTGCTACCTCGAGTAGCATTTTAGTGAAGCCTCACCGAGGTGGTGACGGGTGGACGTAGGGTATCCGTCGTGGTCCTGAACCACCTAAAAATCTTTGTGCATGTGTGATTGGTTGTGTGTTTGTTCCTTATCCTCTACCACCATTCACAGGATGGACTATTAATTATGTTGCACATCGATGCTAAATTTGTCAATGTATACGGCTAGTTCAATTTGCTAATTCCTTGTGTGCGATCTTACAACTTGCACTATTGGTGAGGTTTGATTAAGAAGCTTTCAAGTCATTTTAATTGGTTATAATTTTTTGAGAGGGATCTATTCACCCCCCTCTAGATCCGTGCCACTACACTGTGGGACCCAACACGTTGGAAAAAGTGTCGACCCTGAAGGTCGACACTTTCTCTGGGCGATCCGGATCGAGTTTCCAGATCATGTTGTGAATACGAGGAAGCCTCACCCGGCTGGGTGAGGGGTGGACGTAGGGAGCCCGTCGTGGTCCCGAACCACCTAAAAATCTTTGTGTCTTGTGTGACTGCCTGTGTCATTGATCATTTCTTCCATCTCCCTTCACAGGTCCATTAACTAGATTTTTAGTTCACTGCTACCTCCGTTATATGTGTTTAACTTAATCTCTTTGATTAGTTGCATTAACTATCTGTGTGAGATCAGAAAGGTTGAGAGAACATTGTAATCTCACTTGAGTTTTAGTTAATCAACGCTATTTGTTTTACATCCGTTGTAATTAGTAAATAAAGTTTTTAAAATCCGCCATCTGGGCAAGGGGACAATTCAACCCCCCTTCTTGTCTGCCATCTATCTGGGCCAACAATTAGTATCAGAGCCCAGTCTCTTATTTTTATTCTGCGGACCTCATGGTCTAGGAGAAAAGATCACCTTATGATGGCTTGCATGAATTTGATTCCCGTCTTTGATGGTTTTGATTATGTTTCATGGCTCGAAAAATTCTATCTTTGGATTTCTAATGTTGATCCAAAGCTTATGAGACTAATCACTCATGGTCCACATGTTTTACCCAAAAATGAGCTAAGATGGATCGATGAGCATAGAAAAATGACTCTGACAATGTGTATGTGTTGAATGCTCTTAAAGCTGCTGTATGCATTAAGAAATTTCCATTTATTTCTAATTACAGATCTGCCAAAGAAATTTGGGATGGGCTAAGCGAAGCCCAAGAAGAAAGGCGAAACAATGAGTGCCTCGCGGCAAGCAACAGTGATAGGCAAAGCAAGAACAGCTCTGAGGTAAACTCTAACTATAATTCTGATGATGATGATGAATTGAGCTATGATGAATTGCTAAATGCTAATGATGAACTGTTTGCTAGATACAAAACAATAAAGTCTAAAAAAAAGATTGAAAAAGAAACATGACAATTCTTCATGTGGAAAATGCACCGAACTCGAAAGACTAGTTGAGTCTCACATGATTGATGATGAAGAGCACAAAGAATTGATTGCAAATCTTAAATCTTAAAACAAATCGTTACATGCTGAAATTTTAGAACTTCAACAAATAAAAGAAGATAATGAGAATCTGAAAATATTGAATTCTGCCATATCTGAAAAACTGCTCCTTCTGAAAAAGGGGAAAGCTACACTGATTGTTGACAAGTCTGAAAAGCTGAAGGAACTAAGAAAGGAAATAGAAAGCTTTAGAAATCTGAATGATAAATTTGAATCCAATGAAACTATGAATGCAATGACTAATGAAAAAGTGAGTTTTCAAAAGAATGAACTTGAACATATCTCTATGACTGGAAATTCATTTGAAAAACTTCAAAATGAAAAACTTGCTGAAGAGATTCAGAAATTGAAAGATCAAAATAGTTCATTGGTTGATAAACTCCATATGTTTGAAAAAGGAAAATATGTTGTTTGATATCTTGAAAATTCTCATGTTTTAGAACATGAAGTTGCAAGTTACAAATCTATCGATTCTATGTTGAATGATAAAGTTGCATTGTGTGAAGAACAGCTTGCTAATTATGAACTGCATGTTTCATCATTGCAAAATGAAATCAAAACTTTGAATGAATCATTGTCTTTGAGTGATAAAGAAAATGAAAAATAGAAAAATAACATTGTTCGTCATTGTGAGCATGAAAAATCCTCCACTACTGAGTTTGTTCATGCTTCAAGAAAAAGGAGGAATGTTACATGCTATTACTGCGGGAAATTTGGTCATGACATGTATGACTGCTTATTAATGAAATTTGATGATGATGAAGTAATGAAGTCACAAATGAAAATTGTTGATGAGTCTAAAAATCTTGAAACACCAATGAAGAAAAACTTCAATGCTCATTGTTATTGTTGTGGAATACATGGTCATGTCTTTGAAAATTATTTCATGAAGAAAAATGATGATGAATGATTTGCTAAAAAGAACTTTTCATGTCATTACTGTGGCAGTTTTGGACAAAATGATTGTTGCGTAATGAAAAATGATGACAATTAGTTTTTGAAAAGAAAATCTTCTCATTATTTTTACCGTGGCCTGAATGGACATTCAATGAATGATTGTACCATGATGAGGGCCGATGATGAATGGTATGAAAGGAAAAATAAGAAGAATACTTTCGCTTATGTTAGAGCTAACCCCTCGGGACCCAAGATTGCTTGGGTACCCAAAACCTCAAAATGAGAAATCTGTTTTACAGGGGCGCCTTGAGGACAAGGAAAGTCAATAAATAAAGGACTCTCAAGGCGAGGAACAAAAATGTCTTGTGTGACTGCCTGTGTGATTGATCATTTCTTCTATCTCCCCTCCCAGGTCCATTAACTAGATTTTTAGTTCACTGCATCGTCGCACACTGCTACCTCCGTTATCTGTGTTTAACTTAATCTCTTTGATTAGTTACATTAACTATACGTGTGAGATCGGAAAGGTTGAGAGAACATTGTAATCTCACTTGAGTTTTAGTTAATCAACACTATTTGTTTTACTTCCGTTGCAATTAGTAAGGAAAGTTTTTGAAATCCGCCATCTGGGCAAGGGGACAATTCAACCCCCCTTCTTGTCTGCCATCTATTTGGGCCAACAAATGCAAGTATAACAAGAGTTCCACAGAGTTTCGAGTAAAGTTTCAAGTGAATTTGGCCGTGTTAAACACGCATGTCAGGTCACGCAAGAAATTTCAAGTAATTGAGTGAAGTGAAATGTCATAGATTATCACGCTAGTCATGCACTGTGGTGCAATGCCACACCTTATCATTACAAACTCCCCGGGGCATAAGTACTTTCGGGCGCTCCTCCCAGGATCAGACCGGGCCCTTATGATGCGTTGGCACTGAAAGGGGTTAGATCATATATCCCAATCTAGACATTCACTCGTATAATAGCCAAGAGTTCCAAGGCAAAGCTCACAATCCAAATTTATAAGAGCATGATTATTTGGAGGAAAGGGATGGAATAGGCTCGATAGCCCAAAATCAATAATGATAAGCTAGAAATGTAGCTTTAGAGGATACCACAATCAATTAGCCAAAGACTGCTTGCGATCGATAGAAACCGCAAGGGAAAATTGAGGGTCAGACACAATGCTGCTACTAGTCGGCCCACGAACAGATCAAGCCAGAGATGCTTAGCAGTCTATCGTTGGACCGCATATCAAATGAAACGGTCCTCTAGAGACCGCTATCAGGCCAGACCATGAAGGCTTAAAAGTCACCACAGGTCTGGACCAATCCAGGGTATAGACCTAGGTCCTAGGGTCAAGTGAGAGGCATTAGCCAACTTTAAATCTGGTTAAAGGACTTGAAACTTACTGAGTCACATTGACCAGTAAACCCAAAAATGGTCAAGCAAATTGACCGCAAGGACTGGTTTGCGGTCTAGGGCATGAATGTATTCGGCCCCAGACAGATAGGCCATATGAACTTGGTCTGCCCAACATGAAATCACGAGTCGATCGGTACAGGCTTTGAGGGTACAACCTGCCCAGCGTCCTAGTAGGAATCCCAGGCTCGCGGGGTCTTACGGAGGCCTCATAATAGAGGTCCTAGTCCAACGGAAGGAGTATCCGGTGGAGAGTCACAACTATTACAAGATTAAGGCTTAGAAATCATGAAAAACATGAACGATTCAGTCAGTCAGTACCACGGGAGTGGCATGACTGTCAAAGAGAACATTATGAACAATTTTTTAGAAATGTATGTGACAACGATCATTTATACTGACCAAAACTTGTTTATTCTACACATGGTTCACAAGGTGGTCTAAGAATGCTAATCAAGAAATAAATAATCATGATGATGATAAGATTTAATTCCAGTTCTTATTATTCCAAGTTAACAGTACGTTCTTGCATCATTACTAGTCAAATAGACATGCTAGGCACTGGCCAATAATCAGTCAAAACGCAGAAAACAAACCTTGCTTTTACTGTATGAGGTCCGAAAACGGTCATGGGGAAGACCGCTACATGGAACAAACGGTCAGGCAAGGACAGCTTCATTAATAATAAAAATATTTTTCTAAAAAAAAATCGACAGTCAGATGTTCTATCGCGGAACCGTTTCTTCACCAAGCGGTCACTCTTACGACCGTTTCAAATACCGAGATCCGCCGATGGCGAACCTCGATAGTCTTTCAGTAAAACCACAAATACAAGCGATACCATAAACAAAATTTGGGCAAACTATGTTCATTTCAAAGAGCTTTCGAAGTAGAATAGCATGGTATATTTTAGTTAGAATCTAATTAAGGCAATCACAATCTTAAATAGAAGTAATTAAGAATGAAGAGGTATGGATACCCTTGGTTAAAATGACAAATACGATCTATATGGTCAATAGAAATTGGGCAAAATAGTTTCAATAAAAAGCTTACTTTGAGAACTACAAGATGGCATGTTTTGGTTAACGTTTATCCTGAGAGAAACCTACCTTTAGTCGATGAAAGGAGGAAGAGAAGAGGTCACCGGAACCCTAAAACACGCCGCCACCGAACGCCCTAATTCCCCCAGGTCCGGCCACGATCGATCAGGCCACCTGCCAAACGATCAAATGACGGTCCCCAATGGTCGAAGCCCTCTATTTATAGGCCCTACAGAAGCCTCTAGAGATCGAATTCGACCAAGAGTCCAAAGAGTGAAAAACGGAGAGAAATTAGGGATAGATCAAATCCACCGCTGTCGGGCCAAATTGATGTGTCTATGGTTAGGGTTTTCGAAGAAGATCGGTCAACAAGGGTTGGGCTAGGGTTAGGCTTCGATTAGAGCCCATTAGGGCAAGAATTAAGGTTCAATTTAGCGGTTCAGGATGTTCTTTATAAAGCTACGATTTTTAGCCTAAATTTTAAAATTGGGCCTAATCCAATTTTATTCTGGGATTGATTCTTAAGACAAAATTGTTGGAATTAATAATTTACACAAGATACATATTTTTTCATATTTTTATTAAAATTTTCAAAATCTGAGCCAAGCATAAAATAGTAATATAATAGTCGTAATATTCGGTATTTTAAAATTCAAGGTGCTACGCCCTCCCCCACTTTAAGGAATTTGGTCCTCCAAATTCATCGAATCTGACTAACGAATACCAACCTTAGAATAAATCAGGATATAGCTTTCTAATTGCTTCTTTGGATTCCCACGTGGCTTCTTCAGTTCCACGCCGACTCCACTAGATCTTGACCATCGGAATGGATCGATTCTTGAGTTGCTGCTATTTGAAGTCCAAAATCTTGACATGCTTCTCTTCGTAGGATAAATCCTCCTTCAGTTCTAAGTCTGTATGTTGGATGATATGCAAAGGGTCGTAAACATACTTCCGTAACATAGACACGTGGAAGACATTATGAATGCACGATAGTTGAGGTGGTAATGCCAGCCTATAGGCAACTTCACCTACTCTTTCCAAGATTTCGAACGGGCCAACAAACCTCGTGCTCAACTTGCCTCGGATTCCAAATCTTCGAATTCCTCTTAAAGGTGAAACTTTCAGAAACACATGCTTACCGACCTGAAACTCCAAACCCATTCTTCTGTTATCAGCATAACTCTTCTGCCTGGACTGAGCAATCTTCAAACGGTTCCTAATGACTTGAATATTCTTAGATGACTCTCAAAAAAGATCTGGTCCGAGGCATTGCTTCTCACCGATCTCTTCCCAACAAAGAGGAGACCTACAGCTTCTGCCATACAAAGCCTCAAATGGTGCCATCTGTATGCTGGACTGGTAACTATTGTTATAGGTAAATTTGATCAAAGGTAAATGTCCATGCCAACTACCTCCAAAGTCGACCATGCAGGCCCTCAACATGTCTTCAACAATCTGATTAGTCCTCTCAGTCTGTCCATCCATCTGAGGATGAAAAGCAGTACTGAAGTTCAGACGAGTTCCCAAGGATGCTTGCAGACCTTTCTAAAAGTGAGAGGTAAACCTGGGGTCTCTGTCAGATATGATGGATACAGGAATTCCATGCAATCTCACTACTTCCCTCATATACAGGGTAGCCAAAACATCCACAGTCCACTTAGATTTAATAGGCAAAAAGTGTGCGGACTTAGTCAAATGATCAACAACCACCCAAATTGCATCAAAACTGCTACGAGTTCTAGGTAAGCCCATGATAAAATCCATGCCGACACTCTCCCACTTCCATTGTGGTATTTCGAGAGGTTTTAACTTTCTAGCATGCCTAAAATGTTCGGCCTTGACTTACTGACATACTAAACATCTGCTTACAAATTCGGCCACTTCACTTTTCATGTTCGGCCACCAAAAGGTCCACTTCAAATCTCTATACATCTTTGTAGCTCCTGGATGAATGGCATACTTGGACCTATGGGCTTCCTCGAGAATCTTGTTCGTCACCTCCACAGAATCAGGGACACAAGTGCTACCACGGAACAACAATCTACAGTCATCGGCCAATCCCAAAGTCTGGTCGACTAGCCATCTGTTCTTTAACTTCTACTAACAACGGGTCATTAACCTGCAGTTGCTTAATCTCTGCCAACAACTCTGAATGAAGCTGGACATGAGCAATCATAACCTAATCTTCCTTCTCTGTGACATTAAGATCTAAGCTTGCAAACTGCTCTAACAACCTCCATTCTTGAAGCATTAAACTTGCTAATCTGGCCATCGGCTTCCGGCTCAAAGCATCAGCCACAACATTCCCCTTTCCAGGATGATATTCAATAGAGAAGTCAAAATCCTTTAAGTACTCTAGCCACCTTCTCTGCCTCATATTCAACTCCTTCTGAGAGAATAAATACTTTAAGCTCTTATGATCAAAGTACACGGTGAAAGTTTCTCCATATAAGTAATGTCTCCAAATCATCAAAGCAAACACTACTTCTGCTAACTCCAGGTCATGAACAGGGTAATTCTCTTCGTGCTTCTTCAGCTGTCTGGAAGAATAAGCTATCACTTTCCCTCTTTGCGTCAACACACAACCTAAGCCGATTCCTGATGCATCGGTATATACTTCAAAATCTCCTTCTCCGGATGGTAAAGCCAACACTGGGGCAGTGGTCAAACACTCCTTCAAAATTTGAAAACTTTTCTCACACTCTTCCGACCACTCGAATCGATTCTCGTTACGAGTTAATCTAGTCAAGGGTACTGTAATCTTGGAGAAATCCTTAATGAACCTCTGATAGTAACCAGCTAGGCCTAAGAAACTCCTAATCTCAGTTGCATTTACAGGTCTTTCCCAATTACGTACCGCCTCTACTTTAGAAGGCTCTGTTGAGTAGTGGATGGCGGATCTAGAGGGGAGGGGTGAATAGATCTGCCCCTCTTTTTGCAGAACACCCCTCCTTAAAGCTAGATAAAGAGAATAGCAGCGGAATACAACTAGCTTAACGAAGGACACAACAATTGGCTTAGCAGGATAGATAAGTAAAATAAAGATTGAACCTAAGCATGCATCTAGCACAAAGTAATCGCACAAGCAAACCACAACACACGAGCTTTTAAGGTAGTTCGGACTGAATCCCCAGTCCTAGTCCACCCCTCACCAAACCCGGTGAGGCTTCACTAGTGCAGCGCACCAAACTGCAAATCGGAGAACTTTCGATTGCCTTCCTACTAACCACCGGTAGGGATGACAACACCGCAGATTGGAGCACCTTCCAACTGCCTTCCTACTAACCGCGGTAGGGACGATTCTCAATTTCAGTAGCTTGAACAAAATGAAAAGAAAACAAATATGAGAATGTTCATACATGAGATGGAGATATGATCAAGGCTAAAAGCGAAAAGATCTTGTCTGAAATGCGATGTAGATCAGTAGCAGAGGCTTCTTCTTCTTTGTAAAGCCTCCTCTTGGTTCAGCAGCAATGGTTTTTTCTTCCTTGCGAAGTGATCTTCCTTGGATCCCCTTGAGTTGAAGGAGAGGATTAAGGATATAGCTTTGATCTCCCTTGGGAACCTTGCTTGCTTCTACACGTCCTAGGAGGTTGCTGACTTGAGATGTAAGCTTGAATCACCTTGGAATGGATGAAGAACTTATGTACAAAGTACTATTCACGGCTATAGTACCCTATTCTTCTTCCCTTGGACAACCTCCACTAGCCTCTCTTGATCTCCCTTTTTTCATTAGGGTTTCTAACCCTCTTTGTGTTGTTTTTATATCTCTTTGAATGGTCCATAGAAAAGCCCCAGACCAGATCCACAAATCATGGGGGATTGGGTGACTTTCGGATTAAATAAATCCAAGAAAAGGGGCTGCCCACGTTGAGAAAAATGAAGTCAACAATAGCTACTTCTGGAAGACTGAAGTGTTGACCTTCCGTAAGTAAAGTGTCGACACTTCTATAAGAGAATTTGTCTTAAAGCTTCTTTTGCCTATCTTTTCTGCCCATTTCTTTCTTGCTTCTAGGAGCATTGTCCCTTGGTGAAATCTGCCTTTGTGCAACCATTTACCTTGTTTTCCATGCAATTGCATCTTGAGTGACTTTCAACCTTGGATGGATTGCTCCTATGGATTTATCTGTCAAGAGAACGCATCAACCATCTAAGAATGAGACTCATAAGCAAACTCATAGTGTCATGGAGTTAAATGACTCATTGTGTTAGGTATTATCAAAACTACAAATTGTCAAATGACCACAGGGGTACAACATTCTCCCTCTTTTTGATGATGGCAACACTGTGAGTCATTATATGTAAACATAGCACAAAAACTTGGCAATTTCATGACACATGCAGCTGCTCAAGCTATAGTGTGATGATGCATGAATGCATAAGGTAGAGGTAGGCAACTTTATGACACATGACACATGCAGCTGCTCAAGCTTAGGACTGACTCACAAAGGTGTTCTCCCCCTTTGACATCAACAAAAAAAAAGTTTTCAAACCAATTCTAGAGATGAAGAGGATTGAAAGAGCACAGTCTGATATATCTCATAGTTCAAAAAATGACAGAAGTGTAGAGCCACCCATTATACAAATCTGAAGCTTGTATTGATCAAATTACATGGTTCAAAACTAATGAGATCTGAGATCACGAACAGAAGTTGAAAACCATCCACATTCATGTTTTAATAAAAGTGAACAAGAATTAAAGATCATAACCATGTTCAAGCATCCTTTATCGTACACATTCATATTCAATAACTTCGTCAGTAATAGCTCAAACTGGTATTGAGGTTAAACAAGCATGACTAAAGCATGGAATTTTATGATTTCAGCACTGTTTTCAAGATCTTTTGCATTTGTATGCACATGACTCACATTTTATGAGCAAACGAGTCGAGTACATGCCTCCTATCCGTAAGAATACACGTTGTTTAGACGCCAGTATTCTGAGATATTTGGTAAGATTGACTGTTATGCTTTGAAATGAATAGAGATAGGAATGTCACCTCATGACATATCTGACCTCATTTCTTTGATGAGGAGATATATTTCTCAGTAATTATGCCATTGCTCTGCCTAGAGTCCAATTTAATTAAGACAGAGATAACAGGGGCACATCATGACATATCATTCGTCACTTATTTTGAGGACTTGACATATTTTTCCGTGCAACAATATCATTGCTCTGTCAAATTTACTGTCAGGAATTCCAGCTCATCAAGGTGTTTAAAGATAATACTAAGCTTTAGTGTATCACCAAGGTTGCCATGAAGTTTGAATTTCCAGATTTCAGGATAGTCATTCAAGGCACAACATGCAATCTCTAGTTAAAGTCTATTAACACCAAGGAACATAGATGATTTCAAAAATTATATCAGAACATCAAGGAAATCATTAAATCTGAACCATTTTATTTGATGGACAATTATCAGTTCATATAATAGAATGCTCTTACGCCAAAGTTCTATCTGTTTCATGATCACATTGTCAGACTGAAAGTCATTGAAGTTCAGATTGCAAGAGATTTAGAGAAGCAGCAAGACTCCCCCTAAGGATATGCAGTGAATGCATTCAAGGAGTTATGTTTGCAATCCAGGGGAATGACCATATATGAAATGCATGACTCGACCCATGGTTGTACACTTATTAAGGGTAACAGAATGAAGATGAAACATATGCATGAATGCTTCAAGGAAATAACTCCCCCTTACTGTATGGCCTACATGTGACAGTGACGCATGATACTTGGCGGAGGTGTATCCTCACGCATGGTGAGTGTTTCTAGACAAGCATAACCTGCCTTTCCACACTTCATCATTTAATATACCATGGCCATACAAGAATAATGCTATCCCACATGCAATGCATCATGAACATGAATTGAACTTTATTATGCAACTACATGCAATACTACACCACATGCAGAATGACATATTTACAGATGAACAATGCATGGATACCAATCAGCAAAAACACACAACCAAATTGAAGGAGATCATCATTTCAATTTGTATTAGCCTGAGGTTTGTAAAGACCAAGCTCCCTTCTGAGTGTTGTAAACCTGTCATTACACAAGGACTTGGTGAAGATATCAGCAATATGATTTAGTGTATCAACAAAATGCAGTTCAAAGTTTTTCTTAAAGACCTCATCTCTAATGAAATGATGCCTAATCTCAATATGCTTGGTCCTAGAGTGCTGGACTGAATTTTTTGCAAGGTTAATAGCACTGGTGTTATCACACAGAATCGGGGCACAACCAAGATCCACTAAGTAGTCTTGGAGTTGGTGTTTAATCCACAACACTTGGGTACCACAGCTCCCCGCAGTAATGTATTCTACTTCTGCAGTTGAGAGGACAACCGGGTGTTGTTTCTTGGAGGCCAAAGAAACTAAACACCCTCCCAAAAACTGGCAGTATCCACTAGTACTCTTGCGATCCAGCTTGCATCCAGCGTAGTCCGCATCAGAATAAGAAATAAGAGATAAATCACATGATGATGGATACCACAATCCCAAATCTTGAGTTCCGGCAAGATATCTAAGGATACGTTTGACGGCAGTCAAGTGGGATTCTCTAGGACTAGCTTGAAATCTAGCACAAAGGTAAATACTAAACTGGATATCTGATCGGGATGCAGTCAAATAAAGTAAGCCGATCATACCTCTATAAATTTTTGCATCCACTAATTTACCATTGTCATCCGAATCAGTGATGTTTTGGTGCTCATAGGAGTTGCAATTATTTTGCAGCTTGTCATGTTGAATCTTTTCAGCAGCTCCTTGATGTATTTTGCTTGACTTATGAAGCACCCATCTTCTCCTTGGTTGACCTGCAAACTGAGAAAAAATTAGAGTTCTCCCATTAAGCTCATCTCGAATTTGCTAGTCATGAGGTTAGCAAATTCCTCACACATTTCAGATTTAGTAGAACCAAACACAATATCATCAACATAAATTTGAACAATCAAGATGTTCTTACCTTGTTTCTTGGTGAAAAATGTTTGATCTACCTTACCTTGTGTGTAACCTTTCTCAATGAGGAACGAGCTTAGTCTCTCACACCAAGCTCTTGGTACTTGCTTCAAGCCATAAAGCACCATGTCTAGCTTGTATACAAAATCTGCATGGTTAGAGTTCTCAAAGCCAGGGGGCTGTTCCACATAGACTTCTTCTTTGATTAAACCATTTAAGAAAGCACTTTTTACATCTATTTGATACAACTTTATTCTAAGGGAGCATGCAAAGACAAGTAAAATTCTGATGGCCTCAAGTCTGGCTACTGGGGTAAAAGATTCCTCAAAGTCTACCCCAAACTCTTGATTATACCCTTGAGCTACCAATCTAGCCTTGTTTCTTATTAGTTTATCTTCCTCACTGAGTTTGTTCCTAAAAGCCCATTTAGTGCCTATGATAGATTGTGATGATGGTCTAGGAACAAGATGCCAAACTTTGTATCTTTCAAACGGGTTTATTTCGTCTTGCATTGAGTTTATCTAGTTTTCATCTTTTAATGCTTCATCAATATTCTTGGGTTCAATCTGGGAGACAAGAGCAAGATGATCTAATTCTTCCACAATTCTGAAATGTGACTTAGTTCTAGGTGGATCATTCAAGCTTCCAAAGACATTTTTTAAAGGATGATCCTTAAGAATTCTAATATCTATAGAATCATTACCTTCTTATGGAGCTTGATCACGTGCATTGCTTGATTCAGCTAGGTCACTATCTTCTCTTGTTTCTTCTTGTGGAGGATTGTTCTTCTCCTTCATGCTTAGGAATTCCCCGTCTTCATCATTTTTCCTGCAATAGTTATCATTTTTAGAATCATCATGATATTCATCAAAGGAAACATGGGGTGATTCTTCCACAATTTGACTCTTAATGTTATAAATTCTAAAAGCCCTAGATCTATCAGAATATCCAAGAAATATACCTTCATCGCTCTTGGGCTCGAATTTATCTAAACCTCTTTTGTCATTATTGTGGATGAAGCATTTAGACCCAAACACTTTCATATGTGAGAGAGATGGCTTATTAACTTTCAGCAACTCATAAAGAGTCTTTTTGGTGTGTGGCCTTACCATAGATCGGTTGATAATATAACAAGCTGTGTTTACCGCCTCAGCCCAAAATTTCCTTGGGAGTTGTCGTTCGGCAAGCATTGTCCTCGCCATCTCTATGAGTGTTCGATTCCTTCTTTCAACTACACTATTTTGCTCAGGGGTTCTTGGTGAAGAAAACCGATGTGAAATACCTTCAGCCCTACAAAGATTATAGAATTCAGTATTTTTAAATTCACCACCATGATCAGATTGAAGGTTGGAGATTTTAAACTCACTGTCTTACTTTATCTTCATATAGAGTGCCTGAAACTCATCAAAAGCATCATTTTTATGTGTGAGAAAGAAAACCCATGTGAACCTAGAGAAATCATCCACCAAGACATATCCATATTTTCTACCACTTTAACTAGCAGTTCTGGTTGGACCAAACAAGTCCATATGAATCAGCTCGAGTGGTTTGGATGGCATATTTGCAGATCTAGCCTTGAAGGATTTTCTTGTTTGTTTACCTAGGGCACATGGATCACATAATTTATTTTCTTGTTTAAAAGATAGTTCAGGAAAACCTTTCACCATTGAATGCTTTAAAAGTTTATGTAAGACATTGTAGCTAGCATGTCCTAGTCTACGATTCCATAACCATGCAAGCTCAGATTTTGGTGCAGCAAGACAGACGTTTATGTGAGCAGGATCATCTAAGTCAATCATATAAACATTGTTGACTATTTTACCAGAAAATTTTACCTTGTTAGATTTTGGTTCAAGGATTCTATATTCATGAGAGTTAAACAACACTTTGTGACCTTTATCACACAATTGACTTATACTGAGCAAATTATATTTCAAACCATCAACTAGCAGCACGTTTCCAATTGAGTTGGAGAGGTTCTTACCTACATTACTTGTTCCAGTGATTCTTCCTTTTTTGTTCCCTCCAAATGTGACGTGTCCTCTTTCCTTTACCATCAAGAGATAAAATTTTATTTTGTCTCCAGTTATGTGTCTTGAACAGCCGCTATCAAGGTACCACTAGTTATGTATGGCGGCAAGACACTCCTGTACAAGGAAGTAAGCAATGGGATTTTGAACCCAACAAAACTTGGGTCCCACCAACTTCTTCATATTTTTAAAACATGATACCATCTCTTTTGGAATCCAAACCTTCCTTGCATTCATATTTTCTTTGCTTAGAGCATAGATTTGGTTTTTCTTTTCAACTTTGACACTCATTTTCTGTTTAGAGGCTCTTTCTTGGATTTTGTGGACGTTTGAGAAAATCTGCTTCTTAACCCATTGAGGGCACTGGTTGGTTTTGGGTTGAAAGTGATTATTTTGCCACCTAGGGGATTGAAGCTTATAGGATTGGTGCACAAAGGAATCATAATTACCCCAAAAGCAGGTGGTGTCGACCTGTATGAATGGGAGTGTCAACCTGTCCTACGTGCAACCCAGTTATAGTGGCATCTGGAAGGTTGAGCGAGCGATGGCCAAGGAAGTGTTGACTTGTGATGTGGGGAATGTTGATTTTTCTTAGGCTTTTGAGCAATCTTTTTGGGAATTTCAGTGGCTTCCTCTTCAACCTTTTCTTTTCCTTTGGGTGTTGTGTTTGAGGTAGAAGCATCAGAAGAGGAAACAAATGTGACAGTTTTTAACCCAATTGGCCTTTTGTTTGTGGGATTAAAGCCCAACCCTTCCTTGCTGAAATTCATTCTTGTACCTAGCAATGCATCTAGGTTTTCTCTTCCATCTACAAACTTTTATAAAGAATGTTGTTTATCCTTCAACTCTTTTTGTAGGTTTTTAATGTTTTGAAGGAGTTGAATGTTGACTTGTTTGACAGCTTCATACTTCTCATTACTTAATTTGTTGTCCTTTTCATAGGTTTGCATTTTTAGCTTCATGCTATCAATTTCATTTCATAAGTCTTCATTTTAAGTTTCCAAGTCAGCCATTTCTTTTCTTCCCTCTTCTAGATTCTCAATCATTTTCTTAACGTCTTCAATTTCAGTTTCAAGTGAAGCAGTCTTATGATTCATATCATGATCATGCACAAACGAGTTAATTTTCTTTTTTAAAGATTTATTCTCCTTTTTGTACATGTCATATTTCTCCATGAGTTGTATATATGCTTCCTCCCAATCATCAATTGTGAAATTTTCAAATGGAGATTTTACCTTAGTTTCTTCGTCACCTCTGGCCATGAGACAGAGATCTTCTTTTTCCTTGTCCGAGGCGCTAGTTCTATCATCACTTTCTTCTTCGTCGCTCCATGTCGACACCATGGCCGTGTTCTTCTTCTTGCCATTCCATTTGTCAGCTTTTCTGAATTTTTCCGGACATTCAGTCTTGAAATGCCCTAGTTTGTTGCAAGAATAACAAATGATCTTGTCAGCTTTCTTAAAGTTTTCAGAATTGTATTTGAAACCTTTCCTTACCTGTGATCTTCCTCTCATGAAGCTCTTACCTTCTTTTCTCAGAAATTTTCTGAACTTACGTGTGAGCATGGCTACGTCATCCTCATCTCGCTCACTTGCAGAAGCCTCACCTTCATCCGAAGTGCTTTGACCGCTGGGTCCTGCTTGAGCTAGGGACTTTTTCTTAGGTACCTCAGCCTCTTTGATCTTTAGGTTGATCTCATAGGTCATCAATGACCCAATGAGTTCAACTACTCTAGTAGTTGTGAGATCTCTGGATTCTTCAACCACGGTAGCCTTTGTGTGCCATGCAGGGGTCAGTGATCTAAGAATTTTCCTTACAATTTCTTGCTCTGAATATTTCTTTCCAAGATCAGTTAGACTATTAGTAAGCAGAGTTAAGCGAGCATACATGTCTTGAATTGACTCATCAGGCCTCATCCTGAACATTTCATATTCAGAAACTAAAATGTTGGCTTTTGTTTCTCGTACTTGAGAGGTTCCTTCATAAATCACTTCTAACCTGTCCCACATTTCTTTTGCAGTTGCGCAGGTGGCTACTCTTCAGAATTCTACTGGATGGAGTGAGCATTGCATGAAGTGTCTAGCACTCCAGTTGACAGTAGATTTTCTTATTTGTTCTTTGGTCCATAATTTCTCATCATCCGTAAGCTCATACGGACCTTTGCTGATCACTCGCCAGAGTTCGTAGTCTTGGGCGCGAATGAACACCTACATATGTTGTTTCCAATAAGGATAATTAGTTCCAGTGAAATAAGGAGGCCTATTCACAGAATATCTTTCAGGTAATAAACCCTTGGACGACAATCCACCATTTTTCTCAAGGCCGTTGGACCCCATAATGAGAGATTAGGCACTGATACCACTTGTTGAGTAGTGGATGGCGGATCTAGAGGGGAGGGGTGAATAGATCTGCCCCTCTTTTCACAGAACACCCCTCTTTAAAGCTAGATAAAGAGAATAGCAGCGGAATACAACTAGCTTAACGAAGGACACAACAATTGGCTTAGCAGGATAGACAAGTAAAATAAAGATTGAACCTAATCATGCATCTAGCACAAAGCAATCGCACAAGTAAACCACAACACATGAGATTTTAAGGTGGTTCGGACTGAATCCCCAGTCCTACATCCACCCCTCACCAAACCTGATGAGGCTTCACTAGTGCAGCGCACTAAACCGCAGATTGGAGAACTTCTGATTACCTTCCTACTAACCACCGGTAGGGACGACAACACCGCAGATTGGAGCACCTTCCAACTACCTTCCTACTAACCATGATAGGGATGATTCTCAATTCTTGTAGCTTGAACAAAATGAAAAGAAAATAAATATGAGAATGTTCAGACAAGAGATGGAGATATAATCAAGGCTAAAAGCAAAAAGATCTTGTTTGAAATGCGATATAGATCAGCAGTAGAGGCTTCTTCTTCTTTGCAAAGCCTCCTCTTGATTCAGCAGCAATGGTTTCTTCTTCCTTGCGAAGTGATCTTCCTCGGATCCCCTTGAGTTTATGGAGAGGATTAAGGATGTAGATTTGATCTCCCTTGAGAACCTTGCTTGCTTCTACACTTCCTTGGAAGTTGCTGGCTTGAGATGTAAGCTTGAATCACCTTGGAATGGATGAAGAACTTCTGCACGAAGTACTATTCACGGCTATAGTACCCTGTTCTTCTTCCCTTGGACAACATCCTCTAGCCTCTCTTGATCTCCCTTTTTTCATTAGGGTTTCTAACCCTCTTTGTGTTCTTTTTATATCTCTTTGAATGGTCCATAGACAAGCCCCAGACCAGATCCACAAATCATGGGGGATTGGGTGACTTTAGGATTAAACAAATCCAAGAAAAGGGGCTGCCCACGTTGAGAAAAATGAAGTCAACAATAGCTGCTTCTGGAAGACTGAAGTGTTGACCTTCCATAACTGAAGTGTCGACACTTCTATAAGAGAATTTGTCTTAAAGCTTCTTTTGCCTATCTTTTCTGCCCATTTCTTTCTTGCTTCTAGGAGCATTGTCCCTTAATGAAATCTCCCTTTGTGCAACCATTTGCCTTATTTTCCGTGCACTTGCATCTTGAGTGACTTTCAACCTTGGATGGCTTGCTCCTATGGATTTATCTGTCAAGAGAACGCATCAACCATCTAAGAATGAGACTCATAAGCGAACTCATAGTGCCATGGAGTTAAATGACTCATAGTGTTAGGCATTATCAAAACTACAAATTGTCAAATGACCGCAGGGGCACAACAGGGTCAACTGAAATTCCATCTTTGGAAATAATATGTCTCAGAAAAGACACTTCTCGCAGCCAAAACTCACACTTACTGAACTTGGCGTATAACTGATGATCCCTTAGTATCTACAATGCCATCTTCAAGTGCTCCTCATGCTCCTCCTTGCTCTTGGAGTATATAAGAATATCATCAATAAATACCACAACCCATTGATCTAAGTAGGGTCGGAACACACTGTTCATTAGCTGCATGAAAGCTGCAGGAGCATTTGTTAGTCCAAACGGCATTACAACAAATTCAAAGTTCCCATACCTACTACGGAACATCGTCTTGTAAATATCCTCATCCTTGATTCTTAACTGGTGATACCCCGACCTGAGATTGATCTTTGAGAAAAATTGGGCTCCAGATATCTGATCAAACAGCTCATCGATCCTCGATAACTTGTTCTTAACAGTGAGCTGGTTCAACTGGCTATAATCGATACACAATCTCAAGGAACCATCCTTATTTCTTACAAAAAGCACAGGGGCACCCCATGGGGAAGTACTCGGATGAATAAACAATTTTTCTAGCAATTCTAGCAACTGCTCTTTCAATTCCCTTAACTCAACAGGGGACATACGATACGGAGCTTTAGAAACAGGTGAAGCGCCATGAGTTAAATTAATAGAGAAAATCACCTCCCTCTCAGGAGGAAGACCTAGCAATTCTTCAGGAAATACTTTCGAAAAATCTCGAACAACCGAGATGTCCTTCAACTCCACTTCCTTCTTATCGGTCAAATAGACCAAGGCCAAGAATGCCTGACACCCTCTTCTTAACAACTTGTTCGCTCCGAGTGTCGAAATAAGTGGCACTGATTTAGATTGCCAAGAGTCAGAAAAGAAAATCTTAGGGCATCCAAGAAAAGACACTATTCCTGATTTACAATGAACACTAGCTCCATGTCTAACTAACCAATCCGCTCCTAGAATCACATCATAATCTTTCATCTTCATGCATACCAAATCAGCCGATAAGTTACAATCATTAATCAAAACTTCACTTGAGGAGTAATAATATTTAATTTCTGACCCCGAACCAATACGGTTTGATATCACAAGATGAGAATCAAATAATACCGATTTCACAGATAAAGTCTTAGCAAATTTTTGAGATATAAACGAATGAGTAGCTCCGGTGTCGAAAAGTACAAATGCTGGTTTAGAAAGAATAGTAAGGGTACCTTCGACAATACCTCCTTCCTCGGTAGCCTCGATTTCAGTCTCTGCATCTTGGAGGGCTTGGAGCTTGCCCTGCCGCTTTTGACTTCCCTACGGCTTGCCAGGTGTCACATGTTCATTAATAAGGGGACACTCAGGAATTCGATGGTCCCTGCTACCACATCTCAAACAAGTGCCCAGCTTGCGCCAACATTCTTCCATCTTGTGACCCGGATGGTCACAGTATCTGCAGACTGCTTTTGGTGGAGCAGTCGATCCTGTCTTCTTATCACCTTCCTTCGGTTTATTGTCCTTCGAAAAACTCAGCCCGCCATTGGGCCTCTTCTTTCCATTAGTGGATTTAGAATTCCCGGAGCTGGTTGTCTGCTCCCTCTTCTTGTCTCGACCTCTTATCTGGTCCGTCATCTCCATCGTGTCTTCAAGAACTTGGGCTTTTCATACAATCTCAGCATAAACATGGATCTCCAAAGGTGCTAACTGGTTAATGTACTGAAGCTTCAAACCATTCAAAAATCGCTTGGCCTTCATCTTCTCCGTAGATACTAAGTGTGGCGCATAGCGGGATAAGCTAGCGAATTGTGCCTCGTACTCAGTAACTGATAAGTTCCTTTGTTTCAATGATGCGAACTCCGCCGCCTTCCTTTCCTGCACACGATCTGAGAAATATTTGCTGTTAAAATGCTCCTTGAACTCATCCCACGTCGCACGTCTAATACCGAGCGTGGCTTCCACGGCTTTCCACCAAGCACGTGCATCACGCTCCAGCTGAAAAGTTGCCAAAAGATCGAACTCGGTCCTGGTCATCACACTACATAACTCTGAAGATACGCTCCAACTCCTTCAGCCATTGCTCTGCCTCATCGGGGTCTATTGTACTGCCAAAACGCGGGGGATTCAAGCCACGAAAGTTCCGGTGAAGATCACCGGCTCCATGATGCGCGCCTCCTTGCGCCACCTGCTGTAAGGCCTGGGTCAGGCCCTGAACCGTGCGTTGCATGTCTCGCCACTGCGCGCGCTCCGCTGCCATCGTGAGAATTTCCTACAGCGAAAAAAGAATTAAATAAGAACGTTCTACCGGATCTATTTTCTTAGAGTTGGTTAATTAACTTAACCCGAGTCTCTACCCCATCTCACTGGGTCGGATTTCAGACTTTACTAATGTCACGGGTTCTATGACACTTCTAGAAAAACTAGGGTCTAAGGAAAACCTAAGCTCGGATACCACAAAAATGGTCATACCCCGACGAGGAAAATCAGAACGTAGCAGTTATATCATTCATGTCAATTAGAGCATTTATTGCCATAAGAGACCAAATATCAAAGGCCAATAAATACAATCAACTAAACTTTATTGATAATAAAGATGAAATGTGCCTATTACAATGACATCTTGTGGACTTTACTAACTATTACACTGACTAAAGAAAAGAAAACTTACATAGATCCTGAGTCAACATGACTCGACATAACCAGACCAAAGACTCATAACACACTAGAAGGCTCGCTCCATGTTTACTCGCTCCCGTCCCCATCGGTGCACAAATCCTCATCCGTGCTACCTGAAAAGGATTGGAAAATTGGGTGAGTGAGAGTTCAGTAGGAATTTTATATCCCTATCATCAGGCATAGTTTAAGTGATTAATCATTTCATCATGTATGATAATGCGATAAAAGAATCAAACTAAACATATAAACATGCGGTAAATGACAAATAAGAGAAAGAAAAGATAAATGGTATTCAACAATAAATGCAAGTATAACAAGAGTTCCACAGAGTTTCGAGTAAAGTTTCTGGTGAATTTGGCCATGTTAAACACGCATGTCAGGTCACGCAAGAAATTTCAAGTAATTGAGTGAAGTGGAATGTCATAGATTATCACGCTAGTCATGCACTGCGGTGTAATGCCACACCTTGTCATTACAAACTTCCCGGGGCATAAGTACTTTCGGGCGCTCCTCCTAGGATCAGACCGGGCCCTTATGATGCATTGGCACTGAAAGGGGTTAGATCATATATCCCAATCTAGACATTCACTCGTATAATAGCCAAGAGTTCCAAGGCAAAGCTCACAATCCAAATTTCTAAGAGCATGATTATTTGGAGGAAAGGGACGGAATAGGCTCGATAGCCCAAAATCAATAATGATAAGCCAGAAATGTAGCTTTAGAGGATACCACAATCAATCAATCAATTAGCCAAAGACTGCTTGCGATCGATAGAAACCGCAAGGGAAAACTGAGGGTCGGACACAAGGCTACTACTAGTAGGTCGACAAACAGATCAAGCCAGAGATGCTTAGGGGTCTATCGTTGGATCGCATATTAAATGAAACGGACCTCTAGAGACGCCTACTAGGCCAGACCACGAAGGCTTAAAAGTCACCTTGAATTAAGTCCCAACTCGACCAGAGATAGGTCTGGACCAATCCAGGGTATAGACCTAGGTCCTAGGGTCAAGTGAGAGGCATTAGCCAACTTTACATCAAGTTAAACGACTTGAAACTTACTAAGTCACATAGACCAGTAAACCCAAAAACGGTCAAGGAAAATGACCGCAAGGACTGGTTTGCGGTCTAGGGCATGACCATATTCGGCCCCAGGTAGATAGGCCATACGAACTTGGTCTGCCCAACATGAAATCACGAGTCGATCGGTACAAGCTTTGAGAGTACAACATGCCTGGCGTCCTAGTGGGAATCCCAGGCTCGCGGGGTCTTACGGAGGCCTCATAATAGTGGTCCTAGTCCAATGGAAGGAGTATCCGGTGAAGAGTCCCAACTATTACAAGATTAAGGCTTAGAAATCATGGAAAACATGAACGGTGTAGTCAGTCAGTACCACCGGAGTGGCATGACTGTCAAACAGAACATTATGAACAATTTTTCAGAAATGTATAAGTGACAAAGATCATTTATACTGACCAAAACTTGTTTATTCTTGATGGGGGCATCTCTCGCCCTTCACATTTTTTCACATCTCCGATTGCTCACCAGCATGGTTTCATTGTGTCCGTCGCATTTTTCTGAGTCGAGTCATGTAATTTTCATATTTTTTTGAGTAATATCATTGTAATTTTCTCTTTTATTTGAGTCATGTACCTTGGTTAATGAGTCCTTTTCATAAGTTATGTGTCATTAGGTTGATTAAAGTTAGTTAATGGGCCCAATTCATTAGGCTAGGCCCAAGGGCGCCCCCTTCCCCTTGGTTATTTGTCATTAGTACTAAAGTGAGGGACTTATTGTAAATTGTGGGATCCCTATAAATAGGGACCCCATCTCCCCATTTGAAGTTAACGAATGAATGAATATTTGAATTTTTTAGTGTCAAACTTAAATCTTCTTCTTTTGGTGAGAAGCCAATTGAGTGGGTGAGAAGCCCCTATCCCCCCTCTCTCTCTACCTCTCTCTCTAGGAAGCCAATTTCTCTCTCCTCCACTTTCTCTCTCTAAAACATGCACCCCTTTCTCTCTCCTCACCCCTCCACCACATCGTCCACCTCATCCATCACCCTCCACCTCATCTAGAGACCCTTCACTTCCCTAGGAGCATTAATTACCCCCTCTCCCAACTACCACCAAATCTCCTCCCTCCCTAGGAGAATCTTGGCTCTCCCAACACAATCTCCCTCTCCCCAACACAATCCACCCTATTCCCCACACAATCCTTCCGCTCCCAAGGGACATTTGAATATTTTCCCTCCACTCACTCCTCCCCCATGCCCTACACTCCCCAAGAGAGAGAGATCTCCCTCTCCCTTTCTCTCCCAACACCAAATTCGCAGCTCTCCCTCCCACCACCTGCTAGACCCCCTTCCAGCCCCCATTCTCCCCCTTCCTCACCTTGTTTTGCCCCCTCATAGACCCCCTCACATCCTGGGGTCACCCCCACACCCATCCACCCCATTTCCCCTCTCATCTACCCCATTTCCCACCTCTCATCTTCAACCAGCCTGTTCCAGCTCGTAGGCCATAGTGTTCCATCGACTTGCAGAGGCTCCCACGATGTCACCGTGAAGTTCCTTGAAGCATATCATATACCGTTGGATTCATCCTCCTGTCAGCTTTGCAACGGTGGTGGTCTTGTCCCCGTCTGAGTTCGTGACTGCCAGGGAGAGTCGTTCTTCTCCGCCTGCACAGGATAGGTCTAGTCAGCAACCTGAAGCAACTTCCAAAAGCTCCCATGGCCACATTCCTATGCTTCTTGAGGTACCACTTTTCTGAGAGCTTCTAAGACAAGTCTTCTTCCATTAACAAAAAGCGGCACCTCGTTCGACATCCGGAGCAGTGATTTCTTAATTTTCTCCCTCGGATGCGTTGTTCTATCCACTCTGGGACTGAACAGATACCCGATCACTGTTTGGGGCTGTCCCTGTCTACTCTGACCTCCTCCGGCATCCCCGTGCATATGAATTCGAAGAGGGCTCGACAACAAATCCAGCGATTCCAGCCACGCCCAAATTAGAGCCCAGGAGCACCCGTGGCGACCTCGTCTTCCTGCGGAAGTGGTGCTGAAGCAGACAGAACCAGAGAACAGAGACTCTGCTCACGGCCCTGCCCCGACCAACGCAGGCAACCAGAAGTCCTCCCAAAATTCTGACATCCTCCTGGGTCAACCCAGGAGGTTTTTCCACTAGTTTCATAGCAAACGGACTCCGGGATTGGCCGCAGCGGCGCCGACATCGACTGCCTATCCCCTGTTCCAGAGAGCGGACAGAACCGGCAACCGCCTTCCAATTAGTTCCTAGCTCGGTTTTTCCCCTCCCCGCCTGGCCGGCTGGGCACCCCTCCTTGCATGGAGGTACATTTTGGTTGTAATTCTACTCCCCCACCCCTAGTCCAACCCCCTTGCAAGGGGCGTAGTGCATGTATTAGCAGGTCACCATCCGAAACTACACCGACGTGGCGTGCGGGTGCATGCCCACACCTCCCCGCTCGTCATCGTCTCCGACCAGGATCGGCGTATTCACACTGATCAGGTGAGCTCCTGCCCCCCTCTCTTTGCTGATTTATCTTGCTTAATTAGTATTTCCTCTTAGCTCTGTCGGACGGTGAGAGAGTGCCTGGTCCCAAATTTACATCAATTGAGTGCTACCGCGGGTGAGTTATGAGAGAGATACTATACCCCACGCCCTTGGCATGCTGGCCGCCCCCGAGAGTGGGCATCCTAGGGCCCTTATGGGTTCAATATTAGGCTAGCCAACCCTCGGAGCAGCGAGGTCCCATCCCGGACCCTCACCACCATCACCGGGTTGCCTACGGGCCCTAGTGTGCGCCAAGCGGGTGAGTCCGCCTTCAAAATTGCATGCTTGCGGGTTGTAGGTCCAAGGGCACCGGTTGAGTGACCGCCACCCCCAAGGTGGTGTCACATCAATTTGTATCAGAGCAAGTTCTAGACTTGTCTCTACTGAGTCTTGTCCTAGGGCCATTGCATTTATCCCCCCGTTCATCATGGCCATTTCCTACTTAGCCTACTCGCCACCCATGGACTTTATTTCTAGATAGGGATATTATCTTTGACGGATCATGTTATAGTGATTACCTTATGTGGGAGGCTACCATAAAAAGGTACTTTGAAGAGACTTGGGTATATGGACCCGCGAGAGTCCTCAAGTCCAAGGGATGACTTCGGGGTCAAGCCAAGGAAAAGTGGCGGAGCATAGAGGGCTTAAGGAGGGTTGAAAGATAAGAACATATTCACTCATGGGAAGAGATGAAGGTAGAACTTAGGAAGATCTACATCTTAAATATTCCCACCCCTAGCCCGAGGAGCACTACCACTCCTCCATCCCCACCCGGTCAACTTGAGACCACCCTTAGGCCTCCACCCCCACCACTCCCAACAAATTCCCTCTCAACCATCATCACTACACTTCGCCACCAAATCCTCTCCCTTAAGATCCAAATGATCCAAGCATCCACCTCTCCACATAACCCCATGAGGGCCCCCACACCCCAACCAAAACCCCCTTCCACAGTCCTCAATATGCAAACCAAATTGGCCCCCACCCTACCCCTCCACAATCAGCCGATCCCAGGGGGAAGAAACCCCTAACCGACCCGATTTCCCCAATGAGGACCACCACTCACCCAACCCTCACCATTCAAACCCAAGTGGACCCCGTGTCCATCCCTCCACCTAGGCCCATGACGGCCACCACCTCCCAACCCACGATCCCTCACCAAACCCATACCCCACAAGGCCCCTTGGTTCCCACCACTACCCCTCCATCATCCCCTAAAAGGAACGCCCCTGCCAAATTCAATCAACCCAAACCCCCTCACCCAACCCACCTTCCACTCCTAACCCCAATCCTACCCCAACCTAGGCCTCCACTACTTCCCCTACCAATCCCAATCCAAGTTTCCCTTTACCCTCCACCCCGGGAGCACCACACACCAACGCTCATCACCCGAAAAGACCCTCTCACCTCCTTGGTAGAGGAACTCATACCCGACCCCATAGTGGTGAACACTCCAAAACCACTCCCCATCTTGGAGGAAATCCATGTCCAAGTTGAAGAAGAAATCTCACACGATGGTCTTCACCTTACACCACCCTCTCTAGTTGGGGCCGAGCTCATCTTAGAAGAACCCCTTGTTAGTTGGCTAAAGGAGAGCCCAATTAGAGAGATCACGGCCCATGTTTTCCCTCCCATAGAACAAAAACTTCCCATAGTGCCCTTCTTCTCCTATCACACCACAATCCAAGCATCCTATCAAGTGGAGACCTTAGAGGATCTTTCTAAGGGCTTAGCATGGCAAATTGAGTTCACTAGTATGTTGACCACTATGGCCGAACAACCTAGGAGCCTTGGCCTCCTACACCTATGCATCGAGTCTATCACCTCAGTTTGCACCATTGGCTTCAACACTATCAACCTCATTCTATTCCTCCCAACACCCGATGAGCCCGACCTTCTCCTCAATTTGGAGCTTCTTATATCGAGTAGAAAGCCAAGCCCTCCCCTCATGGCCGACCCAGCCAACAAAAACTTCGGCCCAATTGTTTCAGTAGAAGAGGATGACCCACCACTATTTGAGGATCTTGAGGACATAGGGCCCCTCCCCCTTGATAACCCTTTTTATGATCTCTTTGATCCCTTCCAATGGGGGTCAAGGAACCCATGGGACCCAACCGCCTTGCCCACCACCCACCTTTTCCTACCCCAACCCACCATGTTTGGTCCAATCCACCAAGTCCTTGACTCGGGTCACACCTTGGGAGCCATGACCTTGGGTAACATATCCCTAGGTAATAAGGTTGTGCCCCACCCCATGATGTCCACCTTCTTATATCCCTTCGATCCTTTCCAATGGAAGTTCAAAGGTCATCCCACAATCCCTCACAAAGAAATCATCTTTGGAGTAGGAATGCATGTGTCTTGGCACCTCACACAAGTTGGCATGATTAGTAAGTCTAGTCCTTTCATTCATCACACCCACATGTCAAGTCGGAAGTATGAGTGGTCCGTATTTGGGTGTGCCGGCCCTCCCCCATCCATCAGCATCAACAAGTTGGGTCTAGAGCATGCTAGGTTCATACATGGCTGCCCTGGTTCCCCGGCATTTGCTTCACCCATGCATGATAGATTCACCTACGGGTGCCCCGGCCCTCTTAGGTCCATCAAGGTTTACATAGCCGCATTGCATGATAGGTCCACTTATGGTTGCCCCGGTCCCCCTTTGCATACCACACACTTCCCACCCACACCGCACCGTAGCTCATGGCATACTCATTCAAGCAAGCATCTAGCAACGGGCGGTGAGGTTCATAATGAACAAGCAAAAACTCGCAAGTGCCACTTTGGATTCCAAGTAGGCAACCTTACGATGGTGGCTTTGGAATGGCTCTACCTTAGGGTCACCTCCAAATCGAGGGCACAAGGACTTGGACCTTCCATGTTCCGAGTGACTTTGGCAACCTGGCTTACGGGTTGGATTTACCGATGGGATTTTGGGATATACCCCACTTTTCACGTGGCGGATCTAGCACCCTCTAAGGGCACCGCGGTGGATCCCAATGAGCACCTTGAGCCTACTGTTGGAAATCTGGTTTTGATAATGACAACTTATGAGTCATGCTTAGACTGATTTAAATAAAGTTGTTGCTGTGTTTGTCTAGTTGGCCTTGTACTGCCTTAGGTTGATGCAATACATATTCAAATTACATTCATGTCAGTACAATTCTGTTTCCAATCTACAGCATAGTTCTTGCATGTATTCATCAAGTCTGTGCAACTCTTGTTGTTGCACACGCACACGACCAAGTCGTTTGCGTTCATCAAGTGAGTCGGTGCAACTCCAGCTCTGCATATAAGGTCAGTGCATTTCCATCATATAAGTTCGGTGCATTTTGAGTTGGTGCAATATCGATCTCTCGCACGAGCAAGTCGGTGCAAGGTAGGTAATAGCATACTGTGTCAGTGCAGCTCATGCATACCGCATTCACGTAGTCTGTGCAACGTATAGCTCCACATATTAAACCAAGTCTGTGCATAAGAAATTCATGCATTCATGGTCCGTGCATTGTCTGCATTCTGCATATATACAGTCAGTGCATTCCTGATGTCCTGCACGCACGGTGTCCATACAATTCTTGCATCTCGCACACACGCAGTCCGTGCAACACTTGGTGCATGCATAGCTTGACTCTGTGCATATGAGTTTTTATGCTAAGTGAGTCGGTGCATATCAAGCCTATTGTTTTATTAACTTCGTGCAAACTCACTGTACCTGATCTTGTGATCCATTATCATAAAGCTGACTTCGAGCTAAGTATGATTGTCAGGATGCTAGCTCGATGATCCTAAGGCTGGCACGTGACTTTTGAAGACTCAGATCTAGACTGAATTCTGAGCGGGAAAGTTGGTTGCTTCACACACTTTTCTTGTGCTAGACATATATATATATATATATAGGGAGCTGGCTTCGTAAGAAAGCAGCAGAGGAGAATTGCTGAAGTATCTGGAAGAAGGGCGATCGAGCACCTGAAATGAAAAGAAAAAGAGAGAGAGAGACAGGGAGAAGGAAGGCAAGAACAGCACTCTGAATATAAGCTTTTCTATTGTGTTCTCAAGATCAGATCCGAGACACTTGGCTCCTGTGTGAGCAGTCTATTTCGGATTTATCGACA
Source organism: Amorphophallus konjac (assembly GCA_022559845.1). NCBI lineage: Eukaryota > Viridiplantae > Streptophyta > Magnoliopsida > Alismatales > Araceae > Amorphophallus > Amorphophallus konjac. Next base: position 420,822,308 of record CM040118.1, read on the forward strand.
GCTTTCGGTTGCTGTGTTCACTCCTTTTATCTTTTCTTATTCTTACATTTATTCAAGCTATTTGTCAGCGGTTGCAGAGGAGGTTCCCTCTGGTCGGCTAAGCTGTAAAGCCCAGCGGGTCAAGCTGTTTGTCAGCATTGCAGAGGATTGATTCCTCTGGTCAGCAAGCTGTGTCGCTCAGTAGTTGTAGGCAAGCTGTGAAGCCCAGCGGGTTTTTTTTTTTTTAAGCTGTGAGTCAACAGGAATCCACACTCGGGTTGAGTGTGGGGTGGACGTAGGTCTGAAGGACCGAACCACCTAAAAATCCTTGTGCTTTGTATGGATTGCCTTGTTGTGTGTTTAACGCTAGATGCATGCTTAGGATCTCGTTTCATTTTCTTATCTGTTGACTCATCTTGAGAGCACATATGCTCTGCATCTGATGGGAGTGCATGTCAAGTGTTCAGTGGTGTGCTTCATTAGAGCATTTCGTTGTTAAGTCTAGTTTTGCATCCTTTCAGGGTGTTTTGATCCGGTGTGTCTACTTCTATTTTTTTAATTGGTTGAGATTTTTACTGAGGGATTCATTCACCCCCCTCTGAATCCATCGCACCAGTTCTAACAGTTGGTATCAGAGCGGGTTTCTGCGATAAAGGTCTAACAACCTGTAGATTCGTTCCTTGATTTGGTTTCGGTGCGATTTGATTTGCTCTATCTGTTCTGTCTGGTTCTTATGGCTGAAATTCCTGTATACACTGGTTCGGATTTCTATGGCTGGTACGGTCGTTTCAGAGACTATGTGATACATTTGAATTCTGACTTATGGGTACTCATAAATCATAGTCTATATGAAGTTCGAGAGGACAAATGACAATGGAGATCCTCAGACAGACTGAAATCTGAAGAAAATCAAAAGGCCTTAAATCTAACAAAAGGGGCAATAGACTCTAATTGCTTTCAATGTGTTAATGAATGCAGGAGCGCAGTGGAAATCATCAACAAAATATCGGGTTGATCTTGTGGAGATGAGGAAATATGTTTGATAGTCAGAGATCGGTACGAGGAATCATCCTCCCAGGTAAATTCTGAAGCTGAGGATCTTAGTTATGATGATTTACTCTCCGTGAATGAGCATTTATTGAATAAATATGATAGAGTCAAGTCTGAAATGAAAAAACTTAGAACAAAAATGATTTCTGAAGTTACTTGCTTGAAAGTTGAAAATGAAAATTTGAAATCATACATGAAAAAGGAGAGATCTGAAATAGACAGATTGAAATCTGAAAATGAAAGTCTTACTAATAAAGCCTCTGAAAATGAAAATTCGTGTAATGAATGTGCCTTCTTAAAGGAATTGATTGAAGATCTTGATTCTGATGATAATATGCAGAAAAATCTAATCAAATCTTTGAAAGAAGAAAATGATTCATTGCTTGAACAGAAAAAGGAAATTGATGAATGCCAAGACAGATTGCTTGAAGAAAATGGTTATCTAAAAGATCAAAATAAAAAGCTGATGGTTCTGAATACTGTTCTCTCAGAAAAATGGTTAACTTTTGAAAGAGGAAAATCAGTCTTGGAAGAAAAAGAAGTGGATATAGAATTGAGGTTAACGCAGGAGAATGAGAATCTGAAAAGTCTAAATGATGATTTACATACTCAAGTCATTTCCTGTGAAGACTACATTGTTTCCTTGCAAACTGAAATTCAAGATCTAAAGAATTCCCCGTCAAAGTTTGTTAAGGGAGAAGACAATTTGAATAAGCTGCTTGGAGCTAATGTAAACTATCAGAAAGAGGGATTGGGTTATAGTCTAGTAATGAAGAAGGTTGATGGAAATAAATTGAAAACTATTTTCGTTAAAAGTTCAGAATAAGAAAAACCTTCCACTTCATATGTATTTCAGTTCACGGCGAAGAGAAGTGAAGAACAAAGTAAAAATTCAAAAAATGGAGGAAAACATAAAAAGAGTGAAAGCAAACATAAAACCAAACTTTCATCTGATACTGTTAAAATTTCTCGTCTCTAAAAATTGTCCTGAACAAGTGCATGTTAGAAAAAGCTTCCCCATTCTGTGTCACGCCCCGAGCGCGGAAGAAAACCCGGAGAGCGTGACGAGTATATAATCATTCATGTCAATCAGAGCAATAACAATTTCGACGACAATGCCAGAGCACTAATAACAACAATAATTTATAAAACTGACACCTTCTATACTAAATCATTAATACATAATGTCAATTTAACAATGACTTGTTTAAATAAAGGTGACTTAATAACAATAACGGAAAGACACGACGCAACAGGACTTGGCACGGTGCTTGGAAACTTCTACACTCATCACTCTTGGTCATTCCCATCTGGTCGCTATTCAGAGTCCAAATTACCTGAAAATGTATTGGAAAGCACTTGATGAGCGAACGTTCAGTATGAATTATATCTTCAGACCCAGACTCGCTTTACGTGATTAATACATTATGCAATATGGCATGATTATGTATGAAAAGAAATGCAAGTAAATAACAAGAGTGGAATAACAATAATTTATCAAGAACGAGCTAGCAAGATATCATATGTATCAAGTAAATTTAACAAGGGTACCAAGCAAGTAATTTCATGTCATGTCATGAGATAGTGGCTACACATTTATTCAAGTACTGCCCAATCAGGGCCACGCAAGTCAAGTGTATCAAGTCAAGCAAGAGAGAATTGTGGAACGTCATCAATCAGGCTAGTCATGTATTCCGGTGTAATGCCACACCGTAATCATTCAACTCCCATGGGCACAAGTACTTTCGGGTGCTCCTCACAGGACCAGATTGGGCCCTATGTGCACAGGCATTGGTCATATAAATTGACATCCACTATAGTTTTGTAGCCATTGGAATTCCAAAGAAAATAGCTTATTGTAGGATGTTAAGGTAGATTAATGAAATTTTGGAATTCAAGGTCAGAGATTTATGTAGAGATGACTTAACTAGAAAACATGCATAAGACTGGATAATTGGCGTCCTTTTAGGAAGGCGATGATTAGTTCAATTCGTTTTATCCAGAATTATTAAATTTATTTCTCAGAATATGGCGTCCTTATATGTGGACGTTCATTTCTCATATTCAAATATATACGTCTATTTTCAAAGACATTATTTCATTTAATAAGTTAATAAGTTTAGAAAGAACATCCCTTTTAGAAGGACGCATATTATTTAATAAATTTTTTTTGAAAATAAAGTATATGATAATTTGGAGAAAAATTCAAGGATTTTAAATATATACTTTTTTTATTTATGTTGTCTAGTTTAATAGATATAGAATTTCAAGATATGGTTACAAGTTATATTTATATATAGTTACAAGTTATATTTATATATATATATAAATATATATAGTTATATATATTCAAATGATGGGGTTCGTGTGAACGCCATTTACAATTGCACGTTACTATTCATCTCATGGATGAACAGTGACACTTTTTATTTATTGAGATTTTACGGAAATTAATTTCATGATAAATAGGAAAAAAATCTAAGGATCTTAACCCTGAAATATCATAATTTTATTGCATCAGAATAAAAAGATAAAAATCAACAAAGAGGGTACGGGTGTTAATACATGAACAGTAACCCATTTTCAAATATGAGTTTTTTGTAGAAAATAATTACATGATAAATAGAAAAAAAATCTAAGAATCTTAATCCTGAAATATCACGATTTTATTGTATCAGGATAAAAAGATAAAAATCGACAAAGAGGGTACGGGTGTTAACACATGAACAGTAACCCATTTTCAAATATGAGTATTTACATAAACTAATTACATGATAAATAAGAAAAAATCTAAGGATCTTAATCCTAAAATATCACGATTTTATTGTATCGGGATAAAAAGATAAAAATCATTGAAGATGGTACGGGTGTTAAGCATATGGTCTTTATTTAACTAATTAACGTAGATCATGTAAACAACCGGAAAAGTTTATAACGTGATCGTCTAAACATTTAACTAAGCATATTTTTAAGAGTTGTCGTCTGGGGAGAGAAGACCTACCTTAAACGATGATCTGAGAATGAACAGTGAGATATAATAAGAAGAAGACGTCTCTGCAACTTCCTTCACGTTTACCACCACCACAGGAAAGGGAATAAAGATGATAGCACCCTTCTTGTGCAACAGCAAAGAACAAGAAATGGAAGAGGAAGAAGAGTGCAGAGGAGAAGACGTGCTAACAAACTTTGCACGAAAGAGGGCGGAGGATTTTATAGAAGATGGGTGGTTTGGGTGAGAAGGTGTCGTTGGCCTTCTGTGTGAACAAATTCCAGCCGCTTCAACCGCCCAAATCTGTGTGAATTTAATCAGCCGAAATCCATTTCATTTTGGACACTAAACCGCGTATTGACCATCCCCCCTCTTTTTTGATGTCGGCTGGCTGCTAACACATGTGTTATTAATGTTAGGTGGTTAGAGATAACACGTAGGGTCCTTGATGAAAAGGATTGCATGGGCTTGGTGTGAACGCAAGGGGTTGGGTTGGCCCATTGAGAATCTCACATGGGTTAGACTCTTTCATGTGGGTTTGTAAAGCCTCCAAGGCCCATTTATATTAAGTGAAAATAATAATATAAGCCCACTAAGTATACATGTAACAATTTAGGTTTGTAAAGCCTCCAAGGCCCATATATATTAAGGGAAAACAATAATATAAGCCCACTAAGTATACATGTAACAATTTGGGTTTGTAAAGCCTCCAAGGCCCATATATATTAAGGGAAAACAATAATATAAGCCTACTAAGTATATATGTAACAATTTGGGTTTGTGTAAAGCCTCCGAGGCCCTTTTGTTTAATTATTTATTTATTTTTACACTAGTTTATTTCTAATTAGAGTACATGTTTTTCTTTAAACTTTTCAGGGGTGCTACACCATCCCCCGCTTAAAAGAATTTGGTCCCCAAATTCAACTGCATAATTGGAGACATAGAGGGTATAGGGTACTTACAATCTAGAATAGCTCCGGATATCTCCTTCGCATGGACTCTTCAGTTTCCCATGTAGCTTCTTGTTCTAGGCATTTGTTCCATTGTACTTTTACCATGGGAATGGTCTTGCTTCGTAATACTCAAACTTCTCGATCAAGAATCCTCATCGGCTTCTGTTCATATGTAAGGTCCTTTTGAATCACCAAGTCGTGATGATTGATGACGTGAAAAGGGTCATGCACATACTTCTTTAGCATAGAAGCGTGGAACACGTTGTGCACTTCCGATAGTTGAGGAGGCAAAGCAATGCGATAAGCTACCTTGCCAACTCTTTCTAGCACTTCGAATGGACCAATAAATCTCGGTGTAAGCTTTCCCTTGACACCGAATCTTCTAATACCACGACCAGGAGAAACCTTGAGGAAAATATGGTCCCCAACTTGGAACTCCAAGTCTCTCCTTCTGTTGTCAGCATAGGACTTCTGCTTGGACTGAGTTGTTTTGATTCCATCTCTGATGAGTTGGACCTTCTCATTCGTGTCTCGAACCATATATGGGCCTAGTACTTGTCTTTCACCAACTTCATCCCATCATATTGGAGATCGGCAACTTCTGCCATAAAGTGCTTTGAATGGAGCCATTTGGATACTGGCCTGGTAGCTGTTGTTATAAGCAAACTCGGCCAGGGGCAAATGGTTATGCCAACTTCCACCGAAGTCAATGACACATGCTCTCAACATATCTTCCACAATCTGATTCGTCCTTTCTATCTGCCCATCAGTCTGGGGATGAAAGGCAGTACTAAAGTTGAGCTTTGTCCCCATTAACCCTTCCAAAAGTGAGAGGTGAAACGTGGGTCTCAGTCAGAAACAATAGTTACAGGTACACCATGCAGTCTAACAATCTCCTTGGTGTATAATGCGGCTAGGACGTTTACCGACCAACGGCTCTTGATAGGTAGAAAGTGAGTCGATTTGGTGAGGCAGTCTATTATTACCCAGATACCATCATGTCCGCCTTGAGACTTAGGCAAGCCCATGATGAAATCTATTCCAATATCTTCCCATTTCCACTTGGGAATGTCCAGAGGATGTAACCTTCCAGCCGATTTTTGGTGTTCCGCCTTTACTTGATGGCACGTAAGACAGCGAGATATAAAATTTGCTACCTCCCGTTTCATGTTGGGCCACCAAAAAGTTCTTCTCAAGTCCTTGTACATCTTGGTTGATCCAGGATGAATAGTGTACCTAGAGCGGTTTGCTTCTTCTAGAATCTTCTTCTTCAATTCCAGACAGTCTGGTACACAAGTCATTTCATGGAATAACAATCTGCCATCAATTGCTGACTTAAAATCAGGCCTTTCACCTAGCTTATCCTTTATCTCCATAAGTATAGGATCTTCTTCTTGCAGTCTCATGATCTCAGAAAGTAGGTCCAGATGCAAACTCATGTGTGCCAGAGTAATGCACCTTTCCTCCTTGTTCATATTTATGTCAAGCTCAGAAAATTTCTCCAATAACTTCCATTCCTGAATCATCAAATTGGACACTATTGCTCTTGGGTTCCGACTTAAAGCATCTGCGACAGAATTACCCTTGCCAGGGTGGTATTGTATGGTAAAGTCAAAATCCTTGAGGTACTCCGGCCAACGCCTTTGCCTCATATTAAGTTCCTTTTGAGAAAATAGGTACTTGAGACTTTTATGATCAGAGTACACAGTGAATGGTTCTCCGTAGAGATAGTGTCTTCAAATTTTTAAAGCAAACACTACCACGGCTAGTTCCAGGTCATGTACCGGGTAGTTTTCTTCATGTTTCTTCAGTTGCCTAGAAGAGTATGCAATAGCTCTTCCCTGTTACATCAGCACACACCCGAGGCCAATACCGGAAGCATCGGTATATACCTCGTACTTTTCTCCTTCGACAGGCAGGGCCAAGACCGGAGCAGTAGTCAAGTGGTCCTTTAAAGCTTGAAAACTTCTTTCACAATCCAGTTCCATTCATATGGTACTTCCTTGCGAGTCAGCTTGGTGAGCGGTACTGTAATTTTTGAGAAGTCCTTGATAAAACGCCAGTAATAACCAGCTAGACCCAAGAAACTTCAGATTTCTGTTGCATTTGTAGGTCGTTCCCATTTCCTCACGGCTTCAACCTTTGTAGGATCCACAGAAATTCCATCCTTCGAGACTATATGGCCTAGAAATGATACTTCTTCTAGCCAAAACTCGCACTTGCTGAATTTGGCATACAATTGATGGTCCCTCAATATCTGTAACGCCATCCGCAAATGTACTTCATGCTCCTCTTCAGACTTTGAATATATCAGAATATCATCAATGAAAATCACAATGAATTTATCCAGATGTGGTCTAAAAGTGCTATTCATGAGTTGCATAAACGTTGCAGGGGCATTTGTTAGTCCAAAAGGTATAACAGTAAATTCATAATGCCCGTACCTGCTTTGAAATACAGTTTTGCGAATATCCTCATCCTTGATCCTCAGTTGGTGATAACCCGACCGAAGATCAATCTTTGAGAAGTACTTTGCTCCAGAAATTTGATCGAAGAGTTCACCTATCCTCGGCAGTGGGTAATTGTTTTTATGGTAAGGTGGTTCAATTGTCGATAATCAATACATAGCCTCATTGATCCATCCTTCTTTTTGACAAATAACACTAGTGCTCCCCATGGGGAAGTACTCGGTTTGACGAAACCTTTCTTTAATAATTCCATGAGTTGCTCCTTCAATTCCTTCAGTTCTGCGGGAGACATTCTGTAGGGTGCTTTGGAAACAGGTCCGGCACCCGGAACAAGGTCTATGGTGAAAGAGACTTCCTTCTCTGGTGGTAAACCAGGTAAATCTTCAGGGAAAACATCAGGAAATTCCCGAACTACTTGAATGTCTTCAAGTCTGGCCACCTTAGTTTCCAGGACAGTTACAAATGCTAAGAATGCCTCGCAACCTTTGCTGATAAGTTTATGGGCTCGAAGAGCCGAGATAACTATTGATCTCTTTTGCGGAGTAATATATGTTAACTCCGAGTAATCTGCAAAGGTTACTTTCCCATTCCGACAGTCTATAGTTGCCCGATGGGTGGAAAGTCAATCGGCACCTAGAATGACATCATACCCCTGTAGATCTAAGCATATCAGATCAGCAGGTAGATTGTGGCCTTTAATCCTGACCTCATAGTTTTGGTAATGGTATGTGACTTCGGAATCATTCCCTAATGGAGTAGAAATTACTAAGTTCATCTGTTCATGTTCTATAGAGAATGAAGCAGAAAATTTCTTTGAAACAAAAGAATGGGTTACGCCGGTATCGAACAGAACTTGAGCAAACTTGGAACAGATAGATAAGGTACCTTCCACCAGTCCGCCTTCAGTTGGTTTCATCTCCTGCAGAGCTTGGAGATGTCCTTGCTTTTTTGCTGGGCGCTTTTCTTCCTTGATTATTGATTCTACCCGTTCATTCAATAGGGGGAAATCGGGGATTCGGTGTTCCCAACTCCCGCATCGGAGGCACGCTCCCAACTTTCTCCAGCATTCATCGGCCTTGTGGCCGGGCTTGTCACAATAATAGCAGTTCTCTTTAGCTGGCGTAGTGATGGAGAAAGGCTTGTTGATTTGCTTGGGCTTCTTATCCTTGGAGTACTCTCCTCCAACATTGGGTCGCTTCTTGTTAAAAGAAGGTTTGAAGCTACCAGAGGTAGTAACGATCTCCTTCTTATCCTTACCACGAATTTTGTCGGACAACTCCGTGGCATCTTCTAGCAGTTGAGCACGTCGAACAATCTCCGGATATACTTGCATATCCATTGGTGCCAATTGAGTGATGAATTGGGGCCTAAGCCCATTTAAGAAATGCCGGGCTTTCAGCTTCTCCGTACACACCAAGTGAGGTGCGTGTGAGCGACGTCATGCGGAATTAATTTGCTGGAGGAGGAGAAGTGGAGCGCGCGAGGGGCTCATTTTGCTGCAACACAGAAAGAAGAGAGAAGAGGAGAGAGACCACCACGGGAGATTGCTCCGGCGGGGCGTGTGGGACAGATGTAATATAATAAGATATGGGGATTAAATGGCCATAGCGGGAAATGACTCTCTGCGACATCGGGGGATGGGAAAAGTGCAGAATTTAAGTAACAATGATTTAAATGGCCATTGCGGGAAGTGACACGCCGTGGCCTCGAGCATATGAGCAGATATGAGAAGAGTACAGAATACAAGCAACAGGAATTTAAACGGCCATTGCGGGAAGTGACTCACCGCGGCCTCGAGAATATGAGCAGATATAACCACAGCACAGAATATCAATGATGGAAATTCAAACGGCCATTGCGGGAAATGACTCACTGCGGCCTCGAGAATATAACAGATATAAGGAACAGAATATAATAGACAGAAATTTAAACGGCCATTGCGAGAAATGACTCGCCGCGGCCTCGAGTATATAACATATATAAGAAATAGATATAAGAACAATGCAGAATATAAGTGACAAAAATTTAAACGGCCATTGCGAGAAATGACTCTCCGCGGCCTCGAGAATATGATGTGATCGCCAGGGACCGGAGACCCCAAAATAAAGAAAGTGATCGCGCCTACCTCAAAAGCGGGAGATGGCGAGTTGCTTCTTCCTCTCCCTTCGGCCGGTCGATGGAGAGGGCTTTCCTTGGTTACCCTTGCAAAAAGAGAAAGAAACACAAAACAAGTGGATCAGAAAAGATGGCAGTGTAGTATTAGTCCCTTAGAGAAGAATAATGAAATCGTGGCAAGACACACACCTGGTTGGTGTTATTTTTAAACCCCTCTCGGACACGAGTAGGAGGAAAATGCTATGATGAATGGAATTATGCAGACGTGTATAAAAGAAGACTCCCTTATGAAGGGAGGCAGAGAATGTGAGATGGTGAATGCAAAAGAACTACAGAGAAAAGGGAGAGAATTCGCTTATTGAATGTGTCGATGGCGGGATCCGGCGGAGCTTCGGCAGCGTATGGACGACGTGGAAGCACGGTGGATGAAGGCGGCCTTCCTCTTGCGAGCGTAGGCACCCGAGAAGCCGGCATAACCTCCCCCTACAAAAGACCCACGGGTTAGAAATGGGATCCGGTAGAGTCTCTCCTTCCTCTGTCGGATCTGAAACCCCTTCCCTTCGAGGGAGGGGGTCCTCTATTTATAGAGGGGAAGTGGATTGAGGCGTCCAGAAGAATGGACGCCTCAATATGGGGGCGTCCAGGACCCTGGACGCCTCCATCAATAGATTAATATTTTTTATTATTTTTTTAACCTTTTTATGAAGGCGTCCAGGAGACTAGATGCCTCCATGCCCGCCCACCGGAATTCCGCCGAAAGCCGTAGACAGTGGGTAAAGCGCGTGGTTTCGGTGGGCACCCATGACTCACGAGTGGCCGCGTCTAGCTGGCAAGACGTCCTTATATTCTTGGATTTTTCCGAAACATCAAATCGAGCGGCGTGCCGGGATTGTCCGGATGCGGAGGATGGAGGCGTCCATGCCCCTAGATGCCTCAAGACTGAGGCGTCCAGGTGCTTGGACACCTTCACAATTATTTTTTTATTTATTATTTTTATTTATATTTTTTTATTTTCTTTCATTGATGGAGGCGTCCAGGGTCCTAGACGCCTCCATGAAAATCTGCCGGGCCCCCCCTCCCGGAACGCCGTCGGCAGCCATCCGCCAGATATCCTCCTAGTTTCGGAATCTTCTGATACGTCCGATTGATGGTGATGTCGTCCGTATGCTGCATGATTTCCGTAATGAGGCGATTTTCAGATGCCGAAGAAGCGTTACATTACCCACTCAAAAGGTGAAAGAAGACCCGAGAATGGGAAGCACTCAAGCGATTCAAAATGCAAAAGCCACTGCGGAGCGTCATATAATAATATGAGATTTTCTCAGGGTGATGTCAGGAATAGCGTGTCTACAGCTTCTCCGCCTTGGCGTCTGCTTTGCAAGGGAGTGACAAGTAATGGTATGGAGTGGGAATAGACTAAAAAGTTGATGCCAAGGTGCGATGAGACACGCTTTTGACATTACTGTTGGGAATCTTTCCCGGATTTTCAATGAGGCGACTTTGAAGAAGGTCTTCCAAATTTGACGATTGCTTGGACGGAGATCAAATAAGGGAGGGGTAGATGTGCGCTTAGGCACGAAATAAAGGAGACCAACTTCTCGGTGTGGAAGTACTTGGGTCGTAACCTGCAGGTTTCACCTTTGGGGAGCGGTTACCAGGCAATGTGGAAGTGTTGCGGCCAAGGTGGGTCAAACAAGGTAAAAAGCAGAGGAATATCTGAGGGTCAGTCCAAACAAGGGTCTCTTTTGGAAGAACAGCGTAGGGCCGTCTCAAGGAAACTCCGCGTTTTATTCGGAGTGGAATATCTCATATTTTGTAAGAATTGAAGCACAGTGGTTGTCACAATCGAATCACTTTGAATGATCTTCTGCAATAAAATCAAAGTCCTATATATATGCATGCTGGGTTTAAAGAAAATTTAAAACAAACTAAAATAGAAAATAGCCAAGGATAATATTATCAATTTGTTAAGAATGGGTCAGGATGGCGGTTCGGTAAGCTGACACTGAGCTGTGGCTCATTTATCCACGCACCAACTTACTGAATGGAACCGTCGTCCCCACGCTATCACAAATTAACGGCCTATTCGTAAAACCCAAATTCTTCTGAAATCATCACCATTTTTGTTGAAGGGGAACTCAAATCCCAGATTCGTTCGGGTTGCAAGGTCATTGACATGTTCTAATAGTGTAAATATCCTATAATATGATGCATGACATGGTGGGACCAATCACCGAACGGTGGTACACAAGGTGGGACAGTGGCGTCCGTTAGTAAAACCTGCACGGATTAATAACATCAGAAAGTAACAGAATCGCACCTCAGTACAAGGGAGATCTAGACAAAACACTGACGACTGACCACTGATGTGACGCATTTCGTCCTTTAGCGCCTCTCCTTTCCTATAAATACTCCCTTAGGCTAGTTCAGCCAAATGCACCAAGGAGTGGGCTTAGAAGCTTCAAGGGGAGGAGGAGAAGAAATCTGAGGGTTTCAGGATGGAAGGCGAGTCTTCCCGCCTTATGAAGAGGAGCAGGCCTAGTAGCGAGACTAGGCGACTTTCCGACCTCGAAGGTCATCTGAGTGGGATGATCCAGTCGCATATGGTAAGTTGATTTATTTCAAATTCTCCCTGCGAACTCTCTTTTCACTTCTTTTCCTTCCTTGTTTTCTTCCAGCCACACCCTCTTTTCCCAGGCCCGAGGAAGTTTTCCAAGGTGCCGTGGCTTTCGAAACTCACCTCCAACATCTCCATCGGCATGAGGGCCATAATCACGAAGTGGCATCTGCAAGGGCTCCTGATCCACGCCAAGCACTTTGAGAAAATTCACATGGACTGGGCAGCTAGGGGCGCGTTGGTGGAGATCTGGCATCCCCAAACCCACAGTTTCATCTTCCCTACCTTCGAGGCGACCATCCTCCTTGAAGAGGTGGAACTTCTGCTCGGACTGAAGAAATTCAAGAGTGACGGGAGGATAAAGGTCATGCGGATGCTGACAAGGGTGACTTCCGAGAGTGTCCTCGGAAGCTTCATGCCGCCTGGTGCTGCAAGGAAGGTCCAGACTCAAAAGGGAATTGATTTGTAAAAGCTCACGGAATGGGTCATGGACGCCCTGAGAGGGTCACCAAACGATGACCACTTGGAAGGAATCATGAAAGGGTTTACCATCTGTTTGGCAGGTGCTCTCCTGTTCCCTTATACCGACAACATAGTGGAGGAGGACCAATTGAGTGCCATCTGTGGGATTTGGAGTGGAAAGAGGGTGGGACCCGCCGTCCTTGCCTACCTTTACAGTGGCCTTACTGCCTCCAGCATGGGTAAGCCTCCTTTCGGTTGTGCACTTCTTCTGAATTGCTGGATTGATTTGTACTTCAAATGTGACCACCGCGAGGGAATGCCAACTGCTTCGAAGCTCTTTCAACAAAGTCCCCTTTATCACATAGCCGATGTGTTAGGCTTCGGTGGTACCATAGCGAACCGTGTTCCGTGGCTGAGGAAACCTTAAGACTGGCGGTCTCACTTCAGAACCATGACGCAAAGCTTTTTTACTTGTGCACCGGTATGCCTACTCTCACGCGAACTCCTCACAAGGTCTTCCCCTGATGCCGAACTCCAACTCATTGGTGCGACTGAGTTTGTTCTCTACAACGCACATCGGTGCTGCATCCAAATCGGCATTCCACACCACTCGTTCCCACTGCTAACCGGCATCGTTCCTTTGAAGAAAAGGGAGTTGGGCACGGAAGCGGATGTGATGGATGAGAAGGCCATTAAATCACCCTGGATGACAAGTGTTGCGGGAAAGGCATTAGCGCATGTGGAGGAAGAATGTGAGCTGTGGAAGGCTTATGTAACCGAACTGGGGAAATTAAGGCCTAAAGTGCCTAAGGCCCTAATGTAGCTCACCCTGTTGCTTTAATGGAATAAGCGCGAAGTCAGACATTTTTGGACCATTGTTCCCCTTTGTTATTATATTTTTTTCTTTTCTTCTTTTTTTTTTCATCCTCTTATTTATTCATATTATTATATATATATATATTTAATAGGGCGTCCAGGGGCCTGGACGCCCCAATATTTTCCTTTTTTATTTTTTAATTAATTAATTAATTAAATTTTTTTATTTATGGGGGCGTCCAAGTGCCTGGACGCCCCATATATTTTTTAGATTTTTTTAACTAATGTTTTTATAGGGGCGTCCAGGGATGTGGACGCCCAAATATTTTCTTTTTTTTATGGCGGCGTCCAGCCGCCTGGACGCCCCAATATTTTTTAGATTTTTTTAATTAATATTTTTATAGAGGCGTCCAGGGACCTGGACGCCCCAATATTTTCTATTTTTTATTATTTTTATTTTTTTATGGCAGCATCCAGCGGTCTGGACGCCCCAATAGTTTTTAGATTTTCTTAATTAATGTTTTTATAGGGACGTCCAGGGACCTGGACGCCCCAATATTTTCTTTTTTTTTATGGCAGCGTCCAGCGGCCTGGACACCCCCAATATTTTTTAGATTTTTTTAATTAATATTTTTATAGGGGCGTCCAGAGACCTGGACGCCCCAATATTTTCTTTTTTTATTTTTATTTATGGGGGCGTCCAAGCGCCTGGATGCCCCAAAAAAGGTTGAATTTCTATAAAAAGGGCGGCTTCGCCCCCTTTTCTCTTTCCCTGTTCATTCCAACGACCCATTCTATCCTGAACAACACATTCTCAGTTCCTAATGGAGCAAGGAGGCCCGAGCCGAGGTGGAGAGAAGCGGAAACGACTTGCTCGTCGACCGAGGAGGTCGAGGGATCACGCAGAGAGGGCTGCAGTGGAGGAGGATGCCGTCATGGAAGGGGAGGCGCCTCCCTTGGCCGTGGAGGGTCCTGAGGGCCCCGGCGAGGCGGGAGAGGATGAGCATGATTCGATAAGTGCCTCAAAATTTCTCCATTGCATTATTGTGTGATTTTATGCGTGAAATGGGTGAGAGATGGCGTTCAGGAGGGAGGTGGGTGTGAGAGGAGGAGACTGTTTGAGGCGTCCATCCCAGTGGATGCCTCCATATTTTATATATATATTTTTGTTTTATGTATTTTTTTTTACGTTATTTTTACGGAATTAATAAAAAAAGATAAATGTGTAGAGGCGTCCAGGCCCGTGGATGCCTCAAACAATTTATTATTATTATTATTTTTTGTTATTATTTTTTGATTATTTTTTTTTTGGATTTAAAAAAGGGATAGAGAGGCGTCCAGGCCCCTAGACGCCTCAAAATATTTTATGGTTTTTTTTGTTTTGTTATTTATTTTTTTGTTGTTATTATGTTCATTAATTACAACCCTGTTTTTACTGATGTGATTTTTGTGTTTGTTCTTTGTGGTGTGCAGGGCGTGATGAAGAGCCGGATCAGCTGGTCCTTGGTAGTCGCAGCGTATCGAGGGCTATCGGACTTCCAGAGGGCGCGGGTGGACGCCATGGGATTCGGGGCGTTCCTGAGGATTGAGCCCTTCCGGCTTGACCTTCCCCTTATCCAGGCGCTGAGGGAGCGATGGCACACACCGAGTCGAGCGTTCCTGATACCCTGGGGGCATATGGTGTCGACACTGGAGGACGTAGCTCGGATCACCGGGCTACGAGTGGATGGAGAGGCGGTCAGCGGGGTCACCTACCCCGACTACAGAGAGAGTGCCCTGGACCTGCTGTGGCTGGAGATGAGCGCGACTGATAGAGATAGCAGGGTGGTTGACCGAGTGGATATCATGGAGGCTCTCAGATTCGAGGACCCGCGGCAGCGGGTTAGTGAGAGAGGAGCAGAGTTCCTAGCGCGTCTAGAGGGAGATGCTCGGGTGGCTTTTACTCAGGACCCGAGCGAGCGGGAGTTGGCTGACCTGGACCTCCGGAGGTTGCTCTTCTTCTTACTGGGCCGCCTTCTGTTGGGGACGAAGGGGGACAACATCCATTGCCGCTTCCTCGGGATCCTAGCGGACCTGGACCGAGTGGGGGACTACGCGTGGGGAGCAGCCCTACTCGCCCACTTGATCGCCGATCTCTCTCAGAGCACAAAGAGGGAGACGACAGTTAGTGGCTTCGCACCTTTTCTCCAGGTAAACATTTGTTAATGCATTTTACCGTAGTTAAATATGCAATTACTCATGCTAATGATGTATGATGGATGCAGGTGTGGAGCAACTACTATTTTCCGATGGGAAGAGCCAGGCAGGGGAACAGGAGAGTCGTGCCCCTGGCACGGCGATGGAGGCCGGTCATGGTTGCGGCACCGCACGGCTACCAGCTGGCGTTGCTTCGACGTGAGCTGAGCGAGTACCCTAAGGCCATGGTATGATGCATATAGTTTTTTCATTTTTATGCCTATGATTCCATTGAGTAAAATGGCAACTAATATGATGCATGTATGGTGATGTAGGTGGTGTGGAGGCCCTACCTGGGCATGGCTGATGCTGGCCATCCTTGGGTTGTAGCGGGCCGTCCTCCCTTCAGGCGGGACGTGTGGGTCCATTGCCTGAACGAGATCGAGCCGCTGCGGCTTAGGCTGGTCATGAGAACATTGGGGCTAGCCCAGGAGTGGGTTGACGTGGACGAGCCGAGCCATGTCGGGTGGAAGACCCGAGGTAAGGTGAAGATCATCGACTGGCGCACGCGCTTCCTTGCACAGTACCTAGACTGGCAGAAGGGTGGCGTCCCGATGGTGTCCCACGTACAGGACAGCACCGACTACCTGCGACGGTACCGGGCCACATACGCGGAGCGTCTACACCTCGGTGGGGTGGCAGGGGTAAGTGTGAGGTGAAGTTTTTTTTTTCTATATGCATATGCATGTGACACTAACCTATGTGCATAAATGCAGGATGCTCGTGATAATATTATTACCGACTTGCGAGCCCAGCTGGCGGACGCCAGGCAGCAGTTGGCGGCCATCCGACAAGAGTTGGAGATCCTGGTGAGTCTATACAATGTATTATGCATTTTTTTTTACCTAGAGTTTTCGATGCTTAGCCTCTGACTGTCGTTTGCTCTTGTGTTTCAGCGCGCTCATCAAGCGGCGGCAGCCAGGATGGCTGGCGGAGCAGGTTCTAGTTCGTGGGGCCCTCCTCCGGAGGTCTCTTCCTTCCAGGAGCAGTTGGCGCATGCGGTGGCCCGGGCTGTGGAGACCGAGCGCGACCGTGCGGCTCGAGTGAGTGCTTGCTTGACCCTGGCTCTCCTTCCAATTGCTCTTCTTCCTTTACCGTTCTCTTATGGGTCATGCGAGCTTTGACAGGTGGCGGAGATCTGGGATGCCCTGGCTTGTGCAGTCCGTGCCGAGCAGGAGCGCGACGCCTGGGCGGCAGAGAGTGACGCCCGGATAGCGGAGCTAGAGGAGGAGCGACGGCGGGAGGCTGAGGAGCTTCCTCGCGACGTGCTGGAGCTACGGATTGCCCTTGAGCTGTCAAGGAGAGAGTCGATGAGAGAGAGGGAGAGGGAGGATAGAGAGAGAGAGAGAGGACAGGGAGAGGGAGAGAGAGAGAGAGAGAGAGAGAGGGAGGACATGAGAGCGGTGCGGCAGTGAGATTGGGACGAGAGGAGGGCTCTAGAGGCCCAGATGATGGAGCTCCGGCTGAGCCTCGGCACAGCGGAGGGGAGGCTTCGGGAGAGTGAGGAGCGGTATCGTAGGGCGAAGGAGCGCGGGGCGTGACTTCGTCAGTCTGGTTCCTTCTCCATGGGCAGCTTCCTGGTTTTTTCGGCCGAGGAGCGTCGCCGCACCTTCAAGGCTGGCGTGCCACCATAGGGCGAGGCAAGCACCGCCTCTCAGGGTTCGCAGAGGCCCCCTAGGGATCCCCATCAGAGGAGGGAGGCGAGAGATGATCAGGAGGGTGGTAGCGAGAGTTAGAGAGTTGCTTGTACACCTCACCCTCTTCACTTTATGATGTACAACTGACTATTTGCTTATGTGAAATGGAATGGTTCTTTCTGTTGTGTGCACCTTCCCTTTCCCATGCTTCTTTTCTTGCATCTGTTCTTTTGAGGCACGCTTCACGAGACCTTGCCCTAAAAAGCGGGGAACTGCGCCTTGCACAGAGGGGTCCTTTTTTTTTTCTCTTTTTTTTTGGGCGCGTCTAGGCGCGAGGAGGTGTCTTAACTTTCAAATTCAAATTTAAAGCGCTAGGCAGCCCTTCTTCTTCCGTGCCTTGCCCGCAAACGAGCCCGCCTCCCGTCGAGGTTTGCTCGCCTATCTCCATCTTCTTCCACTCTCGATCGATGGAGTTTGGTGGGCCAAATGGCGGTGAAGGGAGAGAGGGGCGAGGAACTCCTTGCCCGAGGAGGGACGCACAAGAGCATGGAGAGGCGTCCATGGAAGAGGAAGGGCCCCTTCGGGCACTTGAGGGACCCGAGGGGCCCGATGGCACGGACGGAGGTGAACACGGCCCGGTAGGTCCTCCGATCTCCTCCTCTTTGATTCGTTTTGAGTTTGGAGCGAGCCGTGTGAGAGGGAAAAAGGGTTCGGCGAGTGTTGCACTCAAATGATGGACGCGTCCTTGACAGGAGACGCGTTCTCGTTGTTTGACGTAAGACCGTCCTTTCTTGATGTAGGGCATGGCAAGGACCCCGGGTTTGGTCGATGAGTGGGCGAGCGCGGATGAGCCGAGCCGTGTCAAGAAGGAGAGTCGCGACAAGGCGAAGCTTGAGGATTGGCGCATACGTCTCCTTGGATAGCAAGGGAGCATACTGGTGCAGGACAGTGCCGACTTCCTACGGCAGCAGTGGGAGAGTCATGTGGTACCTCTCCAATCCGGGGATGCACGCGACATCAGTGGCTTGCATGCCCAACTAGCAGAGGCTAGGCGGCAGCTGACCATCACTCAACGGGAACTAGCGATCCTGGTAAAAAAAAATTTTTTTTTAAAATTTGGAACCTAGCCGATGGCTGTTATGTTTGTTCCAGCGTGCCCAGCAGGCAGCGATGGCAGGAATGGCTGGCGGCGCATCTTCCAGCTCCCCGGCCCCTTTTCTTGAGATTGCCTCCCTCCGAGAGCAACATGCCGGTGCAGTGGCCCACATGGCCCGGGCTGAAGAGGAGCGTGATGCCTGGGTAGCGACTGTAGCGGAGCTACGGCGTCATAGTGAGGAGAGGCCACATCCGGACATCCTAGAGTTGAGGGTGTTCCTCCAGGTGGCCAAGAGAGAGGCGGAAAGAGAAAGGCTAGAGAGGGAGAAGGAGAGAGAGGGCAGAAGATCCATGGAGGCCCAGGTGAGGGAGCTCCAGCTAGGCCTTCGAGCTATGGGACAGAGGCTAGAGAACATGGAGGCAAATTATGAGAGGGCACGAGAATTCGGAGAGTGACTCTGCCAGTCCGGCCAGCTCCATATGGGTGGCTTCTTTGCTACGCCAGGGGAGCATTAGCGGGTTGCCGTTGCCGAGCAGGCGCCACGAGGCGAGGCGAGTGCTACTGTACGGGGCTCTAGAAGGCCCCTAAGGGACCCGACTGGCATGCCATGGAGTCTTACCACTTCCTTCAAATACAAAGCAGCCAATACATCAACCGTCCATCTAGACTTAATTGGTAAGAAATGGGCTGACTTTGTCAATCGATCGACAATCACCCATATTGCATCAAATCCACCACGAGTCCTAGGTAGACCCATAATGAAATCCATGCCAATGCTTTCCCACTTCCATTGGGGTATGTCGAGTGGTTTCAGTTTCCCTGCCGGTCTAAAATGTTCAGCCTTAACTTGCTGACAAACCAAGCATCTACTCATGAAGTCAGCAACTTCCCTTTTCATATTCATCCACCAAAAGGATCTTTTCAAATCTCTGTACATTTTAGTGCCTCTAGGATGAATGGTGTATCTGGATCTATGAGCTTCCTCAAGAATCTTGTTCTTTATTCCAGCTTCATCAGGTACACAAGTTCTGCCCTTAAATAACAATCTTACATTGTCAGCCAACATGAAGTCTGGTCTGCAGCTCAAGCTTCCCTTGATCTCTACCAGCTCGGGATCATTATCTTGCAAGGACTTGATTTCCATCAACAGTTCGGGCTTAAGTTGAATCTGTGTAATTATAACCCGATCATTGTCAATATTAAGATCCAGGCTAGACAATTGTTCCAGTAGCCTCCATTCTTGTAACATGAGACTTGACAATCTAGCTACAGGCTTCCGGCTTAATGCATCTGCCACAACATTGCCTTTTCCTGGATGATACTCAATCGAGAAGTCGAAGTCATTCAAGTACTCCAACCATCTTCTCTACCTCATATTGAGTTCCTTCTGAGAAAATAAGTATTTCAGACTCTTATGATCTGAATACACTGTGAAAGTTTCTCCATACAAGTAATGCCTCCAAATCCTCAAGGCAAAAACTACTGCTGCTAGTTCCAGATCATGAACAAGGTAATTCTCCTCATGCTTCCTCAACTGCCTAGAAGAATAGGCAATCACTTTCCCATGCTGCATGAGTACACAGCCTAAACCAATGCCTGGAGCATCAGTATATACGACAAAACCTCCTTCACCAGAAGGTAAAGACAAAACAGGTGCAGTGGTCAAACATTCCTTCAAAGTCTGAAAGCTTCACTGGCAATCTTCTGACCAATCAAATTTGTTTTCCTTGCGGGTTAACCTTGTCATTGGTACCGCAATCTTAGAGAAATCCTTGATAAATCTTCGGTAATAGCCTGCCAGGCCTAGGAAACTTCTAACTTCCGTCACACTGGTAGGCTGCTCCCAATTTTTCACTGCCTCTACCTTTGACGGATCAACAGAAATCCCTTCCTTGGTGATGATATGTCCTAGAAAGGACACCTCTTGCAGCCAGAATTCACACTTACTGAACTTGGTATAAAGTTGATGATCTCTCAATAATTGTAATGCCATCCTTAGATGTTCAGCACGCTCCTCTTCACTCTTGGAATAAATCAAGATGTCATCAATAAATACCACGACCCATTGATCAAGATAGGGCCGAAATACATTGTTCATCAACTACATGAAAGCTGCTGGAGCATTCGTTAGACCAAAAGGCATAACGACAAATTCGAAATGTCCATACCTGCTGCGGAAAGCTATTTTATAGATATCCTCTTCCATAATCCGCAACTGATGATATCCAGATCGAACATCGATCTTAGAGAAATACTGAGCTCCCGCTATCTGGTCAAATAATTCATCAATCCTCGGCAATGGATATTTGTTCTTGACAGTCAATTGGTTCAATTGTCGATAATCGATGCACAACCTCATCGAACCATCTTTCTTCCGGACGAATAATACAGGGGCTCCCACGGAGAAGTACTAGGATGAATGAAGTCCTTCTCGAGTAATTCCATCAACTGCTGCTTTAACTCCCTCAGTTCCGCAGGAGACATACGATAAGGAGCCTTGGAAATAGGAGATGTGCCCGGAATGAGATCAATAGAAAAGATACCTTCTCGCTTAGGCGGAAGTCCTGGTAGTTCCTCTGGAAAGACATCGGGAAAATCTCGGACAATAGAAATGTCCTTGATCTCAATCTGCTGCTCAGGGGTTGCATAGACAAAGGCTAGAAAAGCCTCGCATCCTCGTCTCATCAGCTTATCAGCTCGAAGAGTCGAAATAAGTGAAACAGAGTTGTGGTGCTTAACTCCCACAAAAGAAAGCCTTGGGTGCCTAGTAAAAGACACAGAGCCAGAACTACAATGAACATTGGCCTCATATCTGGCCAACCAATCTGCTCCTAGGATTACATCATAACCCTTCATGTCCATGCAAATCAAATCAGCTGGAAGGTTATGTTCACCAATCATAACCTTACTAGAAGGATAGAAATGCTGGATTGCTGATCTAGTACCAATAGGGGTTGAGATCTCTAACGGAGAATCCATCAAAATAGGTTCCACAGCTAAAGACTTAGCAAATCTCTGAGAAATAAATGAATGCGTGGCACCAGTATCAAAAAGAACAAATGCTGGCTTGTCGAGTATAATAAGAGTACCTTCGACGAGTCCACCGTCCTCAGCGGTTCCTGCTTCATCTGCATGCAAGGCTTGGAGCTTGCCTTGCGGCTTCTTGATGCCTTGAGGTTTTGCCGGGGTAGCTTGCTCAGATAAAAGAGTACAGTCAGAGATACGGTGCTCCTTGCTTCCACATCGCAGATAGGCACCTAGCTTGCGCCATCAATCCTCCATCTTGTGACCAGGATTATTACAAAACTTGCACACGCCCTTGAATGGAACAATAGGGCCAGGCTTCTTGTCTTCGCGCTTCGGCATCTTGCCCTTCCATGATCCGGACCCGCTCCACGAACCAGGTCCACTAACGGGCCTCTTCTTGGTATACCCGGGTTTGACATTCCCGGAACCCGTAGGTTGTTCCTTCTTTGCACCTTTTCCACGGATTCTCTCCGTCATTTCTAGAGTATCTTCTAGAACTTGAGGTTTTCTCACCATTTCAGAATATGTAGAGATTTCCATCGGTGCCAATTGGTTGATATAATGTAGCCTCAGACTGTTGAGAAAACGCTTCGCCTTCATCTTCTCGGTGGATATCAAGTGGGTAGCATATCGAGATAGCCGAGAAAATTGCGCTTCATATTCTACCACAGATAGATTGCGCTGCTTCAAAGTCGTGAACTCCGTTGCCTTCTTCTCTTGCACTCTATCAGAAAAATACTTGCTATTAAAGAACCCTTCGAACTCCTCCCAGGTGACTTGCTGATCACCAAGGGTCACTTTCACTGAATCCCACCATGTTCTTGCATCCCGTTCCAGTTGAAATGTAGATAAAAGGACACGCTCTTGGTTGCTGCATTGCATTACTTCAAATATCCTTCCCATTTCATCTAGCCAGTGCCCGGCTTCATCAGGGTCAGTCGAGCCACCAAATCTTGACGGATTCATCCCCCGAAAGTTCCGATATAAGTCGCCGGTGCCATGGTGTGCCGCTCCTGCTTGAGCCACTTGCTGTAAAGCCTGTGTAAGGCCTTGAACAGTGCGCTGCAAGTTCCTCCATTCCGTGCGATCAGCTTCCATTGCCAAAGCCTACACGTGGAATAAGATTACTCAGGTCCGTTAAAAATAGATAATATCGCAATTAAGGTATGGACTTAACCCAAGTTTCTACCCAATCTCACTAGGTCAGGTCCTAGACTTTTACAAGGTTAGGGATCCTATGATAACACTTAGAACCCTAAAACTTAGAAAACCTAGAACTTAAGAAAACCTAGGAATGTGAAACCTAGGGCTCTGATACCAACTAAACTGTCACGCCCCGACGCGGAATATCGGGTCGTACAGTCAGAAACTAGCTGGAAAGAGAGAGAACTAATCTAAACATTTACACAAGTGCTAAGAAATGGAAATAACTTATTGATCATTAAACAAACCATAACTGATACAATAACCTCAAACCAATTCAATACAACTGAGACATCAAACACTTAACCACAATAACATAACTGAAACTAAACACTCTCCAAAGCACAACTAATAGGAGGATAACACTGCCAACACACTAGAACTGGTGCACTCGAGACATCACTCCTGCCCATCCCCGATGGTAAGCTCGTCACCTACACTGCCTGGAAAGGGGGAAACAACCACTATGAGCTGACGCTCAGTAGGAAATAACAGGCAAGTTTACATGATTAACAATTTAATTACATTTTCACATGACATGCTAATAAAAGAAATAATTGACGATACAATGAAACAACGAAATGAAAAGATCTTGCAAGGTCAAGAAATATATAATTGATGAGGATTAACAAGAGTAACAAATACAAGAATTTACAACAGGAGATAGTAGTAGAGAATTGGCCAACAAGTAAATATTTTAAACATCATTTCAAACACAATCAAGTAACAAGAGTAACAAGAGATTTTATGTCATAGATGTTACACAAGTCATGCACTCGGTGCAATGCCTCACCATGTCATTATAACATCCCATGGGCTCAATAATTTTTCGGGCGCTCTCCCCAGGACCAGACCGGGCCCCTATGATGCGTTGGCATTGATTTATTGGATCCAAGATCCCACGTTGTCTAGACATTCAGTCAAGTTTAATGGCCAATTTAATCAGAGGAATTACTATCCATAAGTTCGAGATTTAAAAGGACTAATCCGTCCTTGGATTCAAGAGTACAAAACATGGTAAAAACTCACCTCTTAGAGTTATACGGCTAACCCTGGGCCGTACTTACAAGAGTTGGACAAGAACTTAGTCCACGAGGTCAAGAAAGAACAACTGACAGTATGCCGCTCCTAAGAATGAACGGTAAGTTCTAGGCTGTATATCTAGAAGACATTAAGACCCATGAACAAGATATACGATCCATACGGGCCGTATTACAGATATGCGGTCCAAGAGAATCCGCATAAGGTTTAAATGGTTGTATTCCAGCCACGCCGCCTAGGCTTGGCTAGAAAGCTAGAAAAGATACCCTATAGGACTCCGGGATGCCAAAGACAGGGTACCACTAAACCAGGGCCTAGTACACTGTCCAATGGTCTATCCAGGGCCTAATATTTGGTCGAAGAATGATCAAGGTTAATCGACCAACTTAATGGTACAAGCCAAGTATATACGATAGTTATCGGGCGTAAAATCGGACATACGGTTCCTTACGACCCCGCATGTCTCTTTAGCCCATTTCGATCTAAAACTTAAAGCCAGCAGTTCAAACATGTAAATCAGAGTTTGCTGGTGGTCTAACAGGTTCTTAACAGGGATATAATGAAATCCCGTGATGATGGTAAAGCCGCCGGATAGAGTTTCCGGGGGTAAAACCAAGACTAGCACACTAATCGGCTAACGACTTGTTAAAAGTCGGTAAGTTGGTCACGCTGTTTACTGTAGTACAGCAGCTAACCAGCAAGCTAATAATCATATTAATCCTAATTTCATGTCAAATTACCAAGGATTAAGTTTTACATTAAGTCAAAATGCCAAAAAGATTAATCAGGAAGATAACGTGTATGAACAAGATCACGTAAGTTGCGTATGAATGAACATCATGCAATTAACGGAAATTTAGTTGCATAATTAATCATTTATCATGTGGGTTTCTATTTTACTAATTACCATTTAAGATATGAAAATGAATCATATAGAACATGTGGTAAGTCATTTTCTGAAGGGATAAACGGTTCTGGATGGACCGTATATCCTGCTGGGCTTACAGGGGGGCTGAACGGGGTGCTGCTGTTCTCTGGGAGTTGGGCGGCCCTGGGCTGACCGCCCAAGGGGTTGGGCGGCTCCCAGAGGACCGCCCATCCCTGGATATGTGGTCACTCAGGGGGCCGTTTATCCTGCAGGGGTTATGTGGTCACTTCAGGACCGTCCATCTAGTTGTGTGGTCAGTTAGGAACCGTCCAACCAGGTTGTGTGGTTAGTTTAAAACCGTTTATCTATGAATACACCAGGGTCAAAATCTAGGGTTGAGTTGTGCGGTCTATCGTAAGATCGTCCATCTCTGGGTGGTCTCCGGTCATCCCTTCCATGTCCGATGAACGCCGGGAAGGTTAGGGTTGAAGGGATATGAACTAAAAAGCTAATAACTCATGGAAACGGATTCCAAATAAAAGGCTTTTGGTACCGTTGGAAAGCTTATGAAGAATACTATCTAACAGTAAATTCAATTTCATATTTACTTGCTGAAATCGAGATCTATAAAGGCAAGTACACTAGAAAGCCTCGTTTTGACATGCTGTTACTAAATCGTAAAATTCTCACGATATAAACAACAAAATTTGGGGCTTTATATATCAAAAGAAAGCTAACTCGATGCTGAATCCAACCATATATGACATGCTATATGGGGATCCAGATTAACAGTTCGAAATCATGATTTAATTTGAAAGAATACATCAAAAACTACGTCTAGACATGCTCTACTCAAATTAGAAATTCTCTAAACATGCTTAATAACATTTAGGGCTTTCTACATCAAATGAAAGCTAACATGATGCTGATTATAACCATATAGGGTAATTAAAGTTTGGTCTGTTATAACCTACCTCAATCAGAGAGAGAAGGTACAAAGCTAGAATGGAGCACGATCTAGACAGCCCTTCACAAAAATCACGATATCTCCCTAGATACCTGATAAAATTAGGGCTTTTACTACCACTGGAAAGAGCTCGTCGAGAGGAAGAAAATGATGTATTGATATGTAAATTTTGGTTGAGAATTCCTACCTCAATCGAAGGAACAAGGAAGAAGGAGGACGACGGGATGCCGACACACCTCCACTAATCTCCAGATATCTCCGTGGATCGACTTCCAATGCGGCTGCTGCGGCTACCAAAGAATTCTAGGGTTGAAGAGCTTTCTATCTATAGCTCACACACCTTCTGGAGCCTTCAGAGCTGGGAGAATTCGACGGGGCAAGTAGTGTTTGAAACGGCGCCGAAAAGATTGACTTCAACAAAGCTCGGCCGACTGCGCATTTTAGGGTTAGGGTTTCGAGGAATTGATAGAAGGCTATTGATCCTTAGATCGTGGCCTTCCATTTGCCACCGGTTTGAGCTCATTTGGTGGAGTATTAAGCTCTAATTTCGTGATTTAAGTTAAGGTTAGGTAAGTGTGCACTTTTGGGCTTAATCACTAATTAGATATTACTACATATTTTTATTAGGTCGACCACAGAAGATAAAGTTGCTAACTACATCGACCTTAACCTGTTTACCATTTTTTTGGATTTTTATAAAATAGTCAGATTTTCACTTATTCTATTTCTAAGGAATTAAATATTAAAAAAATCCGAAATTCAAGCATTAATTCATTAAAAATTCAATTTTCGGTTAATAAAAGCTTAATAAATACATTGGGCTTAATAAAAAATTATGGGTATTACAAAATTTAATCTCTCTATTACTTTATTGGGGGTGCTACACCCTCCCCCACTTAAAAGAATTTGGCCCCCAAATTCAACTATATATATGGAGATAGGAAGGATACGAAGTACTTATAACACCACAAGAAAAATGGGAAATACCGACGGTATTTTCTGACTAAATTTTTTTTTTCGGCAATACATCGGAATGTTTTGTCAATCTGACAGAAATATATTGTGTCACAAATTCATCGGTAATTATGGACTATTTTTCGACATAATATTTTTGTCAGAAATACGTCTGAAACTTTCGACAGATAAAATTCACGTCGAAATTAACGTCGAATATTTCGGACGTATCTCCGACAAAAATCTGTTTCGTCGAAAATAAATAAATGCATTTTAAAATACATGAATAGTTTACGACTGATAAATATAAGGTCGCACATTCGTCGAAAACTTGCCGACGTATCTCTAACAAACCTTTATCCGTCGAAATATTTCGATAAATAATTAAATAGTTTTCCACCCTTCCTATTATTAATAAATATTATTATATTATTATATTTATTAATTAGCACTTTTATGGTTTTTCGTCAGTTTTGTAATTATTTTATGGTTATTGGCAAGTGGACCAATGGGAATTCAGAAAAATAAAATATTTTATCCACTTGAATTCCCTTTGATGTTGCTTGAGTCACCTTCTTCTCGTAGACACACGATAGTCACCTTGGTTTTTCTGGTTGCACGCCATTTCTTCTCTTTTTTTTTTCTGTACGTGGTTTTCACTTCGTTATGTAAGCACTCCCTCTTCGCACGGTATGGAGACCCACAGATGTTGTTACGACAAAGAAGGACTCTTGACAGAATCTTGATAAAAAAACTCTTTCATCTGTAAACATAGCAGTTTATCTGTTCAGACGCTTATCATGCACCGTAAATTGGAGATAATCCCGTTCCTTGATCTTAGATGAGTTTAAACAATGTCCTTTGATGACTAGGAAAGCTTCAGATCCGTGTTGGTAGAGTTATTAGGAAGCCCATACATGCTTGAGTTTCTTCAAGTTTCACTGCCATAAGCTATTTGTCACTGTTACATAGTTATTTGTCACTTCTAATGGGCTATTTGTCACTCATAACGAGATATTTATCACCCTTATCCTATGCTAGGCATCGGGTTGGTTTCGCTTCATAACATATTATGACTTCTATTATCCATTTATCACCCTGAAGAGACATATGTCAGTCTCGAAGCCTATTTGTCACCACTGATGACTATTTGTCACCACTATGCGGTGTTAGTCGTCGCACTTGATTTTGGCTTATCTGACTAATTGGCTCCAAAACTTCAAAATATGTTCTTCTTTCTGTTGCAAGAGAGACAATTAATAAATATAATAGTATAATTATAAAAAATGTAAATAAAAAATGTAAAAAATCATAAAAATTAAAAACCAAAGGTTGCGATGTTGCCATCCACAAGGTGATGTGAGGGTATGCCCTTGTGAAATGGACAATACCACAAGGTGATTATGTAAACATGACAAAAGTCACGAATGAAGGAAATACAATAGAGTAGGTGGAAATTGAGCAAGTTCAAATACAACAGACACACTACATTATAATAATTCGTAGCACATATACTATTAGGCCATGTTCGTTCAGCAATTGTCATATATTTGGAATCCTTTAATAACCCACGACCTACCAACATGTCCCTCAACCTTGCATTCTGAAGACTTTGTTCAACAGCAGTGACCTTCTATTAGACTTTTATCATTATTATATTAATTGAATATCATTTTCATGGTTTGTAAGAAAGTCATGTATTTATTGATTATCATTGTTTATGGATTTTTATTATTATTATATTTATTTTCTCTTTTGGGTTCACCTTTCGCATGTGAGAGAAGCAGAGTAAAATGTATGACGAGGGTGATGAATGCATATTTTTGGTGACAAATAAATTGACAGAGGCAACAAATACACATTAGGGGTGACAAATAGGTGAACAGGGGCGACAAATGCACATGATGGATGACAAAAGGCTCTTAACGGTGAAAAATGCACAAAGACGACGTCTCTCAGGAGCAAAGGCGATGGCTACTGCATTTTAAAAGTGAAAAATGCCTATTAGTGGTGACAAATATATCAACAGGGGGACAAATGCACATGAAGGGTGACAAATGGATCCTAGCGATGAACTGTGAGCATGAAGATAATCCCTACTAATATTAGAACCATCGACAAACCCTGCTACTTATAGGGGAAGAACTCTGCTTCGTAAAGGTAACCCCTACCTGCGATGGATGTTATCCTTCATTTGATGGCAACCACATCACACAAAGATCAAACATCCATCATGCAAGCAATGGTTGCAGAAAAGGAAATTATATTGATAGGGGAAGAGGGTACAAGCGGTTACTCGTCCTCTTTGGGACGAAACCTGTCAGGTTGGAGGTTTGTCACCCCCTTGTTACAAAACAGGCAGTCCACCTTTGTCAAGGCGTCCCGCCACCCTTGCAGGTACCCCTGCTTGTATTCCTATGAAACATCGACGCCGCTGCTTTCGCCTGATGGCTGGTCCGGCACCGACAGGGCTTCCTTTCGGAAGCATAAACGTTTGGCGGGAACTGACTTCTCAGACGAAGACATCTTCACGAGACTTTCGGAAGCACAGATGTCCTTCGTGTTCCCCCCAGAGTCTCTATTTATAGGAAGGAGATGAAACCCCCAGAGGGCAAAAGAGTGTTCGTGCCTCCCCCAACATTTCTGACTCTCGGTCCTTCCTTTTTGCCGGTCATGAGATCGCTTGGACCGAGGTTCCTTTCGCCCAGTTACATCAACCGCATAATAGACGAGAGGCCGGAGGGAGATACTGCAACGGCTAACATCGCATAGTGGTGACAAATAGTCATCAGGGGTGACAAATAGGCTTCAAGGCTGACAAATGTCTCGTAACGGTGATAAATTGATAACAAAAGTCACAAGATGTGATGAAGCCGTTGTATATATCTCAGTGCTTTTGATGATAACAAAACCAAGGACATATACTTGTTCACGTGCTTAGAACTAATACCTGAAGTGATTCCATAAGCTATCATGCCGGATTTCTTCACGTTTTTTGCTTAAGTGTTTAGCATTTCAAATGCATTTCCAAGAAATCAAATGAACTTGAAATAAGTTTTAACCATTCATTCAATCCATGTCTCGATTATATGGATACATTTTTCTGGGCTAAACTCTTCATTTTACAGGTTTTTGACAGTCCGGTCGACCTCCGGTCTGACCCCGGTCGACCTGGAATAACAGAATGGACCTTTCTACAGCCTGTCTCAGTGGCGGTCAACCGCCCCCTCAATCCCGGTCGACTGGGATTCCTAGGGACCGGCCTCCTGTTGGTTTCTTAGTGGCGGTCAACCGCCAGCCCCTGGAGGTCGACCGCCAGCCCCGAGCTGCCCAACATTGTTCACTTTGTAACACTTCGAGGAAAGCTCTCCCTCTTGGTATTGTTTAATCCCTAAGCAACCAAACCCTCCAAATATTGTGGATCTGGTCTGGGGGAGTCCTTGGACCATTCAAAAATCTATATAACACATACAAGAGGGTAAAGAAAACCCTAATGCTCAAGTAGGATCAAGAAGGCAACCAAAGGGGAAGAGAAGGGAGCTAGCACTGTAGACGTGAACAGTGCTCCGAGAAGAGTTCTTCATCATTCTTCATCCATCCTCAAGTGAAGATCAAGCCATATCTGAAGGAGGTCAATCCCAATCCAAGTGGAGTTCAAGCTACATCCAAGAAACTCTTCATCAACTAAGGGGGAGCATCAATCAAGCCCTTTCTTTTGTGTTCCATTCTTAATCTTTCTAAGCTTCAAGTGTGCTTGTTTTGTAATTCTAAAACAATCTTGTGTGTGTGTGGATCTTCGTGAATCCGTGTGTGTGTGGAGTTAAGTCTGATTAGCTTGGTGTGTGTGTGGTTAGGTGTCTTTTACACCTTCGTGGGAGCCTTCATCTCTCAACGTCTGTGTGTGTGTGTTCGATCTTGTATCTCTTCACAAGATAGTGTGTGGATCCTCAGAGTCCGTGAGGGGCTGATGTAGGTTGCCGTTGTGGCATCTGAACCACCTAAAAATTGTTGTCTCAGTGTGGTTTGTTTCTTTTCCTCTATCTCCCTTCTGTGCAAATCGTAAGTGTGCATTCTAGTTCTGATTTTTTTCTCGTTAATCCTGCATAATCTTTTTATCACCAAATAGATTTTGCTATGTCAGCTGGCATTTGTTAGTTTTGTTTCTCATATTATCATCCTATCACATATTTTATAAAAAGCCAAAAAAGTTTTCTTAAAACTACAACACCCAATTCACCCCCCCCCCTCTTGGGTGCCATTTAATCTCGGGACTTCAATTGGTATCAGAGCTAAGGCTCTTTCTTTCACAGATCTAACGATCTAGAGTAAGATCCGGTTAAATGGCAAACAAGGGTATGATACCCGAGGGTCACTGCATCAACCGTCCTCCCTTCTTTGACGGTTCAAACTACTCGTACTGGAAAAATAGAATGCATGTTTTTCTGAGGGCTCAAGAGTACGAAGTTTGGAGAGTTGTAGACAAGGGTCCTCATAAACTCGGAGCTGATGAAGAAAAATGGACACCCAAGGAAATTAAGAATGCACAGCTAATTTTAATGCCATGAATATTATGCAATGTGTGATACACCCTAATGAATTCTCTCGTGTTTCTATGTCCAGCTCAGCTAAAGAAATGTGGGACAAGCTGTGACTCATATACGAGGGAACTTCAGAGGTCAAGGAAATCAAGGCAAATCTCCTAGTCACTGACTATGAGCTATTCAAAATGAAACCTGAAGAAACCAACTTCGAGATGTTTGCAAGGTTAACAGAGATCACAAATGGTCTCAAAAGTCTCGGGAAGGAATACTCAAATTCCGACTTTGTGAGGAAGGTGTTAAGGTCCCTACCGTCGGCTTGGCACACCAAGGCCACGGTGATTGAAGACTCAAAGAACCTGCCAACTCTCACCTTAGATGAACTCATAGGGTCACTCATGACCTATGAGATAAATATAAAGAGAACAGTTGATGAAGACATCAAGAAGAAAAAGGTCATTGGACTGAAAGCTCATCAATCCGGTGACAAATTTCAAGAAGGTGAATCAAGTGACGGAAGTAATGAAGAGGAAGAATTGGTGATGATAACTCGCCAAGTGAGGAAATTTCTAAGGAAGAAGAGAAATTTTCAAGGAAACTTCAGAAAGGGGCAAAGAAGGCCCACGCAAACCAAAGGCGAATCGAGCAAGCCAAGTAGCATCATATGCTACGAATGCAAGAAGTCTAGGCACATGAGAGGTGAATGTCTAGATCTAAAAAAGAAATTCAAGAAGGATAATTTCAAGAAACCCAAAGCCATGGTCGCCACTTGGAGCGACGAAGAAGATGAACCATCTGATGAAGAGATTCAAGAACTTGTGGAAAGCTTGTGCCTCATGGCACATGAAGATGAATCTACGGAGGTAAATTCTGACCCTGATTTCTTTTCCAATGAACAATGGGAATCTGAATATGAAAAGCTATACACTAAATACAAGAAAACCAAATCTGAAAATAAAACTCTCAAAAATATACTTGATGACTTGTCACGTGAAGATATCTTTGCCAAATTTGAGAAACTGGAACAGGAATGGTTTGAGGCTACGAAAGAAAAAGAAAGTCTACTGCAAATAATTTTAGACTGTGATAAAACCAAAGAGGAGCTATCATCCAAAATAATTGAAATGGAGGAAGCATGTGAAAAGATCACAATTGAAGAACAAATTCTGAAATCCACAAACTCAGAACTTGAAGAAAAGGCTGTGATTTTAGAAAAAGAAGTGGTTGATCTTCAGTTCACATTGTCAAGATTTGTTAAGGGCTAGCAAAATCTAGATAATATGTTGGGAAGTAAAGTCAATTTTCAAAAAGAAGGTCTCGGATACACTCCTCAGAACCAAAAATTGTTTGAGCATAAGATCACAACATCCTTGTTCATGAAAAAGATAAAAACCATGCTTCATGTTCCAAGCATGAACCAAAGCATGCTCAACCCAAACCATGACAGTTTCAAAGAAAGTTTGGACATGTTAACTGTTATCATTGTGGTAGATTTGGTCATGCTATTGTAAATTACTGGTTCAGACAAAACCCACCTAGAAATCATGTTTTTTGGACCATGAAGAGATTTACTCAGAACTAGACTAACTCCTACGGACCCAAACTGGCTTGGGTACCAAAAACAATTGCATGAGAATTCTTCTTCTTGCAGATATGTCTTGTAGCTAGGGGGAGCAAATGGTACCTGGATAGTGGCTGTTCAAGGCATATGACAGGGGACAAGAAAGTGTTCTCTACACTGCAAGACAAGAATGGAGGTTCGGTTGTCTTTGGAGGTCAAGACAAAGGTAAAATCGTTGGGATTGACAACATTGGTAAGAATTCTGAAATTCTTTTTGAAGATGTGCTTTTGGTGAAAGGTCTGAATAACAATCTACTAAGCATAAGCCAATTGTGCGATAAAGGTTTCAAAGTTGTTTTTGATGAAATCCACTGCATTGTCTTGAACAAAAACACAAATGAGATCAAATTTCTTGGAAAAATAAATAACAATGTCTATACTGTTGATATTGATAATGTTTCTTGTGATGATCTCTGCTTGGTTGCGAACAATCATGAAAATGCATGGTTATTGAAGAGGCGTGATCTCGCGCTGGTCCTGAGCGAATGGAGGATCACCGGATGATGAACTGCAAGACAGGGAAACAGACCAGAGGGCCCAGGGGGAATCCCTGGGGAAAACCCTCCGATGCTTAAGTCAGTGGAGCTATAGTGGGAGCAATAAAGGGAGGTGAGAGCTAGTGCGCGAGATCCCTCTCCACCAGATGGGTGAAGTGGTTCTTGCTCAGGAGCTTCGAGCGTATGATCGCTCTTTTTCTTCTTTTTCTTCCTCTTACCTTTCGCCAGAGGGTATTGTGAGCGACGTCACGCGGTTCGGGGAAGAGCGGAGAAGGACGCGGAGCGCGCGCGGGCTCCTTCTTTTTTTTGTTTTGTTGTTTGTTTGCTGCAACACAGAAATAAGAGAAGGGGGAGAAGGGGCCACCACGGGAGATTGCTCCGGCGGGGCGAGCAGGACAAGTGTGATATAGCAAAATATGGGGGTTAAACGGCCATAGCGGGAAGTGACTCGCCGCGGCCTCGGGGGGACGGGAATGGTGCAAAAATTAAATAACAAGAATTGAAACGGCCATTGGGGAAGTGACTCGCCGCGGCCTCGAGAATATGAGCAGATAATAAGATGACAGAATATGAAGAGAATACAACGAGCGGGAATTTAAACGGCCATCGGGAAGTGACTCGCCGCGGCCTCGATGATAAGAGCAGAATATAACAGAATATAAAGAGAATATAAGAACGGAAATTTAAACGGCCATTGGGGATGTGACTCGCCGCGGCCTCGATGATATAAGCAGAATATAACAAAACATAAAGAGATTATAGGAATAGAAATTTAAACGGCCATTGGGGAAGTGACTCGCCGCGGCCTCGATGATATAAGCAGAATATAACAAAATATAAAGAGAATATAGGAAACAGAAATTTAAACGGCCATTGGGGAAGTGACTCGCCGCGGCCTCGATGACAAGATGTGATCGCCAGGGGCCAAAAGACCCCAAAATAAGAAAGTGATCGCGCCTACCTCGAGAGCGGGAGATGGCGGGTTGCTTCTTCCTCTCCCTTCGGCCGGCCGACGGAGAGGGCTTTCCTCGGTTACCCTTGCAAAACAACGACAAACAAGTAACAAGTGGATTAGAAAGATGAAGGTGTAGTATTCAAATCCTTGCGATAAAAGTAACGAAATGATGGCAAGACACACACCTGGTTGGTGTTATCTTTTAAACCCCTCTCGGACTCGAGTGGGAGAAAAATGAGATGATGGATGCAAGAAGTATAAGAGAAGAGGCGCCCTTGTGAAGGGGGATAGAGGATGCAGTATGATGAATGTAAAGAACTATGAAGAAGAAGGGGAAGAAAAGGCTTATTGGATGAGCCGAGGGTGAAATCCGGCGGAGCTCCGGCAGCGTGGGGACGACGTGGAAGCGCGGTGGATGAAGACGACCTTCCTCTCGCGAGCGTGGGCACCCGAGAAGCCGGCAGAACCTCCACCTACAAAAGACCCGACGGGTTAGAAAATGACTCCGTAGCCTCTGGGCTCCGGCAGCCTATCGGATCACTGCTTAGCTCCCTCAGAACTGAGGGGGTGGGCCTCTATTTATAGGGCTCCGGAGGGTGGAGGCGTCCAGGACCCTGGACACCTCTATCAGGGCCGAAATAATATTTTATTCTATTTTTATTGATTTTTTTGGAATACTTTTGTGGAGGCGTCCAGGGTCCCGGACGCCTCAAGCAGGTCCACCGAAAACCGACGACGGCCGCACGCGGTTTGGCACAACGCGTGGTTTTGTGAGCGGCGCCTCGTGATTCAGAAATGGGCGCGTCCAGCTGACTGGACGTCTCTATAATTTGGATTTTTTCACACACGACAAACCATCGTTCGGTGGCCGGCGCCCGTGAGGGAGTTGATGGAGGCGTCCAGGGGCCTGGACGCCTCCAAAAGTATATTATTTTTTATTTTTCTTTTGTCTTTTATACAAGGGCTGGCATTTTAATTTTTTTTATTTGTTTTTATGGAGGCGTCCAGGGGCCTGGACGCCTCCATTAATAAGTATTTTTTATTTATTTTATTTTTTTATGCCAACTGCCATTTTATTAATATTTATTATTATTAGTTTTTATGGAGGCGTCCAGGGTCCTCGACGCCTCCATTAAAATATATATATTTTTATTTATTTTTGGGCCCTGAGAAAAATAATAAAATAATAAAATAAATTAAAAAGATGGGGGCGTCCAGGGGCCTGGACGCCCCCATTAAGACCCACCCGGGTCCTCAAATCAGGCGTCGGCGGCCGCCCGGTAGACCCCCTTCTTGATTCCGGAACCTCTTGATGCGTCCGACTAGTGTTGATGCCGTCCGAATGCCGTGACGAGACGATTCCGGATGCCGAAAAAGGCAGAAGAAGACCCGAGAAAAGGAAGCACTCGAGTGATTCAGAATGCGTAAGCCGTTGCGGGGCGTTGTATAGTAATATGAGACTTTCTCAGGAGGCGTCAAGAATGGCGTGTCTACAGCTGCCCCGCCTTGGCGTCTGCTTTGCAAGGGAGCGACACGTAGTGGAATGGTATCGAAGTGGAGTGGAGTGAAGTGGGAGCGGACTGATAAGTTGATGCCAAGGTGTGATGAGACATGCTTTTGACGTTACTGTTTGGAATCTTTCCTGGAGTTTCAATGAGGCGACCTTGAAGAAGGTCTTTCAAACATTGACGATTACTTGGACGGAGATCAAATAAGGGAGGGTGAGATGTGCGCTCAGGCACGAAACAAAAGGAGACCAACTTCTCGGTGTGGAAGTACCTGGGTCATAAACCGGAGGTTTCACCTTTGGGGAGCGGTTACCAGCCAATGTGGAAGTGCTGCGGCCAAGGTGGGTCAAAAAAAGTAAAGGAATATCTGAGGGTCTGTCCAAACAAGGGTCTCCTTTGGAAGAGCAGCGTAGGGCTGTCTCAAGGAAACTCAGTATTTCATTCGGAGTGGAATATCTCATATTTGTGGGAATTGGAGCACAACGGCTTTCACAATCGAATCACTTGAATGATCTTCCGCAATAAATCAAAGTCCTATATGAATGCATGCTGGGTTCAAAGAAAAATTTAAAACAAACAAAAATAGAAAATAGCCAAGGATAATATTGTCAACTTGTGAAGAACGGGTCAGGATACCGACCCGGTGAGCTGATACTGGGCTGGGGCCCATTTATCCGCGCACCAACTCACTGAATGGAACCGTCGTCCCCATTCTATCACAAGTTGACGGCCTATCCGTACAACCCAAATTCCTCCGGGATCATCATCATTTTTGTTGAAGGGGAATTCAGATCCCAGATTCGTTCGAGCCGCAAGGTCCTTGACATGTTCTAGTAGCGTAAGTATCATATACTATGATGCATGACAAGGTGGGACCAACCAATGAAAGGTGGGACAGGAGATAGGACAAAGACGTCCGTTAGTAAAACCTGCACAGGCCAGCAAAGGTTAGCAACATCATAAAGTAGCAGAATCATAGCAGAATCGCACCACAGTTCAAAGGAGATCCAGACAAAATCCTGATAGCGACTGCTGATGTGACATGTTCTGTCTTGTAGCGATCTTCCCTTCGTATAAGAACTCCCCTTAGGCTAGTTCATTCAAATGCACCAAGGTGGGTTTTGGAAGCTCAGGAGAGGAAGGAGAGGAGAATCTAGAGATTTCAGGATGGAAGGAGAGTCTTCCCGCGTTATGAAGAGGAGCAGGCCTAGCAGCGAGATCAGGCGACTCTCCGACCTCGAGGGTCATCTAAGTAGGATGATCTTGTCGCATATGGTAAGCTGATTCATTTCAAATTTCTCCACGTGAACCTTCTTCTTACTTACTTCCTTTCTTCTTCTTTCCTCTTCTAGCCATATCCACTCTTCCCAGGCCCGAGGAAGTTTTCCAAGCTGCCGTGGCTTTCAAAGCTGACTTCCAATATCTCCATTGGCATGAGGGCCATACTCTCGAAGTGGCATCTGCAGGGGCTCCTTATTCACGCCAAGCATTACGAGAAGATTCGTATGGACTGGGCGGCTATGGGCGCACTAGTGGAGATCTGGCATCCCCAGACCCACACTTTTATCTTCCCGACCTTTGAGGTGACCATCCTCCTCGAGGAGGTGGAACTTCTGCTCGGATTGAAGAAATTCAAGAGTGACGGGAAGGTGAAGGCTATGCGGATGCTGACACGGGAGACTTCTGAAAGTGTCCTTGGAAGCTTCATGCCGCCCGACGCAGCGCGAAAGGTCCGTACTCAAAAGGGGATCGATCTCCAAAAGCTTGCGGAGTGGGTCATGGACGCCCTGAGAGGGTCACCAGACGATGACTATTTGGAGGGAATCATGAAGGGGTTCACCATTTGTCTGGCGGGTGCTCTCTTGTTCCCTTATACCGACAACGTGGTGGAGGAAGACCAACTGGGTGCTATCTGCGGGATCTGGCGTGGAAAGAGGGTGGGACCCACCGTCCTTGCCTATCTTTACAGCGGTCTTACTGCCTCGAGCATGGGTAAGCCTCCATTTGGTTGTGCACTTGTCTTGAATTGCTGGCTGGATTTGCATTTCAAATTCGACCACCGCGAGGGAATGCCAATCGCTTCGAAGCTCTTCCAACAAAGCCCTCTTCATCACATAGCCGACGTGTTAGGCTTCGGTGGTACTGTAGTGAACCGCGTTCCGTGGCTGAAGAAACGTGAAGACTGGAGGTCTCACTTCCGCACCGTGACACAAGGTTTTTTTACTTGCGCACCGGCATGTTTGCTTTCGCTAGATCTCCTCATGAGGTCTTCTCCCGAAGTTGATCTTCAACTAATCGGCGCGACCGAGTTCGTTCTTTACAACGCGCATCGGTGCTGCCTCCAGATTGGCATCCCACGCCATTCGTTCCCAGCACCGACTGGCATCGTTCCTTTGAAGAAGAGGGAGTTGGGTACTGAAGCGGACGTGAAGGAAGCGAAGGCCATTAAAGCTCCCTGGAAGACAAGTGTTGCAGGAAAGGCGTTAGCGCACGTGGTGGAAGAATGCGAGCCGTGGAGGGCTTATGTAACCGAACTGGGGAAGTTAAGGCCTAAGGCGCCTAAACCCCTGATGTAGCTCATTCTGCTTTCTGATGGAATAAAATCTGGCATTTGGATGTTTCGAACCTCCGTCCCCTTAATTATTATCTTTTTTTGTGGTTTTTCTTTTTCTTTCCTTTTTTTCTTTTGTTTGGTTTATATACATACTTTAACCCACTTTTTCTTTTTATTATATTTTTTATTATTTTTTATTATGGGGGTGTCCAGACGCCTGGACGCCCCTATTTTTTTATAATTTTTTTATTATTATTATTATTTGATTTTTTTGGTTTGGGGACGTCCAGGGACCTGAACGCCCCTAATTTTTATTTTTTTTATTTTTTAATTTTTTGGTTTGGGGGCGTCCAGGCGCCTGGACGCCCCTAAGGTTTTTGAATTTTTTTAAAAAAAATAAAAAAGTGGGGGCGTCCAGGCGCCTGGACGCCCCAATTAAAGCTTAATCTATATATAGGGGGGGCTCCCCCCCTAACTCACTTACTGTTCATTCTGACCGTCCAGCCACTCCAAACGACCCATTCTTAGTCCCAATGGAGCGAGGAGGATCGAGCCAGGGTCCAGGGAAGCGGAAACGACTGGCTCGTCGTGCGAGGAGGTTGAGGGATGATGCCGAGGAGGCCGCAGCAGAGGAGATTGCTGCGGGTGAGGAGATGGAGGTG
Organism: Amorphophallus konjac; assembly: GCA_022559845.1. NCBI lineage: Eukaryota > Viridiplantae > Streptophyta > Magnoliopsida > Alismatales > Araceae > Amorphophallus > Amorphophallus konjac. The sequence goes on from CM040118.1 coordinate 420,861,120, forward strand.
CCGCTTCTGGCCGCGGAGGCCGCTGCGGATGCTGGTGACGCGGGAGAGGAGGATCACGACCCGGTAAGTACTTCAGAATTCTCACTTTGTGGTTCAATAGGCTAAAACGGGCGTGCGAGAGGCTGTGAGAGAAGGAGGCGTCCAGGGGCCTGGACGCCTCCACTTTTTTTTTATTTTTGTTTATTTATTTATTTACGTAAATAATAAAATAAAATTAAAAAATAAGGAGGCGTCCAAGGCCTAGGACGCCTCCATAATAATATATATATTATATATATATTTTTGTTTTTGGTTCCTGGATTTTTTTTTTGAAAAAAAGAAATAAAGAAAAATAGGAAGGAGGCGTCCAGGGGCCTGGACGCCTCCAAAAAATAATATATATATTTTTTTTAAAAAAAATAAAATAAAAAGAATAAATAGTATATACAGTGTTATTGTTTATTACTGTTCATGATGCTGATGTGTTCTTTGTTGGTTTTTGTGGTGTGCAGGGCGTGATGAAGGGCCGGATCAGCTGGTCCTTGGTGGTGGCAGCATACCGTGGGCTGCCGGATTTCCAGAGGGCGCGTGTGGACGCCATGGGCTTTGGAGCTTTCCTTAGGATCGAGCCCTTCCGGCTCGACCTTCCTCTTATCCAGGCATTGAGGGAGCGGTGGCACGCACCGAGCCGGGCGTTTTTGATGCCCTGGGGGCACATGGTGCCGACACTAGAGGACGTGGCTCGGATTACCGGGCTACGGGTTGACGGAGAGGCAGTCAGCGGGGTCACCTACCCCGACTACCGAGAGAGTGCCCTGGACCTGCTGCGGTTAGAGACGAGCGTGACTGATAGAGACAGCAGGGTAGTCGGCCGAGTGGAGATCATGGAGGCGCTCGGATTCGTCGACCCGCGCCAGCGGGTTAGCGAGACTGGAGCGGAGTTCTTGGCTCGACTGGAGGGGGATGCTCGTGCAGCTTTCACCCAGGATCCGAGCGAGAGGGAGCTGGTGGACCTAGATCTTCGGAGGTTTCTTTTCTTCTTCCTGGGCCGCCTTCTGCTGGGAACGAAGGGGGATGGCATCCACTGCTGTTTCCTCGGGATCTTGGCGGATCTGGACAGAGTGGGACACTACGCGTGGGGAGCGGCTCTGCTTGCCCATTTGATTGCTGATCTCTCCCAAACTTCAGAGAAGGAGACGACAGTCAGCGGCTTCGCACCTTTCCTCCAGGTAAACATTTTATTTATGCATTCCCACAGTTAAATATGCAATTATTGTACTAATGATGTATGATGGATGCAGGTGTGGAGCTATTACTATTTCCCGATGGGGAGGGCTAGGCATGGGAACTGGAGGGCCGTGCCTCTAGTGCGGCAGTGGAGGCCGGTCGTGGTTGCAGCATCCCACGGCTACCAGCTGGCGTCACTTCGTCGGGAGCTGAGCGAGTATCCCGAGGGCATGGTATGATGCGTATGATTTTTTGTGTTTTTTATGTATGTGACTGAATGGTAACTAATATGATGTATGTATGGTGATGCAGGTGGTGTGGAGGCCCTACCTGGGCATGGGCGATGCTGGCCAGCCCTGGGTTGTAGCGGGTCTTCCTCGCTTCGGGCAGGACGTGTGGGTCCATTGCCTGAACGAGATTGAGCCGCTGCGGCTTAGACTGGTCATGAGGACGTTGGGGCTAGCCCAGGAGTGGGTTGATGTACATGCGCCGGCCCGCATTGGGCGGAAGACCAAGGGGAAGGCGAAGATTGTGGACTGGCGTACGTGCTTCCCAGCACAGTACCAGGACTGGCAGCAGGGCGGGGTCCCAGTGGTGTCCCATGTACAGGACAGCACAGATTACATGAGACGATATCGAGCTACGTACGGGGACCGCCTCTCCTTGGGTGGTATGGCAGGGGTAAGTGAAATGAAATCGCTCCACCTTTCTATATGTATATGCATAGGACACTAACTTATGTGTAATGCAGGATGCTCGTGATACCATGATCGCCGACCTGCGGGCCCAGTTGGCGGACGCCAGGCGACAGTTGGTGGCCATCCGACAGGAGTTGGAGATCCTGGTGAGTTTATGTGATGCATTTTTTTGTGACCTGGATTTTTGATGCTTAGCCTTTGACTGACGTTTGCCCCGTGTTTCAGCGGGCCCACCAGACAGCGGCAGCCGGGATGGCTGGTGGAGCGGGTTCCAGTTCGCGGGGCCCTCCTCCGGAGGTTTCTGCCCTCCAGGAGCAGCTGGCGCACGCGGTGGCTCGGGCTGAGGAGGCCTAGCGTGACCGCGAGGCTCGAGTGAGTGTTTGCTTGGCCCCGCCCCTTTTCTAGCTGCTTTCCTTCTATCACTGTTCTCTTACGGTGCATGCGTGCTTTGACAGGTGGCCGAGATTCGGGAGGCCCTGGCCCGTGCTGTTCGTGCTGAGCAGGAGTGCGATGCCTGGGTGGCAGAGCGCGATGCCTGGGTGGCAGAGCGTGACGCCCGGATTGCGGAGCTGGAGGAGGAGCGTCGACGGGAGGCTGAGGAGCTCCCTCGTGACGTGCTGGATCTGCGGATCGCCCTTGAGCTGTCGAGGAGAGAGGCGATGAGGGAGAGAGAGGAGAGGGAGAGGGATAGGGAGAACGTGGAGAGAGAGAGGGAGAGCGTGGAGAGAGAGAGGGAGAGGGATAGGGAGAGAGAGAGGGAGGAGCGACAGCGGGATCAGACAGAGAGGAGGGCTCTAGAGGCCCAGCTGCTGGAGCTCCGATTGAGTCTCGGCACGGCGGAGGGGAGGCTTCGGGAGAGCGAGGAGCGGTACCAGAGGGCGAAGGAACGCGGGGAGCGACTTCGTCAGTCTGGTTCTTTTTCCATGGGCAGCTATCTAGTCTCTTCGGCCGAGGAGCGTCGTCGCGCCTTCGAGGCTGGAGTGCCACCGCAGGGCGAGGCGAGCACGACTTCTCAGGGTTCGCAGAGGCCCCCTAGGGATCCCCGGCAGAGGAGGGAGGAGAGAGATGACCAGGAGGGTGGCGGTGAGAGTTAGAGAGTTACTTGTACGTCACCCTTCTCACTGTATGATGTACTTTCGGCTATTATGAAATGGAAATGGCTTTTTTGTGTTGTGTGTACCTTTCTCTCTCCCACACTTTCTTCTTTACACTGAGTTGTCCTTTGAGGCACGCTCCGTGGGACCTTGCCCTGAACAGCGGGGAACTACGCTTTGCACAGGGGGATTCTGTTTCCTTTCTCCCCCTTTTGGGCGCGTCCAGGCGCGAGGACGCGTCTTAATCCTTGAATTCAAATTTAAAGCGTCGGGTGGCCTTTCTTCTCCCGTGTCTTACCCGCAAACGAGCCCGCCTTCTGTCGAAACTCGCTTGTCCCTTTTCTCGTCTTCCTCCTCTTTCGATCGATGGAGTTCGATGGGCCTGACCACGGTGAAGGTGGAGAGGGACGCGGGACCCCTCGCCCAAGGAGGGACGCGCCCGAGCATGGAACGGCGTCCATGGAGGAGGAAGGGCCGCTCCGGGCCCCCGAGGGACCCGAGGGGCCCGATGGCGTGGGAGGAGGTGAACACGGTCCGGTAGGTCCTCCGATCTCTTCCTCTTTTAATTCATTTTGGGTTTTGAAGCGAGTCGCGCGAGGGGGAAAGGGTTCGGCGAGTGTTGCACTCAAATGATGGACGCGTCCCAGACAGGGGACGTGTTCCTTTTGACTGATATGGGACCCCTTTCTTGGTGCAGGACATGGGAAGGACCCTGGGTCTGGCCGATGAGTGGGCGAGTGCGAACGAGCCGAGCCGCGTCAGGAGGGAGAGTCGCGGCAAGGCGAGGCTCGAGGAGTGGCCTGTACGTCTCCCTGGACAGCAAGGGGGTATACTGGTGCAGGACAGTGCCGACTTCCTGCGGTAGCAGAGAGAGAGCTATGCGGGGCTTCCCCAAGCTGGGGACACGCGTGGCATCGGTGGCTCGCGTGCCCAACTGTCAGAGACTAGGCGGCAGCTGGCCGTCGCTCAACATGAGTTGTCGCTCCTGGTAAGTTATGTGCCGCACTTTTAACTTCAGATTTTGGAGTTTCACTGACGGCCGTTGTTTATTTTGTTCCAGCGTGCCCAGCAGACAGCGATGGTGGGAGTGGCTGGCGGATCTTTCAGTTCCTCGGCCCCTTTTCTCGAGATTGCCTCCCTCCGGGAGCAACTTGCCAGTGCGGTGGCCCGCGCGACCCGGGCGGAAGAGGAGCGTGACGCCTGGGTGGCGACTGTAGCGGAGCTGCGGCATCGCGGTGAGGAGAGACCTTCTCCAGACATCCTGGAGTTAAGGGTTCTTCTGCAGATCTGCAGATGATGAGGAGAGAGGCAGAGAGAGAGAAAGTCGAGAGAAGGTCCGAGCGACAGCGGGATCTGACCGAGAGGAGGGCCTTGGAGGCCCAAGTGAGGGAGCTCCAGCTGGGCCTTCAGGCCGTCGTGCAGAGGCTAGGAGGGATGGAGACGCGCTACGAGAGAGCGCGAGAGTTCGGGGAGCGACTCCGCCAGTCCGGTCGCTTTGCCGCCAGTGGCTTCTTTGCCACGCCAGGGGAGGAGCAGCGAGTCACTGCTGCGGAGCAGGCGCCCAGAGGCGAGGCAGGTGCTACTGCACGGGGATCCCGGAGGCTTCTGAGGGACCCTCACCTCGGGGGAGAGGAGGAGAGTGCCCAGAGAGATGAGTGATGGTGAGGATTGGCGAGCTAGTGGACCCGCCATCTCTCTATGATTGTAGTGTTTGTGACAGCTTATGTAGAATTATGAATGGAGTGATTTGATTTTTTGCTGTTTATTTGTTCTTTTGTGCGTTCCTTCTTCCCTACACTTCTTCTCCTTTGCACTGTTCCCATGTGATAGGTCTGTCGAGACTCCGCCCCGAGCGGAGAATCGCGTCTTGTTGTGACCATTTTCCACGGGAATCTGCCGTCGAAGTCAATAATGACGGCCCTAGTTTCTTTTCCCGAATGTTGTGTCAAATTTTGCGGACGTCCTCCAAATCATGATAGGGTATCCCTAGACAACATAGGGGGCTAGTCGTCATATTCTTCATCCAGTCAATCACCCTGTGCGAGCAGTGAAGCGACACATGGGACCGCTTGGGCGGTGCCTCATTGCGAGGGCTATTATTGACAGGTGATGGAGGCAATCTTGGCCCGCACTCCTTCCATTTCTATAAATTCTTGTCCCTTTTATCTTCCCAGGTATATCGAGGACTAACTCAAGGAGCACAAGTTCTTACAGGAGAGGAGGAGTTCAAAATTCTGAGAGTTGGATGGAGGGCGAATCTTCCCATTCCTCGAAGAGAAGCAGGTCCAGTGGTAGTAGTTCCAGGAGGCTTTCAGACCTTGAAGGGCACTTCAGCGAAGGGGCCCAATCTCAACTCGTAAGCCAAGTTTTCTTGCCCTTTTCTCATTCTTTCTTCCTTTCTTCCGACCAAACCTCACCCCTATTCCTTGTATGCGTAGGTTGTGATGAAATCACAAATCTTATGGGAGTTGGTAGTAGCAGCGTACAGGGGCCTCCCAGATTTTCAGAAGGCGAGGCTAGACGTGATGGGATTTGGTACCTTCCTTCGGATCCAGCCGATCCAGCTTGACCTAGTCCTGATCCAAGCTTGTGTGAGAGATGGGACCCAGTGAGCCGGGCATTCCTGATGCCCTGGGGGCACATGGTGCCCAGCTTGGAGGATGTGGTCCGGATCACAAGCCTGAAGGTAGAGGGCGAGGCAGTGACCGGAGTCACTTACGCGGACTATAGAGAAGGTGCCCAGAAGTTACTGGGTTTGGACCTGGATGGTCAGAAAAATAGGTCGGTAGCTAGGGCGTCCCTGATGGATGCATTAGGGCTCACCGACACTCGTCGGCGGGACGATGAATCCTCAGAAGAGTTCATGGAAAGGATAGAAATAGGATGCCGCACTGTGTACTGCACAGATTTCGGCGACTGGGAAAGATGCAACATAGATTTGAGGAGATTTCTCCTCTTCCTTTTGGGGAGATTGGTACTGGGCTCGAAAGGGGACGGTATCCAATGTTGCTTCCTGGAGCTGATGTCAGACCTTGAAAGAGTAGGGTATTATGCCTGGGGAGCCGCCATGCTGGCACACTTGTTTGCAGGCCTATTCCAAGAAATGAATTGTGAGATGACTGTGAGTGGTTTCACACCATTCATCCAGGTATTTTTTTGTTTTTGCTTGTTTTGTATTTTTTTTTGTTTTTGTAAAGTTCTGATGGCCCGCCCCGAGCAGCTGTGGAGCTATTATTACCTTCCTATGGGGAGAGCTCGGCATTGGCGACCTGCAAATATGTACATTTTCTCTTTTCCATTTTTTTTGTTGCTTTTATCATTTCAATTTTTTTCTTGCTAACGCCTGGCAAGCACCCAAATGGCACCTAACCTACGTGAGATAGGGGTTTCTTACTAACCTCCCAGGTATCCTAAGTGCACATCTAGGTTGATTTGGGCCTCTAGACCCCTCGAATGATGATCACGCCGGCTAAGACTTACCCTGATGACAATACCGTCATGCCATGCTTAGGCTCCCAGTTGCTTCCGACCACAGGGATTCACCCAAAAGGTGTTTGAGGTAAAAGATATGCCCGACCCGGGTCTATTTCCTCACAACTCTAGATGGTATATGATGGAACACCCTGAAACCCTAACGACCAACCGCGCGACGCTGACCCGGAATCAGACGCCGTCGCACCTATAGGTGACGCGCTTGCATTGGCCTAAGCCCGAGGTTAAACAAGAAGACATCAAGGTGGTAAACAGGGGTCTTGACCAGCCAGAAACACAGAGACTCCTTCCCAGCGATAGCTTTTGCTTTTCAAAGTAGGCAACCAAATGTGTATATTAAAATAAGGTCGCAGACCCTAGGCAGTTTTCACCCTTCAGAAACTCCATCGAACCTTCATCTTTAGAGGGAGAAGGAAGAGCGTAGGGGATAAACCTCCTGAGAGGACCGGCAAGGCCGTTAACCCGGCGAGCGAATAAGGGCCCATTAACTCTTTCCTTTCGGTCAACTTCGGACCAAATCTCGAGCATTTACATTCCACGGCCCCTTTTGTGGATTCAGACTTTTGCTTTGAGGGGTTCCGTTTATCGCAACAGGCACGGTCACGACCAGGCTTTTCCTCTTGATTTTGATTTTGTATTTCTTTTTATGAGGGAGATATAGTCGTTTGACGTTTGTGGGCTCCCTTTGTGTATGCCTGCGGGGACACTGCCCTCTTCTCGTGCACTGATCGATGCTCGAGGAAATGGATCCTACTCTTGCCCTTGGGGTTTGAGTTTCGGTTTCTCATGCTCAGCGTTTTAAGGGCGCCGACTGTCTCATTTGGTCGAAGAGAAAAGAATAAAGATTACAGCTTCCGGAGATCTTCTAGGTGTGGCCCTACCGTAGGTGATGCTACCAACTTTTTTTGAATAAAATACATAAGTGAACACATGTTAGCTTCCTTCGAGCGAGCATAGGCCGACGTGGCCGGACAGGGGTCTCCACGGTTCTGGCAAACCAAGACCCGGTGCCTACCAAGCCTTAATGGGCCCTATCCTAACATGAAGGTTAAATGTAGGGACTTAACTATATGGTGACTGCCGGGCATCGGCATTTTGAATTTTTCATATTTTTAGTGGTTTTCAATATTTCTTTGTTTTTTTGATGTTTTATCTTTTCATGATTTTTTTGTTTGTGCTAAGGGTAGTATTTCTTAAGATAAAGCTCATTCCAAGGGTGGGATAACTCGGTCCCTTCGGCGTTGATTAGCTTGTAGGCGTTGCCAGGGTACGCGGCTTGAATTACAAATGGTCCTTCCCAATTGGGTTGGAGCTTAGAACGCGGCCCTCCAGGTTTGACAAAAATTCTTTTTACGACCATCTCACCGACTTTGAATTTTCTCTCAACGACTTTCTTTTGGTAAAAGCGAGCGAGTCTATTTTGATACACACGCGCGTGTTCGGCAGCGGCCAGTCGCTTCTCATCCAAGAGTTCCAATTGGGCGAGGAGTGAATTACGACGATCGTCGAGGGGAAATTCCTCATCCAATTGTACCCTGAGAGAAGGGATCAGAGTCTCGTACGGGACTACCGCTTCCATACCATAAGTGAGGGCAAATGGAGTCTGCCCGGTGGGGGTACGGATTGAAGTGCGATAGGCCCATAGGGCTTCGATAAGCTTTTCTGGCCAGTCTGAAAACTTACTAGACTCGCAGGTTTTTTTGATGATTTTGAGCAATGTTTTATTGGTGGCCTCCGCTTGGCCGTTACCTTGTGGGTAATAAGGCGATGAATGATGCAATGCAATTGCGTACCTTTTGCAGAGGTCCTGTAGGTCCTGAGAAATGAACTGTGGCCCATTATCGGTGACGATCGTGCTTGGGACGCCGAATCTGGCGAGGATGTTCTTCATGATGAACTTGCAGACTGTTGACGCCTTGATTTCCGCGTAAGCTTCGGCTTCGGCCCATTTGGTGAAGTATTCCGTCGCAGTAAGGATGAAAGATTTCTGCTTGGTGAGGGAATTGGGATCACCTAGGGGACCAATGATGTCGAATGCCCACATGGAGAAAGGCCATGGGGAGGATATTGGATGAAGTGAGGAAGATGGTGAATGGATTTTATCGGCGTGAAGTTGACACTTGACACACCTACGGACATAGACAGCACAATCCTCTTCCATAGTGGGCCAATAAAAGCCTTGACGAATGATCTTCTTGGCGAGCATCTGACTATTCACGTGGCCACCGCACACACCCGAGTGCGTCTCCTCTACACATTTCCAAACCTCATCGTCACCAAGACATCTTAACAGAATACCAGTAAGGCTCCTCCTATAGAGTAGACCTCCAACCAAAGTATATTTCTGAGCCACCCTTCTTATGGCTTTCTTGTCCTCTGTGGTGGCCCCTTCAGGATAAGACTGATCTTGGCAGTATTTGACAATTTCATAGAACCATGGTTTCTCTTCATCAGCCAGTTCTTCTTCGGCCTCTGCCAACATGATTTCCCTCTTCTCAAGGATATCTTCCTGCAGGATCTTCCTTGCTATCCTGTCTTTGATATTTACGTAGGAAGCATCATCGATTGCAGGAGCATGAAGTTTGTAGATGGAAATGGACTTAAACCATCTTCCTAGAGGGAACCTTATGGATGATGCCAACGAGGCGAGGGCATCGGCGAGAATATTCTGATGACGAGGGACATGAACAAAGATCAGTTTGGCGAATAGTTTGGCAAAGGCAGCAGTGAGTTCTTGGTATGGCTTGAGTTTGGGATCACGAGTGCGATATTTAGTGAGCACCTGGCGAAGGATGAGTTGACTATCACCTACGACTCGCAACTCAGTGATACGAAAAGAATGGGCGAGTTCTAGGCCAGCTAGAAGAGCTTCATATTCGGCTATATTGTTGGTAACTGAAATTTGAGCTGGTATGCTAATGGGAATGTGAGGCCTTCAGGTGACAGGAGGGCGATGCCGATTCCTCTCCCTTGAGAATTCAGAGCTCCATCAAAATATAGTGTCCACATTGGCTCATCTGATTGGTTGACGGACATTAGTTCCTCATCTGGAAACTCTGATTGGACGGGATCGAACTTGGGAAGAGGATGGTGAGCGAGATGCTCGGCTATGGCATAGCCTTTAATCGCCTTTTGCTGGATGTAGGTGATGTCGAACTGAGAGAGAAAACTTTGCCAGCGTGCTAGCCTATCCGTAAGGACGGCTTTCTCCAGAAGGAATTTGATAGGATTCATCCGAGCAATCAAGTGGACCTCATGAGCCAAGAAGTAGTGTTTCAATTTTTGCACTACCCAAACGAGGGCAGCACAGGTTTTCTCCATGACGGTGTACTTCTGCTCACAGGGATTGAGAAGTTTGGACAAGTAATAGGTTGCCCGTTCCTTGCCTTCTTCATCAGCTTGTGCGAGGACGGCTCCCACGGAGTCATCCAAGACTGAGACGTAAAGGATCAGAGGTTTTTCTGGTTTGGGTGGAATGAGAACGGGTGGACTAGCCAGATATTCCTTCAACCCTTCAAAAGCTTTCTGACATTTAGAATTCCAGTGGAATTCTACTCCTGGCTTGGTCAACTCGTAGAGAGGTCTACACCTTTGTGAATGTTGAGACACAAACCGACGAATAAACTGTAACCTCCCGATTAAACCTCGGACTTCTCTCAAATTCTTGGGAGGCGACATATCCCTGATGGCCTTAGCTTTGTCGGGATCTATCTCGATCCCTCTTTTACTCACAATGAACCCCGGCAATTTATCCGACGACACACCAAACACACACTTTTTCGGGTTCATTTTCAATTGGAACTCTCTTGACCTTTGCAAGACCTTAGCCAAAACTTCTGGATGTTCCATCCTGGTCCTTGATTTCACCAATAAGTCATCCACATACACTTCCAGATATATGTGCATCATGTCATGAAATATGGCCATCATCGCTCTTTGGTAAGTAGCTCCAGCATTCTTTAACCCAAACGGCATGACCACGTAACAATATGTTCCCCAAGGGGTAGTGAATGACGTCTTCTCCTGATCCTCTTCTGCCAAACGAATTTGATTGTATCCTGAAAATCCATCCATGAAAGAGAGGGTTTCGTAGCCTGCCGTGTTATCAATCAGCACATCAATGTGAGGTAAGGGAAAATCATCCTTTGGACACGCGCGGTTAAGGTCCCGGAAGTCGATGCAAATCCTGACTTTCCCATCTTTTTTCATGACCAGGACAATGTTCGCCACCCATTGAGGATAAAGGACGACTCTAATAAACCTGGCTTTGTGGAGCTTATCGACCTCTTCCTTCATTTTCAAAGCCATCTGAGGGTGGAAACGCCTTAACCTTTGTTTTACCGAGATGGACCCTGGTTTTAGGGTTAAACGGTGTTCGACCAAGGTTGAATCCAGACCTGGCATATCCTCGTAGCTCCATGCAAACGTGTCCTTATATTCCTTGAGAACCTCAATCAATGCCTCTTCTTCAGAGGGTGGTAGGTTGTCACTTATGAGGATGATCCTAGGGTCTTCCTTAGTTCCCAAGTTGACTTCTTTGGTGGATTCTTCTACGGCGGTTGACGGCTCGTCGAATCTCCTCATTCCACTAGCGTATGCGCCCGCCGCATCCTCATATTCTTCACCCTCATCTTCAGTGGGGCATTCTTCATCCGTGATCTCGTAGACTCCATACCCTTCATCAGATGCACAGTCGCCCTCGCATTCTATTTCGGGTAGCTGGATGGGATTTTCTAACAACTGGGGGATGGCAAGAAGGGCCTGACACCTGGCGGCCAAATCTAGAAGGAATCGACAAGGGATCTGCCTCCCCTTGGACTTCTTCCTAGGTACTACCCTCGGCCTATCATTCCTAGATTGACTGACAATATTTACAGAAGAAGATGAAGACGAAGAGGATGGTGTAGAATGTACAGGAGAAGACCCCTCAGAGGAGGGGTAGAGAAGGTCGCTTATCGGACCTTGGACGGGTGGTCCGCAAGGCGGTACGCACCCGTGGGAGATGTAGGAGGTTTCCTCAACGAAGATGTGTTGTTGGGGAGTTTGAAAATTGACGTTTTTTTTTTCATTTTCATTTTTAATGACAAAGCAGTGAAAAGAGATTGGAGGGGAGAGAAAAGGGGTTATGGCTAGAGGATTGTGAGGCTCATAGAGCAGATCATGGTTGAAGACCTGGCGCGGGTTGAAAAGCCCGCGCAGGTATGTAAGCAGAGAAGGGGACCTGGGAAGATCATCAGATAATTATCTGGCCCAGGAAGAAGATATCAGCAAAGGCTGAGACGAGTGGATGGAGAAGATGGCGACTAATGAGCCGTCAACGGCAATGTTGAGGACGGATGAAGATCCGTCGATGACAGGGTCCTTCTGGCGAGGACGAGGATAGTTTAGAACCTTGGCAAGAGTGGTAATATTCTCTGGTATTTCGGAGATCAATGGTGGTCCTTCGAGCTGCGGAGACGAGAACATCCTTTCCAGTGCAACGGAAATGTCCCGTATGTCGAACCATTTGTCCCACTCGCATTCCGGATCCTTGATCTTGCCTCTTTTGGTGATCCTCGGACATTTTTCAGCCAAATATACAGCATGTGATCCCCCATATGCTTCTCGTGGGTGATCTCCCATCTGAACAACGGGCCCTCTGTTGAAGTGGTTTGATAGAGTCCACGTGAGGGGCTTCCAATCTGCCTTTAACGGTCCTTTGAAGCCTAGGCCAAACCTACGGTTCGGCCTAATTTCTTTTGGCGGCTTGAGCATACCCTGTAACTGTGCGCCCAGACCTTTTCCCTGTTGATAGCCGATGTTCCTCATAATCTCCCAACCTTTGGAGTGAAAAGGGAGACATGATGTTGTGGTTGCCGTGACCGGCTCCTTTGGTGCTAGTGGAACATGAGATGGATCACGTACGTCCAGCAGTGACAATATGGGCCGATGAGACGGCCAAACAGAAGGCAGAGAGGAGTTGATAGCATCCACTGTGTGAAGGACAGGTGTACTGACCACTTTAATAATTCTCCCATTGTAAGGAAACTTCATGCACTGATGGTTGGTGGAAGGCACAGCGTCCATGGCTTCGATGTAAGGGCGACCCAGTATAGCCTTGAATGTGGGGTCCATGTCGAGGACATGGAATTCCGTGGGAATTAACATGGGGCCTAGTTCTACCTTCAGAATAATCATCCCCTGCGGTGGCCTTTTGCTATTGTCATAAGCCGTGACCGTGATCGAGGAAGGTCTTATTTATTTCTCGTTGACCCCACACAACTGAAGAGTGCTCATGGAGATCACATTTATGGACGCACCCGTGTCCACAAGACACGGGTTTATGGATACCCCATTAATTTTTATTGAAATGCACAATGCATATTTTCGAGCTTCCTTGGGAGCGAGCTCGTAGTTGTGAAACATGATGGCTGGTTGTGTGTCTGTTGGGGTCAGGACGGTTGAAATCTTCTCCACGGGGAGGTCTTCATTAACCATGACCTTTTGAAGATATTCCATCAAGGCCGCCTGGTGGGATGTGGATCTTTGAAGTAGCTCTAGGATGGAGATCCGGGCAGGTGTCTTGTCCAAATGTTTTAATAGGTCATACTGTGTTCCAGGGATAGCTCTTTCTGGTTGTTCTGCATCATCCTTCTCTGGCTGAGATTGCTCAGGATTCTGACTGTTGTGGGGGAAAACCCTGTGGAAAATCCTTCCACTCCGGAGCACCATTGCCTGCGGCTTTTGTACCTCTGTGGGGGTAGCAGTGGGTTTTAACAGGGGTTTGAGGGGTAGTAGTGGAGGAATGGTTGATGAAGCAGGGGTGACGACGGGAGCAGGGATTCTGATGAGGGATTTGTTAGGTGGCGGCATGGCGGAGGTAGAGGGGATATCGCGCGGATTATGAAGGATAAGGGGTTTGGAAGGTGGAGGCGGAGGCAAAGTGGAAGTGGGTAAGGTTTGAAACGGGTAATGGTTTTGAGGTGGATGGTGGGTGATGAGTGGTTTTGAAGGCATTAGTGGTGATGTGGTGGAGAAAGACGGGGTTATGTATGGTTGACGGATAATAGGGGGTTTAGAAGGCGTAGGGGTAAATGTGGTAGAGGTGGATGGTAAAGTGGGGGAGTGAGAGAAGGTGAGAGGGTGTGAAGGCGTAGTGGAGAGTGTCGGTTGATAGGAGGTCGGGGTGCGGATGAGAGGGCGTAATGGTAGTGGAAATGGTGATGGTGATACTGACGCGGGTTGATGAGAGAGAGGTGCTACCCGGGCAAGGTGAGGGGGTTGCATGACGATAGGTTTGGAGGTAGAAAGAATGGAGGTACTTTCATGGTGCCACACCTGTTCTCTCCCGACTTCCGGGAAGGAGGAGATGGGGTTAACCTGATGATTGGGCTGTTGGTACTCCGGTAATGGATTCTGGATTATTCCCATGTCGGGCTGTTGTTGTGGGGCCTGCTGAGGCTGCTGTTGTTGTTGTGGTTGTTGCTGCTGCTGCTGTTGTAACTGCTGCTGTGGCCTCTGAGGAGGTCTCCTAGCCTTGAGAGCCGCGACATACCGTCTCATCTCATCCCAATCTATTTGATGTTCATCATTCATATCATGGATGTAATCTTTGAAATGGAAGCAGTAATCTACTGTGTGTCCCGGCTGCCTGTGGTAGACGCAGTATTTAGAGGTATCAACATTGGGGGGCCACGCGGGCCTTTCTCTGGGTAGGGCGAGTTGGTTTGATGCCATGAGGGCATTAAAAATGTCTGCTAAGGTTTCCGGTAATGGTGGATAGTAGGCTCTTTTGGGACCGAGCGGCCTCCTTTGTTGCTGTTGGGGACCATAGTTCCCCGGGGGTGGAACTTGGTTGTACTGAAGCAGTGGTTGTTGTTGCTGAGGTTGTGGTTGTTGTTGCTGGGGTTGGCGTAATGGAGGCATATTATCCTGGGGTGGATTATTTTGGGGTGGAGGACGAAGAGGGAAAGGACCTGGTTGAAGGGGAAGTCGGGGCATTTGTGGAGGCCTTGGGTTGACCGCATAGTTGGCATTGTTGACCGCACTGACTTGCTCATTTGTCACGACCCCTTCTGTGGCTCCGCCCGGGACACCAGCGCCTGTCTTTCTAACCACTTTGGGCTTCGGCGACTCAAACATGTTCATGATGGGGGAGTCTTTTAGCTGGGTTTGGATGTATCGGGCCCTTTCATAGAGTTCCTCCATTGTAGTAAGTTTATTCATGGCCAGGACATGTCTGAACTGTGGGGTTGCATTAGACACAATCATCTTCACTTGTTCGGGCTCGGAGAGGGTATCCCTTATTCTTTCCGCCAGAGACCTCCATCTATCAGCATATCGAACAAAATCCTCGTCGGGTTTCATCTTTTCAGCCACTAGGTCGGTAATGGAGAGTGAGGGACCGACCCTATCCCTATATTTCTGCAAGAACCTTCTCTGGACTATTTCAAAATTCTCGGCCTCGCGGGGCTCTAGAGAATAGAACCACTCAAGCGCGGGACCATCCAATGATCTCCGAAAGAGGTATGCCAGGGACCTCTGATCGTTTTGCCAGTAAGAGGACTCATACATGAAATCCTTGAGATGAATGAAGGGGTTGCCGGTACCATTGTATCTGCGGTACGTGGGCATTTCGGACGGAGGAAGATGAATGACGGGAAGGATTGGCAAAGCAACCTCCGGGGTGGCTTTCACGTCCACCATCCTTCTCAGATTTTGAAACTGCTCGTCCATGCGGTTGAACCTATTGAGGAGCGATTGGGTGAGCTCCTCTGGGGGTGAAGGTGGCACTTGCCACTGGGGGAGAAACTGTCTCCCAGAGACTTGAGGGGGGAACCCAGAATGAGAGGGAGCTGTCGGACCGCCGACAGTTGGCCCTGGCTGAAACGGCGTGTGGGGAACAACGGGAGTTTGAGATTGTGACGGGAACTGGAATGAGGGTGGTTGTTGGCTCGCTTGACCTTGAAGCGAGGGAGACTGGATGGCTTGCACCAATGAAGGAGATGGAATGGCCTGCACGGACTCTTGGAGAGGTGCGATGGCCGGAGTTGATTCCTGGGGCGTGGGGGAAACAGATTTCCCCTTTAGAATGGCCTGGAAGGCCCGGAGCTGTTCAGAGGTGAGCTCCGTGTTGGCGAGGACGCCCAGTAAGGAAGTGATATCCTGTGGCGGGGACGTGTCCCCGGCAATAACCTGCACCTCATGCGAGGGGTCATGAGAAGGACCCGAGTCCATAGCATAGACTCGTGGGTCGGTTGTCAAACCACGGCTAGGGTGGTTCTCCTCAAAAGACTCGTGAGACATGCTCACAGTTTTCCCGGAACGCAAAAACATACACTAGCAAGTAGGTAGCAGAGATTATCAAACAAGTGGATGCCTTTACGCCCTTTTTTATGTTTTGATTTTGATGATTTTTTTGTATTTTTAGCGAGATCCGAAGTTCACACAAAGTGGGGACCCTAGTTTATTTTTTTTGTTTCACCGCCGTGTCAACTAGGGTCTCTCGTCTCACCACTAATGAAATGACTAACTCCGGGGAACTTCAATGGTACAACCAGCCCAGTGAACGAAGAGGAGATTCTTCGATGTCGGGGACTTATGGAGGTCCTAGTGTAGGAGATTCTAGTCCGTTGAGAGGAATTCCCAAACGGAGAGTCCTTCCTTCACCGGGAAAGGGTGATCCTCAAAAAATGAAAAAAAGATAGAAAGGAGGAATGGATGTATGCAATGGAATGCTGACATATATATGGAGTGGGAAAACAACAAAAATAACAGACATATAATAAACAAACAACCTATCAACTGACAGTGCTGCCGTGAGCACAACGGGGGCGCGCGCGGGCGCCAAGATGGAGAGGCACGGATGGTGCCGAACTTGCAAGGGTGGCCGAAAGGAAACAGTAGAGGTCCCACCGTGATCACCAATCTGTGAGCGACGTCACGCGGTTCGTGGAAGAGCGGAGAAGGACGTGGAGCGCGCGCGGGCTCCTTCTTTTTTTTGTTTTGTTGTTTGTTTGCTGCAACACAGAAATAAGAGAAGGGGGAGAAGGGGCCACCACGGGAGATTGCTCCGGCGGGGCGAGCAGGACAAGTGTGATATAGCAAAATATGGGGGTTAAACGGCCATAGCAGGAAGTGACTCGCCGCGGCCTCGGGGGGACGGGAATGGTGCAAAAATTAAATAACAAGAATTGAAACGGCCATTGGGGAAGTGACTCGCCGCGGCCTCGAGAATATGAGCAGATAATAAGATGACAGAATATGAAGAGAATACAAAGAGCGGGAATTTAAACGGCCATTGGGGAAGTGACTCGCCGCGGCCTCGATGATAAGAGCAGAATATAACAGAATATAAAGAGAATATAAGAACGGAAATTTAAACGGCCATTGGGGATGTGACTCGCCGCTGCCTCGATGATATAAGCAGAATATAACAAAACATAAAGAGATTATAGGAATAGAAATTTAAACGGCCATTGGGGAAGTGACTCGTCGCGGCCTCGATGATATAAGCAGAATATAACAAAATATAAAGAGAATATAGGAAACAGAAATTTAAACGGCCATTGGGGAAGTGACTCGCTGCGGCCTCGATGACAAGATGTGATCGCCAGGGGCCAAAAGACCCCAAAATAAGAAAGTGATCGCGCCTATCTCGAGAGCGGGAGATGGCGGGTTGCTTCTTCCTCTCCCTTCGGCCGGCCGACGGAGAGGGCTTTCCTCGGTTACCCTTGCAAAACAACGACAAACAAGTAACAAGTGGATTAGAAAGATGAAGGTGTAGTATTCAAATCCTTGCGATAAAAGTAACGAAATGATGGCAAGACACACACCTGGTTGGTGTTATCTTTTAAACCCCTCTCGGACTCGAGTGGGAGAAAAATGAGATGATGGATGCAAGAAGTATAAGAGAAGAGGCGCCCTTGTGAAGGGGGATAGAGGATGCAGTATGATGAATGTAAAGAACTATGAAGAAGAAGGGGAAGAAAAGGCTTATTGGATGAGCCGAGGGTGAAATCCGGCGGAGCTCCGGCAGCGTGGGGACGACGTGGAAGCGCGGTGGATGAAGACGACCTTCCTCTCGCGAGCGTGGGCACCCGAGAAGCCGGCAGAACCTCCACCTACAAAAGACCCGACGGGTTAGAAAATGACTCCGTAGCCTTTGGGCTCCGGCAGCCTATCGGATCACTGCTTAGCTCCCCCAGAACTGAGGGGGTGGGCCTCTATTTATAGGGCTCCGGAGGGTGGAGGCGTCCAGGACCCTGGACACCTCTATCAGGGCCGAAATAATATTTTATTCTATTTTTATTGATTTTTTTGGAATACTTTTGTGGAGGCGTCCAGGGTCCCGGACGCCTCAAGCAGGTCCACCGAAAACCGATGACGGCCGCACGCGGTTTGGCACAACGCGTGGTTTTGTGAGCGGCGCCTCGTGATTCAGAAATGGACGCGTCCAGCTGACTGGACGTCTCTATAATTTGGATTTTTAAACCGTCGTTCGGTGGCCGGCGCCCGTGAGGGAGTTGATGGAGGCATCCAGGGGCCTGGACGCCTCCAAAAGTATATTATTTTTTATTTTTCTTTTGTCTTTTATACAAGGGCTGGCATTTTAATTTTTTTTATTTGTTTTTATGGAGGCGTCCAAGGGCCTGGATGCCTCCATTAATATGTATTTTTTATTTATTTTATTTTTTTATGCCAATTGGCATTTTATTAATATTTATTATTATTAGTTTTTATGGAGGCGTCCAGGGTCCTGGACGCCTCCATTAAAATATATATTTTTTTATTTATTTTTGGGCCCTGAGAAAAATAATAAAATAATAAAATAAATTAAAAAGATGGGGGCGTCCAGGGGCCTGGACGCCCCCATTAAGACCCACCCGGGTCCTCAAATCAGGCGTCGGCGGCCGCCCGGTAGACCCCCTTCTTGATTCCGGAACCTCTTGATGCGTCCGACTGGTGTTGATGCCGTCCGAATGCCGTGACGAGACGATTCCGGATGCCGAAAAAGGCAGAAGAAGACCCGAGAAAAGGAAGCACTCGAGTGATTCAGAATGCGTAAGCCGTTGCGGGGCGTTGTATAGTAATATGAGACTTTCTCAGGAGGCGTCAAGAATGGCGTGTCTATAGGTATCCCTGGTTTAAGTAGTGTGCCGTCTTTAGGAGTCCTGCAAGCCGAGAGGTTTCAGATGGGGGTTACGTCCTCATCGTGGGCTTTTATTGCCTCATTGTGGGAGCGTTATCGCCTTGGGGAAGAAGAAATCCCTCGCCTTCCTGAATTGTTGCCTGCTGTGGACTCTTAACGGCTGCAAGGATAAGCAATCGTCGGATGTCCCGAGCTCAGAGAGGCCAGCCCTGTTCGAGCGATAGGCTTAACTCGGATGAGGATGGGTCGGATAGCTCGGCATATGCCTTTTTCTCCCGGGTGGAGAGATGGCTTGGGCCGGACCTTTCCTGTGACCTGACCGACACTCGGGCCCTCCGAGCCTAGAGGCCGCCTAGGAAGGTTGTGTCCTCGAGCATTTTTTATTGGGCTTTCTTCCCTAAGTGGGCCCTGTGGGATGACACTTAGGCGAGCTTGGCCTTGTTTGGTCCTACCGGGCCTAGTTGGACCGCTCTTTGAATGGGCTGCAGAAATCCCCTTCTCCACTTGTCCCCCTCCTACTCCCGAGCCAAGGGAGGCTCGGACGAGTAGTCTTTGAGGGTTTTGGACCGGCGTGGCTCAGGTGGGTGGAGTTTTGGCGGTGTTAAGTAGCCACATGCTGTGGTCACCTGGGCCCATAATAATAGTGATCCTGACGGATTTGAAATGAAGGGGCCCCCTTTTCTCGGAGGTCGGAATGACGTGCCGCCTCCCGCGAGGGTTTATAGGCGTTGGGCACTGGTTGTTATTCCAGACTCTCTAGGGTTATGTCTTTCCTTCACTTCTTTTGCTTTTGGGGCTCCTAGATGCGCCGTGAAGACACAGCGGAGGAGCAGAGACTTGCGGCGGCGTTCGAAGAGTTGGCAAAGAAAATCGCGGAGGCGGTCCGGCAGCTTCCTTCTCCCCCGGAATCTTCGAGGTCTCAAGAGGATTCTTCTTCCAGCTCTTCTTCGGAAGCCATGGCGAGCCAGCGTTCGGGCACTGGAGAGTGGGATGGCGAGCCGGTGGTGAGAGCGTCGGTCCCAAGCCACAGCGAACTGGGGGAAGCTGAGGTGAAGAGTTTGGAGCACCGATTTCGCCTGCCTCTTAGATATAGCTTTGTTGTTGCTGACCCGTATGAGACGAGCCTGGACGATCGCACGGGCCACATCTGCACCTTTCTTTTTGCGTGGAAGAGCGGGTTTCGCCTCCCCTTCGAGCCTTTCGTCCTTACTCTCCTCAATTTTTTCCAGTTGGCGCCCGTCCAGTTGGTTGCCAACTCGTACCTTCATCTTTCCGCTTTTCGAATCCTCTACCGTCAGTGCGGGGTTCCTCCTTCCTTGGATCTTTTTCATTTTTTCTTCGAGCTAAAAGCGCATCCGTCGGCGGGGAAGGGCTTTTACTTCATTCAGGTACGGAGGAACAAGAGCTATATTCCGTTGGTGGCGAAGGACTCTTCACACAAAGGGTGGAAGACCCAATTTTTTTGGGTGAGGATAGATTCGGTGGGCGAAACTTGGAGGTGCCAGGTAATGCCCAATTTCCATCCGAACGTCCCTCCCCGGCAGGAGGAGTTCCTCTCGCACATTGAGGAGTATGTTGCTCGTCTGCTGAAGAATCGCCAGTCGACCGAGGAACTGGTGACGCCGGAGAATGTTGAGCGGTGCCTCCTTACGCGGTTGAAGCCGACAGGTGCCACCTTTTAGATTTTTCTTTCGGGATAGGAATCATCTTTCTTTTCCTGACCATGCCTTCTTCTTTATTGCAGACGTTAGGCGGGAGCCTCTGGAGGAGGCTGCAGAGGTCATCGATCTTGGAGATGACTCGGCGGCTGATGAGCCTGGCGCCCCTGTGGGTCGCTCCCAAGCCTAGGATAAGGGTAAGGGGGCGGCTTCCGAGGTGACTTCACGGCCAGGCGGTGCGAAGCGCAAGGATCCCATGGAGGGAAGGTTGCGTGAAGCCGCGAAGGCCAGAAAATGGGCCAAGAAAGCCGGCCTTCTCACCACTGTCGGGGGCGATTCTAGCTCGACGGTGCTCCCCTCTCTGCGGCAGGATGGGGCCGACCCTATTGGGCCAGCTCCCCCATCTACCGAACGAGAGAGGGCCGAGGAGACGAGGGGCCCCCCAGAGGGTGGTGACGGTGGATCGGCTCTCCCCTTGGTGGGAATAGAGGGGGCCGAAGTAGAAACGGCTGAGGCCGAGACCGAAGGGCCGGTCGAGGCTGGCGACGTCTCGGGCGACGAAGCGCGGGCCGAGATGGCTGAGATTCGGGGTTCTCCTGCAAGGGCGTCGTAACCCCATACGTCCGAGGCTCCTGGCACGGCCGGGCCCGCGGCGTCGGTCGAGGTCGGGGGTTCGCCTACGGAGGCGTCGAAACCCTAACCAACCGTGGTACGTGGGGTGTTTGATCCCGCAGCTCGAGTTGAGCCTTCTGGCGAGGCGCCCAGTGTGGAGCAGATCCCCATGCCGGTGGCTCTGGAGAGGCTCGGCATCTCGAGCAATCTGTACCGGCTCTGTTGCGAGGTGTCCGCGAGGATGGAAGGGGAAGACAGGCGTCATTCTCCTCCTGGGGTCCTCGACGTCATCATGGAGGGCGGCCTGGTCATGGCCCAGATGGGGGCCACGATGGAGGAGACTTACGCCTAGACGGAGTTAGAGCGGTCGAACCTGGCTTGGACCCTCGGAGGGTGCGAGAGGAAGTTGGCTCGACTCCATGAGGAGCACGAGGGGCTCTGGCGGGAGTTCTCCGCGATCAGGGATTTGGCGTGGTCGAGCCGGTTGGAAGTCGGGGCATTGACCAAGCAGCTAGCCAAGGCTCGGGAGTCGCTCGAGAGGAAAAACAAACTCCTGGAGGAGGAGCGCCTTCATCACCTCGAGCTGGATGGTCACTGGGAGGCTGAGCGTGCCGAGTTACTGGATTGGGCGGAGGTAGCGGAGCGACTTCGTTCGGAGGCCAAGGCCGACCGAGCTAGGGTGGAGGGGCGATCGATCGAGGTCGAGGAGCGGGCGGCCGAGGCCGAACGGAAGTCGACCGAGGCAGAGAAACGAATGGCGGAGGCAGAGGAGCACACGGCTGAGGTGGAGCGGGCGAGGGTCGAGCTTGCTGAAAGGATGGGACTAGTTGGGGTGGAGGCGATCGAGCGGTACAGGGGCTCGGAGGCCTACCTAGCCGACCTGCAGAGAGTTGCCCTTCCATACTACGAGGTAGCACTTCACCAAGGTGCCCGCATGGGGTTCAAGCAGGGTTACCGCCGGGCGGTGGCTTACGCTGACGAGCAAAACTCCGGGATCGATTTCCCTTTTGGCCAGTGCTATGACTCGACGAGTCATCTTCCAGCTCCTCTGTGTCGGGCAGGGAAGATCCAGAGGGCTCTTCTCCAGCGGGGTCACGGCTGCCTCGGGAGGGCTCGCAACCGAGGCAGTTCTCACACAGGCGAGGTCAGTGCCCGGGTCGGCCGTCACCGAGGGTGCCGGGGGTGAAACACCCATGTCTTCCGCTCACGAGCTTCAAGGTGGGCCCGAGGCCTGATGTATTTGCCTTGTTTTGCCTCTTTTTTTGTTTGCCTCTACTTTTTTCAAGAAACGGATTTCCTTTTTGTAAGGTAGTAAATGACTTACTTGTTTTTTGCCTTCTTTGCCGTGATTCGATTAGCGTATCTATAGTAGTTGGAAATTGCCGATACGTCATGCACGGTTTTCGCACGCTGGTTGGATGGGCTCTTGATAGGGTGTCTTTCCGTTTTCCCATGCTTTGAATGCCAGGCCACTTCGTGTGTCCCGCTAAGGCGGAAAATGAGAGGTTTGAGGTGACCGTTCAGAGGGGGAAATTCCTTTGGCGTGTTTTCAAGGGGGGAGTCATTTAAGGCAAGTAGCCTCCCTTAGCCTATAAAAAGATCGAAGGGCGTCCCTTCCTCTCCACCGCTTAGGATTTTCCCTAACAGTCTTTCCTCACCCCTTCAACACGTTGCGTTGTACCACTGCATTCGGAGCATGGAGGAAGACGACGGTGCCGATGATGGTGGGCCGAGAGCTCTTCGCTACTTCGGGCTGTTGAGCAGGTCCGACGGTTGTCGCGCGGGTTCGAGACGGGTCCGACGGTTGTCGTGCGGATCTGAAGAGGATTTCGGCGTGCGGAGGCACGCCGTTTATCCTCTATCAGTTCTGGCGAGGCTTCCGGGGGATGCCGAGATGGAGGACGGATGGGGGCATCCGTGATGCCCATTCGCTCCGAGCCTTCCTTTTCCCCCTTTTGGTCCTCCTTTCTTTCACTTTTCAGAGGCTGCTTGCTCTCTGCTCCCTTCAAAGGGTTGGCAGGTTGGAGGGGGCTTCCCTACGCGTTCCTTTCCTCTTCCTCTTCCAAGTTCAACTTGGAAGGTAGCCTTCCTTCTCTTTAATCACTCTGTCACCTTTGTCGTGGGCCACCCGAGCCAACTAGATCGACCGCCCTTTGTCTGTGCCAGTTTCTACGTGAGGCAGAGTCAGTGGCTGGACGCGAGGAGATCAAGACCGAGTCGGCCGAGCGATGGCCTCTTGTAGTGGTGCTAGATGGATTTTTTGCTTTTTGCTATGCAATGTATTGGCTTTTGCCTCTCTGATGTACTAACAATTGTTTGAATGAAAAGAAGAGAATTTTATTTCATCCAACTTGTTTGCACAATTTCAAAAGTAAAATTTGTGTAGTGTAGCTGCATTCCATGTCCGAGGGATGGGTTCCCCTTCCATTGTAGCTAACCGGTACGCACCTTTCCCGAGTGTCTCGACCACTCGGTAGGGGCCTTCCCAGTTAGGGGATAACTTGCCCGCCGCCTCTAGTGGTCGAGAAGCTTTGGCTTTCCCGAGGACGAAGTCTCCCGGTTGAAAGTGCCTGTCTCTGACTTTGGCATTGTAGTATCGAGTGAGGCGGCGCTGGTACTCTGTTGCTCAGATGCTGGCGATCTCTCGGAGTTCATCTGCTAGGTCGAGGTTCTCGAGTAACTTTTGCTCATTTTCCTCGGGCGAGTAGCGGATGACTCGGAGAGACGGGTTGGCAACTTCTAACGGGATAACGGCTTCAGTGCCATACACCAGTTGGAAAGGACTCTCACCGGTTGCCGTTCTGGGAGTCGTTCTGTGTGACCAAAGTACGCTAGGCAGTTCCTTGAGCCAGCTACCCTTGGCCTTGCTGAGTCTGGTCTTTATGCCTTTTAAGATAGTCTTATTAGCATTTTCGACCAGCCTGTTGGCCTGAGGGTGGGCGACCGAAGTGAAGTGGTTGTGAATGCTTAGGTCGGCGCATCGGTCTTGGAAATAGCGAGAATCGAATTGCCGACCGTTGTCGCTCACTATCACTCGGGGGATGCCGAAGCGACAAATGATCGACTTCTTGATGAAACTCCAGACGACTCTCTCTGTGATCCTCGCCATGGCCTCGGCCTCGATCCACTTGGTGAAGTAGTCGATGGCGACAATGATGAACTTCTTCTGAGACTGGGCCGTTGGGAATGGCCCGAGAATGTCGATTCCCCACCGAGCGAAGGGATAAGGCTCGGTAAGGGTGATGAGCTCCGTAGCTGGCTGATGGACCAGGTGGTCGAATCACTGGCATCGATCGCATTGTTGCACGTGGGCCGTGCAGTCACGCTGTAGGGTGGGCCACCAGTAACCCTGCCGTAGCAGGATCCTGGCGAGCGACCTTCCTCCTGAGTGCGCTCCGCACAGGCCTTCATGAATCTCTTGGATGGCTCGACTGTCTTCGTCGGGGCCGAGACACTTC
The DNA here is from genome assembly GCA_022559845.1 of Amorphophallus konjac. Lineage (NCBI taxonomy): Eukaryota > Viridiplantae > Streptophyta > Magnoliopsida > Alismatales > Araceae > Amorphophallus > Amorphophallus konjac. The sequence goes on from CM040118.1 coordinate 420,885,468, forward strand.
AGGAGGGGACCGGAGAAAGACCTCCGGTAGAGAGTGTCATCCAGGATGACGAAGCGCCGGGCTTGGTACTTCATTCTGCGGGCTTCTCGAGGGTCAAAAGGCTCTTGGGAGTTCTGAAGCCAAGATAGGTAGGGGGTGCGTCAGTCGCTCGGAAGGGATGAGTCAATAGTAAGGAGCTCCGAGTCAATGCTCGGGCGCTCTAGCTCTTCGAGGAGGACCGATCGGGTACCTTCTAGGTCTAGAGAGGAGGCCAACCGAGAGAGGGCGTCCGCTCAAGAATTTTCCTCCCAAGCTATTCGGACTATCTCGAATCCCTCGAACTGTTGGGCCAGGTCTCTGACCAGCTAGAGGTATTTGATCATTGGTGCCTCTCGAGCTTCGTATTCGCCGTTGACTTGGCTAGCGACCATCTGGGAGTCGGTGTGGATTTTGACTCGCTCAGCCCCCAACCGTCGGGCCATGCGGGTTCCCGAGATAAGGGCCTTGTACTCGGAAGCGTTGTTGGATGCCTGAAAGCTGAATTTCAAGGCGTACTATAGCTCTAATCGTTCGGGGGACCTCAGGAGGATTCCGGCACCACTTCCGACCGAGTTGGAAGATCCGTCGACGAACAGTTCCCAGGTTAGCCCGGGCGCGGATGGGGATCTTTCTTCAGTCGGGATGGTGCTTTCGGCGATGAAGTCGGCGAGCGCTTGGCCTTTAATAGTTGAGCGCGGTCGATAGGAGACATCATAGGCCCCAAGCATGATGGCGGCCCATTTGACGAGTCACCCTGATGCTTCGGGGTGGGCCAGAATCTTCTTCAATGGTTCGCCGGTCAGCACGGTGATGGGGTGCCCTTGGAAATAGGGTCGGAGGCGCTTGGCGGAGGTAACCAATGCTAGCACGAGTTTCTCGATTGTGGGGTACCTCCTTTCAGCCTCGTTAAGCACCTTGCTAGTGTAGTAGACCGGCCTCTCGATTCCCGAGTCATTTCTGACTAGGACCGAGCTGACTGTAGATGGTGTCGCCGAGAGATAGAGCAGTAAGGCTTCACCCGGAATGGGCTTGGAGAGCACCGAGGGTGAGGCCAGGAACTCCATGAGCTCGGAGAACGCTCTCTAACATTCCTCATCCCATGCGAATGTAGCAGATGCCAGTTTGTGCCCTCTTAAAAGTTTGAAAAAGGGCAGGCATCTTTCGGCCGCACGAGACAGGAAACGGCTGAGAGCGGCGACTCGCTCAGTTAGGCGTTGGACGTCCTTGATGCAGGTGGGCGGGCGCATATCCACGATGGCCTGGACTTTGTCGGGGTTGCCCTCGATCCCGCGTTGAGTGACCAAGAAACCCAGGAACTTCCCAGATTTCACTCCAAAGGTGCACTTGGTAGGATTGAGCTTCATGTTGTACTTCAGGAGGGTGTCGAAGGTTTCAGCGAGGTCGGTGAAGTGGTCTTGGGCCTTGGAGGTCTTGACGAGCATGTCGTCAATGTAGGCTTTGATGTTCCGACCTAGCTACTCCTCAAACATGTGATTGACCAGCCTTTGATACGTAGCTCCGGTGTTCTTCAACCCAAAAGGCATCCGGGTGTAGCAGTATACGCCGTAGTCGGTGATGAAGGCAGTCTTCTCGATGTCTTCTGGATCCATTCCGATCTGATGATAACCTGAATAGGCATCTAGGAAACTAAGTATCTCATTGCCCGAGGTTGAGCCAACCAGTTGGTCGATGCTCGACAATGGATAACAGTCCTTAGGGGTGGCCTTATTCAGATCGGTGAAATCCACGCACATCCGCCACTTGCCTGAAGCTTTTGGCACTAGGACGACGTTGGCTAGCCACGTTGGGTACAGGACCGGTCTAAAAAGGCCAGTATCTTGCCCCTTGATGATCGCCTGCTTCTCTGGTGCATGCTTCCTTCTGCGTTGATGTACGGGCTTTATGGCGGGGTCGAGGTTGAGCTTATGTATTACAGTCTCTTCTGGTATCCCAGGGAGCTGATCGTCAGACCAAGCAAAAACTTGGATGTACTCAGAAAGGAAGTTCTTATATTGCTGCTGAACCTTGGGGTAGGTCGGCTCCGATCCTTACTCCTAGGGCTGGGTCATCGTTTAGGAAAACCGTCAGTAACTCGCCACCAGGTTCGGTGGTTGCGGTTTTACCCTCGACTCCCCGGGGGCCCTTATCTTTCCCGTACGGCCTTGTGGCTCCTACCGAGATATTGTAGCACCTTCTGGCCATGGCCTGGTTACCTCGGACTTCCCCCAACCCATTTTTGGTGGGGAACTTCATCTTTTGGTGATAGGTAGACGGTACGGCCTTTATTCGGCTGAGGATTCCCCGGCCGAAGATGGCGTTGTACGCTATAATACCTTTGATCACTATGAAGTCCACCATGACCGTAACGGTTCTGGGTGGGGTGCCGAGAGTAACCGGCAGGCTTAGGGCTCCCTCGGGATAGGTGGCCAGGCCGTTAAACCCGTAGAGGGGGGTTCGGACCGGGCGGAGCTTGGATGGGTCCTCCCCCATCTTAAGGAAACAGTCATAAGACAATACATCAGGGGCACTCCCATTGTCAACTAGAATTCTATCTACGTTGCAATGGTTTATTGTAGCCGAGATCACGAGGGCGTCGTCATGCGGGGTGTTCAGCCCTTCCAAGTCTCGGTCAGAGAAGACTATGACCTGGGGCTCACTCAGCGGAGCCTTGGGAGGCTCTGTGGCTCGGCTCGCCCGCTCGGCATGACGTTTCCTTCCTCGGCTACTGTCGCCTCCTGATGCTGTCCCTCCGGAGTTGACGTTGATGCGGACCCCTCAGGGGGCGTTATCGATCTCCTCTGCGGGGCCTTGATCTTCTTTACGCTCGGCAGTGAACCAAGCCAGGTGTCCCTGACGGATGAGGTGCTCAATCTCATCCTGGAGCTGGTGGCAGTCACCGGTGTGGTGCCCGTGATCGCCGTGGAACAAGTAATGCTTGTCGCGATTACGGTTCTTCGACCTCATCGGCTCGGGCTGGCGGAGGAGTCTCGAGTCTTTGATGTCTTCGTAGATTTCGTAGACCGGTGCTGCTAGTGGGGTGTACCGCTTGTACTTCCGCTTGCGCTCCCCATCACGGTCTCACTTTTTCCCTGAGCCTGAATTTGGCTCGGAAGCCCGCTTCCTGTCCCCCTCCCGACCCGAGCCGGTTGCGTCTCGGCAAGCGTTGAGTACTTCTTCGCACTCGGCGTGGCGCAGTGCCAGAGTCACTAGCTCGGCAAGGGTCGAGGGAGGGTGGAGGACAAGTTTACGATAGAGATTCTCGTCCCGGGTGCCCCCAGTCAGTGCGATTATGGCTGAGGCCACATCCAGGAGGGGGATTCTCAGGGCTTCCGATTTAAATCGGTGAATATAAGCCCGAAGTCTCTCCCCTTGTGCCTGTTTGAGGGCCAGGAGCCCCGCTATTGATCTTGGGGAGGCACTTCTGGCGAAACTCTCTTTGAAGACTCGCCCGAATTGCTTGAAGTCTCGGGTGGATCCGGGGGCGAGGGCCCGAAACCATGCTTGAGCACCTTGGACTAGGGTGGCCATGAAGGCTCGGCCCTTGATGGCGTTGGACGCTCCGTGCAAGGTCATCAGAGCGTCGAAGCTGTCGTAGTGGTCGACCGGGTCACCCTGGCTGTCGTAGGGCTTGAAGGTCGGAATGGAGGTTCTAGGAGACACCTTTGCCTTCAAGATATACTCGGAGAACGGGGATTTCTTCTCGTCCTCCGGATAAGAGGCCTTCTGCAGGGTGCGGAGGGCGCGCTCCTGCTCTGCAAAATGCCTCTCGAAGTCTCGTAGCCGGAGGGATAGCTCCGACTGCTGCCGCGTCGTGGGGCTGGGGGCAGCGTCTTGGTGATCTCCGGGAACGTCAGTTTTTGGGTTCGGATGGCACACCCCCAGCTTTCCCCTTCTCGACATGGAGGAAGCCTCTTGCTCCGGAGGTGGAGCCTGCGAGGGTCCTCCAACCCTGTTGTGGATGAGCTGCTGGCCGCGGAGAGTGAAGCGGCCTCCGGCAGTGTGCTGGGACAGATTTTCATGGGGAGGGCTCCCTAACGGAGCACGGGACATCCCATCCCTGGCCGCCTGGGCCCTCATGGGTTCCACGAGGACATCCAGTTTCGCGTTGAGGGCTTGGAAGGCTTCGGCGCCACCGTTGGGTGGTAGCCCTACCACCGCAGGAGGGGGTGGTGGATCATCAGTGGGGGTGTTGGCGTCCGAGGGAGGGTTTTGTGAGACCCGAGAAGGGCCATCCCCTGCTGCTACCATGGCCTTACCCCTGTAGCTGACGGACCTCCTCCCTGAGCTCCTTCGCACCATACTGGCTTTTTGTACGTTTCCCACATACGGCGCCAGATGAAGAGGCATGATCTCGCACTGGTCCTGAGCGAATGGAGGATCACCGGATGATGAACTGCAAGATAGGGAAACGGATCAGAGGGCCCAGGGGGAATCCCTGGGGAAAACCCTCTGATGCTTAAGTCAGTGGAGCTATGGTGGGAGCAATAAAGGGAGGTGAGAGCTAGTGCGCGAGATACCTCTCCACCAGATGGGTGAAGTGGTTCTTGCTCAGGAGCTTCGAGCATATGATCGCTCTTTTTCTTCTTTTTCTTCCTCTTACCTTTCGCCGGAGGGTATCCCTGGTTTAAGTAGTGCGCCGTCTTCAGGAGTCCTGCAAGCCGAGGGGTTTCAGGTGGGGGTTACGTCCTCATCGTGGGCTTTTATTGCCTTATTGTGGGAGCGTTATCACCTTGGGGAAGAAGAAGTCCCTCGCCTTCCTGAATTCCTACCTATTGTGGACTCTTAACGGCTGCAAGGATAAGCAATCGTCGGTCGTCCCGAGCTCAGAGAGGCCAGCCCTGTCCGGGCGATAGGCTTAGCTCGGATGAGGATGGGTCGGATAGGTCGGCATACGCCTTTTTCTCCCGGGTGGAGAGATGGCTTGGGCCAGACCTTTCCTGTGACCTGACCGACACTCGGGCCCTCCGAGCCTAGAGGCCACCTAGGAAGGTTGTGTCCTTGAGCATTTTTTATTGGGCTTTCTTCCCTAAGTGGGCCCTGTGGGCTGACACTTAGGCGAGCTTGGCCTTGTTTGGTCCTACCGGGCCTAGTTGGGCCGCTCTTTGAATGGGCTGTAGAAATCCCCCTCTCCAGTTATGGCACCGTAGGTTGGGTCATACTAGTTTTGGAGTAATCTCCAAGTTGTCTAGACATGATTTGGTGAATGGACTGCCAAAATTGAAATTTGAAAGTGATAGAATCTGTTAAGCTTGCACAAAAGGCAAGCAAACATGAACTTCTTTCAAAAACAAAAATATTGTTTCATCTGCTAGGCCATTGGAATTACTGCATCTTGATCTTTTTGGTCCTACTAGAACCTCTAGCCAAGGAGGAAAATCCTATGGTTTTGTGATTGTCGATGATTTTTCCAGATTCACATGGGTGTTATTTTTAGTTAACAAAAGTGATGCCCTGACGGAGTTTCAAGTGTTTTGCAAAAAAATCCAAAATGAAAGAGGTTACCTCATCACCACCATCTAGAGCGATCATGGTGGTGAATTTGAAAATCATGATTTCAGCATTTTCTGTGAAGAGCAGGGGTACACATATAATTTTTCGTCACCAAGGATGCCTCAGCAAAATGGAGTAGTAGAGAGGAAGAACAGAATGTTGATAGACATGGCCCGGACCATGCTCAGTAAGAATCTACCTAAGTATTTTTGGGCTGAAGCTGTGAGTACAGCATGCTACATCATCAACAGGGCAATGGTAAGGCCTATTCTGAAGAAAACTCCATATGAGCTCTACAAGGGTAAGAAACCAAACATCTCCTATCTTAAACCCTGTGGATGCCCCTGCTACATTTTGAACAATGGTAAGTCCAACCTGGGTAAGTTTGATGAAAGGAGTGACAAAGGAATTTTTCTAAGTTATGCACTCAATTCTAGAGCTTACCGATTATTCAATAAAAGGACTTTGGTCGTTGAAGAAAGTCCTCATGTTATTTTTGATGAATCTGAATCAAAACTGACAAATCAAATTTCTTCTACTTTGGATGCAGATGAAGATCCTAAGAACTCAACAAATGTCCAAGCTAAGGATGAACCATTGAAGGCAATATCAAGAAAAAATGAGGAAGATGGGGATCCTACAATTGAGACACTGCAAGAATCATAAGTGCAGCATCCTGACTTGCCCAGTTCTTCCACATTTCTAAAGGATCATCTAGCTGTGAACATCATAGGTAATTTGGAGGATGGGGTAAAAACAAGGTCCTCTCTTAGGAAGGTAGAAGAGGAGGATTTGATGGCTCTACTTTCCAAGAAGAACCCAAGGACATTCATGAAGCTCTTCAAAATGAATCATGAATTCAGGCTATGCATGAAGAATTACACCAGTTTGAAAGAAATGAGGTGTGGACTCGCGTACCACGTCCTAAGAACCATCTCACTATTGGAACCCGTTAGGTTTTCAGAAATAAGCTAAATGATGCGGGTTTGGTTGTTAGAAATAAGGCCCGGCTTGTTGCCAAGGGGTATAGCCAGGAGATGGGTATTGATTTTGATGAGTCTTTTACACCAGTTGCTAGACTTGAAGCAGTCCGGATCTTATTGTCCTATGCTTATTTTTTGAACTTTAAGTTATTTCAAATAGATGTTAAATTTGAATTTCTTAACGCTTATATCAAAGAGGATGTCTTTGTAGAGCAGCCTCCAGGTTTTGAAGATTCAAAACATCCACAACATGTGTACAAGCTCCAAAAGGCCCTGTACGAACTAAAGTAAGCACCAAGGGCATGGTATGAACGGCTTACCTCCTTTCTGGTTGAAAATGGCTTCAAGAGAGGTAAGGTTGATCAAACACTGTTCAAGAGGAAATCAGGTAAAGACATTTTAGTAGTTCAAGTGTATGTGGATGACATTAGTTTTGGAGCTACTAACAATGCATTATGCGATGAATTTGCAGAAATCATGCAAGGAGAATTTGAGATGAGCTTAATGGGGGAGCTAACATTCTTTCTTGGATTGCAGGTGAAGTAAACTTCTGAGGGTATTTTCATAAATCAAACAAAGTACACGATGGAATTGTTGAAGAAATACGGAATGGCCGAAGCAAAACCCATATCAACTCCCATGGCTACCACCACAAAGTCGGATAAAGATGAAAATGGTAAAACAATAGATCCTACACTGTTTCAAGATATGATTGGATCATTATTGTACCTTACAGCATGTCGCCATGACATTCAATTTAGTTTATGTCTTTGTGCCCATTTTCAGTCTTGCCCCAAAGAATCTCATTTATCAACTGTTAAACGCATCTTTAGATATCTCATTGGCACAATAGACTTTACCTTGTGGTTTCCTATCGGTAGTTCTTTTGCTTTAATTGCCCATACCGATGCGGATTATGCTGGATGCATTCTAGACCGTAAAAGTACAAGTGGGTACTGTCAGTTTCTTGGTGGTTATCTAGTCTCATGGGCCTCCAAGAAATAACATTCAGTAGCTCTCTCAACGGCCGAGGCTGAATATGTAGCCGCTGGAAGTTGTGGAGCCCAAGTACTTTGGATCAAAAATCAACTGTTTGATTTAGATGTTGAAATGAAAACTATTCCAATACTGTGTGATAATACCAGTGCAATTAATCTGTCAAAAAATCCAGTTCAGCACTCTAGGACCAAGCATATAGATATTCGTCATCACTTTCTGAGAGATCATGTAGGAAAAGGGGTCTTTGAATTGAACTTCATTGACACACACAATCAGCTAGCTGACATCTTCACCAAACCCCTAAACTAGGATCAATTTAATATGATAAGAAGAGAACTTGGGATGTGCAAGGGTGAGAGCATACATGCATAGGTCTGCATTTCGGGTATAGGGTTCCATTTGTAGAAATTCATATGCATCAAGGGTAGAATAACATGCATATTGACCTTGTTTTCCTTCAATACATTCTGTGTCTTCATTCACTTATGTATGCTTGAATGTACTTACTTATATTTAGCCCTCCTTGAAAAAATTTTCTACGGCCAAATATCCCTTGGTTAAAAACATCTGTGGACTCAGTGATGTTGGAACTAAAGGTACTACCTAGGGGCAGCCAGAACATTTTCTCTTATATCGACAACTTCACCTTTACACAATTCCCATGTCATGTTGATGGCCCCACTCATCAGTCAGTTGTTTATCTCCCATATACAAAAAAAAAGGAAAAGGAAGAAAAATAAAAAAAAAGAGAAAAAGAAGAAACAAAAAAAGAGAAAATTTTCAAAAATGTGGGATTTCAGTCCTGGCGATCAATCACGAGGTTCGCGTCGGTCGACCGCTGGCGACAGACCGCCCGGTCTAAAGGCCAACCGATCCTTTATATAAGGGCCCCCCTTTCACCCTTCTCCTCCCCTATCACCTTCATTCTCTTTATACTACCTTGTCCTAACCCTAACACTTCTTTTCTCCTCCACCCAAGCCCCCACAACCCATTCTTCCTCCACCCGCACACGTTTCGGCCGTCCCGTCATCATTTCGGGACATCCTCCATACGGTCGTTTGTGAGGTTGTGGAGATCTCTATCAGCTTCCATACTGTGGAAAGGTTGCTCCAAGCTCTAGCAGAGCCCCTGTGCTCCATCCTTGTCCCAGAGCTGAGATTGATCGTTCGAGGGCTTCCCGATGGGTCTCCCTAGTTCGTAATGCCGCCTAGACATAGTTCTCGGCGTTCTGCCCAAGGGGAAGCTAGCTGTCAACAGCAAGAGGCCCCGGCTCCTCCACCTCAGTGAGCTCCTCCTCTGCCTCGAGCACCTCTACCTCCACGACCTATTATCGACCCTCGCTTGGTCAACTTCAACGAGGTGAATGAGCTCCTTCCAGATTTATGTGCTCTATTTGAGGTTCAGGTGGGTTGGATGAATTTTGTTACCTGATACAACATGTATTATCCTTGTCTGGTCCAGCAGTTCTACGGGTACCTGGTTGCGAGGAATGAACAGTTGTATACCACGGTTGAAGGAGTGGAGCTTCACATCACCCCGGATCTATTTCAGCGGGCCCTTGGAGTATCCGCCAGAGGTGCAGATAGAGCTTATGGTTTTGGTGAAATGCCCGACACTTTCTTTGTTATGACCAACTGTGAGTTTGTGCATGGTGTGAGCGAATTGATCAAATTGAATGCAAATCACTTTCCTCCAATGCAACGGATTTTGCATCACATGTTCACATCCTTGATTTATCCCAAAGTGGGCGGCAGAGATGAAGTCACAGAAGTTCAGAGATTCTTATTTTATCATGTCATGTATGCAATTCCAATCAATATGGGTAGGCTCATGACAGATCTGATTGGAACCTGCCGTACCTATCTCCGGCGTTCTTTACCCTATGCTTCACAGTTGACCGATGTCTTCACTTATGCCGGGATTGATGTGGTGAATGAGAAGTTTATATTGGTCAGGCAGGATGACATATACAACAAGCATAAAATTTTCACAGATTTTGGCTATTACTTTGGTCTCGACAGTCAGCTTACACGGGACATTCCAGTTTATGGGGAAGAACAGGACAGTGAGGAAGAACAAGAACCCACAGAACAGCAAGGTGAAGGGGATATCCCCCCTCCAGTTCCAGCCGAGGAGCAGCCTCCTCCACCATCTCCTTATCACCAAGATTTTGAGATGCTTCCTCCACCTCAGTTTCACCATGGCGAGTCCTCTGCTCAGGGGGCTGGACAGCGCCCTTCGGTGGACTACGAGGCTCTTGACGGGCGGCTCACTGGATTGGAGACACGTGTGGATGCCTTTGGGGATCATCTCTCTACCCTTGGGGACACTTTAGGCACTACTTTTGACACCATATCAGGGCGCATGGATACCTTCTCCACTTCCTTGGACACTCTCTCTACCCAAATGGCCACTCTCACCACCCACATGGCTTCCCTTCGAGAGAGCGTAGCTAAGTCTACCTCATCCTTTAGCCTCATGCACCTCTCTCTTCTTGGCATGCGGCGCCAGGATGTGGCTCGTGACGAATCCATTGGCCACATTCTTGATCTTATTCATACTCACGCCCACCATCTTGACGACATTCGTCGGCACATTGGCCTTCCACATACTTCTCCAGCAGATCAGCCACCTCCAGAAGATGCTCCATGAGGATTTCTTTTGACTTTCCCCTCTGGCATGTTAACCTTTGGTCTTGTGTTGCTTGAGTCCCTCCTTCGTCTATCCTACACCTTTTTGATGTTGACAAAGGGGGAGAAGTAGTAGGGCAAGTTTATTTACTTATGTATGTCGATGTGTGGTTGTGTTGCTTGCTTGTATGTTGATCATGTGAGGGTTATCAGTAGTGTCAAGTCTTTTGTATTAGAGTCGTGCATTCACTCTCGCACTAATGTATTTTGTATTAAAATGATGAATTAAATGTACTGGTGTTTGAATTCAGATGGTTGGGACTTGTGTTTTATCTCATATTCTTGTTGGCAAACAAGTGGTTGGATGAAATGTGGTGTGTTGAATGGTTTTCAAGTGTGTTGAATGACTTTCAAGCATTACGCTCATTTTGGAGTTCCGAAAGCAACAAACATGGTTTGCATGCCCTCAAGTTTTGTCATCATCAAAAAGGGGGAGATTGTTCTATATATCTCAGTGCTTTTGATGATAACAAAACCAAGGACATATACTTGTTCATGTGCTTGGAACTAATACCTTAAGTGATTCCATAAGCTATCATGCTGGATTTATTCACATTTTTTGCTTAAGTGTTTAGCATTTCAAATGCATTTCCAAGAAATCAAATGAACTGGAAATAAGTTTTAACCATTCATTCAATTCATGTCTCGATTATATGGATACATTTTTATGGGCTAAACTCTTCATTTTACAGGTTTTTGACAGTCTGGTCGACCTCCGGTCTGACCCCGGTCGACCTGAAATAACAGAATGGACCTTTCTACAGCCTGTCTCAGTGGTGGTCAACCACCCCCTCAATCCCGATCGACCAGGATTCCCAGGGACTGGCCTCCTGCTGGTTTCTCAGTGGTGGTCAACCGCCAGCCCGTGGAGGTTGACCGCCAGCCCCGAGCTGCCAACATTGTTGACTTTTTATCACTTCGAGGAAAGCTCTCCTTCTTGGTATTGTTTAATCCCTAAGCAACCAAACCCTCCAGATATTGTAGATCTGGTCTGGGGGAGTCCTTGGACCATTCAAAAATCTATATAACACATACAAGAGGGTAAAGAAAACCCTAATGCTCAAGTAGGATCAAGAAGGCTACCAAAGGGGAAGAGAAGGGAGCTAGCATTGTAGACGTGAACAGTGCTCCGAGAAGAGCTCTCCATCATTCTTCATCCATCCTCAAGTGAAGATCAAGCCATATCTGAAGGAGGTCAATCCCAATCCAAGTGGAGTTCAAGCTGCATCCAAGAAACTCTTCATCAACTAAGGGGGAGCATCAATCAATCCCTTTCTTTTGTGTTCCATTCTTAATCTTTCTAAGCTTCAAGTGTGCTTGTTTTGTAATTCTAAAACAATCCCGTGTGTGTGTGGATCTTCGTGAATCCGTGTGTGTGTGGAGGTAAGTCTGATTAGCTTGGTGTGTGTGTGTGGTTAGGTGTCTTTCACACCTTCGTAGGAGCCTTCATCTATCAACGTCTGTGTGTGTGTGTTCGATCTTGTATCTCATCACAAGATAGTGTGTGGATCCTCACAGTCCGTGAGGGGTGGATGTGTTGCCGTTGTGGCATCCGAACCACCTAAAAATTGCTGTCTCAGTGTGGTTTGTTCCTTTTCCTCTATCTCCCTTCTGTGCAAATCGTAAGTGTGCATTCTAGTTCTGATTTTATTCTCGTTAATCTTGCATAATCTTTTTATCACCAAATAGATTTTGCTATGTCAGCTGGCATTTGTTAGTTTTGTTTCTCATATTAGCATCCTATCACATATTTTATAAAAAGCCAAAAAAGTTTTCTTAAAACTACAACACCCAATTCACCCCCCCCCCTCTTGGGTGCCATTTAATCTCGGGACTTCAATTGGTATTAGAGCTAAGGCTCTTTCTTTCACAGATCTAACGATCTAGAGTAAGATACGGTTAAATGGCAAACAAGGGTATGATACCCGAAGGTCACTCCATCAACCGTCCTCCCTTCTTTGACGGTTCAAACTACTCGTACTAGAAAAATAGAATGCATGTTTTTCTAAGGGCTCAAGAGTATGAAGTTTGAAGAGTTGTAGACAAGGGTCCTCATAAACTCGGGGCTGATGAAGAAAAATGGACACCCGAGGAAATTAAGAAATGCACAGCTAATTTTAATTCCATGAATATTATGCAATGTGCGATACACCCTAATGAATTCTCTCGTGTTTCTATGTGCAGCTCAGCTAAAGAAATGTGGGACAAGTTGCGACTCATATACGAGGGAACATCAGAGGTCAAGGAAACCAAGGCAAATCTCCTAGTCACTGACTATGAGCTATTCAAAATGAAACCTGAAGAAACCATCTCCGAGATGTTTGCAAGGTTAACAGAGATCACAAATAGTCTCAAAAGTCTTGGGAAGGAATACTCAAATTCCGACCTTGTGAGGAAAGTGTTAAGGGCCCTACCGTCGGCTTGGCACACCAAGGCCACGGTGATTGAAGACTCAAAGAACCTGTCAACTCTCATCTTGGACGAACTCATAGGGTCACTCGTGACCTTTGAGATAAATATAAAGAGAACAGTTGATGATGACATCAAGAAGAAAAAGGTCATTGGACTGAAAGCTCATCAATCCGATGACGAATTTCAAGAAGGTGAATCAAGTGACAGAAGTAATGAAGAGGAAGAATTGGCAATGATAACTCGCCAAGTAAGGAAATTTCTAAGGAAGAAGAGAAAATTTCAAGGACACTTCAAAAAGGGGCAAAGAAGGCCCACGCAAGCCAAAGGCGAATCGAGCAAGCCAAGTAGCATCATATGCAAGAAGCCTGGGCACATGAGAGGTGAATGTCCAGATCTGAAAAAGAAATTCAAGAAGGATAATTTCATGAAACCCAAAGCCATGGTCGCCACTTGGAGGGACGAAGAACATGAACCATCTGATGAAAAGATTCAAGAACTTGTGGAAAGCTTGTGCCTCATGGCACATGAAGATGAATCTACAAAGGTAAATTCTGACCCCGATTTCATTTCCAATGAATAATGGGAATCTGAATATGAAAAGCTGTACACTAAATACAAGAAAACCAGATCTAAAAATAAAACTCTCAAAAAGAAACTTGATGACTTGTCACGTGAAGATATCTTTGCCAAATTTGAGAAACTGGAACATGAATGGTTTGAGGCTACAGAAGAAAAAGAAAGTCTACTGCAAACAATTTTAGACTGTGATAAAACCAAAGAGGAACTATCATCCAAAATAATTGAAATGGAGGAAGCATGTGAAAAGATCAAAATTGAAGAACAAATTATGAAATCCACAAACTCAGAACTTGAAGAAAAGGCTGTGAGTTTAGAAAAAGAAGTGGCTGATCTTCAGTTCACATTGTCAAGATTTGTTAAGCGCAAGCAAAATCTAGATAGAATGTTGAAAATTAAAGTCAATTTTTAAAAAGAAGGTCTCGGATACACTCCTCAGAACCAAAAATCGTGAGCATAAGATCACCACATCCTTTGTTCATGAAAAAGATAAAAACCATGCTTCATGTTCCAAGCATGAACCAAAGCATGTTCAACCCAAACCACGACAGTTTTAAAGAAAGTTTGCACCTGTTAACTGTTATCATTGTGGTAGATTTGGTCATGCTATTGTAAATTGCTGGTTCAGACAAAATCCACCTAGAAATCATGTTTTTTGGACAATGACGAGATTTACTCAGAACTGGACTAACTCCTACGGACCCAAACTGGCTTGGGTACTAAAAACAATTGCATGAGAATTCTTCTTCTTGCAGATATGTATTGAAGCTAGGGGGAGCAAATGGTACCTGGACAGTGGCTATTCAAGGCATATGACAGAGGACAAGAAAGTGTTCTCTACACTGCAAGACAAGGATGGAGGTTCGATTGTCTTTGGAGGTCAAGACAAAGGTAAAATTGTTGGGATTGGTAACATTGGTAAGAATTCTGAAATTCTTTTTGAGGATGTGCTTTTGGTGAAAGGTCTGAATCACAATCTACTAAGCATAAGCCAATTGTGCGATAAAGGTTTTAAAGTTATTTTTGATGAAACCCACTGCATTGTCTTGAACAAAAACATAAATGAGATCAAATTTCTTGGAAAAAGAAATAACAATGTCTATACTGTTGATATTGATAATGTTTCTTATGATGATCTCTGCTTGGTTGCGAATAATCATGAAAATGCATGGTTATGGCACCGTTAGTTGGGTCATGCTAGTTTTGGAGTAATCTCCAAGTTGTCTAGACATGATTTGGTGAATGGACTACCAAAATTAAAATTTGAAAGTGATAGAATCTGTGAAGCTTGCACAAAAGGTAAGCAAACACGAACTTCTTTCAAAAACAAAAACATTGTTTCATCCGCTAGGCCATTGGAATTACAACATCTTGATCTTTTTGGTCCTACTAGAACCTCTTGCCTAGGAGGAAAATCCTGTGATTTTGTGATTGTCAATGATTTTTCCAGATTCACATGGGTGTTATTTTTAGTTAACAAAAGTGATGCCCTGACGGAGTTTCAAGTGTTTTACAAAAAAAATCCAAAATGAAAGAGGTTACCTCATCACCACCCTCTAGAGTGATCATGGTGGTGAATTTAAAAATCATGATTTCAGCATTTTCTGTGAAGAGCAGGGGTACACACATAATTTTTCATCACCAAGGATGCCTCAGCAAAATGGAATAGTAGAGAGGAAGAACAGAATGTTGATAGACATGGCCCGGACCATGCTCAGTGAGAATTCCCTACCTAAGTATTTTTGGGCTGAAGTGGTGAGTACAACATGCTATATCATCAACAGGGCAATGGTAAGGCCTATTCTGAAGAAAACTCCATATGAGCTCTACAAGGGTAAGAAACCAAACATCTCCTATCTTAAACCCTTTGGATGCCCCTGCTACATTTTGAACAATGGTAAGTCCAACCTGGGTACGTTTTATGAAAGGAGTGAAAAGAAATTTTTCTAGGTTATGCACTCAATTCTAGAGCTTACCGATTATTCAATAAAAGGACTTTGGTCGTTGAAGAAAGTCCTCATGTTATTTTTGATGAATCCGAATCAAAACTGACAAATCAAATTTCTTCTACTTTGGATGCAGATGAAGATCCTAAGAACTCATCAAATGTCCAAGCTAAGGATGAACCATTGAAGGCAAATATCAAGCAAAAATGAGGAAGATGGGGATCCTACAATTGACACATTGCAAGAATCACAAGTGCAACATCCTGACTTGCCCAGTTCTTCCACATTACTAAAGGATCATCCAGCTGTGAACATCATAGGTAATTTGGAGGATGGGGTAAAAACAAGGTCCTCTCTTAGGCAGGTAGAAGAGGAGGATTTTATGGCTTTACTTTTACAAGAAGAACCCAAGGACATTCATGAAGCTCTTTAAAATGAATCCTGGATTCAGGCTATACATGAAGAACTACACCAATTTGAAAGAAATGAGGTGTGGAGTCTCGTACCGCATCCTAAGAACCATCTCACTATTGGAACCCGTTGGGTTTTTAGAAACAAGCTAAATGATGCTGGTTTGCTTGTTAGAAATAAGGCCCGGCTTGTTGCCAAGGGGTATAGCCAGGAGATGGGTATTAATTTTGATGAGTCTTTTGCACCAGTTGCTAGACTTGAAGCAGTCCGGATCTTATTGTCATATGCTTGTTCTTTGAACTTTAAGTTATTTCAAATGGATGTTAAATATGCATTTCTTAACGGTTATATCAAAGAGGATGTCTTCGTAGAGCAGCCTCCATGTTTTGAAGATTCAAAACATCCACGACATGTGTACAAGCTCCAAAAGGCCCTGTACGAACTAAAGCAAGCACCAAGGGCATGGTATGAATGGCTTACCTTATTTCTGGTTGAAAATGGCTTCAAGAGAGGTAAGGTTGATCAAACACTATTCAAGAGGAAATCAGGTAAATACATTTTAGTAGTTCAAGTGTATGTGGATGACATCATTTTTGGAGCTACTAACAATGCATTATGCGATGAATTTGCAGAAATCATGCAAGGAGAATTTGAGATGAGCTTAATGGGGGAGCTAACCTTCTTTCTTGGATTGCAGGTGAAGCAAACTTCTGAGGGTATTTTCATAAATCAAACAAAGTACACGATGGAATTGTTGAAGAAATACAGAATGGCCGAAGCAAAACCCATATCAACTCCCATGGCTACCACCACAAAGCTGGATAAAGATGAAAATGGTAAAACAATAGATCCTACACTATTTCGAGATATGATCGGATCACTATTGTACCTTACAGCATGTCACCCTGACATTCAATTTAGTGTATGCCTTTGTGCCCATTTTTAGTCTTGCCCCAAAGAATCTCATTTATCAACTGTTAAACGCATCTTTAGATATCTCATTGGCACAATAGACTTTACCTTGTGATTTCCTATCGGTAGTTCTTTTGCTTTAATTGCCCATACCGATGCGGATTATGCTGGATGCATTGTAGACCGTAAAAGTACAAGTGGGTACTGTCAGTTTCTTGGTGGTTGTCTAGTCTCATGGGCCTCCAAGAAACAACATTCAGTAGCTCTCTCAACGGCCGAGGCTGAATATGTAGCCGCCGGAAGTTGTGGAGCCCAAGTACTTTGGATCAAAAATCAACTGTTTGATTTAGATGTTGAAATGAAAATTGTTCCAATACTGTGTGATAATACCAGTGCAATTAATCTGTCAAAAAATCCAGTTCAGCACTCTAGGACCAAGCATATAGATATTCGTCATCACTTTCTGAGAGATCATGTAGGAAAAGGGGTCTTTGAATTGAACTTCATTGACACACAGAATCAGCTAGCTGACATCTTCACCAAACCCCTAAACCAGGATCAATTTAATAAGATAAGAAGAGAACTTGGGATGTGCAAGGGTGAGAGCATACATGCATAGGTCTGCATTTCGGGTATAGGGTTCCATTTGTAGAAATTCATATGCATCAAGGGTAGAATAACATGCATATTGACCTTGTTTTCCTTCAATACATTGTGTGTCTTCATTCACTTATGTATGCTTGAATGTACTTACTTATATTTAGCCCTCCTTGAAAATTTTTTCTACGGCCAAATATCCCTTGGTTAAAAACATCTGTGGACTCAGTGATGTTGGAACTACAGGTACTACCTAGGGGCAACCAGAACATCTGTGGACTCAGTGATCTCCGACTTGAAATTCTAGATCTCATCTTCTATTGTCAATATATGATTTCTACCTGGACTGTGCTATCTTTAACCTTTCTCTAATGAGGTGTATCTTCTTGGTAGAATCTCTTACCATATCTGGGCCTAGAATTTATTTTTCACCAACTTCATCCCAACATATTGGAGATCAGCAACTCCTGCCATACAGTGCCTCAAAAGGTGCCATTTGTATACTGGCTTGATAGCTATTATTATTTGCAAACTCGGCTAGGGGTAAGTGGTCATGCTAGCTTCCGCCAAAGTCTATAATGCATGCTCTCAACATATCTTTCACAACTTGATTTGTCCTTTTGGTCTGTCCATCTGTCGGGGATGGAAAGCAGTACTGAAGTTGAGTTTCATCCCCAGAGAATGTTGTAGACTTTTCTAAAAATGAGAGGTAAAGCGTGGGTCTCGGTCGTATACAATTGACATGGGAACTCCATGCAATCTAACCATCTCCTTAATATACAGGGCGGCAAGTACATCGACTGACCATCGGCTTTTGATGGGTAAGAAATGGGCTGATTTAGTTAGGTGATCGATGATTATCCAAATTCTATCGTGTGCACCCCTAGACTTGGGCAAACCCACGATAAAGTCCATGCCAAAATCTTCCCACTTCCACTTGGGAATACCTAGCAGATGTAATTTTCCAGCGGGTTTTTGATGTTCCGCCTTCAGTTGTTGGCATGTCAGGTAGTGAGATACGAAGTCAGCTACCTCCCTTTTCATATTAGGCCATCAGAAAGTTCTTTTCAAATCTTGGTACATCTCAGTGGCTCCAAAGTGGATCATGTACCTCGATCGATGAGCTTCTTCAAGAACCTTCTTCTTCAATTCGGGACAGTTAGGCACATATGTCCGTTCATGAAATAATAATCTACCATCAGGTGCCAGCTTGAAGTCAAGTCTCTCGTCCAGCTTATTTTTTATCTCCACTAGTGCGGGATCTTCTTCTTGTAGCTTCTTAATTTCAGGTAGCAAGTCTGGATGTAGACTCAGGTGGGATAGAATAATACACCCGTTGATGAGGACATCAAGAGCTTATGGGTTGTATTGTGTGTATTGGCTTGTATAGGTGTATAGTATGGGTTGTATTGGCTTGAAGTGTATGTAATTTTTGATTTCTTTCATTTGGGCCATCCTTGTAAGGCTTAATTAAGCCAATGGGCCACTTTTCTAGGAAGAGTCCATTAATAGGTTTCATGTTTTAGGTCCACTTAAGAGTGCTACTTTATATTGGGTCATTTGGTTTCAAATGGGTCATTAAGGCACTTAAGGCCCAAATGGGGTTCCACTCTCTCATGGGCCATCTAAGTGGGAATGGCCCATGCCTAGCATGAGCTATTAGGTGGCTCTTGGCCCATGAATGGCCTTGGCCCATGAAGGGGGGCGCAAGCTTCTTTGGCCTTATTAGGCTTGGTGGCTTGGTTGGTGTGTATTAGGTGGAGTTTGAATGTAATTAGTCTAAGGTTGAATGGAGATGGTCAAGGTAGATTAAAAAATTATATTTGGTGTGTTATTCACACCTCATCTCAGCCATTCAATCCCCAACCCTTGATCCAAGGGTCCATATTAGATTTGATTGGAGTCATATATAATGTTGTATTTTCATGAGAAATTCAATGAAAAATCAGAAAATTTGTGAGTGTTCTTGAAGCTTGGTGCACCCCTCTCTCCTCCCTTGGTGTTCTTCCTTCCCCAACCCCAGATCTAGAGTGGATTCTATCTCCTTCCTCCCCTCTCAACCTCCGGTGATCGTTTGTGCCGCCGCCGCCGCCGTTCGTGCCGCCTTCGAGCCGCCACGGGATCATCTTCGGTTTTCTGTCCTGCTGGACATAGGTGTGGTTCATGAATTCCTGAAGCCAGCCACGAGTTCTGATTGACTTAAAATTTTGAGGGTTGGTTCCTATCTGCTATCCCTTTCTCCACAAAAAAATCCAGGTTCAAAAGCCACCGTTTCATATTTTCCCCATTTCGTTCAACCCTCAATCTCAGATCTGTTCTGTCACTGTCTACAGTGACAGTAGCCTTGAGTTCTCCTCCTTCGACCACACTTTTGATTTTCTTTAGAACTCCCAATTTAACTGTGTGTTCTGTCCATCGTCTCCTACCACCAAAATTTTTCTTAAATTTTTATCGTCCTTCTACCTATTTTTCAAAATTCATGTTCTACCGGAGCTACAGTACTTTCAGCAATATCCCAGATCCAACCTTTTCCCACTGAACAAATCACAGAAAATCATAGACACCTCCAAACATGTCCAAACCAATGTTTCCATCTTCCCATCTCAATTTATAACAACTTTGATGAAGAACACATCTTCGAATTCGGACATCCACATCACGGTCAAAGGCAATCAACAGTCAAGTCCTCTGCAGGCCTGAGTCTTCGGTTACTGTACAACAGAAGATTGAAAATTCCATAAGTCAAGATCCGAGCAGATCCAGGCCAGATCTTTGGGCCTAGGTTGAAGAACTTCAAGATAGCTTTCCAACGGCGCCAGTCTCGTGTCGATCCGACATCGGGGCTGATCGCAGCGCCCATTCTCGCCGAAGCGCGCGCTGCAAAACAGCAGCAACCAGCCCGTGGACAGCAAACCCGACGGGTGCCGATCGGAGCCGCCCGACCTCCGGGCGACGTTCCAGCATGCCGCCAGCCCGGGGATCGCCTCCACCAGTGTCCCCACCACAGTGGTGACACCGGGTCCCACACGGCCCCTCCGGACAGCACGTGGGCCCCACCGTCACTAGTTCGGGTGCTGCCGAAGCTACGCGGAAAGCCGCCCGTCAACCCGTATTCGGTCCTCCCGGGCCCCGTTGTGTCGCCCTTTACCTCCCTGCGTGGAGTGGGCATATTTCCATTGCTGTATTATTCATGTATTAACCATCCCGGGAGCACGAGTTCGGCCGGGCCCGTCGTCCCCACGCCGAGCGCGTGGAGGTATCGTCTTCGCTCCTACACTTGGCATTTCGCTTATTTCATATATGCTTGTTTATGCCACTGCTAGAGAGCATGTTTTAGGACCTAGCTTGCTATAATTTCATATCACCGCTGCTGCGAGAGAGTGAGCGAGACCGTCCCGTGACCCGATCTGGGCACGAAAGTGCGAGCCGACCACCCTAGCTCTTGCCGGTTTCTCAACCGTGCACGTCCGACGCTTCCCTCGTTAAGGGACGATCGCGAGCTTGTCGTGTCCGTGTCTCGTCCCGCATCAATTTGGTATCAGAGCGAGTTGAGTCTAGGGTGTCAAAAAAAAAAGAGTGTCATTTACATCGAGTCATTAGTCGGTTTAAGTCGAGTCTAGGATCATCATTGTGTTAAAACACAAAAAAGAGTGTCTTTTCGCATTGCATCCCTTTACTCGGTATATCAAAAGGTGTTGTCCGAACGTTAGGCCATGCCTATCGGGAAGGCCGCACACTTGTGCGAGTGATCTTCGGATCGGTTATCTCCGCCACGTACCGAGTCTTGGTTTACGTCTAGGGTCCTTAGTGTGCATGCATTCCAACTTTGCATTACTTAGGGTCATGTCTAGTGTCTTGCCCAAATGGCCTTGCATATCCATTCCTAGGGATCCATTCCCGTATTTTGGCAACTATGGCCCACCCATGTCGACCCGTCCAAGGTGATAGGTCCGTGTCCGAGTACCTTCGGGCATATCATAAGTATTGGTTGGAACATGGCTTGGGAGAGGAGAGCAACACGGCCGCATTTCAGTTCCGGAGATGTTTGCGCCTTCACTTCCAATTGGAATGCCTTATCCGCAATGCATTCTCTCTAGCGGAATCCTATACGGTCGCTCTAGTGGTTGAACCATTTGAGTCACACTTCTCTCGGTATGGTGGCTTTCGACAAGCATCCACCTCCCAGCCGCCTACACCATGGCCTTCACCACTCGAGAGAGTTCCAATGTCATCCATCTCTATTTCCAAATTTGATTCGGAATCCTCTCATTTGGAACCACCAAGGCCCGAGCCACCCGTATTCTTAACGGGTACATTATACATAGTCGAGCCGCTTCTTAGTTGGCTCAAGGATGGCTTGGTCCCACTCCCTTACCCGTCTATGGACCCTACCCTACCTTTGGTGTCCATCAACTCCTACCACACAACTTTTCGGTCTAGTCACCATGTCGATACTTTGGATGACCTTATTATGGGATTAGATTCACAATGGGAGTTGACGCATCTTTTGGCCCGAGGCTTTGACCAACCCGCTAGTCTTAGCTTCACCCATCCGGCCTTAGGATCCATTACCTCCGTGTGCACCGTGGGGTGTGTCACCACGGAGATTCTTCTACTCCTCCCGATGCCGGCCGAGTCCGACTTCATTTCCTTTTGCCCGAGGGAGGAAGTTTATTTTCTTCACAGGACCATTGTCCCGTTCACTATGATGGATGAAGGTGAGCATTCACACCTTCAAGAATTTCACGATTGGGACCGTGTCATGGAGGAACCCATCTCCCGGGGTCATACCTTCTTTGACCCTTTTGACCCCTCCACTAGTGAAGCTCCCGAGCTATCACATTCCCTCCACCTCTTCCAAGGAGTTCACTATTCCACGCATACCCCTCGGTCTAGTCGGCAAGCCATCTCTACCTCTAGGGATAATGACGAAGGTAGTTTTGGATCTCCTAGCCCTTCTTCACCCAAATCCCATCGGTCACCAATGCATGAGTGGTACATCTTAGGGTGTCTAGGAGTCCTCCCTTCCATCAACCATCGTGTACATCTAGTATATGCATGGCACATATTCGGGTGTCCTGGTCCGCCTTCACCCATGTACGGGTCGGACTAACAGTGTGCTTTTTCTTTGTGTGGTTTGTTTTGAGTGATTTGTTTGCATGGTTTGTGTGTCGTTTGTTTGTCTGCATGCGTCTAGTGCAAGCTCGTTGTCGTTCTCTTATGAGTAAGAGGCGAGTGGACTCACTCGATGAGTATGGGATCGGTTCCACATCTATACCCGGATCAGTCACTTATAGGGACTCAGCGGTGATTCCTAGTGAGTCTTCGAGCTGTTTTCTTCCCTTTTGAGAGTGCCCCTTCGGAGTGACCACCTTTAGCCCATAGCAGTTCGCATATCGAGTATATATGGAATGAGCAGGTGACGATCACTTGGAGCGGAGCATACCCGCGCTACTTGGCACGGTGACGGATCCGTCGGAGTACCGGAGCAGCCATACCCCTACTCGACGGGGTCGAGCTCCTCCCACCGGGGGAGAATTGATGAGGACATCAAGAGCTTATGGGTTGTATTGTGTGTATTGGCTTGTATAGGTGTGTAGTATGGGTTGTATTGGCTTGAAGTGTATGTAATTTTTGATTTCTTTCATTTGGGCCATCCTTGTAAGGCTTAATTAAGCCAATGGGCCACTTTTCTAGGAAGAGTCCATTAATAGGTTTCATGTTTTAGGTCCACTTAAGAGTGCTACTTCATATTGGGTCATTTGGTTTCAAATGGGTCATTAAGGCACTTAAGGCCCAAATGGGGTCCACTCTCTCATGGGCCATCTAAGTGGGAATGGCCCATGCCTAGCATGAGCTATTAGGTGGCTCTTGGCCCATGAATGGCCTTGGCCCATGAAGGGGGGCGCAAGCTTCTTTGGCCTTATTAGGCTTGGTGGCTTGGTTGGTGTGTATTAGGTGGAGTTTGAATGTAATTAGTCTAAGGTTGAATGGAGATGGTCAAGGTAGATTAAAAAATTATATTTGGTGTGTTATTCACACCTCATCTCAGCCATTCAATCCCCAACCCTTGATCCAAGGGTCCATATTAGATTTGATTGGAGTCATATATAATGTTGTATTTTCATGAGAAATTCAATGAAAAATCAGAAAATTTGTGAGTGTTCTTGAAGCTTGGTGCACCCCTCTCTCCTCCCTTGGTGTTCTTCCTTCCCCAACCCCAGATCTAGAGTGGATTCTATCTCCTTCCTCCCCTCTCAACCTCCGGTGATCGTTTGTGCCGCCGCCGCCGCCGTTCGTGCCGCCTTCGAGCCGCCACGGGATCATCTTCGGTTTTCTGTCCTGCTGGACATAGGTGTGGTTCATGAATTCCTGAAGCCAGCCACGAGTTCTGATTGACTTAAAATTTTGAGGGTTGGTTCCTATCTGCTATCCCTTTCTCCACAAAAAAATCCAGGTTCAAAAGCCACCGTTTCATATTTTCCCCATTTCGTTCAACCCTCAATCTCAGATCTGTTCTGTCACTGTCTACAGTGACAGTAGCCTTGAGTTCTCCTCCTTCGACCACACTTTTGATTTTCTTTAGAACTCCCAATTTAACTGTGTGTTCTGTCCATCGTCTCCTACCACCAAAATTTTTCTTAAATTTTTATCGTCCTTCTACCTATTTTTCAAAATTCATGTTCTACCGGAGCTACAGTACTTTCAGCAATATCCCAGATCCAACCTTTTCCCACTGAACAAATCACAGAAAATCATAGACACCTCCAAACATGTCCAAACCAATGTTTCCATCTTCCCATCTCAATTTATAACAACTTTGATGAAGAACACATCTTCGAATTCGGACATCCACATCACGGTCAAAGGCAATCAACAGTCAAGTCCTCTGCAGGCCTGAGTCTTCGGTTACTGTACAACAGAAGATTGAAAATTCCATAAGTCAAGATCCGAGCAGATCCAGGCCAGATCTTTGGGCCTAGGTTGAAGAACTTCAAGATAGCTTTCCAACGGCGCCAGTCTCGTGTCGATCCGACATCGGGGCTGATCGCAGCGCCCATTCTCGCCGAAGCGCGCGCTGCAAAACAGCAGCAACCAGCCCGTGGACAGCAAACCCGACGGGTGCCGATCGGAGCCGCCCGACCTCCGGGCGACGTTCCAGCATGCCGCCAGCCCGGGGATCGCCTCCACCAGTGTCCCCACCACAGTGGTGACACCGGGTCCCACACGGCCCCTCCGGACAGCACGTGGGCCCCACCGTCACTAGTTCGGGTGCTGCCGAAGCTACGCGGAAAGCCGCCCGTCAACCCGTATTCGGTCCTCCCGGGCCCCGTTGTGTCGCCCTTTACCTCCCTGCGTGGAGTGGGCATATTTCCATTGCTGTATTATTCATGTATTAACCATCCCGGGAGCACGAGTTCGGCCGGGCCCGTCGTCCCCACGCCGAGCGCGTGGAGGTATCGTCTTCGCTCCTACACTTGGCATTTCGCTTATTTCATATATGCTTGTTTATGCCACTGCTAGAGAGCATGTTTTAGGACCTAGCTTGCTATAATTTCATATCACCGCTGCTGCGAGAGAGTGAGCGAGACCGTCCCGTGACCCGATCTGGGCACGAAAGTGCGAGCCGACCACCCTAGCTCTTGCCGGTTTCTCAACCGTGCACGTCCGACGCTTCCCTCGTTAAGGGACGATCGCGAGCTTGTCGTGTCCGTGTCTCGTCCCGCATCAATTTGGTATCAGAGCGAGTTGAGTCTAGGGTGTCAAAAAAAAAAGAGTGTCATTTACATCGAGTCATTAGTCGGTTTAAGTCGAGTCTAGGATCATCATTGTGTTAAAACACAAAAAAGAGTGTCTTTTCGCATTGCATCCCTTTACTCGGTATATCAAAAGGTGTTGTCCGAACGTTAGGCCATGCCTATCGGGAAGGCCGCACACTTGTGCGAGTGATCTTCGGATCGGTTATCTCCGCCACGTACCGAGTCTTGGTTTACGTCTAGGGTCCTTAGTGTGCATGCATTCCAACTTTGCATTACTTAGGGTCATGTCTAGTGTCTTGCCCAAATGGCCTTGCATATCCATTCCTAGGGATCCATTCCCGTATTTTGGCAACTATGGCCCACCCATGTCGACCCGTCCAAGGTGATAGGTCCGTGTCCGAGTACCTTCGGGCATATCATAAGTATTGGTTGGAACATGGCTTGGGAGAGGAGAGCAACACGGCCGCATTTCAGTTCCGGAGATGTTTGCGCCTTCACTTCCAATTGGAATGCCTTATCCGCAATGCATTCTCTCTAGCGGAATCCTATACGGTCGCTCTAGTGGTTGAACCATTTGAGTCACACTTCTCTCGGTATGGTGGCTTTCGACAAGCATCCACCTCCCAGCCGCCTACACCATGGCCTTCACCACTCGAGAGAGTTCCAATGTCATCCATCTCTATTTCCAAATTTGATTCGGAATCCTCTCATTTGGAACCACCAAGGCCCGAGCCACCCGTATTCTTAACGGGTACATTATACATAGTCGAGCCGCTTCTTAGTTGGCTCAAGGATGGCTTGGTCCCACTCCCTTACCCGTCTATGGACCCTACCCTACCTTTGGTGTCCATCAACTCCTACCACACAACTTTTCGGTCTAGTCACCATGTCGATACTTTGGATGACCTTATTATGGGATTAGATTCACAATGGGAGTTGACGCATCTTTTGGCCCGAGGCTTTGACCAACCCGCTAGTCTTAGCTTCACCCATCCGGCCTTAGGATCCATTACCTCCGTGTGCACCGTGGGGTGTGTCACCACGGAGATTCTTCTACTCCTCCCGATGCCGGCCGAGTCCGACTTCATTTCCTTTTGCCCGAGGGAGGAAGTTTATTTTCTTCACAGGACCATTGTCCCGTTCACTATGATGGATGAAGGTGAGCATTCACACCTTCAAGAATTTCACGATTGGGACCGTGTCATGGAGGAACCCATCTCCCGGGGTCATACCTTCTTTGACCCTTTTGACCCCTCCACTAGTGAAGCTCCCGAGCTATCACATTCCCTCCACCTCTTCCAAGGAGTTCACTATTCCACGCATACCCCTCGGTCTAGTCGGCAAGCCATCTCTACCTCTAGGGATAATGACGAAGGTAGTTTTGGATCTCCTAGCCCTTCTTCACCCAAATCCCATCGGTCACCAATGCATGAGTGGTACATCTTAGGGTGTCTAGGAGTCCTCCCTTCCATCAACCATCGTGTACATCTAGTATATGCATGGCACATATTCGGGTGTCCTGGTCCGCCTTCACCCATGTACGGGTCGGACTAACAGTGTGCTTTTTCTTTGTGTGGTTTGTTTTGAGTGATTTGTTTGCATGGTTTGTGTGTCGTTTGTTTGTCTGCATGCGTCTAGTGCAAGCTCGTTGTCGTTCTCTTATGAGTAAGAGGCGAGTGGACTCACTCGATGAGTATGGGATCGGTTCCACATCTATACCCGGATCAGTCACTTATAGGGACTCAGCGGTGATTCCTAGTGAGTCTTCGAGCTGTTTTCTTCCCTTTTGAGAGTGCCCCTTCGGAGTGACCACCTTTAGCCCATAGCAGTTCGCATATCGAGTATATATGGAATGAGCAGGTGACGATCACTTGGAGCGGAGCATACCCGCGCTACTTGGCACGGTGACGGATCCGTCGGAGTACCGGAGCAGCCATACCCCTACTCGACGGGGTCGAGCTCCTCCCACCGGGGGAGAATTGATGAGGACATCAAGAGCTTATGGGTTGTATTGTGTGTATTGGCTTGTATAGGTGTGTAGTATGGGTTGTATTGGCTTGAAGTGTATGTAATTTTTGATTTCTTTCATTTGGGCCATCCTTGTAAGGCTTAATTAAGCCAATGGGCCACTTTTCTAGGAAGAGTCCATTAATAGGTTTCATGTTTTAGGTCCACTTAAGAGTGCTACTTCATATTGGGTCATTTGGTTTCAAATGGGTCATTAAGGCACTTAAGGCCCAAATGGGGTCCACTCTCTCATGGGCCATCTAAGTGGGAATGGCCCATGCCTAGCATGAGCTATTAGGTGGCTCTTGGCCCATGAATGGCCTTGGCCCATGAAGGGGGGCGCAAGCTTCTTTGGCCTTATTAGGCTTGGTGGCTTGGTTGGTGTGTATTAGGTGGAGTTTGAATGTAATTAGTCTAAGGTTGAATGGAGATGGTCAAGGTAGATTAAAAAATTGTATTTGGTGTGTTATTCACACCTCATCTCAGCCATTCAATCCCCAACCCTTGATACAAGGGTCCATATTATATTTGATTGGAGTCATATATAATGTTGTATTTTCATGAGAAATTCAATGAAAAATCAGAAAATCTGTGAGTGTTCTTGAAGCTTGGTGCGCCCCTCTCTCCTCCCTTGGTGTTCTTCCTTCCCCAACCCCAGATCTAGAGTAGATTCTATCTCCTTCCTCCCCTCTCAACCTCCGGTGATCGTTTGTGCCGCCGCCGCCGCCGTTTGTGCCGCCTTCGAGCCGCCACGGGATCATCTTCGATTTTCTGTCCTGCTGGACAGAGGTGTGGTTCGTGAATTCCTGAAGCCAGCCACGAGTTCTGATCGACTTGAAATTTTGAGGGTTGGTTCCTATCTTCTATCCCTTTCTCCAAAAAAAAATCCAGGTTCAAAAGCCACCGTTTCATATTTTCCCCATTTCGTTCAACCCTCAATCTCAGATCTGTTCTGTCACTGTCTACAGTGACAGTAGCCTTGAGTTCTCCTCCTTCAACCACACTTTTGATTTTCTTTAGAACTCCCAATTTAACTGTGTGTTCTGTCCATCGTCCCCTACCACCACAATTTTTCTTAAATTTTTATCATCCTTCTACCTATTTTTCAAAATTCATGTTCTACCGGAGCTACAGTACTTTCAGCAAGATCCCAGATCCAACCTTTTTCCACTGAACAAATCACAGAAAATCATAGACACCTCCAAACATGTCCAAACCAATGTTTCCATCTTCCCATCTCAATTTATAACAACTTTGATGAAGAACACATCTTCGAATTCGGAAATTCACATCACGGTCAAAGGCAATCAACAGTCAAGTCCTCTGCAGGCCTGAGTCTTTGGTTACTGTACAACAGAAGATTGAAAATTCCATAAGTCAAGATCCAAGCATATCCAGGCCAGATCTTTGGGCCTATGTTGAAGAACTTCAAGGTAGCTTTCCAACGGCGCCAGTCTCGTGTCGATCCGACATCGGGGCTGATCGCAGCGCCCATTCTCGCCGGAGCGCGCGCTGTAAAACAGCGGCAACCAGCCCGTGGACAGCAAACCCGACGGGTGCCGATCGGAGCCGCCCGACCTCCGAGCGACGTTCTAGCGTGCCGCCAGGCCGGGGATCGCCTCCACCAGTGTCCCCACCACAGTGGTGACACCGGGTCCCACACGGCCCCTCCGGACAGCACGTGGGCCCCACCGTCACTAGTTCGGGTGCTGCCGAAGCTACGCGGAAAGCCGCCCGTCAACCCGTATTCGGTCCTCCCGGGCCCCGTTGTGTTGCCCTTTACCTCCCTACGTGGAGTGGGCATATTTCCATTGCTATACTATTCATGTATTAACCGTCCCGGGAGCACGAGTTCGGCCGGGCCCATCGTCCCCACGCCGAGCGCGTGGAGGTATCGTCTTCACTCCTACACTTGGCATTTCGCTTATTTCATATATGCTTGTTTATGCCACTGCTAGAGAGCATATTTTAGGACCTAGCTTGCTATAATTTCATATCACCACTGCTGCGAGAGAGTGAGCGAGACCGTCCCGTGACCCGATCCGGGCACGAAAGTGCGAGCCGACCACCCTAGCTCTTGCCGGTTTCTCAACCATGCACGTCCGACGCTTCCCTCGTTAAGGGACGATCGCGAGCTTGTCGTGTCCGTGTCTCGTCCCGCATCACCCGTTCTTCTTATCTATACGGATATCAAGCTCAGAAATTTTCTCTAGCAACTTCAATTCTTATATCATACAGTTGGCAAAATTGCTCTTGGCTTTAGACTAAGGGCTTTGGCTACGGAATTACCCTTACCAGGATGGTATTGTATAGTGAAGTCAAAATCCTTGAGATATTCGAGCCAACGCCTTTGCCGCATGTTTAGCTCTTTTTGGGAGAATAAATACTTGAGGCTTTTGTGATCAGAGTATACAGTAATTTGTTCTTCATAGAGATAATGTCTCCAGATCTTCAAGGCAAACACTACCGCGGCCAGCTCTAAGTCATGCACCGGATAGTTCTTTTCATGTTTCTTGAGCTGTCGGGAAGAGTATGCAATGACTCTTCTATTTTGCATCAATACACATCTGAGGCCAATACTAGAAGCATCGGTATATACCTCGTATTTCTCTCTTTCAATTGGCAATGATAAGACTGGAGCAGTGGTCAAGAGATCCGTCAAAGCTTGGAAACTCTTTTCACAGTCTTCATTCCACTCATAAGGCACTTCGTTGCGGGTTAATCTCGTCAGAGGAACAGTAATCTTGGAGAAGTCCTTGATAAATGCCGGTAGTAACTAGCTAGACCCAAGAAGCTTCAAATCTCCGTTGCATTGGTGGGTCGTTCCCAGTTCTTCACGGCTTCGACCTTTGCAAGATCAACAAAAATTCTATTCTTCAAAATTACATGGCCCAAGAAGGATACTTCCTCGAGCCAGAACTTGCACTTGCTGAATTTGGCATACAATTTGTTTTCCTTCAATACTCGCAATGCCTTCTTCAGATGTTCTTAATGATCCTCTTCGGTCTTTGAATAGATCATAATATCATCAATAAAGACCACAATAAATTGGTCTAAGTAGGACCTGAATATGCTGTTCATTAACAGCATAAAAGCTACGGGGGCATTCGTTAGTCCGAAAGGCATAATAGTAAATTCATAATGCCCATACCTACTTCGGAATGCAGTTTTATAAATGTCTTCTTCTTTGATCTTCAGTTGGTGGTAACTAGAGCGAAGATCAATCTTGGAGAAATATGTAGCTCTAGATGATTGATCAAATAGCTTGTCAATTCTTGGCAGTGAGTACTTGTTCTTGATTGTAAGGTGATTTAGCTGTCGATAATCAATGCATAGTCTCATCAATCCGTCCTTCTTTTTGACGAATAGCACGGGTGCTCCCCATGGGGAAGTACTTGGCCTGATGAAACCATTTTTCAATAACTCCATTAGCTGCACTTTTAGCTCTTTCAGCTCAGTAGGGGACATTCTGTACGGTGCCTTGGAAACAAGACTAGCACCAGGGACAAGGTCGATTGTGAACGACACTTCCCATTCTGGGGGTAAGTCGGGCAATTCTTCTGGAAAAATGTCGAGAAAATCCCGAATTACACGGATGTCTTCAAGTTTAATCTCCTCGACTTCCATGGCAGTCACGAATGCTATGAAAGCTATACATCCTTTACTCATAAGTTTACTAGCTCGGAGGGCTGATATAAGAGGTGACCTAGCCCGAGGGCTAATATAAACCAGCTCTGGGAAATCCACGAAAGTTACCTTGCCATGTTGGCAATCTACGGTTGCTTGGTATGTGGATAACCAGTCGGCGCCAAGAATGACTTCATAACCCTTCATATCTAGGCATATCAGGTCAGCAGGTAAATTGTTTCCTTTAACCATCACTTCACAGTTTGGATAGTGATAAGTGATGTCGGACTCATTCCCAAGAGGTGTAGATATGACCAAATCTAACAATTCATGTTTCTTAGAAAATGAAGCAGCAAATTTCTTGGAAATGAATGAATGAGTTGCTCCGGTATTAAATAAAACTTGAGCAGTTTTAAAACAAATAGTTAGAGTACCTTCCACAATTCTACCCTCTGCTAGTTCTGTTTCATGGAGGGCTTGTGTAGATCATGATAAATCCACACATGAAGAAGAGGGATTAAATATGAGAAAAACAACACAAGGGGAAGAGATGATATAATAATGAATAAAAGAAGCACGTGGTGCTACTAAGGAGGGTGATCGCCAGAGGGGTTACCTCAAGAATAAACAAAGAAGATCGCGAATACCTGGTGAACAATAGAACGCGGGATGGATTGTGAATTCCTCCTCCTCTTTCAATGGATTGTGAACAATAGAACGCATGAGTTTTTCTTTATTGATTACCCTTGCAAAAAAGACAAAACAAACAAACAAAAGAAGTGGATCAGCCAAGTGAATATAGTATCAATCCCAAGTATATGATATGATGATGAATAGAGAACAACACATGCACACCTTTTTTTTTGTTTAAAAACCCCTAAGAGTTAGGGAAAGGAAAAGGATGATGAAACTAATGCAAAAAAGAGAAAAAAACGTATGATGATCGACGGAGAAAACAACAGTTAGATAAGCAAGAAAAAAAACCCTGCTGTCCCTGATGACAGTAAAGGGAACCAAAACCAATGCTGTTGGCAGGAAGAAAAAGGAAGCAGAGAGCTTTAAAGACGCGCAGGAAGAAGAAGGAAGCAGAGAGCGTCTATGCATAAAAAAAATTCTGATCTCGATAGCCTGCTCTCGCAACCTGCCAACCTAACCCTGCCAACCCTGCGCGAGGTCGATCAAGACATCCCTATATAGGGTTCCAGATCCAAGATAACCTCAGATTCGGAAGGATAAGAATGGGCAATGATCAAAAGAGGCAGGACTCTAGTTCCAATTCGAGCAAGGAGATCGTTGGAGGTAAGGAACTCCTAAGGAAAGACGAGTTTAAGCAGGACACCGAAAGATAAAACATGACCTTTAGAAGGGCGTCAAATCACAAATTGATGACCTACATCAAGACGTTACTCAAAAACACGACCATGATCAAGGGCGTCACTTCTTTGGATTAAATTTGGCAATAAAACTACTTTATTTGAAAATTATGAGAAAACGCCTGAGATGAAGGCGTTACTTGTAAACACGCCCTGAGGAAGGACGTTAATCAATAATTTGAACTTATTTTGAAACCGGATAATACCAGGAATTGACGCCCGGACATTTGGTCGTCCTTTCTTTTGAACACGCCCTAGATAAGGTCGCTTTTTAAAACACGCCCCTCTTCAGGTCGCGAATCACAAAAATGTAAAGATCAAATCAAAAACACACAAAAATAGAAAAACTTCATATTATGAACGTATTGAAGTTCACTTTGGGGCGTCAACATAGTGACATGAGATTTGATCAACATAGCGTCAATTTTGGCGTGTCTACAGTTGCCCCGCCTTGGCGTCTGCTTTGCAAGGGAGTGAGACGAAAATGGAGTGAAAGTGCAACAACCGGAATGAAGTGGAGCGAACTGATAAGTAGATACCAAGGTGTGATGTGACATGCCTCAGACACTAAGCATTGGAAATCTTTCCAAGATTCAAAGTGAAACAACTCCGAGTGATTCCAAGGAAGCATCGATTTGCTGGATAAAGGAGACTAAACTAAAAACCAATAAAATGTGCGCATGGCACGATAAGGAGACACCATTGGAGAGCGGTTACCTGCCAATGTGGACGTGCTACAACCAAGGTGGATTTGCAGAAAAATAAAGGGAATTGAGATGGAGACCCAGCAAAGAGACATTTTCAAGTAATCAGCCTAAGCGGCTTCAAAGAGAACAAAGTACTTGATTTGGAATGGAATATCTCATGTCAACTCAATCAAGAGCGAGTGACCTTCATTATCGCCATAATATGAAGATTTTCAGCATGAAGCTCAAAGTCCTACATGATACATGCTGGGCTAAAAGCAAAAGATAAAACAAACTAAAAGATAGAAAATAATCAAGGATAATATTATTAAGCCATCTAGATTTGGTCAAGAATCCAGATCTCTGAGCTGACACTAAGCCGAAGCCCGTTTGTCCGCGCATCAACTCAGAAAGTGGAACCATCGTCCAAGACCTTGAACGACTCAACGACCTATCCGTGTGATCAAGACTCTCCTGGAACTATCACTGTTTTTGATGAAGAGGAACTCAAATTCCAGGTTCATCAGAACCACAAGGTCCTTGATATACTATAATAGCATAGAATACCATATAGTAATAATGCTTACAACAAGATGTTACTTCCACAGTGATCCGGGCATCTCGAAACATGCAATCTTCTGCACTTTGAAAGTTCATTAGCCCTCCCATAATATCAATAATCTTCAATTCAAAGCATGACATGATCATAAGTGCTAAACAAAATAAAACTCCGACGAAAATAATAGCACTTAAATAAGAATTAACGACCCTCCTTGGGTCGTGTTTTTAAATAACGTCTCTCCCTCAGGCGTCTCTTCATCATTTTTAAATACAGAAAGTTTTATTGCTAAAATTAAATCCGTAAATTAACGCCTTTGTCCCAGTCGTGATTTCAATTAACGCCTTGACCAAGGTCGTCAATTCTTGTTCAATTTCGAACTCCGGCAGCACCCCTTCCTTTCTTCACTTACACTCCTTTTTCACTTGGGAAAGGGTTCCTATGGCTTCCTAATATTGAAAGGACACTTGGAGGAAGGATCTCTATTTCCAAACCCTACCAAAACTATGTTTTCTAATTTTTTATGAAATTAATTCCGAATTTCCCTTCCTTTCCTCATTTAACC
Organism: Amorphophallus konjac; assembly: GCA_022559845.1. Lineage (NCBI taxonomy): Eukaryota > Viridiplantae > Streptophyta > Magnoliopsida > Alismatales > Araceae > Amorphophallus > Amorphophallus konjac. The sequence goes on from CM040118.1 coordinate 420,919,080, forward strand.
TCCTTTTCCACTTGGGAAAGAGTTCCTATGACTTTCCCAAGGTTGAAGGGACACTTGCCTAAGGTTTATATCTTCCAAATCCAACTAAAACATGTTTTCTTATTTTCTCTTGTAATTAATTCCGAATTTCCCTTCCTTTCCTCATTTAACCTCCTTTTCCACTTGGGAAAGAGTTCCTATGACTTTCCAAGGTTGAAGGGACACTTGCCTAAGGTTTATCTCTTCCAAATCTAACTAAAACATGTTTTCTTATTTTCTCTTGGAATTAATTCCGAATTTCCCTTCCTTTCCTCATTTAACTTCCTTTTTCACTTGGGAAAGGGTTCCTATGACTTTCCAATGTTGAAGGGACACTTGCCTAATGTTTATCTCATTCCAAATCCCACTAAAACATGTTTTTCTAATTTCCCTTGGAATTAATTCCGAATTTCAACCCTATAAATAAAATCTCTCTCTCCCTTGTGAAAGAACATCAAGATCAATTCAAGAGGAGGTGCTGCCGGACCAAAGGCTCAAGGAGGAAGACTCCCATGCACCTAAAAGCTTCATCCATGGAGTTCTTCTTTCTCTATTGAAGATTTGAAGCCTCTACATCCATGGAGTTCTAAATCCTCTTCTTACTCCATTGAAGATCTTCATCCTAGCTTGAAGCCAAATTGGAGAAAACCACTAAGCTTTCACCCTCATATCTCTTATTTTTTCTTTAGTTAATTGCATGCATCATATCATATTTTTCTTTTATCTCTTTTTATCTCAATATTGAGATCTTCCCATGTTGTGCACTCTAGCACATCTCCCTTAGTGCAACACTTGCACATCTCCCTCTATTCTTCATCATACATCATCTTTTACCTACCCTTTTGCATAGGGGTTTAAAGGACAAACACCAATAAGGTGTATTCATATCCATGCTTTCTATGTCCATATTTACATTTGGATTTGATGCTACACATCTTGGTTTCTAATCCATGTTTGTTTATTGGTGTTTGTTAATTTTGCAAGGGTAATCAATCAAGGAAAACTCTCTTCATCGGCCGGCCGATAGAAAGAGAAGGTGCACTCACAATCTCCCCTGCATTTAAGGTATTTATATCGCGATCCCTCCATTGATTATTTGTTATATCCTTTGAGGCCCTCGCGTCTCTGGCGATCACATTCCCCTTAGCATCCTCTCATGCTCCCCTTTTCTCCCTCTTTTCCCATTCTTCTATTCATTTTCTTTTTCCTTTTAATTGTTCTAAGTGGATTTCTTAGAATATACAAATTGGCGATCACGGTGGGACTCCTTTTATTTTTTTTTTATGTGATTACCATTTCCCTTGGGCACCCACGTGTGCCATCTCCCCTTTCGCACCCACGGTGCGCCTCCTTTCGTGCTACACGTAGTACCTTCCCCACTTATGATTGGCTAATTTGTTGGATTTTATTTGGAAATTCCACTTATCCAAAATTTTGATGAGCATGTTATACTCTGTTGCATGTTATTGATTGCAATGATTATACTGTGACTGTGATTATCCTCCTGATTGGTTTTTGCTGGCCGTTAGAGGGCTGTTTCTGGAGACAAAAAGAATTAACGCCCCACGTTTCTTTAGTTGGCCGTGCGTGCCCCTAGATTTGACGCCCTCACCCAGAGGCGTTTCTTTCATTTGTAGCGCCTCCCTCTAAGGCGCGTTTTTACCCTGCCTGTGGGCTCCCACAGTGATTCACGACCGTCACACGGTCGTCTATTTTGTATATAGCGACCTTCCCCAGGTCGTTTCTTTCCTGTGTTTTTTTCAGAGCCATGTTGCATTGATTATTATACTGATTGCTCTGGCTTATTGTTTGATTCACTCATATACTGCTGCATTTATCCACTTGCATTGGTTTGGGAGACCTCCTCTCCCCACATCTTTAGGAGCCACACACCCTCTTGGTGAAGGAACGACCCTCCATTGAGAGCTCCGTCTCTTTGGACCTAAAATTCTTAAACAAAGTCTCCGTAAGTCTCCGCACCCGTGGATTCCCTCACGGACGCCGGGCAGGTTGTACCCTTGAAGTCCCGGGTTAGTTGGCCTAAGCATGGTGAGAGAGTGTTCCTAGTTGGCACCGAAGTTAAACCTCATTTGAAACTAGGTTCACCCCTTGAGTGAGCATATCTATTTGCAAAAGTCATTGATTCACCAAAGTTTAAGTAAAGCAAAATCACTATTCCAACTTGTGTGCTTCTTTGCAAGTTATTTTTTGCTTGAAACATTGATTGCATAATGGCTTACCATGATAAGAAAACTAACATGTTTAATTCAATTCATGAGGATGCACAACCGTGCACATCTTATAATCCTCAATTTCAACATCATTCTCTCCATATTTTCAAGGGACCACATTCTCATTCTTATGGTCATGCCCGGCCCATGGGCAATGTCCAATCTTATGGCCCCCCTATTCAATCACGAGCCACTACTCCTTCGGGACCGTCTCGTCCCAATGATGAGAAGGTTTCCCAAATCATTCATGCATTAGATCATCTTACCCCTCAGCAAATCCAAGCCCTTAAGGCCTCTGTTGAGGGTGCAGCTCATTCATCTCATCCTCCCTCCAATCCTATGCGGGTGGTCCATCACCCACTTCCCTCCTCTATTCATACTCCTACTCGGGTAGTCCATAACCCATCTCCTCCTATTCACTCTTCTCCTCGGGTGGTCCGACACCCGCCTCCTTCTATTCCTCCTCCACCGCGGCACGAAGGCCCATCTATTCCTTACAACTCGGTCCATCCAGGTTCCTCTATGGGTCATTCCATTAATCCCTTTCCACGGCCTTCTTATGCGGCCCCTCCTTCAAGGCCCTGCCAACCCTTGGTTGCTCAAGCCATACCCCTCCAACAAACTCTTCTTGACAAGGTCACTTTAATGGAGGAACAATTAAAGAGGGTTACGAGCCCACGGCCCGCTCCTCCTACTCCAGTCAATCTCCTTCCTGCCGCTCTGAATGATATTACAAAAATGGAGAAAGATTGGAAAGATAGGATGGATGACTATGGTATCGGCAGTTCAAGCAAGCAAGAGCCGGCAGATTTCAACGCTTAAGTGGACACCGTCCACCCTCCACCCGTCCGCACACTTCATTCATATGGCCTTCCACCTCCACATACGCAACATCATTACATTCCTCCATCCACATATACGCCTCCACTACGATGTCCACTTGAATTTGATGATGAAGAACCGGCAATTGGAGAATTTGAGGCAACATACGATGAAGCTTTGCAGGCACCCCTTCCGAGTTTCCTTCGCTTCCCACTTCCCCCACTATCATTTGATGAACCCCCTGCTCAGGACGAAGCCACCGTCCCTAATCCAACCCCTATTTCCGACACCTCTTGGTGTTACGATGATGGGTCGGTACTTCAATCACCCACGCCGGTGCATCTTGAGTCTCCTCCTCCTAACACCGCTCGCCCCGTTCGGCGTTTTCCCCGCACCAAACCTCCACCAATTACACCTCCACCAGTTATGCCAGCCTCCACACCATCGGCCTCCACCGAGCCTAACGTCAAACTTTCCCCAATTCAACCCTCTATTACACCTTTAACACCAAACCCAACTACCCCTACTCCACCACTTAACCTATTACCCGTGGCTAATCCTGAGTAGGATCAACCCTTTTTTGCACTCGAGCCAACCCAAACTGCTTCCGAGCAAAGGGAGAAGCTCGACGTGTTTGAACCTCCGCCTTCACTTATCCTTTCTCCAACGACTTCCACTACACCCCCACCATCCACGAAGCCTCCCACCTCTACTTCACCTCCCTTTACTACTCGGAAGGGGAGCGCTGCTACAAACACTTGTGCCGAGGATGATCAAGAGCCGCGAAAGAAGAATTTGGCCACTGCCGTGCAGTTCAAGATGCAAGAGTTCATTTGCCGGATGCCAATCCGGGTTATTGTGCCAAGCACGGCTGAAGAGGTCAAGCCACCACTGCTCGCTAGAAATGAATGCCAAGCGTTGATGGCACCCAAGGGCAGGGCAGGGCACCCCTTGTTCCAACTTTCAAATCCTGAATTCATTCTTCCATACAAGGGGCGAATGCCCATTTTTGTCAACATTCTTTATATGCCGCAATCAATGGGCATGGCAATGCTTCCTGTCCCAACTTCCCAACTCCCTCACATTATTACTCTCCACTCTTCAAGAGGGTTGTCATTTATTATTGAAGCTTCTTTCTTTGGGCCGATTGGCTATACACTTTCACTGCCGTGGAGGGGCAGTTATCTTGGTGCTAAGGGGCCTTCCACTCTTTTATCCACCTTCCATTCAACTCCACCCATATTCTCCTCTGTCACCGATTCTTCATGGGCCACTCCAGGGGTAAGGAGGAGGATCTCATCCTCTCGCCCTTCACATTCTTCATGTTCTTTGCATCTCATTGCATTCACGCATTCACTGCATTCATCGCATCCATCCTATTGCATGCAATTGCACTTCTTCTTTCCCGGGTTTTCGGACCTGTATCTTCCCCGCCTTCCGGCACCTCCGGATATCCCGCATTAACCATCCTATTCATCTTCATTGCTCGGGCATTGTCCCCTTTCCAATCTCTTCTCAGGGCATCGCGCCCCTTTCCAACTCCTGCACCCGGACCCTCCGGATTTCTCCTTTATCCTGCTAGGGCACCGTGCCCTTTTTCATCTCATTCTCTCGAAAGTTCCGGACTTCCTTCTTGGGCATCGCGCCCCTTTCCATCTCATTCCTCTGGAACCTCCGGATCTTTCTCTTCCCCCAGGGCATCGCGTTCCCCTTTCTGCTATTTCCCTGGCACCTCCAGGTGTTTTACCCCTCCTTTTAGGGCATGACGCCCTTCCTGATTTCATCCCTCCGGAACCTCCGGATTCTCCATCTTATTCTTTCTATCTTTTTCCAGGGCATGACGCCCCTTTCCATTTGCTTCCTCCGGAACCTCCGGACCCTCCATCTTTCTTCCGATTCATCTTTCTGCTCTTCGAGGGCATCACATCCTTCATTTTCTTCCTCCTCTTCCATCATCTTTTTCCATATTTCTTCCCAGGGCACCGCGTCCCTCGATATTTTATCCCTCCGGAGCCCCCGGATTCCTCCTATCAGGATTCTCCTCCACAACCTCCGGACCCTCCGGATCCACCTCTTTCCATCTATCAATTTCTTCTTCCGATTCCCCCTAATCCTGGGTCTGACCCAACTCCTTCCACATCCACTGCCTTGGGCATCTGCCCATTCTCTCACTGCTTTCGAGGCTTTAGTCCTCACTCCCCCTTCTAATTCTCCGCTTCTTCTGTAGACCTTTCATGTGATCAGGGTTTCCACACCTTAGTGAGGGAGTTCTAGCCCTCGCCTCTCTTCCTTTTTTTCCTTATTCGTCTGAGTCTGGTCTTGGCACCACTCCTTCTTGTTAAGCCACTTTCAAACCCTTTGCTTCCAATCCTTTTGACTGCCAAAGAGGACTATCCCACGATGATCAACCTCGCCTCTGACAGCTGCTTCTACAAAGGTTGCAAGGTAACATATTGGCGTAAGTACTCATTTCATGATATCATTATCTCATTGCTTCACGATGATTTTCAAAATGAAGTGCTTCTTAACAAGATTAAGAGTGGTATTTTAGGCCTTTATCCTAGGTTGAATCTTTATCTTTACTAAATCATTCTCAAAACAGTCTTTTAGGCTTGTTTTTGCAGCACCTTTGGTAATAAAAATCCCACGCTGGGAATTCAACGTTCTCTCCCTGCTTGTTAAGAGTAACCTTCAGCTGGGCATTCCACACACTTCACGGCGTCCTTAGCCGGCTCCTTTGGTTAAAACACCGTTGCTACTTTGGCCATGCCATGAGAATTCCTGAAAGTCTTTTTCTCTTCTTTACTCAGCCGCGTGTAGGGGCAAGAAGTCGACGGGTGAGATGACCCACCCAGGGTAATCCCCAATACGAGAGGAGTCTCAAATAGGGGCAGTCTTGACCCAAAATCAATATGAGTTTTCATATGAGTTTTCATGATATACATCTCGCCAAAAGGGTTATTATGAAAATCAAGTCAAAATTCCGATAAAAGCAAAATTGAGAATTATGGCATGTCAAGAGTGGCAAAGTCCCGGCAGGGAAAACCCTAGTCGTATGCATGTCAAGGGTCTAAAAATCAAAGGCACAAAGCCCCGGCACAATAGACTACCTCTTTGAGGGGAAACACCTTGGAAGGAATTCGAGTCCCGACATCTCCCATCCTGCATAAAGCTTATCCTCAATTATTCTTCTCTTCTCCCTCTAAGACCGAATGTTTCTCGGGTATGGCCTTGGTAGGGGCACCGTTAATCAAGGGTAGCTGGTCATAGGACGCCACCTTTAAATGCACGCCTGGCTTTGGGCAGTTTTTAGCGAAAGGGGAAGGAATAAGGACCCCTAGCCAGTGGTTCAAAAATACTCTTTGATGCTGCATTAACAATGTCTAAACCAAAAAAAAAATCAAAAAATAAAAATAAAAAAACTTGAATATTTCCTAAGTCAAAATCCAAAAAAAAATTGAATATTTTCTAATCCAAAATCCAAAAAAAATTGAATATTTTCTGATCAAAATCCAACAAAAATTGAATATTTTCAAAATTCATAATAAAAATTCAAATATTTTTCAAAATCCACATAAAAATTCAAATATTTTCAAAACTCATAAAAACTTGCATATCCCAAAAATATAAAAAAAAATTGCATTGCATTTTTCTGATGGTGCTTTTGCAGGAACAACAACTTTGTAAGGATTTAAAAGGGGAATGAACAAGAACCCCTAGCCAGTGGTTTAAAACATCCATTGATGCTGCATTAGCAATGGTCTAAGCCAAAAATTTCATAAAAAATTGAATATAGCCAAAAATTCCATAAAAATTTGAATATGACCAAAAATTTCACCTAAAAATTTGAATATTGCTAAAATTCTAAAAAAAAAATTTGAATATTGTCAAAAATTTCAAAAAAAATCATATATTTCCTAAACAAAAATTCAAATATTCTTTTCAAAAAACTTACAAAAATTTGCATATTTTTGAAAATCCAAAAAGAATCGAATTACATTTCTGATGGCATCCTTTTGAAGAGGCACGCAAAATGAAAAGTAATCACACAAGCTGCAACAAGTACCAAGAACTGTCTCATTCCACTATAACATGTCACAAGAGTACAAAGGAGATGGATACAACAAGCTCTCAGCTCTCCCCTCGACCCTCCTGGTCTCCCCCTCTACGTGAACTCTCAGCCTCCTCCTGTCCTCCCCGCGAAGACCTAGGAGGAGCCATCTGTACCCGGGAAGCTGAAACCATGTCACCATGTGCTCCCCTCTCAGCATCTTCCCTCCTCTGGTGCTCAGAGGAGGTAACTAAGTAATCCGTGCTCGAGTAAGCTCGGGAGTATCTCTCGCGCTGGGCCCGCTCACGCCCCCGCCGGTAGCGATCCTCGGCATCCTTCGCCCGCTGCTCGGTGATCCCTAATCGAGTACGTAGCTCCACTCTCTCTAGCTCCCGCTCCACTCTCTCTTTCTCCCATCTCTCCCTCTCTCTGTCCCGATCCTCCCTCTCTCTCTGCCGCTCACTCCTCTCCACCCCGAGGAGAAGGCGCAGCTCTGCCACATCTCGAGGAAGCTCCTCCGCATCACGGCGCCTCAGCTCTGCTTCCGCTGTCCGCAGCTCCTGCTCCTGCATCCAAAAGCTTGATCAATAATTGATAATTGATAAAAACTCCAAGACTAAGAATAAAAGAATAGATTGCTTACTCTCTCCTAAAGGGAAGACTCGGCTGCCTCTGCCCGAGCCACTGCACTAGCGAGCTGGCTCTCTAGCTCGGTGTAGTCACAGACGGGCTGAGTAGAGGATGAAGCGTCGTGCGAGGATCAGACTGCCTCCAGCTCCTCGCGCTGAAAAGAAAACATTACCATTAATTGAAATTCAAATCCAAATCATTCTGAAAATTACAAGTTCTTACCAGCTCATCAACGGTATGCTGGAGGTCCTCGCGCTGTCGGATCGTGGAATCGAGGAGTCCCTGTACCATGGCCAGTCTCCCCTCTGTGTCAAACTGTAATAAACACATGTTAATCACATATTGAATAAATCAAGAGCAACTGCGTTTAAGGGAATACCTGTCCGCGAGCGCTCTGATAGACTCGGCTGCCATATGCCTGGGAGTAGGCCTGGAGATAGGCCTCATCTGAATCCGCTCCCGCAGGGACTGCTCGGCCGCGCCTCTTCCAATCTGCTAACTGCTCTCGAGCCCGCTGCCGCCAGTCATCTATCCCCTGGAGGCCTCGAAAACGTCGCCCAGGTCGTGGGTCCGTCGCCTGGGTCGGGAACTCTACTACCGCCTGGTGGAGCCCTAGTGTCCTCATGATCAGTCTATGATATAGGGGCTCGACCAGGTTGAGGGCATGTAACCAGATCTCTCTCCCAAAGTATGGGATGGCCGCCTCCACCCAAGGCATCACTTCGATGTCCCTCTGGTAGGGAGTCCAGTCCACCTGCATAATTCAATTTATCATTGCCCTCGATTCCACTCATAATTCAATTTAATGTCAAAATTAAATCTTACCTCTATGTGGGGCATCATGTCTAGCGTCTCCTGGATGTGGGTGACCTGGTCCTTCAGAGATCGGCCATCTCGTGCGGGGTCCATCGTCTGGCCAAGGGCAGTAAATCTCCCCGATCCTCCCAAGCGCTCCTGAGGGTAGGAAGATATAGATAACTCCAAACCTGAAATGAAGCTCATGTGATCAATATAAGAGGAAAGTGCATAACTTAATCATTGGAGTTTAAGGCTTAGAGAGATACCTGAAGTAGAGGGTAGAATCCCCCGAGTGAAGACTGGGGTGAGGAGATGCCGAAGCTGTCAAACAAGTGGGCAAGGACTGCCGCACCGCAAGCATACCGCCCCACTCTGTCTAGGTCCTCCAGTAAGGGTAGAAATCGGCAGCTCACTGCGTCACCCTGGGTCGCTAGAAGTAGCTTGCTGATCAGCAGAATAAGGAACCTCCTCAACTCCATGTCTGCCTGTGGGCCTGCCTCGGTCGTAAAACTCTCTCTGGCTCCAGCCTCTAACCTCTTCTCATGAGCTGTCGAAGTCTCCCCCACCTCCCTCTGTGTGTGGAACAGGCCGAGACTCTCCTGCAAGATGATCCTCGACACTAGCGAGGTCCGGCCAGTCCCCTCCAGCTCCAAGCCTAGCAATCTGCGCGCCATCTCCCGGTAGTCGGGGTAAGTGTAACCCGTCACTGCCGATCCGTGCACCCGCAGCCCGGTGATGCGAGTGACATCTTCTAGAGTCGGGATCATATGACCCCAGGGGAAAAGGAAGGCCTTGCACCCTGTGTCCCATCTGGCTTTCAGAGCCCTGATCAGTCCCACGTCCACTCTCAGCACCTCGATCTCTAGGAACTCCCCGAAGCCCATTCGGCGGAGGCGGGCCCGTTGAAACTCCGGTAGTGCGGAGTACGCGGCCCGAACCAATGTCCATGAAATCTGGGCATGGACTGCACCCTCCACACCCTGCACACAACATAAAAGCAAGAAGGCATCATTTCATGTTCATCAAACAAAAGAAAAAATCAGAAACATAAAAAACTTGCATGCTGTTCTTTGTCGCGCTATATCGACATAGCGCGTTCTTCAAGAACGCGCTATGAAGATATAGCGTGTTCATCTTCTGTAGGTAGGGGGCGACCCCTCATTCCTCAATTTCTTTCCATGGGCATTCTGCCCTACATTTTGATTTAGGGGGGTGTCTCCCCTTCCGTTTTCATCCATTTTGAAAGAAAAAAGATAAGAAAAATCAAAAGAAAATGAGATTGGGGAGGGTTCCTTACCACTCGCCGCTTTCGGGCCGCCCCGCCTCCAACCGGCTCTGTTGCTCCTTCCTCGGCCGTCGGGGCACCCTCAACTTCCTGGGCCTCGTCATTGGGAATGTCCATTTCGTCTCCCTCGAGCCTAGCCGAGACCGTGGCCTCCGAATCGGCGGAGGGCGCCCGTTCTTCTTCCACATGTGATCTTTGGCGGCCGCGGGTGGCGCGCCGTTTGGAGCGTCGGGGAGCGTCTCCCTCCATCGGATTGATGCAAATAGGGGCTGGGCTGGTGAGAGGGTGAGAGGGCGAGAGAGGGAGTAGGGAGAGGGAAAAGAGTGAGTTTGAAATAATAGAAGGGGGGGCGGTTTTTGAAAACCTGCGGGTAGATGACGCGCTATATGTTCATAGCGCGACAATGTCGCGCTATGTATATATAGCGCGATAATCAAAGGAAAAGGGGGGAGAAAATAAAATAAAATGCAGCTTGTGGATGAATAAAAATTTGAGTTCTCCTGCTTACACGTACTTGAAGTTGTTCTACTTGTGCTTAACATTGTATTTCAGGAAAAGAAAAAAAAATGAAGTGGCACGCCATCAGGTAAGTATTTCCTTATCCCTTCCTTTATTGCATTACTATATGCTATTTTACATTATTATATCATCTCGAGGACCGGCTGATTTTCTGTATGTTTCGGGATTTGAGTTCCCCTCTACCAAAAAAAATAGTGATGATCTAGAAACATGCAGTTAATCGTCGGATAGGCCGTTAGGTCAGGCACATTTGGGGACGATGGACTTCATCTCGCACGTCGTGGTTGCGGATAATTCTTGACTCGAATTTGTTTGATTTAGCAATATTATCCTGGAGTATCTTATATTTTATCCTTCCTTTGCATTTGTTTTAAGGATTTCTTTTATTTTAGCCCTGCATGCATCATGCCTCCTTTCGCATTCATAATCGCCCAACCTTCTTCCTAATTAAGGATCAATGTATGCTTATGTCCTTGAACAAAGGAATTCAATTCCATTTCGAATTTGAAGGATTGCTCCCAGTTAAGCACTGGATCTCGCTGGTCGATGTGACCCTTGCCTGGATTTTGCTTATCACATTTTAATCCAATCTCCTTCTTTTGATCCACTCCTTAGCTGTGAACCGCACGATGGCGTCGATGGATCCGCCGGGCTCGCATCTATTCCACTAATTGAGTGAAATTCGTAGTTGCTATGCGCTACGGATGCCTCTTTTGCAAGAGGTTGATCAGCTCCCTTTTCTTTGTTCCGTGCCTATCATTCTAGGCCGGAGTCACCTGTGCTAGCTTGATCTTGTGGTTAGCTCGGAGTTTTCTGGATTATTCCTATCATTTGTCGGTTGAGATGGGTGACTTTTTCTCCATGATATCCACTTATCAGTCCGCTCCCCTGCATTTGCACTTCATCTTCACGTCACCACCATTCTGTGTTGTCTCCGTTTTGCCTCCGTTTCACCTCCGTTTCGCTCCCCTGCAAAGCGGATATCAAGGAGGGGCATCTGTAGACACCCAATTTTGGCTGTTAAATTGAGCATTTTCTTTGTTCTCCTAGTTAATGCCCCAATTGATCCTTAATTAGTTGATTTTCTGGGATTTCTCCCCCTTCTTGGCCCAACATTTCAATTCCATACCTTGGATCTCGTCTTGAGTTTGGCATTCCTGCGCTATCCGCTCTTATCGCTTTCTCGTTCATAGCGCATTGTGGATGTAATTGGAGTTATCATTTGAGCAGTTGTTATTTCTTGACGTTTGATCATTGTAGCATCCACTTTGGATGTTTTTCTCACTCAACATTTGATTAATGGCTGCCCAAAGGATATTTCTTCTTTTTTTTAATCATTTAATGGGCCTTTAGTTATCGCGCTATATCGTCATAGCGCGTTCTTCATGAACGCGCTATGGTTGTATAGCGCGTTATCAGGCAGAGTCCCTTTCCAAACCGGACTTCCTTCTTTCGATCCAGAGTCCTTATTTGGTAAGTTGCTGATTGTGTTTCTTATCCAGGAAGGTTTCTAAACCTAGCGGGAACCTTTTCCCCTCCTTAATCGGCAACATTACCTCGATTCGAGCCGCCAAATCATCGGATTGAATCAAACTCTGACCTAGGGTTTGTGTTCGATCTTCCTCCTTTAAATTGAACCTTTTGGCCGTCGTTTGTGAGGGATGCAACTCAGGGCATTAACGAGGAGAAGGATGCTCCTAATTCCAGATCAATAACTCCTTGCTTCTCGCACATCTAAGGGAGTATTTAAAGGCTATGGTTGTGTTCTTCCCCGTTCTTCTTTTCTTCCTCGATTCGTTGAATTTAATCTCTGCACACATAGCACATTGATTTCAAAATTCTCATTTTGCAAAATACATGCATTCACACACATCACACCCATCTTTTGGCCCTAATATAGGGGTTTAAAAAAACCAAACCCCCAGGTAATCGAGCCCCCTCTTTACATGCTTTTGATTAAGAATAGGGGCAGATTCTACTCGAATCTCGATCTAATGGGCCTTCTGTTTGTTGTTTATGATTGTTTGCAGGCACTAGAGGATTGATACGTGGAGCCCTTGCACCTTGGCCGGCCTTGGAGCAAGGAAGGAACGAACCCAAATAAACCCCGCTACCTGTCTGATATCGCGCTATATGAAGATAGCGCGACCTGAAGAACACGCTAGGACGATATAGCGCGTTAATCTCCAGGCCCACAGCTGCCCCCCCTCATGAATTTCTGAGGCACTAGAGGATTGATACGTGGAGCCCTTGCACCTTGGCCGGCCTTGGAGCAAGGAAGGAACGAACCCAAATAAACCCCACTACCTGTCTGATATCGCGCTATACGAAGATAGCGCGACCTGAAGAACACGCTAGGACGATATAGCGCGTTAATCTCCAGGCCCACAGCTGCCCCCCCTCATGAATTTATGAGGTATGTAACATGCCCCTATCCTAATCTCTTATTATTCGGCATGTTTCTGGCCTCAGTGGCGATCATGGATCTTAATTGTTGCATGTGAGCATCCCCTTTTGTATCATTAATTTAGTTCTATATTTGCCCAAAATCTTCATTATTCATCAAATCGGGGGTTAGTTCTAATTTCACGATCTACAAATTGGCGATCACGGTGGGACCCTTTGTGCCACCACGTTCTTTCTACTAGTTGCCTGCTTGTCAATCCGTAAGTGTGTGTGATTATTTGGCTTTTGGGGTTTCCCCCACCTTTGTCATTGGTCGTGCTATATATCCATAGCGCTTTCTATCAGATTGCGCTATGGACATATAGCGCGTCTATCACCAGAGGATATTTCACTACATCCTCTGTCGGGGTTCTGATTGCCATCTTCTCTGGTTGCATCATTGTACACTTCCTGTTGTATATTCACTTCTTTCATCTATTTCCTTTTTATTGTTCTAGTTTAGATATTCTTCCATAGCATGGCATTCATCTTTGCATTTGGTTTGAGAGACCTCCTCTCTCTACACTAGGATCCCACACACCCTCTTGGTAAAGGAAGGACCCTCCATTGAGCACTCCGTCTCATTGGACCGGGAATTCCTAAACCAAGCCTCCGTAAGTCCCCGCACCCGTGGATTCCCTCACGGAAGCTGGGCAGGTTGTACCTTTGAAGTCCCGGGATTAGTTGGCCTATGCATGGCGAGAGAGTGTTCCTAGTTGGCACCGGATTTAAACCCCACTTGAAACTAGGTTCCTCCCTTGTGTGAACCACTCCAAACTTTGTTGAAAATCACTTTAACTCACCAAGGATCAAACAAAAGAAATCAAAGGTAATCATTCCAACTTGTTTGCTATCTTGGTAAATTGTTTTGATTGAACATTAAATTGCTTACATAATGGCTCACCCGGATAGACAAAATAACATGTTTAATTTCAATTGTGAGGATGCACAACCTAGCACATCCTATACTCCTCAATTTCAACATGTTCAACATCATTCTCACCACAATTCTTTAAAGGGACCACATCCTCATTCTTATGGTGTTGCCCGACCTATGGGCAAGGTCCGATCTCATGGTCCCTCGCTTCAATCGCGAGCCACTACTCCCACGGGACCGTCTCCTCCTAACGATGAGAAGGTCTCCCAAATTTTACATGCATTAGATCATCTCACCCCTCAACAAATTCAAGCCCTTAAGGCCGCTGTTGAGGGTGCATCTCATTCATCTCATCCTCCTTCCAATCCTACTCGGGTGGCCCATCACCCACTTCCCTCTTCTATTCACATTCCTACTCGGGCAGCCCATTACCCATCTCCTTCTCCTCGGGTGGTCCGACACCCGCCTCCTTCTATTCCTCCTCCACCACGGCACCAAGGCCCATCTATTCCTTACAACTCAGTCCATCCAGGTTCCTCTATGGGTCATTCCATTAATCCCCTTCCACGGCCTTCTTATGCGGCCCCTCCTTCAAGGCCCTGCCAACCCTTGGTTGCTCAAGCCATACCCCTCCAACAAACTCTTCTTGACAAGGTCACTTTAATGGAGGAACAATTAAAGAGGGTTACGAGCCCACGGCCCGCTCCTCCTACTCCAGTCAATCCCCTTCATGCCGCTCTGAATGATATTACAAAAATGGAGAAAGATTGGAAAGATAGGATGGATGACTATGGTATCGGCAGTTCAAGCAAGCAAGAGCCGGCAGATTTCAACGCTCAAGTGGACACCGTCCGCCCTCCACCCGTCCGCACACTTCATTCATATGGCCTTCCACCTCCACATACGCAACATCATTACATTCCTCCATCCACATATACGCCTCCACTACGATGTCCACTTGAATTTGATAATGAAGAACCGGCAATTGGAGAATTCGAGGCAACATACGATGAAGCTTTGCAGGCACCCCTTCCGAGTTTCCTTCGCTTCCCGCTTCCCTCACTATCATTTGATGAACCCCCTACTCAGGACGAAGCCACCGTCCCTAATCCAACCCCTATTTCCGAGACCTCTTGGTGTTACGATGATGGGTCGGTACTTCAATCACCCACGCCGGCGCATCTTGAGTCTCCTCCTCCTAACATCGCTCGCCCTGTTCGGCGTTTTCTCCGCACCAAACCTCCACCAATTACACCTCCACCAATTACACCTCCACCAGTTATGCCAGCCTCCACACCATCGGCCTCCACCGAGCCTAACGTCGAACTTTCCCCAATTCAACCCTCTATTACACCTTTAACACCAAACCCAACTACCCCTACTCCACCACTTAACCTATTACCCGTGGCTAATCCTGAGCAGGATCAACCCTTTTTTGCACTCGAGCCAACCCAAACTGCTTCCGAGCAAAGGGAGAAGCTCGACGTGTTTGAACCTCCGCCTTCACTTATCCTTTCTCCAACGACTTCCACTACACCCCCACCATCCACGAAGCCTCCCACCTCCGCTTCACCTCCCTTTACTACTCGGAAGGGGAGCGCTGCTACAAACACTTGTGCCGAGGATGATCAAGAGCCGCGAAAGAAGAATTTGGCCACTGCCATGCAGTTCAAGATGCAAGAGTTCATTTGCCGGATGTCAATCCGGGTTATTGTGCCAAGCACGGCTGAAGAGGTCAAGCCGCCACTACTCGCTAGAAAAGAATGCCAAGCATTGATGCCCCCCAAGGGCAGGGCAGGGCACCCCTTGTTCCAACTTTCAAATCCTGAATTCATTCTTCCATACAAGGGGCGAATGCCCATTTTTGTCAACATTCTTTATATGCCGCAATCAATGGGCATGGCAATGCTTCCTGTCCCAACTTCCCAACTCCCTCACATTATTACTCTCCACTCTTCAAGAGGGCTGTCATTTATTATTGAAGCTTCTTTCTTTGGGCCGATTGACTATACACTTTCACTATCGTGGAGGGGCAATTATCTTGGTGCTAAGGGGCCTTCCACTCTTTTATCCACCTTTCATTCAACTCCACCCATATTCTCCTCTGTCACCGATTCTTCATGGGCCACTCCAGGGGTAAGGAGGAGGATCTCATCCTCTCGCCCTTCACATTCTTCATGTTCTTTGCATCTCATTGCATTCACGCATTCACTGCATTCATCGCATCCATCCTATTGCATGCAATTGCACTTCTTCTTTCCCGGGTTTCCGGACCCGTATCTTCCCCGCCTTCCGGCACCTCCGGATATCCCGCATTTCCCATCCTATTCATCTTCATTGCTCGAGCATTGTCCCCTTTCCAATCTCTTCTCAGGGCATCGCGCCCCTTTCCAACTCCTGCACCCGGACCCTCCGGATTTCTCCTTTATCCTGCTAGGGCACCGCGCCCTTTTTCATCTCATTCTCCCGGAATTTCCGGACTTCCTTCTTGGGCATCGCGCCCCTTTCCATCTCATTCCTCCGGAACCTCCGGATCTTTCTCTTCCGCTAGGGCATCGCGTTCCCCTTTCTGCTATTTCCCTGGCACCTCCAGGTGTTTTACCCCTCCTTTTAGGGCATGACGCCCTTCCTGATTTCATCCCTCCGGAACCTCCGGATTCTCCATCTTATTCTTTCTATCTTTTTCCAGGGCATGACGCCCCTTTCCATTTGCTTCCTCCGGAACCTCCGGACCCTCCATCTTTCTTCCGATTCATCTTTCTGCTCTTCGAGGGCATCACATCCTTCATTTTCTTCCTCCTCTTCCATCATCTTTTTCCATATTTCTTCCCAGGGCACCGCGTCCCTCGATATTTTATCCCTCCGGAGCCCCCGGATTCCTCCTATCAGGATTCTCCTCCACAACCTCCGGACCCTCCGGATCCACCTCTTTCCATCTATCAATTTCTTCTTCCGATTCCCCCTAATCCTAGGTCTGACCCAACTCCTTCCACATCCACTGCCTTGGGCATCTGCCTATTCTCTCACTGCTTTCGAGGCTTTAGTCCTCACTCCCCCTTCTAATTCTCCGCTTCTTCTGTAGACCTTTCATGTGATCAGGGTCTCCACACCTTAGTGAGGGAGTTCTAGCCCTCGCCTCTCTTCCTTTTTTTCCTTATTCGTCTGAGTCTGGTCTTGGCACCACTCCTTCTTGTTAAGCCACTTTCAAACCCTTTGCTTCCAATCCTTTTGACTGCCAAAGAGGACTATCCCACGATGATCAACCTCGCCTCTGACAGCTGCTTCTACAAAGGTTGCAAGGTAACATATTGGCGTAAGTACTCATTTCATGATATCATTATCTCATTGCTTCACGATGATTTTCAAAATGAAGTGCTTCTTAACAAGATTAAGAGTGGTATTTTAGGCCTTTATCCTAGGTTGAATCTTTATCTTTACTAAATCATTCTCAAAACAGTCTTTTAGACTTATTTTTAAAGCACCTTTGGTAATAAAAATCCCACGCTGGGAATTCAACGTTCTCTCCCTGCTTGTTAAGAGTAACCTTCAGCTGGGCATTCCACACACTTCACGGCGTCCTTAGCCGGCTCCTTTGGTTAAAACACCGTTGCTACTTTGGCCATGCCATGAGAATTCTTGAAAGTCTTTTTCTCTTCTTTACTCAGCCGCGTGTAGGGGCAAGAAGTCGACGGGTGAGATGACCCACCCAGGGTAATCCCCAATACGAGAGGAGTCTCAAATAGGGGCAGTCTTGACCCAAAATCAATATGAGTTTTCATATGAGTTTTCATGATATACATCTCGCCAAAAGGGCTATTATGAAAATCAAGTCAAAATTCCGATAAAAGCAAAATTGAGAATTATGGCATGTCAAGAGTGGCAAAGTCCCCGCAGGGAAAACCCTAGTCGTATGCATGTCAAGGGTCTAAAAATCAAAGGCACAAAGCCCCGGCACAACAGACTACCTCTTTGAGGGGAAACACCTTGGAAGGAATTCGAGTCTCGACATCTCCCATCCTGCATAAAGCTTATCCTCAATTATTCTTCTCTTCTCCCTCTAAGACCGAATGTTTCTCGGGTATGGCCTTGGTAGGGGCACCGTTAATCAAGGGTAGCTGGTCATAGGACGCCACCTTTAAATGCAGGCCTGACTTTGGGCAGTTTTTAGCGAAAGGGGAAGGAATAAGGACCCCTAGCCAGTGGTTCAAAAATACTCTTTGATGTTGCATTAACAATGTCTAAACCAAAAAAAAAATAAAAAAAAAATAAAAAAACTTGAATATTTCCTAAGTCAAAATCCAAAAAAAATTTGAATATTTTGTAAGCCAAAATCTAAAAAAAATTGAATATTTCCCGATCAAAATCCAACAAAAATTGAATATTTTCAAAATTCATAATAAAAATTCAAATATTTTTCAAAATCCACATAAAAATTCAAATATTTTCAAAACTCATAAAAACTTGCATATCCCAAAAATCCAAAAAAAAATTGCATTGCATTTTTCTGATGGTGCTTTTGCAGGAACAACAACTTTGTAAGGACCAAGAGCACGGGATGAGTCCTCTCCATTCGTTGCTATCTACCTTTTGATTCTCCCCATGTTCATAATTTGCTACGCATTACTCCGATTATTCATCTCCAAATCTTTTTTTATCAAATCTTACTGATCACTCCGCCGATGGGCATTATCAGATCTTGATCATTCAACTCCAAATCTTGATTAGCCAAGTTGTCATCCTCATGACAAACGACAAACAATGATGCTATGCTATCTATGCTTTAATGATGCTATCTATGTTATTCATGCCTTTCACGCTGTGCACACTTGAATGCTATTCATGATATGGTACATACCTGCTATTGATGCTTTGATTCATGCTATGCTTGCTATGCTTAAATACCTTATTCATTGCTTGTCATCTTTTATATCTTGGCTGATGAATCTTTGAGCGCAGGAAGAGGCTCTTGGTCCCACCGACTGGGCATCATCATCCAAGCCCCACGGTGCTTGCACCTCATTTCTCTGTTCCCCCATGCTTATTGCTCCATCTCTCCCTGTATGCATTCCTACTATATGTTACATACGCTATTAGATTATATCAAGGACCTTGTGGCTTTGGTAAATCTGGAATTTGAGTTCCCCTTCATCAAAAACGATGACGATTCCAGAGGCATCTTAGTCATACGGATATGCCGTTGAGCCGTCCAAGACTGGGGACGATGGTTCCCTTTTGCGAGTTGGTGCGCGGATAAATGGGCTTCGGCTTAGTATCAGCTCGTAGAATGGGTTTCTTGACTTAGTCTGGATAGCTTAACAATATTATCCTTGATTATATTATATTTTTATTTGTTTTAACTTTTCCCTTTAAAACCCAGCATGCATTCATGTAGGACTTTGAATTAACTTTGGAAAATCACTCTGATAAGTTGATTTTGAGGGTTAAAATTGATCACTATTTTCCAAGATATGAGATATTCATTGCTGATGGAATCCTCAGTTTGTTTTGTCACTGTTTTGGGTCATTTTCTCGAAAGCTCCTTGTTTGGATTTCTATCATCTTATCTCAATCCTTTTACTTTGATCCACCTTGGCTGCAGCACGTCCACATTGGCTGATAACCGCTCCCCAATGGTGAAACCTACAGGTTTGTGACCTGGGGTACTTCCACCGCGTTGGAAGTTGATCATCCTCCTTCGTGCCCGCGTTCACACTCCTCCTCTTATCCAAACATCGTTGATTTCATTGAATTTCCCGGGATTACTTCATCTCGAGCTTTTGATTTCATTCTCATCAAGTGATGTTGATTGCGTGTCTCATCACACCTTGACATCTACTTTTCAGTTTGCTCTGCTCTCTTGCAAAGCAGACGCCAAGGCGGGGCAGCTGTAGACACGCCAAAATTGACGTTACTGTGAGTACATCTCATATTACCTTGTAATGCCCCAATTTGACCCTCAAATTACCTTTGTTTGAGTGATTTTTCTCACTTTTCTTGGATTTCTCCCTTTTTTCTCCCTTTTCTTATTTTTTCCTATTTTTATCTATTTTCCTGGATTTTCTGGGTATTTTTCTCTATTTTTATGAATTTTCCAGAAACAACGACTTGAAGAGGGGCGTCATTTCATTTTAAGAAAATAAAAGAAAATTGACGACACATGCATCAGGCGTCAATTCCACTTATTTTACAATTTTTCTGAATTTTTCTGAGGATTTTTTAAATTTTTTTAGAATTAACGACATGTGAAAGGACGTTATTTTAATTTTTAATAAAATAAAAATCAAGAAAAATTGAATTCACGACATATAGGGAGGGCGTCACTTTCATTTGATTATTTTAATAATATTTTTCAACCCTCTTCCAGAGGTGATTTGGTGGCCTTCCGGGTGTCAGAATAATACGCAAAAATAGTCATTGGAATCAGCACATTGAGATGCACCTCCACCTAAAAAATGGGAAAAAAATATTGAGAAATGAAAAATGGCCCTGTTTTGAATATTTTTGAATTAACGACGCTAAATCGGACGTCAACTTAATTGACGCCCGAACACATGGTCGTCCATTCTTTTTGGCTGTTCATCATCTGAATTAACGCCCCTTTTCAGGTCGCCTTTAACTTTCGTGTTCTAAATTAAAGCAGCCCTTTCCCCAAAGGTTCCCTGCCTTCGTTGGGCACCTTGCTCGATCAGGGAACTTAACCCTTCTCATGATGGACTCTTACCCATTCTCATCTCTTTCAATCTTTGCTTTGCACCCTATAAACAGGCCCTTGCGGCTCTGTCGAAGGGTTCGGCGGTTGCTTCCTCTGTTTTCGCTTTTTCTTCTTATTTTACAGGGAATTGCTGTTGTGCTTTGGCAGGAGGAAGCTCTACATATTGAAGCTTCTTCCAATGCAGGCTTCTTCCCCATCGAGCATCAACGCCAAGGACACAGGCTCCCTTATCTTCTTTCAATTATTTCTTTTGCTTTTATTGTTTTTAGTTTCATGCGCATGCATTCATCTTACATGGTTCATATTACTCCTTTCACTCAACCACGTTGAGATTCATATGGTGCAACGCTTGCACATTTCTTAGTATATATCATACATTCATCATCATATCTCCCATACCCTTTGCATAGGGGTTTAAGGGCTAACACCCACAAGGTGTGTTCTTTTTCATTATCTTTCATGCTCATTTTTATTGTGAATTGATGCTACACTCACCTCGATTTCTGATCCATATTTTTATTGGTGTTATTGTTCTGCAAGGGTAATCATAAAGAGAAACTCTCTTCATCGACCGGCCGATCGGAAGAGAAAGGAGCACTCACAATCCCCGCACTTTAAGGTATTTTTCGCGATCCCTCCATTATTCTTATTGTTATATCCTTTGAGGCCCTCACGTCTCTGGTGATCACATCTCCTATTTTGCACCGTGTGCATGCTTTTTCATCTTCTACTTAATTCTTTTATTTTTATAATTGTTCTAAGTGGATTTTTAATTAGATCTACAAATTGGCGAAGGAATCCATCTTAACTGTTGCGTAGTTGCGGAGCTGGAGGGTTAGCGCGGGGCGCTTGGTTTGGCGGTGAGGCAAAGGAATGTTGGGGTGCGAATTGGCGTTGTGGAGTGGAGTTGAAATGGGGGCTTTGTGGCGGAGGAAGGTTAGGAAGTGGGTTAGCTTGGTGGGGGTGGCCAACTACGCCAACCTGCTCATTTGCAATAGTGCCCTCCGTCGTGGGCCCGCTGTTGTTGACAGTTGTGGTTTTCTTGAATAGCCGTGGCTTCGGCTCAAACATGCCCATAATGGGCGAATCCTTCATCTGCGTCTGGATATAACGAGCCCTTTCATAGAGCTCCTCCATGGTGGTTAACCTATTCATGGCGGAATTTTGGCTAGGGGTTCTTGTTCCTTCCCCTTTCTTATGTCCTTGAACAAAGGAATTCAATTCCATTTCGAATTTGAAGGATTGCTCCCAGTTAAGCACTGGATCTCACTGGTCGATGTGACCCTTGCCTGGATTTTGCTTATCACATTTTAATCCAATCTCCTTCTTTTGATCCACTCCTTAGCTGTGAACGGCACGATGGCGTCAATGGATCCGCCGCGCTCGCGTCTATTCCACTAATTGAGTGAAATTCGTAGTTGCTACGCGCTACGGATGCCTCTTTTGCAAGAGGTTGATCAGCTCCCTTTTCTTTGTTTCGTGCCTATCATTCTAGGCCGGAGTCACCTGTGCTAGCTTGATCTTGTGGTTAGCTCGGAGTTTTCTGGATTATTCCTATCATTTGTCGGTTGAGATGGGTGTCTTTTTCTCCTTGATATCCACTTATCAGTCCGCTCCCCTGCATTTGCACTTCATCTTCACGTCACCACCATTCTGTGTTATCTCCGTTTTGCCTCCGTTTCACCTCCGTTTCGCTCCCCTGCAAAGCGGATATCAAGGAGGGACACCTGTAGACACCCAATTTTGGCTGTTAAATTGAGCATTTTCTTTGTTCTCCTAGTTAATGCCCCAATTGATCCTTAATTGGTTGATTTTCTGGGATTTCTCCCCCTTCTTGGCCCAACATTTCAATTCCATACCTTGGATCTCGTCTTGAGTTTGGCATTCCCGCGCTATCCGCTCTTATCGCTTTCTCGTTCATAGCGCATTGTGGATCTAATTGGAGTTATCATTTGAGCAGTTGTTATTTCTTGACGTTTGATCATTGTAGCATCCACTTTGGATGTTTTTCTCACTCAACATTTGATTAATGGCTGCCCAAAGGATATTTCTTCTTTTTTTAATCATTTAATGGGTCTTTAGTTATTGCGCTATATCGTCATAGCGCGTTCTTCATGAACGCGCTATGGTTGTATAGCGCGTTATCAGGCAGAGTCCCTTTCCAAACCGGACTTCCTTCTTTCGATCCAGAGTCCTTATTTGGTAAGTTGCTGATTGTGTTTCTTATCCAGGAAGGTTTCTAAACCTAGCGGGAACCTTTTCCCCTCCTTAATCGGCAAGATTACCTCGATTCGAGCCGCCAAATCATCGGATTGAATCAAACTCCGACCTAGGGTTTGTGTTCGATCTTCCTCCTTTAAATTGAACCTTTTGGCCGTCGTTTGTGAGGGATGCAACTCAGGGCATTAACGAGGAGAAGGATGCTCATAATTCCAGATCAATAACTCCTTGCTTCTCGCACATCTAAGGGAGTATTTAAAGGCTATGCTTGTGTTCTTCCCCGTTCTTCTTTTCTTCCTCGATTCGTTGAATTTAATCTCTGCACACATAGCACATTGATTTCAAAATTCTCGTTTTGCAAAATACATGCATTCACACACATCACACCCATCTTTTGGCCCTAATATAGGGGTTTAAAAAAACTAAACCCCCAGGTAATCGAGCCCCCTCTTTACATGCTTTTGATTAAGAATAGGGGCAGATTCTACTCGAATCTCGATCTAATGGGCCTTCTGTTTGTTGTTTATGATTGTTTGCAGGCACTAGAGGATTGATACGTGGAGCCCTTGCACCTTGGCCGGCCTTGGAGCAAGGAAGGAATGAACCCAAATAAACCCCGCTACCTGTCTGATATCACTCTATACGAAGATAGCGCGACCTGAAGAACACGCTAGGACGATATAGCGCGTTAATCTCCAGGCCCACAGCTGCCCCCCCTCATGAATTTCTGAGGCACTAGAGGATTGATACGTGGAGCCCTTGCACCTTGGCCGGCCTTGGAGCAAGGAAGGAACGAACCCAAATAAACCCCGCTACCTGTCTGATATCGCGCTATACGAAGATAGCGCGACCTGAAGAACACGCTAGGACGATATAGCGCGTTAATCTCCAAGCCCACAGCTGCCCCCCCCTCATGAATTTCTGAGGTATGTAACATGCCCCTATCCTAATCTCTTATTATTCGGCATGTTTCTGGCCTCAGTGGCGATCACGGATCTTAATTGTTGCATGTGAGCATCCCCTTTTGTATCATTAATTTAGTTCTATATTTGCCCAAAATCTTCATTATTCATCAAATCGGGGGTTAGTTCTAATTTCATGATCTACATATTGGCGATCACAGTGGGACACCTTTTGTTTTTCTTTTGATTACCCTTTCCCCTTGGGCACCCACGTGTGCCATCTCCCCTTTTGCACCCACGGTGTGCCTCCTTTTGTGCTCCACGTAGCACTTTCCCTATGTGATTGGTTAGTTTGATAGATTTTTAGAAATTCCATTTATCCATCTCTTAAAAAAAAATTGATGAGCATGCTATATCCTAGTTCATATGTTTATTGATTGCCATGACTCTTATATTGTGATTGTGAGTGTCATTCCTTCCTATTGGTATTTCTATCACTGTTTGAGATTTCTGGCCGTTGGACTGTTTCTGGGAATTAACGCCCCTCATTGAGGCGTCATTTTCCAGAATAACGCCTCACACCAAGGCGTCTTTTTCTTTGGACGCCCCTGTCAGAGGCGTCTTTCACTCGTACAGCGCCTTACTGGAAGGTGTTATTTTGATTTTCATTGATTATTCATCTGGATTACTGATAATTGACGCCCCAACTCCCGGGCGTCCATTCTATAGAAAGCGCCTCACCCTAAGGCGCTATTTTGCTCTGCTTGCACTATTCACAGTGACTAGCGACTGATGCTCAGACGCTATTTATGGATGTAGCGACCTTTCCCAGGTCGTCATTTTGTTTTGTGTTGTTATCTGCTTGATACTGTCTGCTGCATTCATCCTTGCATTGGTTTGGGAGACCTCCTCTCCCCACACTTTTAGGAGTCACACCACCCTCTTGGTGAAGGAAGGACCCTCTATTGAGCACTCCGTCTCATTGGACCGGAAATTCCTAAACCAAGCCTCCATAAGTCCCCGCACCCGTGGATTCCCTCACGGACGCTGGGCAGGTTGTACCTTTGAAGTCCCGAGTTTAGTTGGCCTATGCATGGTGAGAGAGTGTTCCTAGTTGGCATCGGAGAAAACCACATTTGAAACTAGGTTCCCCCCTTGAGTGATCACATCAATTTGCATAAAATCAATTAATTTGCCAAGGTTCAAATAAAAGAAATCAAAGGTAACCCCATCCTAGCTTGTTTGCTATCTATGTAAGCTGTTTTGATTGCACATTGAATTGTTTGGGATACCTTGATAAGAAAGTCAACATGTTTAACTCAATTAATGTTCATGAGGGTGATCAGCCTAGCACATCTTATTCCCTTCAATTTCAACATATTCATCACAACTCTCACCATAATCTTTTAAAGGGACCACGTCCTCATCTTCACGGTTTTGCCCCACCCATGGGCAATATCCAATCCCATGGTCCCTCGCCTCAATCGCGAGCCACTACTCCTATGGGACCGTCTCCTCCCGAAGATGAGAAGGTCTCCCAGATCTTGCATGCATTAGATCATCTCACCCCTCAACAAATCCAAGCCCTTAAGGCCGTTGTTGAGGGTGCACCTCATTCCCCTCATCCTCCTTCCAATCCTACGCGGGTGGCCCATCACCCACCTCCCTCCTCTATTCACATTCCTACCCGGGTAGCCCATCACCCATCTCCTCCTATTCACACTTCCCCTCGGGTGGTCCAATACCCGCCTCCTTCGTCCACACCTACCCCTATTCGGGTGGCCCGTCACCCGACTCCTTTTATTCCTCCTCCACCACGGCCCCAAGGCCCATTTATTCCTTGCAACCCGGCCCATCCGGGTTCTTCTATGGGTCATCCCATTAATCCCCTTCCACGGCCTTTTTGTGCGGCCCCTCCTTCAAGGCCCTGCCGACCCTCTGTTGCTCAAGTCACACCCCTCCAACAAACTCTTCTCGACAAAGTCACTTTGTTGGAGGAAGAATTAAAGAGGGTTACGAGCCCACCGCCCGCTCCTCCTACTCCAGTCAATCCCCTTTATGCGGCTCTAAATGACATTACAAAGATGGAGGAAGATTGGAAGGATAGGAGAGACGGCTATGGCATCGACAGTTCAAGCAAGCAAGAGTCGGCAGATTTCAACGTTCAAGTGGACGCTGTCCATCCTCCACCCATTCACCCCGTTCATTCATATGGCCCTCCGCCTACGCATTCACACTTGCATTCACCACATCATCTGCAATACCATTACATTTCACCACCTACTAATACATCTCCACCATGGCATCCACTTGAACTCGATAATGAAGAACCGGCAATTGAAGAATTCAAGACGGCACATGATGATGAAGCTCTGTAGGCATCCCTTCCGAGTTTTCTTCATTTTCCTCTCCCTCCGCTACCACTAGATGAACCCCCTGCTCAAGACGATGCCATCGTCCTTAATATAACCCCCGCTTCTAAGACTTATTGGTGTTATGACGAGGGATCAATACTCCAATCACCCATGTCAGCGCACCAAGACATGTCTCCTACCCCAGACACCGCTCGCCCCATCCGGCGTTTCCTCCGGACCAAACCTGATACTTTTACACCTCCTGCTATACCATCAGCCTCCACAGCACCGGCCTCCGCTAAACCTCCACCTGCTATACCATTAGCCTCCACTTCATCAGCTAACCTCCTATTACCGCCACCTCGGCCCTCCATTATACCTTTAACCCATGACCTAGCCACTCTTATTCCACAACTTAACCCTTCACCCTTACCCGTGGCTAATCCTGAGCAGGATTCACCCCTTTTTACACTCGAGCCAACCCCGACTGCTTCCGAGCAAAGGGAGAAGCTCGAGGTGTTTGAACCGCCATTTCCACTCACCCTTTCTCCAACACCTTCCATTATACCTCCACCATCTATGGAACCTTCCGCCTCCGCTTCACCCCCCTTTACTACTCGGAACGGGTGTCCTTCTGTAAGTACTTGTGATGAAGATGATCAAGAGCCAGAAAAGAAAGATTTGGCCGCGGCCATGATGTTCAAGATGCAAGAACTTATTTGTCGAATGCCAATCTGGGTTGTTGTGCCAAGAATGGCAGAAGAGGCCAAGCCCCCGCCGCTGCTCGCCAGAAGAGAATGCCAAACGTTGATGCCGTATAAGTCTATGTCCAAGGGCCAGACAGGGCACCCCTTGTTCCGATCCTTCAATCTGGAACCTTCTATTTCATACAAGGGGCGAACGCCCGCTTTGTTCAACACTTTTCAAACACCACAATCCTTGGATATGACAATGCTTCACGCTCTAATTTTCCAATTCTCTCACATTGTCACTCTTCACCCTCCAAGGGAGTTGGCAGTGATTGTTAAAGCTTCATCACAGACTTTGATTTTATCCGGTTGTACACTTTTGCTGCCGTGGAGGGGTAGACATGCTTCCACTAAGGGACCTTCCACCTTCTATTCAACTTCACCCACATTCACATCTATCATCGATTTTTCATGGGCCACTCCACAGGCGAAGAGGAGGATCTCATCCTCTCATCCCTCGTATTCTTCACATTCTTTGCATTTCATGCATTCATTGCATCTGTTGCATTGCATCCGCATACATTTGCACTTCTTCTTTCCCGAGTTTTCAGACCCGTATCTTCCCCGCCTTCCGGAACCTCCAGATCTTCCGCATTTCCCATCTTATTCATCTTCATCCTCAGGATCTGTGGGTCCCCTTACACTGCCCGGGCATTGCACCCTCTCCAATCTTTCCTCAGGGCATCGCGCCCCTTTCCAACCATTGCATCCGGACTCCCCGAACTTCTCTCCCGTCCTCCCTGGGCATCGCGTCCCAGGGTATCTTCCTCCTCCGGAACCTCCGGATCTCGCTCTTTGGGCATCGCGCCCCTGCACACCCTCAAGTCCGGATCTTCTGGGCTTCTTACTGATTCTCCCTGGGCATCGTGCCCCTTTTCGTATTCTTCCTCCGGAACCTCCGGACTTTCTCCCAGGGCATCGCGCCCTTTTCTATCTTCTTCCCCCGGAACCTCCAGATCCTTCACCCCTCTCTCAATCCCTTGGGCATGACGCCCCTTTCCATTTTCTACCCCCGGAACTTCCGGACCTTCCATCTTTCCTCCAATTCATCCTCTTGCTTCTCCAGGACATCATGTCCTTCATTCTTTTCTTCCTTTTCTATCATCTTTTTCCATTCCGAGGGCAACGCGTCCCTCGATATTTCCCTCCGGAGCCCCCGGATTCCTCCTATCAGGATTCTCCTCTACAACCTCCGGACCCTCCGGATCTGCCTCTTTCCATCTATCAATTTCTTCTTCCGATTCCCCCTAATCCTGGGTCCGACCCAACTTCTTCCACATCCACTGCCTTGGGCATCTGCCCATTCTCTCACTGCTTTCGAGGCTTTAGTCCTCACTCCTCCTTCTAATTCTCTGCTTCTTCTGTAGACCTTTCATGTGATCAGGGTCTCCACACCTTAGTGAGGGAGTTCTAGCCCTCGCCTCTCTTCCTTTTTTTCCTTATTCGTCTGAGTCTGGTCTTGGCACCACTCCTTCTTGTTAAGCCACTTTCAAACCCTTTGCTTCCAATCCTTTTGACTGCCAAAGAGGACTATCCCACGATGATCAACCTCGCCTCTGACAGCTGCTTCTATAAAGGTTGCAAGGTAACATATTGGCGTAAGTACTCATTTCATGATATCATTATCTCATTGCTTCACGATGATTTTCAAAATAAAGTGCTTCTTAACAAGATTAAGAGTGGTAGTCAAGACCTTTATCCTAGGTCAAATCTTTATCTTTACTAAATCATTCTCAAAATAGTCTTTTAGGCTTGTTTTTACAGCACCTTTGGTAATAAAAACCCCACGCTGGGAATTCAACGTTCTCTCCCTGCTTGTTAAGAGTAACCTTCAACTGGGCATTCCACACACTTCACGGCGTCCTTAGCCGGCTCCTTTGGTTAAAACACCGTTGCTACTTTGGCCATGCCATGAGAATTCCTGAAAGTCTTTTTCTCTTCTTTACTCGGCCACGTGCAGGGGCAAGAGGTCAACGGGTGAGATGACCCACCCAGGGTAATCCCCAATACGAGAGGAGTCTCAAATAGGGGCAGTCTTGACCCAAAATCAATATGAGTTTTCATATGAGTTTCATGATCTACATCTCGCCAAAAGGGCTATTATGAAAATCAAGTCAAAATTTCGATAAAAGCAAAATTGTGAATTATGGCATGTCAAGAGTGGCAAAGTCCCCGCAGGGAAAACCCTGGTCGTATGCATGTCAAGGGTCTAAAAATCAAAGGCACAAAGCCCCGGCACAACAGACTACCTCTTTGAGGGGAAACACCTTGGAAGGAATTCAAGTCCCGACATCTCCCATCCTGCATAAAGCTTATCCTCAATTATTCTTCTCTTCTCCCTCTAAGACCGAATGTTTCTCGGGTATGGCCTTGGTAGGAGCACCGTTAATCAAGGGCAGTCAGTTATAGGGCGCCACCCTTCAATGCACGCTCGGCTTTGGGTAATTTTAGCAAAAGGGGAAGGAACAAGGACCCCTAGCCAGTGGTTCAAAAACATCCTTTGATGCTGCATTAACAATGTCTAAACCAAACAAAAACAAAAAAATCAAAAGAAAAAAAAAATAAAAAAAACTTGAATATTTCCTAAGTCAAAATCCAAAAAAAAATTGAATATTTTCTAAGCCAAAATCCAAAAAAAAATTGAATATTTCCTGATCAAAATCCAACAAAAATTGAATATTTTCAAAATTCATAATAAAAATTCAAATATTTTTCAAAATCCACATAAAAATTCAAATTTTTTCAAAACTCATAAAAATTTACATATTTCAAAATCCAAAAAAATTGCATTGTATTTTTCTGATGGTGCTTTTTGTAGGAACAACAACTTTACAAGGACCAAGAGCACGGGATGAGTCCTCTCCATTCATTGCCATCTATCTTTTGATTCTTCCCATGTTCACAATTGATCACATCTTCATAATTTACTACGCATTACTCCGATTATTCATCTCTAAATCTTTTTTATCAAATCTTACTGATCACTCCACCGATGGGCATTATCAGATCTTGATCATTCAACTCCAAATCTTGATTAGCCAAGTTGTCATCCTCATGACAAACGACAAACAATGATGCTATGCTATCTATGTTTTAATGATGCTATCTATGCTATTCTTGAATATGATACATACCTGCTATTGATGCTTTGATTCATGCTATGCTTGCTATGCTTAAATGCCTTATTCATTGCTTGTTATCTTTTATATCTTGGCTGATGAATCTTTGAGCGCAGGAAGAAGCTCTTGGTCCCTCCGACTGGGCATCATCATCCAAGTCCCACGGTGCTTGCACCTCATTTCTCAGTTCCCCCATGCTCATTGCTATCACCATCCCCCCTGTATGCATTCTACTATATGTTACATAAGCTACTAGATTATATCAAGGACCTTGTGACTTTGGTAAATCTGAGATTTGAGTTCCCCTTCATCAAAAACAATGATGATTCCAGAGGAGTCTTAGTCACACGGATAGGCCGTTAAGCCGTCTAAGACTGGGGACGATGGTTCCCTTTTGCGAGTTGATGCGTGGATAAACGGGCTTCGGCTTAGTATCGGCTCGCAGAATGGGTTTCTTGACCCAGTCTTGACAGTTTAACAATATTATCCTTGATTATCTTATATTTTTATTTGTTTTAATTTTTCCTTTTAAACCCAGCATGCATTCATATAGGAGTTTGAAACAATTTTTGGAAAATCATTCTGATAAGCTGATTTGGAGAGTCAAATTGATCTTAATCTTTCCAGATATGAGATATTCATTGCTGATGGAATCCTCAGTTCATTTTGTCACTGTTTTGGGTCATTTTCTCGAAAGCTCCTTGTTTGGATTTCTATCATCTTATCTCAATCCTTTTACTTTGATCCACCTTGGCTGCAGCACGTCCACATTGGCTGGTAACCGCTCCCCAATGGTGAAACCTACAGGTTTGTGACCTGGGGTACTTCCACCGCGCTGGAAGTTGATCATTCTCCTTCGTGCCCGCGTGCACACTCCTCCTCTTATCCAAACATCGTTGATTTCATTGAATTTCCGGGGATTGCTTCATCTCGAGCTTTTGATTTCATTCTCATCAAGTGATGTTGATTGCGTGTCTCATCACACCTTGGCATCTACTTTTCAGTTTGCTCTGCTCCCTTGCAAAGCAGACGCCAAGGCGGGGCAGCTGTAGACACGCCAAAATTGACGTTACTGTGAGTGCATCTCGTATTACCTTGTAATGTCCCAATTTGACCCTCCAATTAACTTTGTTTGAGTTATTTTTCCCAATTTTCTTGGATTTCTCTCTTTTTTTCCTTCTTCTTATTTTTCCCTATTTTTCTGGATTTTTTGGGCAGTTTTCTCAATTTTTTGGAATTCACGACTTGAAGTGGGGCGTGTTTTAATTAACGGCCTGGTCAGAGACGCGTTTTGAAGAAAGGACGACTAGAGGCAAAGGCGTCAGTTTCTGGAATTTTCTGATTTCCAAAATAGAAAAATAAGAATTAACGACCCTCCTTGGGTCGTGTTTTTAAATAACGCCTCTCCCTCAGGTGTCTCTTCATCATTTTTAAATACAGAAAGTTTTATTGCTAAAATTAAATCCGTAAATTAACGCCTTTGTCCCAGTCGTGATTTCAATTAACACCTTGACCAAGGTCGTCAATTCTTGTTCAATTCCGAACTCCGACAGCACCCCTTCCTTTCCTCACTTACACTCCTTTTTCACTTGAGAAAGGGTTCCTATGGCTTCCTAATATTGAAAGGACACTTGGAGGAAGGATCCCTATTTCCAAACCCTACCAAAACTATGTTTTCTAATTTTTTATGGAATTAATTCTGAATTTCCCTTCATTTCCTCATTTAACCTCCTTTTCCACTTGGGAAAGAGTTCCTATGACTTTCCCAAGGTTGAAGGGACACTTGCCTAAGGTTTATATCTTCCAAATCCAACTAAAACATGTTTTCTTATTTTCTCTTGGAATTAATTCCGAATTTCCCTTCCTTTCCTCATTTAACCTCCTTTTCCACTTGGGAAAGAGTTCCTACGACTTTCCAAGGTTGAAGGGACACTTGCCTAAGGTTTATCTCTTCCAAATTCAACTAAAACATATTTTCTTATTTTCTCTTGGAACTAATTCCGAATTTCCCTTCCTTTCCTCATTTAACCTCCTTTTTCACTTGGGAAAGGGTTCCTATGACTTTCCAATGTTGAAGGGACACTTACCTAATGTTTATCTCATTCCAAATCTCACTAAAACATGTTTTCCTAATTTCCCTTGGAATTAATTCCGAATTTCAACCCTATAAATAGAATCTCTCTCTCCCTTGTGAAAGAACATCAAGATCAATTCAAAAGGAGGTGCTGCCGGACCAAAGGCTCAAGGAGGAAGACTCCCATGCACCTAAAAGCTTCATCCATGGAGTTCTTCTTTCTCTATTGAAGATTTGAAGTCTCTACATCCATGGAGTTCTACATCCTCTTCTTCCTCCATTGAAGATCTTCA
Source organism: Amorphophallus konjac (assembly GCA_022559845.1). Taxonomy (NCBI): domain Eukaryota; kingdom Viridiplantae; phylum Streptophyta; class Magnoliopsida; order Alismatales; family Araceae; genus Amorphophallus; species Amorphophallus konjac. Next base: position 420,951,179 of record CM040118.1, read on the forward strand.
TCCTAGCTTGAAGCCAAATTGGAGAAAACCACTAAGCTTTCACCCTCATATCTCTTATTTTTTCTTTAGTTAATTGCATGCATCATATCGTATTTTTCTTTTATCTCTTTTTATCTCAATATTGAGATCTTCCCATGTTGTGCACTCTAGCACATCTCCCTTAGTGCAACACTTGCACATCTCCCTCTATTCTTCATCATACATCATCTTTTACCTACCCTTTTGCATAGGGGTTTAAAGGCCAAACACCAATAAGGTGTATTCATATCCATGCTTTCTATGTCCATATTTACATTTGTATTTGATGCTACACATCTTGGTTTCTAATCCATGTTTGTTTATTGGTGTTTGTTAATTTTGCAAGGGTAATCAATCAAGGAAAACTCTCTTCATCGGCCGGCCGATAGAAAGAGAAGGTGCACTCACAATCTCCCCTGTATTTAAGGTATTTATATCGCGATTCCTCCATTGATTATTTGTTATATCCTTTGAGGCCCTCGCGTCTCTGGCGATCACATTCCCCTTAGCATCCTCTCATGCTCCCCTTTTCTCCCTCTTTTCCCATTCTTCTATTCATTTTCTTTTTCCTTTTAATTGTTCTAATTGGATTTCTTAGAATCTACAAATTGCATGACGGAATTCGATATTCTCTCCCCATTCAATTGTCATTAATTTCAATTTGTAGATGGATTCCTTCTTTTAAGTGGCGAAGGAATCCCTTCTGCTAATGGCGATCACGGTGAAATCTTTGAATATAATTTCACAATCTCCACCATGATCGCCAATTTGTAGATCTAATTAAAAATCCACTTAGAACAATTATAAAAATAAAAGAATTAAGCAGAAGATGAAAAAGCATGCACACGGTGCAAAATAGGAGATGTGATCGCCAGAGACGCGAGGGCCTCAAAGGATATAACAATAAGAATAATGGAGGGATCGCGAAAAATACCTTAAAGTGCGGGGATTGTGAGTGCTCCTTTCTCTTTCGATCGACCGGCCGATGAAGAGAGTTTATCTTTATGATTACCCTTGCAGAACAATAACACCAATAAAAATATGGATCAAAAATTGAGGTGAGTGTAGCATCAATTCACAATAAAAATGAGCATGAAAGATAATGAAAAAGAACACACCTTGTGGGTGTTAGCCCTTAAACCCCTACGCAAAGGGTATGGGAGATATGATGATGAATGTATAATATATACTAAGAAATGTGCAAGCGTTGCACCATATGAATCTCAACGTGGTTGAGTGAAAGGAGTAATATGAACCATGTAAGATGAATGCATGCACATGAAACTAAAAATAATAAAAGCAAAAGAAATAATTGAAAGAAGATAAGGGAGCCTGTGTCCTTGGCGTTGATGCTCGATGGGGAAGAAGCCTGCATTGGAAGAAGCTTCAATATGTAGAGCTTCCTCCTGCCAAAGCACAACAGCAATTCTCTGTAAAATAAGAAGAAAAAGCGAAAACAGAGGAAGCAACCGCCGAACCCTTCGACAGAGCCGCAAGAGCCTGTTTATAGGGTGCAAAGCAAAGATTGAAAGAGATGAGAATGGGCAAGAGTCCATCATGGGAAGGGTTAAGTTCCCTGATCGAGCAAGGTGCCCAACGAAGGCTGGGAACCTTTGGGGAAAGGGCTGCTTTCATTTAGAACACGAAAGTTAAAGGCGACCTGAAAAGGGGCATTAATTCAGATGATAAACAGCCAAAAAGAATGGACGACCATGTGTTCGGGCATCAATTCCTGGTATTATCCGGTTTCAAAATAAGTTCAAATTATTGATTAACGTCCTTCCTCAGGGGGTGTTCTCAAGTAACGCCTTCATCTCAGGCGTTTTCTCATAATTTTTAAATAAAGTTGTTTTATTGCCAAATTTAATCCAAAGAAGTGACGCCCTTGATCATGGTCATGTTTTTGAGTAACGTCTTGATGTAGGTCGTCAATTTGTGATTTGACGCCCTTCTGAAGGTCGTGTTTTATCTTTCGGTGTCCTGCTTAAACTCGTCTTTCCTTAGGAGTTCCTTGCCTCCAACGGTCTCCTTACTCGAATTGGAACTAGAGTCCTGCCTCTTTTGATCATTGCCCGTTCTTATCCTTCCGAATCTGAGGTTATATTGGATCTGGAACCCTATATAGGGATGTCTTGATCGACCTCGCGCGAGGTTGGTAGGGTTAGGTTGGCAGGTTGCGAGAGCAGGCTATCGAGATCAGAATTTTTTTTATGCATAGACGCTCTCTGCTTCCTTCTTCTTCCTGCGCGTCTTTAAAGCTCTCTGCTTCCTTTTTCTTCCTGCCAACAGCATTGGTTTTGGTTCCCTTTACTGTCATCAGGGACAGCAGGGTTTTTTTTCTTGCTTATCTAACTATTGTTTTCTCCGTCGATCATCATACGTTTTTTTCTCTTTTTTGCATTAGTTTCATCATCCTTTTCCTTTCCCTAACTCTTAGGGGTTTTATTTTCGTCGGAGTTTTATTTTGTTTAGCACTTATGATCATGTGATGCTTTGAATTGAAGATTATTGATATTATGGGAGGGCTAATGAACTTTCAAAGTGCAGAAGATTGCAGGTTTCGAGATGCCTGGATCACTGTGGAAGTAACATCTTGTTGTAAGCATTATTACTATATGATATTCTATACTATTATAGTATATCAAGGACCTTGTGGTTCTGATGAACCTGGAATTTGAGTTCCCCTTCATCAAAAACAGTGATAGTTCCAGGAGAGTCTTGATCACACGGATAGGCCATTGAGTCGTTCATGGTCTGGGACGATGGTTCCACTTTCTGAGTTGATGCACGGAAAAATGGGCTTCGGCTTAGTGTCAGCTCAGAGATCTAGATTCTTGACCAAATCTAGATGGCTTAACAATATTATCCTTGATTATTTTCTATCTTTTAGTTTATTTTATCTTTTTCTTTTAGCCCAGCATGCATCATGTAGGACTTTGAGCTTCATGCTAAAAATCTTCATATTATGGCGATAATGAAGGTCACTCGCTCTTGATTGAGTTGACATGAGATATTCCATTCCAAATCAAGTACTTTGTTCTCTTTGAAGCCACTTAGGCTGATTACTTGAAAATGTCCCTTTGCTGGGTCTCCATCTCAATTCCCTTTATTTTTCTGTAAATCCACCTTGGTTGTAGCACGTCCACATTGGCTGGTAACCGCTCTCCAATGGTGTCTCCTTATCGTGCCATGCGCACATTTTATTGGTTTTTAGTTTAGTCTCCTTTATCCAGCAAATCGATGCTTCCTTGGAATCACTCGGAGTTATTTCACTTTGAATCTTGGAAAGATTTCCAATGCTTAGTGTCTGAGGCGTGTCACATCACACCTTGGCATCTACTTACCAGTTCGCTCCACTTCATTCCGTTTGTTGCACTTTCACTCCATTTTCGTCTCACTCCCTTGCAAAGCAGACGCCAAGGCGGGGCAACTGTAGACACGCCAAAATTGACGCTATGTTGATCAAATCTCATGTCACTATGTTGACGCCCCAAAAGTGAACTTCAATATGTTCATAATATGAAGTTTTTCTATTTTTGTGTGTTTTTGATTTGATCTTTGCATTTTTGTGATTCGCGACCTGAAGAGGGGCGTGTTTTAAAAAGCGACCTTATCTAAGGCGTGTTCAAAAGAAAGGACGACCAAATGTCCGGGCGTCAATTCTTGGTATTATCCGGTTTCAAAATAAGTTCAAATTATTGATTAATGTCCTTCTTCAGGGCGTGTTTTCAAGTAACGCCTTCATCTCAGGCGTTTTCTCATAATTTTCAAATAAAGTAGTTTTATTGCCAAATTTAATCCAAAGAAGTGACGCCCTTAATCATGGTCGTGTTTTTGAGTAACGTCTTGATGTAGGTCGTCAATTTGTGATTTGACGCCCTTCTGAAGGTCGTGTTTTATCTTTCGATGTCCTGCTTAAACTCGTCTTTCCTTAGGAGTTCCTTGCCTCCAACGGTCTCCTTGCTCGAATTGGAACTAGAGTCCTGCCTCTTTTGATCATTGCCCGTTCTTATCCTTCTGAATCAAAGGTTATCTTGGATCTGGAACCCTATATAGGGATGTCTTGATCAACCTCGCGCGAGGTTGGTAGGGTTAGGTTGGCAGGTTGCGAGAGCAGGCTATCGAGATCAGAATTTTTTTTATGCATAAACGCTCTCTGCTTCCTTCTTCTTCCTGCGCGTCTTTAAAGCTCTCTGCTTCCTTTTTCTTCCTGCCAACAGCATTGGTTTTGGTTCCCTTTACTGTCATCAGGGATAGCAGGGTTTTTTTTTCTTGCTTATCTAATTGTTGTTTTCTCCGTCGATCATCATACATTTTTTTCTCTTTTTTGCATTAGTTTCATCATCCTTTTCCTTTCCCTAACTCTTAGGGGTTTTTAAACAAAAAAAAAGGTGTGCATGTGTTGTTCTCTATTCATCATCATATCATATACTTGGGATTGATACTACATTTACTTGGCTGATCCACTTCTTTTGTTTGTTTGTTTTGTCTTTTTTGCAAGGGTAATCAATAAAGAAAAACCCCCTTCATCGGCCGGCCGATTGAAAGAGGAGGAGGAATTCACAATCTATCCCGCGTTCTATTTTTCACCAGGTATTCGCGATCTTCTTTATTTATTCTTGAGGTAACCTCTCTGGCGATCACCCTCCTTAGTAGCACCACGTGCTTCTTTTATTCATTATTATATCATCTCTTCCCCTTGTGTTGTTTTTCTCATATTTAATCCCTCTTCTTCATGTGTGGATTTAGCACGATCTACAAATTCCACCGTGTATTGGTGTTATATTTTAAGCAACGTGAGGGAGTTTAGATATTCTTATTTCTATATTCTCTCCACAAGGCGTTTCTTTAGTTGGCCGTGCGTGCCCCTGGATTTGACGCCCTCACCCAGAGGCGTTTCTTTCATTTGTAGCGCCTCCCTCTAAGGCGCGTTTTTACCCTGCCTGTGGGCTCCCACAGTGATTCACGACCGTCACACGATCGTCTATTTTGTTTATAGCGACCTTCCCCAGGTCGTTTCTTTCCTGTGTTTTTTTCAGAGCCGTGTTGCATTGATTATTATACTGATTGCTCTGGCTTATTGTTTGATTCACTCATATCCTGCTGCATTTATCCACTTGCATTGGTTTGGGAGACCTCCTCTCCCCACATCTTTAGGAGCCACACACCCTCTTGGTGAAGGAACGACCCTCCATTGAGCGCTCCGTCTCTTTGGACCGGAAATTCCTAAACCAAGCCTCCGTAAGTCCCCGCACCCGTGGATTCCCTCACGGACGCCGGGCAGGTTGTACCCTTGAAGTCCCGGGTTAGTTGGCCTAAGCATGGTGAGAGAGTGTTCCTAGTTGGCACCGAAGTTAAACCTCATTTGAAACTAGGTTCACCCCTTGAGTGAGCATATCTATTTGCAAAAGTCATTGATTCACCAAAGTTTAAGTAAAGCAAAATCACTATTCCAACGTGTGTGCTTCTTTGCAAGTTATTTTTTGCTTGAAACATTGATTGCATAATGGCTTACCATGATAAGAAAACTAACATGTTTAATTCAATTCATGAGGATGCACAACCGTGCACATCTTATAATCCTCAATTTCAACATCATTCTCTCCATATTTTCAAGGGACCACATTCTCATTCTTATGGTCATGCCCGGCCCATGGGCAATGTCCAATCTTATAGCCCCCCTATTCAATCACGAGCCACTACTCCTTCGGGACCGTCTCGTCCCAATGATGAGAAGGTTTCCCAAATCATTCATGCATTAGATCATCTTACCCCTCAGCAAATCCAAGCCCTTAAGGCCGCTGTTGAGGGTGCATCTCATTCATCTCATCCTCCCTCCAATCCTATGCGGGTGGTCCATCACCCACTTCCCTCCTCTATTCATACTCCTACTCGGGTAGTCCATAACCCATCTCCTCCTATTCACTCTTCTCCTCGGGTGGTCCGACACCCGCCTCCTTCTATTCCTCCTCCACCGCGGCACCAAGGCCCATCTATTCCTTACAACTCGGTCCATCTAGGTTCCTCTATGGGTCATTCCATTAATACCCTTCCACGGCCTTCTTATGCGGCCCCTCCTTCAAGGCCCTGCCAACCCTTGGTTGCTCAAGCCATACCCCTCCAACAAACTCTTCTTGACAAGGTCACTTTAATGGAGGAACAATTAAAGAGGGTTACGAGCCCACGGGCCGCTCCTCCTACTCCAGTCAATCCCCTTCATGCCGCTCTGAATGATATTACAAAAATGGAGAAAGATTGGAAAGATAGGATGGATGACTATGGTATCGGCAGTTCAAGCAAGCAAGAGCCGGCAGATTTCAACGCTCAAGTGGACACCGTCCGCCCTCCACCCGTCCGCACACTTCATTCATATGGCCTTCCACCTCCACATACGCAACATCATTACATTCCTCCATCCACATATACGCCTCCACTACGATGTCCACTTGAATTTGATGATGAAGAACCGACAATTAGAGAATTCGAGGCAACATATGATGAAGCTTTGCAGGCACCCCTTCCGAGTTTCCTTCGCTTCCCGCTTCCCCCACTATCATTTGATGAACCCCCTGCTCAGGACGAAGCCACCGTCCCTAATCCAACCCCTATTTCCGAGACCTCTTGGTGTTACGATGATGGGTCGGTACTTCAATCACCCACGCCGGTGCATCTTGAGTCTCCTCCTCCTAACACCGCTCACCCCGTTCGGCGTTTTCTCCGCACCAAACCTCCACCAATTACACCTCCACCAGTTATGCCAGCCTCCACACCATCGGCCTCCACCGAGCCTAACGTCGAACTTTCCCCAATTCAACCCTCTATTACACCTTTAACACCAAACCCAACTACCCCTACTCCACCACTTAACCTATTACCCGTGGCTAATCCTGAGCAGGATCAACCCTTTTTTGCACTCGAGCCAACCCAAACTGCTTCCGAGCAAAGGGAGAAGCTCGACGTGTTTGAACCTCCACCTTCACTTATCCTTTCTCCAACGACTTCCACTACACCCCCACCATCCACGAAGCATCCCACCTCCGCTTCACCTCCCTTTACTACTCGGAAGGGGAGCGCTGCTACAAACACTTGTGCCGAGGATGATCAAGAGCCGCGAAAGAAGAATTTGGCCACTGCCGTGCAGTTCAAGATGCAAGAGTTCATTTGCCGGATGCCAATCCGGGTTATTGTGCCAAGCACGGCTGAAGAGGTCAAGCCGCCACTGCTCGCTAGAAAAGAATGCCAAGCGTTGATGCCACCCAAGGGCAGGGCAGGGCACCCTTGTTCCAACTTTCAAATCCTGAATTCATTCTTCCATACAAGGGCCGAATGCCCATTTTTGTCAACATTCTTTATATGCCGCAATCAATGGGCATGGCAATGCTTCCTGTCCCAACTTCCCAACTCCTTCACATTATTACTCTCCACTCTTCAAGAGGGTTGTCATTTATTATTGAAGCTTCTTTCTTTGGGCCGATTGGCTATACACTTTCACTGCCGTGGAGGGGCAGTTATCTTGGTGCTAAGGGGCCTTCCACTCTTTTATCCACCTTCCATTCAACTCCACCCATATTCTCCTCTGTCACCGATTCTTCATGGGCCACTCCAGGGGTAAGGAGGAGGATCTCATCCTCTAGCCCTTCGCATTCTTCCTGTTCTTTGCATCTCATTGCATTCACGCATTCACTGCATTCATCGCATCCATCCTATTGCATGCAATTGCACTTCTTCTTTCCCGGGTTTCCCGACCCGTATCTTCCCCGCCTTCCGGCACCTCCGGATATCTCGCATTTCCCATCCTATTCACCTTCATTGCTCGGGCATTGTCCCCTTTCCAATCTCTTCTCAGGGCATCACGCCCCTTTCCAACTCCTGCACCCGGACCCTCCGGTTTTCTCCTTTATCCTGCTAGGGCATCGCGCCCTTTTTCATCTCATTCTCTCGGAATTTCCGGACTTCCTTCTTGGGCATCGCGCCCCTTTCCATCTCATTCCTCCGGAACCTCCGGATCTTTCTCTTCCTCCAGGGCATCGCGTTCCCCTTTCTGCTATTTCCCTGGCACCTCCAGGTGTTTTACCCCTCCTTTTAGGGCATGACGCCCTTCCTGATTTCATCCCTCCGGAACCTCCGGATTCTCCATCTTATTCTTTCTATCTTTTTCTAGGGCATGACGCCCCTTTCCATTTGCTTCCTCCGGAACCTCCGGACCCTCCATCTTTCTTCCGATTCATCTTTCTGCTCTTCGAGGGCATTACATCCTTCATTTTCTTCCTCCTCTTCCATCATCTTTTTCCATATTTCTTCCCAGGGCACCGCGTCCCTCGATATCTTATCCCTCCAGAGCCTCCGGAGTCCTCCTATCACGATTCTCCTCCACTGCCGCCAGACCCTCCGGATCCGCCTCTTTCCATCTATCAATTTCTTCTTCTGATTCCCCCTAATCCTGGGTCCGACCCAACTTCTTCCACATCCACTGCCTTGGGCATCTGCCCATTCTCTCACTGCTTTCGAGGCTTTAGTCCTCACTCCTCCTTCTAATTCTCCGCTTCTTCTGTAGGCCTTTCATGTGATCAGGGTCTCCACACCTTAGTGAGGGAGTTCTAGCCCTCGCCTCTCTTCCTTTTTTTCCTTATTCGTCTAAGTCTGGTCTTGGCACCACTCCTTCTTGTGAAGCCACTTTCAAACCCTTTGCTTCTAATCCTTTTGACTGCCAAAGAGGACTATCCCACGATGATCAACCTCGCCTCTGACAGCTGCTTCTACAAAGGTTGCAAGGTAACATATTGGCGTAAGTACTCATTTCATGATATCATTATCTCATTGCTTCACGATGATTTTCAAAATGAAGTGCTTCTTAACAAGATTAAGAGTGGTATTTTAGGCCTTTATCCTAGGTCGAATCTTTATCTTTACTAAATCATTCTCAAAACAGTCTTTTAGGCTTGTTTTTACAGCACCTTTGGTAATAAAAACCTCACGCTGGGAATTCAACGTTCTCTCCCTGCTTGTTAAGAGTAACCTTCAGCTGGGCATTCCACACACTTCACGGCGTCCTTAGCCGGCTCCTTTGGTTAAAACACCGTTGCTACTTTGGCCATGCCATGAGAATTCTGAAAGTCTTTTTCTCTTCTTTACTCGGCCGCGTGCAGGGGCAAGAGGTCAACGGGTGAGATGACCCACCCAGGGTAATCCCCAATACGAGAGGAGTCTCAAATAGGGGCAGTCTTGACCCAAAATCAATGAGTTTTCATATGAATTTCATGATCTACATCTCGCCAAAAGGGCTATTATGAAAATCAAGTCAAAATTTTGATAAAAGCAAAATTGTGAATTATGGCATGTCAAGAGTGGCAAAGTCCCCGCAAGAAAAATCCTGGTCGTATGCATGTCAAGGGTCTAAAAATCAAAGGCACAAAGTCTCGGCACAACAGACTACCTCTTTGAGGGGAAACACCTTGGAAGGAATTCAAGTCCCGACATCTCCCATCCTGCATAAAGCTTATCCTCAATTATTCTTCTCTTCTCCCTCTAAGACCGAATGTTTCTCGGGTATGGCCTTGGTAGGAGCACCGTTAATCAAGGGCAGTCAGTTATAGGGCGCCACCCTTCAATGCACGCTTGGCTTTGGGTAATTTTAACGAAAGGGGAAGGAACAAGGACCCCTAGCCAGTGGTTCAAAAACACCCTTTGATGCTGCATTAACAATGTCTAAACCAAAAAAAAAATTAAAAGAAAAAAAAATAAAAAAAACTTGAATATTTCCTAAGTCAAAATCCAAAAAAAATTGAATATTTCCTGATCAAAATCCAACAAAAATTGAATATTTTCAAAATTCATAATAAAAATTCAAATATTTTTCAAAATCCACATAAAAATTCAAATATTTTCAAAACTCATAAAAATTTGCATATTTCAAAATCTAAAAAAATTGCATTGCATTTTTTTGATGGTGCTTTTTGCAGGAACAACAACTTTGCAAGGACCAAGAGCACGGGATGAGTCCTCTCCATTCATTGCCATCTACCTTTTGATTCTTCCCATGTTCACAATTGATCACATCTTCATAATTTGCTATGTATTACTCCGATTATTCATCTCCAAATCTTTTTTATCAAATCTTACTGATCACTCCGCCGATGGGCATTATCAGATCTTGATCATGCAACTCCAAATCTTGATTAGCCAAGTTGTCATCCTCATGACAAACGACAAACAATGATGCTATGCTATCTATGCTTTAATGATGTTATCTATGCTATTCTTGAATATGATACATACCTGCTATTGTTGCTTTGATTCATGCTATGCTTGCTATGCTTAAATGCCTTATTCATTGCTTGTTATCTTTTATATCTTGGCTGATGAATCTTTGAGCGCAGGAAGAAGCTCTTGGTCCCACCGACTGGGCATCATCATCCAAGCCCCACGGTGCTTGCACCTCATTTCTCAGTTCCCCCATGCTCATTGCTATCACCATCCCCCCTGTATGCATTCTACTATATGTTACATACGCTACTAGATTATATCAAGGACCTTGTGACTTTGGTAAATCTGGGATTTGAGTTCCCCTTCATCAAAAATAATGATGATTCCAGAGGAGTCTTAGTCACACGGATAGGCCGTTGAGCCGTCCAAGACTGGGGACGATGGTTCCCTTTTGCGAGTTGATGCGTGGATAAACGGACTTCGGCTTAGTATCGGCTCGCAGAATGGGTTTCTTGACCCAATCTTGGCAGTTTAACAATATTATCCTTGATTATCTTATATTTTCATTTATTTTAATTTTTCCTTTTAAACCCAGCATGCATTCATATAGGAGTTTGAAACAATTTTTGGAAAATCATTCTGATAAGCTGATTTGGAGAGTCAAATTGATCTTAATCTTTCCAGATATGAGATATTCATTGCTGATGGAATCCTCAGTTCGTTTTGTCACTGTTTTGGGTCATTTTCTCGAAAGCTCCTTGTTTGGTTTTCTATCATCTTATCTCAATCCTTTTACTTTGATCCACCTTGGCTGCAGCACGTCCACATTGGCTGGTAACCGCTCCCCAATGGTGAAACCTACAGGTTTGTGACCTGGGATACTTCCACCGCGCTGGAAGTTGATCATTCTCCTTCGTGCCCGCGTTCACACTCCTCCTCTTATCCAAACATCGTTGATTTCATTGAATTTCCCGGGATTGCTTCATCTCGAGCTTTTGATTTCATTCTCATCAAGTGATGTTGATTGCGTGTCTCATCACACCTTGGCATCTACTTTTCAGTTTGCTCTGCTCCCTTGCAAAGCAGACGCCAAGGCGGGACAACTGTAGACACGCCAAAATTGACGTTACTATGAGTGCATCTCGTATTACCTTGTAATGCCCCAATTTGACCCTCAAATTAACTTTGTTTGAGTGATTTTTCTTACTTTTCTTAAGATTTCTCACTTTTTTTCTCCCTTTTCTTATTTTTTTTCTATTTTTCTGGATTTTTCTGGATTTTCTAGATATTTTTCTCTATTTTTATGAGTTTTCTCGAATTAACGACTTGAAGTGGGGCGTGTTTTAATTAACGGCCTGGTCTGAGGCGCGTTTTGAAGAAAGGACGACTAGAGGCAAAGGCGTCAGTTTCTGGAATTTTTTGGTTTCCAAAACAGAAAAATAAGAATTAACGACCCTCCTTGGGTCGTGTTTTTAAATAACACCTCTCCCTTAGGCGTCTCTTCATCATTTTTAAATACAGAATTTTTATTGCTAAAATTAAATCTGTGAATTAACGCCTTTGTCCTAGTCGTGATTTCAATTAACGCCTTGACCAAGGTCGTCAATTCTTGTTCAATTCCGAACTCCAGCAGCACCCCTTCCTTTCCTCACTTACACTCCTTTTTCACTTGCGAGAGGGTTCCTATGGCTTCCTAATATTGAAAGGACACTTGGAGGAAGGATCCCCCTTTCCATCCTACCAACTAAGTTTTCTAATTTTTTATGGAATTAATTCCGAATTTCCCTTCCTTTCTCATTTAACCTCCTTTTCCACTTGGGAAAGGGTTCCTATGACTTTCCAAGGTTGAAGGGACACTTGCCTAAGGTTTATCTCTTCCAAATCCAACTAAAACATGTTTTCTTATTTTCTCTTGGAATTAATTCCGAATTTCTCTTCCTTTCCTCATTTAACCTCATTTTCCACTTGGGAAAGGGTTCCTATGACTTTCCAAGGTTGAAGGGACACTTGCCTAAGGTTTATCTCTTCCAAATCCAACTAAAACATGTTTTCTTATTTTCTCTTAGAATTAATTCCGAATTTCTCTTCCTTTCCTCATTTAACCTCCTTTTCCACTTAGGAAAGGGTTCCTATGACTTTCCAAGGTTGAAGGGACACTTGCCAAAGGTTTATCTCTTCCAAATCCAACTAAAACATGTTTTCTTATTTTCTCTTGGAATTAATTCCGAATTTTCCTTCATTTCCTCATTTAACCTCCTTTTTCACTTGGGAAAGGGTTCCTATGACTTTCCAATGTTGAAGGGACACTTGCCTAATGTTTATCTTTTCCAAATCCCACTAAAACATGTTTTCCTAATTTCCCTTGGAATTAATTCTGAATTTCAACCCTATAAATAGAATCTCTCTCTCCCTTGTGAAAAAACATCAAGATCAATTCAAGAGGAGGTGCTGCCGGACCAAAGGCTCAAGGAGGAAGACTCCCATGCACCTAAAAGCTTCATCCATGGAGTTCTTCTTCCTCTATTGAAGATTTGAAGCCTCTACATCCATGGAGTTCTACATCATCTTCTTCCTCCATTGAAGATCCTAATCCTAGCTTGAAGCCAAATTGGAGAAAACCACTAAGCTTTCCCCTCCTATCTCTTATTTTTGCTTTAGTTAATTACATGCATCATATCATATTTTTCTTTTATCTCTTTTTATTTCTTTATTGAGATCTTCCCCTATTGTGCACTCTAGCACATCTCCATAGTGCAACACTTGCACATCTCCCTCTATTCTTCATCATACATCATCTTTTACCAACCCTTTTGCATAGGGGTTTAAAGGCCAAACACCAATAAGGTGTGTTCATATCCATGCTTTCTATGTCCATATTTACATTTGGATTTGATGCTACACATCTTGGTTTCTAATCCATGTTTGTTTATTGGTGTTTGTTAATTTTGCAAGGGTAATCTACAAGAAGAACTCTCTTCATCGGCCGGCCGATCGGAAGAGAAAGGTGCACTCACAATCTCCCCCGCATCCTTTTGAGGTATTTATATCGTGATCCCTCCCTTTTATTATTGTTTATATCCTTTGAGGCCCTCGCGTCTCTGGCGATCACATTCCCCTTAGCATCCTCTCATGCTCCCCTTTTCTCCCTCTTTTCCCATTCTTCTATTCATTTCCTTTTTTCCTTTTAATTGTTCTAAGTGGATTTCTTAGAATCTACAAATTGGCGATCACGGTGGGACTGATCAGGGCTCTGAAAGCCAGATGGGACACAGGGTGCAAGGCCTTCCTTTTCCCCTGGGGTCATATGATCCCGACTCTAGAAGATGTCACTCGCATCACCGGGCTGCGGGTGCACGGATCGGCAGTGACGGGTTACACTTACCCCGACTACCGGGAGATGGCGCGCAGATTGCTAGGCTTGGAGCTGGAGGGGACTGGCCGGACCTCACTAGTGTCGAGGATCATCTTGCAGGAGAGTCTCGGCCTGTTCCACACATAGAGGGAGGTGGGGGAGACTTCGACAGCTCATGAGAAGAGGTTAGAGGCTGGAGCCAGAGAGAGTTTTACGACCGAGGCAGGCCCACAGGCAGACATGGAGTTGAGGAGATTCCTTATTCTGCTGATCGGCAAGCTGCTTCTAGCGACCCAGGGTGACGCAGTGAGCTGCCGATTTCTACCCTTACTGGAGGACCTAGACAGAGTGGGACGGTATGCTTGGGGTGCGGCAGTCCTTGCCCACTTGTTTGACAGCTTCGGCATCTCCTCACTCTAGTCTTCACTCGGGGGATTCTACCCTCTACTTTAGGTATCTCTCTAAGCCTTAAACTCCAATGATTAAGTTATGCACTTTCCTCTTATATTGATCACATGAGCTTCATTTCAGGTTTGGAGTTATCTATATCTTCCTACCCTCAGGCGCGCTTGGGAGGATCGGGGAAATTTACTGCCCTTGGCCAGACGATGGACCCCTACACGAGATGGCCGATCTCTGAAGGACCAGGTCACACACATCCAGGAGACGCTAGACATGATGCCCCACATAGAGGTAAGATTTAATTTTGACATTAAATTGAATTATGAGTGGAATCGAGGGCAATGATAAATTGAATTATGCAGGTGGACTGGACTCCCTACCAGAGGGACATCGAAGTGATGCCTTGGGTGGAGGCGGCCATCCCATACTTTGGGAGAGAGATCTGGTTACATGCCCTCAACCTGGTCGAGCCCCTATATCATAGACTGATCATGAGGACACTAGGGCTCCACCAGGCGGTAGTAGAGTTCCCGACCCAGGCGACGGACCCACGACCTGGGCGACGTTTTCGAGGCCTCCAGGGGACAGATGACTAGCGACAGCGGGCTCGAGAGCAGTTAGCAGATTGGAAGAGGCGCGGCCGAGCAGTCCCTGCGGGAGCGGATTCAGATGAGGCCTATCTCCAGGCCTACTCCCAGGCATATGGCAGCCGAGTCTATCAGAGCGCTCGCGGACAGGTATGCCCTTAAACTCAGTTGCTCTTGATGTATTCAATATGTGATTAACATGTGTTTATTGCAGTTTGACACAGAGGGGAGACTGGCCATGGTACAGGGACTCCTCGATTCCACGATCCGACAGCGCGAGGACCTCCAGCATACCGTTGATGAGCTGGTAAGAACTTGTAATTTTTAGAATGATTTGGATTTGAATTTCAATTAATGGTAATGCTTTCTTTTCAGCGCGAGGAGCTGGAGGCAGTCCGATCCTCGCACGGCGCTTCATCCTCTACTCAGCCCGTCTGCGACTACACCGAGCTAGAGAGCCAGCTCGCCAGTGCAGTGACTCGGGCAGAGGCAGCAGAGTCTTCCCTTCAGGAGAGAGTAAGCAATCTATTCTTTTATTCTTAGTCTTGGAGTTTTTATCAATTATCAATTATTGATCAATCTTTTGGATGCAGGAGCAGGAGCTGCGGACAACGGAAGCAGAGCTGAGGCGCCGTGATGCGGAGGAGCTTCCTTGAGATGTGGCAGAGCTGCGCCTTCTCCTCGGGGTGGAGAGGAGTGAGCGGCAGAGAGAGAGGGAGGATCGGGATAGAGAGAGGGAGAGATGGGAGAAAGAGAGAGTGGAGCGGGAGCTAGAGAGAGTGGAGCTACGTACTCGATTAGGGATCACCGAGCAGCGGGCGAAGGATGCGGAGGATCGCTACCGGCGGGGGCGTGAGCGGGCCCAGCGCGAGGGATACTCCCGAGCTTACTCGAGCACCGATTACTTAGTTACCTCCTCTGAGCACCAGAGGAGGGAAGATGTTGAGAGGGGAGCACATGGTGACAGGGTTTCCGCTTCCCGGGTACAGATGGCTCCTCCTAGGTCTTCGCGGGGAGGACAGGAGGAGGCTGAGAGTTCACGTAGAGGGGGAGACCAGGAGGGTCGAGGGGAGAGCTGAGAGCTTGTTGTATCCATCTCCTTTGTACTCTTGTGACGTGTTATAGTGGAATGAGACAGTTCTTGGTACTTGTTGCAGCTTGTGTGATTACTTTTCATTTTGCGTGCCTCTTCAAAAGGATGCCATCAGAAATGTAATTCGATTTTTTTTGGATTTTCAAAAATATGCAAATTTTTGTAAGTTTTTTGAAAAGAATATTTGAATTTTTGTTTTGGAAATATATGAATTTTTTCGGAATTTTTGACAATATTAAAAAAAAATTTAAAGAATTTTAGCAATATTCAAATTTTTATGTGGAATTTTTGGTCATATTCAAATTTTTATGGAATTTTTGGCTATATTCAAATTTTTATGGAATTTTTGGCTTAGACCTTTGCTAATGTAGATCGTGAAATTAGTTAAAAATTCACTTAGAACAATTATAAAAATAATGGAATTTGTAGATCTAATTAAAAATCCACTTAGAATAATTATAAAAATAAAAGAATTAAGCAGAAGATGAAAAAGCATGCACACGGTGCAAAATAGGAGATGTGATCGTCAGAGACGCGAGGGCCTCAAAGGATATAACAATAAGAATAGTGGAGGGATCGCGAAAAATACCTTAAAGTGCGGGGATTTTGAGTGCTCCTTTCTCTTCCGATCGGCCGGCCGATGAAGAGAGTTTCTCTTTATGATTACCCTTGCAGAACAATAACACCAATAAAAATATGGATCAGAAATCGAGGTGAGTGTAGCATCAATTCACAATAAAAATGAGCATGAAAGATAATGAAAAAGAACACACCTTGTGGGTGTTAGCCCTTAAACCCCTATGCAAAGGGTATGGGAGATATGATGATGAATGTATGATATATACTAAGAAATGTGCAAGCGTTGCACCATATGAATCTCAACGTGGTTGAGTGAAAGGAGTAATATGAACCATGTAAGATGAATGCATGCGCATGAAACTAAAAACAATAAAAGCAAAAGAAATAATTGAAAGAAGATAAGGGAGCCTGTGTCCTTGGCGTTGATGCTCGATGGGGAAGAAGCCTGCATTGGAAGAAGCTTCAATATGTAGAGCTTCCTCCTGCCAAAGCACAACAGCAATTCCCTGTAAAATAAGAAGAAAAAGTGAAAACAGAGGAAGCAACCGCCGAACCCTTCGACAGAGCCGCAAGGGCCTATTTATAGGGTGCAAAGCAAAGATTGAAAGAGATGATAATGGGCAAGAGTCCATCATGGGAAGGGTTAAGTTCCCCGATCGAGCAAGGTGCCCAACGAAGGCAGGGAACCTTTGGGGAAAGGGCTGCTTTCATTTAGAACACGAAAGTTAAAGGCGACAAAGAATGGACGACCATGTGTTCGGGCGTCAATTAAATTGACGTCCGATTTAGCGTCGTTAATTCAAAAATATTCAAAATAGGGCCATTTTTCATTTCTCAATATTATTTTCCCATTTTTTAGGTGGAGGTGCATCTCAATGTGCTGATTCCAATGACTATTTTTGCGTATTTTTCTGACACCCGGAAGGCCACCAAATCACCTCTGGAAGAGGGTTAAAAAATATTATTAAAATAATCAAATGAAAGTGATGCCCTCCCTATATGTCGTGAATTCAATTTTTTTTTATTTTATTAAAAATCAAAATAACGTCCTTTTACATGTCGTTAATTCCAAAAAAATCTGAAAAATCCTCAGAAAATTTAGAAAAATTGTAAAACAAATGGAATTGACGCCTGATGCATGTGTCGTCAATTTTATTTTATTTTCTTTTGATTTTCTTAAAATGAAATGACGCCCCTCTTCAAGTCGTTGTTTCTGGAAAATTCATAAAAATAGAGAAAAATGCCCAGAAAATCTAGAAAAATAGTGAAAAATAGGAAAAAATAAGAAAAGGGAGAAATCCAAGAAAAGTGAGAAAAACCACTCAAACAAAGATAATTTGAGGGTCAAATTGGGGCATTACAAGGTAATACGAGATGTACTCACAGTAACGTCAATTTTGGCGTGTCTACAGCTGCCCCGCCTTGGCGTCTGCTTTGTAAGGGAGCAGAGCAAACTGAAAAGTAGATGCCAAGGTGTGATGAGACACGCAATCAACATCACTTGATGAGAATGAAATCAAAAGCTCGAGATGAAGCAATCCCGGGAAAATCAATGAAATCAACGATGTTTGGATAAGAGGAGGAGTGTGAACGCGGGCACGAAGGAGGATGATCAACTTCCAGCGCGGTGGAAGTACCCCAGGTCACAAACCTGTAGGTTTACCATTGGGGAGCGGTTACCAGCCAATATGGACGTGCTGCAGCCAAGGTGGATCAAAGTAAAAGGATTGAGATAAGATGATAGAAATCCAAATAAGGAGCTTTCGAGAAAATGACCCAAAACAGTGACAAAACGAACTGAGGATTCCATCAGCAATGAATATCTCATATCTGGAAAGATAAGATCAATTTGACTCTCAAATCAGCTTATCAGAGTGATTTTCAAAGTTAATTCAAAGTCCTACATGAATGCATGCTGGGTTTTAAAGGGAAAAGTTAAAATAAATAAAAATATAATATAATCAAGGATAATATTGTTAAGCTATCCAGACTGAGTCAAGAAACCCATTCTGCGAGCTGATACTAAGCCGAAGCTCGTTTATCCGCGCACCAACTCGCAAAAGGGAACCATCGTCCCCAGTCTTGGACGGCTCAACGGCCTATCCGTATGACTAAGATGCCTCTGGAATCGTCATCGTTTTTGATGAAGGGGAACTCAAATTCCAGATTTACCAAAGCCACAAGGTCCTTGATATAATCTAATAGCGTATGTAACATATAGTAGGAATGCATACAGGGAGAGATGGAGCAATAAGCATGGGGGAACAGAGAAATGAGGTGCAAGCACCGTGGGGCTTGGATGATGATGCCCAGTCGGTGGGACCAAGAGCCTCTTCCTGCGCTCAAAGATTCATCAGCCAAGATATAAAAGATGACAAGCAATGAATAAGGCATTTAAGCATAGCAAGCATAGCATGAATCAAAGCATCAATAGCAGGTATGTACCATATCATGAATAGCATTCAAGTGTGCACAGCGTGAAAGGCATGAATAACATAGATAGCATCATTAAAGCATAGATAGCATAGCATCATTGTTTATCGTTTGTCATGAGGATGACAACTTGGCTAATCAAGATTTGGAGTTGAATGATCAAGATCTGATAATGTCCATCGGCGGAGTGATCAGCAAGATTTGATAAAAAAAGATTTGGAGATGAATAATCGGAGTAATGCGTAGCAAATTATGAACATGGGGAGAATCAAAAGGTAGATAGCAACGAATGGAGAGGACTCATCACGTGCTCTTGGTCCTTGCAAAGCTGTTGTTCCTGCAAAAGCACCATCAGAAAAATGCAATGTAATTTTTTTTGGATTTTTGGGATATGCAAGTTTTTATGAGTTTTGAAAATATTTGAATTTTTATGTGGATTTTGAAAAATATTTGAATTTTTATTATGAATTTTGAAAATATTCAATTTTTGTTGGATTTTGATTAGGAAATATTCAATTTTTTTTGGATTTTGGCTTAGAAAATATTCAAGTTTTTTTTGGATTTTGACTTAGGAAATATTCAAGTTTTATTATTTTTTTTATTTTGATTTTTTTTTGGTTTAGACATTGTTAATGCAACATCAAAGAGTGTTTTTGAACCACTGGCTAGGGGTCCTTATTCCTTCCCCTTTCGCTAAAAACTGCCCAAAGCCAGGCGTGCATTTAAAGGTGGCGTCCTATGACCAGCTACCCTTGATTAACGGTGCCCCTACCAAGGCCATACCCGAGAAACATTCGGTCTTAGAGGGAGAAGAGAAGAATAATTGAGGATAAGCTTTATGCAGGATGGGAGATGACGGGACTCGAATTCCTTTCAAGGTGTTTCCCCTCAAAGAGGTAGTCTGTTGTGCCGGGGACTTTGTGCCTTTGATTTTTAGACCCTTGACATGCATACGACCAGGGTTTTCCCTGCGGGGACTTTGCCACTCTTGACATGCCATAATTCATAATTTTGCTTTTATCAAAATTTTGACTTGATTTTCATAATAGCCCTTTTGGCGAGATGTATATCATGAAAACTCATATGAAAACTCATATTGATTTTGGGTCAAGACTGCCCCTATTTGAGACTCCTCTCGTATTGGGGATTACCCTGGGTGGGTCATCTCACCCGTCGACCTCTTGCCCCTACACGCAGCCGAGTAAAGAAGAGAAAAAGACTTTCAGGAATTCTCATGGCATGGCCAAAGTAGCAACGGTGTTTTAACCAAAGGAGCCGGCTAAGGACGCCGTGAAGTGTGTGGAATGCCCAGCTGAAGGTTACTCTTAACAAGCAGGGAGAGAACGTTGAATTCCCAGCGTGGGGTTTTTATTATCAAAGGTGCTGCAAAAACAAGCCTAAAAGACTGTTTTGAGAATGATTTAGTAAAGATAAAGATTCGACCTAGGATAAATGCCTAAAATACCACTCTTAATCTTGTTAAGAAGCACTTCATTTTGAAAATCATCGTGAAGCAATGAGATAATGATATCATGAAATGAGTACTTACGCCAATATGTTACCTTGCAACCTTTGTAGAAGCAGCTGTCAGAGGCGAGGTTGATCATCGTGGGATAGTCCTCTTTGGCAGTCAAAAGGATTGGAAGCAAAGGGTTTGAAAGTGGCTTAACAAGAAGGAGTGGTGCCAAGACCACACTCAGACGAATAAGGAAAAAAAGGAAGAGAGGCGAGGGCTAGAACTCCCTCACTAAGGTGTGGAGACCCTGATCACATGAAAGGTCTACAGAAGAAGCGGAGAATTAGAAGGGGGAGTGAGGACTAAAGCCTCGAAAGCAGTGAGAGAATGGGCAGATGCCCAAGGCAGTGGATGTGGAAGGAGTTGGGTCAGACCCAGGATTAGGGGGAATCGGAAGAAGAAATTGATAGATGGAAAGAGGTGGATCCGGAGGGTCTGGAGGTTGTGGAGGAGAATCCTGATAGGAGGAATCCGGGGGCTCCGGAGGGATAAAATATCGAGGGATGCGGTGCCCTGGGAAGAAATATGGAAAAAGATGATGGAAGAGGAGGAAGAAAATGAAGGATGTGATGCCCTCGAAGAGCAGAAAGATGAATCGGAAGAAAGATGGAGGGTCCGGAGGTTCCGGAGGAAGCAAATGGAAAGGGGCGTCATGCCCTGGAAAAAGATAGAAAGAATAAGATGGAGAATCCGGAGGGATGAAATCAGGAAGGGCGTCATGCCCTAAAAGGAGGGGTAAAACACCTGGAGGTGCCAGGGAAATAGCAGAAAGGGGAACGCGATGCCCTGGGGGAAGAGAAAGATCCGGAGGTTCCGGAGGAATGAGATGGAAAGGGGCGCGATGCCCAAGAAGGAAGTCCAAAAATTCCGGGAGAATGAGATGAAAAAGGGCGCGGTGCCCTAGCAGGATAAAGGAGAAATCCGGAGGGTCCGGGTGCAGGAGTTGGAAAGGGGCGCGATGCCCTGAGAAGAGATTGGAAAGGGCACAATGCCCGAGCAATGGAGATGAATAGGATGGGAAATGCGGGATATCCGGAGGTGCCAGAAGGCGGGGAAGATACGGGTCCGGAAACCCGGGAAAGAAGAAGTGCAATTGCATACAATAGGATGGATGCGATGAATGCAGTGAATGCGTGAATGCAATGAGATGCAAAGAACATGAAGAATGTGAAGGGCGAGAGGATGAGATCCTCCTCTTACCCCTGGAGTGGCCCATGAAGAATCGGTGACAGAGGAGAATATGGGTGGAGTTGAATGGAAGGTGGATAAAAGAGTGGAAGGCCCCTTAGCACCAAGATAACTGCCCCTCCACGGCAGTGAAAGTGTATAGTCAATCGGCCCAAAGAAAGAAGCTTCAATAATAAATGACAACCCTCTTGAAGAGTGGAGAGTAATAATGTGAGGGAGTTGGGAAGTTGGGACAGGAAGCATTGCCATGCCCATTGATTGCGGCATATAAAGAATGTTGACAAAAATGGGCATTCGCCCCTTGTATGGAAGAATGAATTTAGGATTTGAAAGTTGGAACAAGGGGTGCCCTGCCCTGCCCTTGGGTGGCATCAACGCTTGGCATTCTTTTCTAGCGAGCAGTGGCGGCTTGACCTCTTCAGCCGTGCTTGGCACAATAACCCGGATTGGCATCCGGCAAATGAACTCTTGCATCTTGAACTGCACGGCAGTGGCCAAATTCTTCTTTCGCGGCTCTTGATCATCCTCAGCACAAGTGTTTGTAGCAGCGCTCCCCTTCCGAGTAGTAAAGGGAGGTGAAGCGGAGGTGGGAGGCTTCGTGGATGGTGGGGGTGTAGTGGAAGTCGTTGGAGAAAGGATAAGTGAAGGCAGAGGTTCAAACACGTCGAGCTTCTCCCTTTGCTCGGAAGCAGTTTGGGTTGGCTCGAGTGCAAAAAAGGGTTGATCCTGCTCAGATTAGCCACGGGTAATAGGTTAAGTGGTGGAGTAGGGGTAGTTGGGTTTGGTGTTAAAGGTGTAATAGAGGGTTGAATTGGGGAAAGTTCGACGTTAGGCTCGGTGGAGGCGATGGTGTGGAGGCTGGCATAACTGGTGGAGGTGTAATTGGTGGAGGTTTGGTGCGGAGAAAACGCCGAACGGGGCGAGCGGTGTTAGGAGGAGGAGACTCAAGATGCGCCGGCGTGGGTGATTGAAGTACCGACCCATCATCGTAACACCAAGAGGTCTCGGAAATAGGGGTTAGATTAGGGACGGTGGCTTCGTCCTGAGCAGGGGGTTCATCAAATGATAGTGGGGGAAGCAGGAAGCGAAGGAAACTCGGAAGGGGTGCCTGCAAAGCTTCATCGTATATTGCCTCGAATTCTCCAATTGCCGGTTTTTCATCATCAAATTCAAGTGGACATCGTAGTGGAGGCGTATATGTGGATGGAGGAATGTAATGATGTTGCGTATGTGGAGGTGGAAGGCCATATGAATGAAGTGTGCGGACGGGTGGAGGGCGGACGATGTCCACTTGAGCGTTGAAATCTGCCGGCTCTTGCTTGCTTGAACTGTCGATACCATAGTCATCCATCCTATCTTTCCAATCTTTCTCCATTTTTGTAATATCATTCAGAGCGGCATGAAGGGGATTGACTGGAGTAGGAGGAGCGGGCCGTGGGCTCGTAACCCTCTTTAATTGTTCCTCCATTAAAGTGACCTTGTCAAGAAGAGTTTGTTGGAGGGGTATGGCTTGAGCAACCAAGGGTTGGCAGGGCCTTGAAGGAGGGGCCGCATAAGAAGGCCGTGGAAGGGGATTAATGGAATGACCCATAGAGGAACCTGGATGGACCGAGTTGTAAGGAATAGATGGGCCTTGGTGCCGTGGTGGAGGAGGAATAGAAGGAGGCGGGTGTCGGACCACCCGAGGAGAAGGAGATGGGTAATGGGCTGCCCGAGTAGGAATGTGAATAGAAGAGGGAAGTGGGTGATGGGCCACCCGAGTAGGATTGGAAGGAGGATGAGATGAATGAGATGCACCCTCAACAGCGGCCTTAAGGGCTTGGATTTGTTGAGGGGTGAGATGATCTAATGCATGCAAAATTTGGGAGACCTTCTCATCGTTAGGAGGAGATGGTCCCGTGGGAGTAGTGGCTCGCGATTGAAGCGAGGGACCATGAGATCGGACCTTGCCCATGGGTCGGGCAACACGATAAGAATGAGGATGTGGTCCCTTTAAAGAATTGTGGTGAGAATGATGTTGAACATGTTGAAATTGAGGAGTATATGATGTGCTAGGTTGTGCATCCTCACAATTGAAATTAAACATGTTATTTTGTCTATCCGGGTGAGCCATTATGTAAGCAATTTAATGTTCAATCAAAACAATTTACCAAGATAGCAAACAAGTTGGAATGATTACCTTTGATTTCTTTTGTTTGATCCTTGGTGAGTTAAAGTGATTTTCAACAAAGTTTGGAGTGGTTCACACAAGGGAGGAACCTAGTTTCAAGTGGGGTTTAAATCCGGTGCCAACTAGGAACACTCTCTCGCCATGCATAGGCCAACTAATCCCGGGACTTCAAAGGTACAACCTGCCCAGCTTCCGTGAGGGAATCCACGGGTGCGGGGACTTACGGAGGCTTGGTTTAGGAATTCCCGGTCCAATGAGACGGAGTGCTCAATGGAGGGTCCTTCCTTTACCAAGAGGGTGTGCAGGATCCTAGTGTAGAGAGAGGAGGTCTCTCAAACCAAATGCAAAGATGAATGCCATGCTATGGAAGAATATCTAAACTAGAACAATAAAAAGGAAATAGATGAAAGAAGTGAATATACAACAGGAAGTGTACAATGATGCAACCAGAGAAGATGGCAATCAGAACCCTAATAGAGGATGTAGTGAAATCTTTGAATATAGATCGTGAAAATAATAGTGAAAAACAGAAACGTTTCTTTATTTTCCCTGCAAATTAAAAGATTTTTGGCGATCACGGTGGGATCTTAATTGTGTAAATTGCATTAACGCCCGGCTTTGGGCAGTTTTAAGCAAAAGGGGAAGGAACAAGAACCCCTAGCTAGTGGTTTAAAACATCCATTGATGCTGCATTAGCAAAGGTCTAAGCCAAAAATTCCATAAAAATTTGAATATAGCCAAAAATTCCATAAAAAATTGAATATGACCAAAAATTCCACATAAAAATTTGAATATTGCTAAAATTCTTAAAAAAAAATTTTTGAATATTGTCAAAAATTTCGAAAAAAATCATATATTTCCAAAACAAAAATTCAAATATTCTTTTCAAAAAACTTACAAAAATTTGCATATTTTTGAAAATCCAAAAAAAATCGAATTACATTTCTCATGGCATCCTTTTGAAGAGGCACGCAAAATGAAAAGTAATCACACAAGCTGCAACAAGTACCAAGAACTGTCTTATTCCACTATAACTTGTCACAAGAGTACAAAGGAGATGGATACAACAAGCTCTCAGCTCTCCCCTCGACCCTCCTGGTCTCCCCCTCTACGTGAACTCTCAGCCTCCTCCTGTCCTCCCCGCGAAGACCTAGGAGGAGCCATCTGTACCCAGGAAGCTGAAACCCTGTCACCATGTGCTCCCCTCTCAGCATCTTCCCTCCTCTGGTGCTCAGAGGAGGTAACTAAGTAATCCGTGCTCGAGTAAGCTCGGGAGTATCCCTCGCGCTGGGCCCGCTCACGCCCCCGCCGGTAGCGATCCTCCGCATCCTTCGCCCGCTGCTCGGTGATCCCTAATCGAGTACGTAGCTCCACTCTCTCTAGCTCCCGCTCCACTCTCTCTTTCTCCCATCTCTCCCTCTCTCTGTCCCGATCCTCCCTCTCTCTCTGCCGCTCACTCCTCTCCACCCCGAGGAGAAGGCGCAGCTCTGCCACATCTCGAGGAAGCTCCTCCGCATCACGACGCCTCAGCTCTGCTTCCGCTGTCCGCAGCTCCTGCTCCAGCATCCAAAAGCTTGATCAATAATTGATAATTGATAAAAACTCCAAGACTAAGAATAAAAGAATAGATTGCTTACTCTCTCCTGAAGGGAAGACTCGGCTGCCTCTGCCCGAGCCACTGCACTGGCGAGCTAGCTCTCTAGCTCGGTGTAGTCGCAGACGGGCTGAGTAGAGGATGAAGCGCCATGCGAGGATCGGACTGCCTCCAGCTCCTCGCGCTGAAGAGAAAGCATTACCATTAATTGAAATTCAAATCCAAATCATTCTGAAAATTACAAGTTCTTACCAGCTCATCAACGGTATGCTGGAGGTCCTCGCGCTGTCGGATCGTGGAATCGAGGAGTCCCTGTACCATGGCCAGTCTCCCCTCTATGTCAAACTGCAATAAACACATGTTAATCACATATTGAATAAATCAAGAGCAACTGAGTTTAAGGGCATACCTGTCCGCGAGCGCTCTGATAGACTCGGCTGCCATATGCCTGGGAGTAGGCCTGGAGATAGGCCTCATCTGAATCCGCTCCCACAGGGACTGCTCTGCTGCGCCTCTTCCAATCTGCTAACTGCTCTCGAGCCCGCTGCCGCCAGCCATCTGTCCCCTGGAGGCCTCGAAAATGTCACCCAGGTCGTGGGTCGGGAACTCTACTACCGCCTGGTGGAGCCCTAGTGTCCTCATGATCAGTCTATGATATAGGGGCTCGACCAGGTTGAGGGCATGTAACCAGATCTCTCTCCCAAAGTATGGGATGGCCGCCTCCACCCAAGGCATCACTTCGATGTCCCTCTGGTAGGGAGTCCAGTCCACCTGCATAATTCAATTTATCATTGCCCTCGATTCCACTCATAATTCAATTTAATGTCAAAATTAAATCTTACCTCTATGTGGGGCATCATGTCTAGCGTCTCCTGGATGTGGGTGACCTGGTCCTTCAGAGATCGGCCATCTCGTGTAGGGGTCCATCGTCTGGCCAAGGGCAGTAAATCTCCCCGATCCTCCCAAGCGCGCCTGAGGGTAGGAAGATATAGATAACTCCAAACCTGAAATGAAGCTCATGTGATCAATATAAGAGGAAAGTGCATAACTTAATCATTGGAGTTTAAGGCTTAGAGAGATACCTGAAGTAGAGGGTAGAATCCCCTGAGTGAAGACTGGAGTGAGGAGATGCCAAAGCTGTCAAACAAGTGGGCAAGGACTGCCGCACCCCAAGCATACCGTCCCACTCTGTCTAGGTCCTCCAGTAAGGGTAGAAATCGGTAGCTCACTGCGTCACCCTGGGTCGCTAGAAGCAGCTTGCCGATCAGCAGAATAAGGAACCTCCTCAACTCCATGTCTGACTGTGGGCCTGCCTCGGTCGTAAAACTCTCTCTGGCTCCAGCCTCTAACCTCTTCTCATGAGCTGTCGAAGTCTCCCCCACCTCCCTCTGTGTGTGGAACAGGCCGAGACTCTCCTGCAAAATGATCCTCGACACTAGCGAGGTCCGGCCAGTCCCCTCCAGCTCCAAGCCTAGCAATCTGCGCGCCATCTCCCGGTAGTTGGGGTAAGTGTAATCCGTCACTGCCGATCCGTGCCCCCGCAGCCCGGTGATGCGAGTGACATCTTCTAGAGTCGGGATCATATGACCCCAGGGGAAAAGGAAGGCCTTGCACCCTGTGTCCCATCTGGCTTTTAGAGCCCTGATCAGTCCCACGTCCACTCTCAGCACCTCGATCTCTAGGAACTCCCCGAAGCCCATTCGGCGGAGGCGGGCCCGTTGAAACTCCAGTAGTGCGGAGTAGGCGGCTCGAACCAATGCCCATGAAATCCGGGCACGGACTGCACCCTCCACACCCTGCACAC
Source organism: Amorphophallus konjac (assembly GCA_022559845.1). Classification (NCBI taxonomy): domain Eukaryota; kingdom Viridiplantae; phylum Streptophyta; class Magnoliopsida; order Alismatales; family Araceae; genus Amorphophallus; species Amorphophallus konjac. The sequence goes on from CM040118.1 coordinate 420,978,118, forward strand.
AACATAAAAGCAAGAAGGCATCATTTCGTGTTCATCAAACAAAAGAAAAAATCAGAAACAGAAAAAACTAGCATGCTGTTCTTTGTCGCGCTATATCGACATAGTGCGTTCTTCAAGAACGCGCTATGAAGATATAGCGCGTTCATCTTCTGTAGGTAGGGGGCGACCCCTCATTCCCCAATTTCTATCCATGGGCATTCTACCCTACATTTTGATTTAGGGGGGTGTCTCCCCTTCCGTTTGCATCCATTTTGAAAGAAAAAAGATAAGAAAAATCAAAAGAAAACGAGATTGGGGAGGGTTCCTTACCACTCACCGCTTTCGGGCCGCCCCACCTCCAACCGGCTCTGTTGCTCCTTCCTTGGCCGTCGGGGCACCCTCAACTTCCTGGGCCTCGTCATTGGGAATGTCAATTTCGTCTCCCTCGAGCCTAGCCGAGACCGTGGCCTCCGAATCGGCAGAGGGCGCCCGTTCTTCTTCCACGTGTGATCTTTGGCGGCCGCGGGTGGCACGCCGTTTGGAGCGTCGGGGAGCGTCTCCCTCCATCGGATTGATGCAAATAGGGGCTGGGCTGGTGAGAGGGCGAGAGGGCGAGAGAGGGAGTAGGGAGAGGGAAAAGAGTGAGTTTGAAATAATAGAAGGGGGGGCGGTTTTTGAAAACCTGCAGGTAGATGACGCGCTATATGTTCATAGCGCGACAATGTCGCGCTATGTATATATAGCGCGATAATTAAAGGAAAAGGGGGGGGGAGAAAATAAAAGAAAATACAGCTTGTGGATGAATAAAAATTTGAGTTCTCCTGCTTACATGTACTTGAAGTTGTTCTACTTGTGCTTAACATTGTATTTCAGGAAAAGAAAAAAAAATGAAGTGGCATGCCATCAGGTAAGTATTTCCTTATCCCTTCATTTATTGCATTACTATATGCTATTTTACATTATTATATCATCTCGAGGACCGGCTGGTTTTCTGTATGTTTCAGGATTTGAGTTCCCCTCTACCAAAAAAAATAGTGATGATCTAGAAACATGCAGTTAATCGTCGGATAGGCCGTTAGGTCAGGCACATTTGGGGACGATGGACTTCATCTCGCACGCCGTGGTTGCGGATAATTCTTGACTCGAATTTGTTTGATTTAGCAATATTATCCTGGAGTATCTTATATTTTATCCTTCCTTTGCATTTGTTTTAAGGATTTCTTTTATTTTAGCCCTGCATGCATCATGCCTCCTTTCGCATTCATAATCGCCCAACCTTCTTCCTAATTAAGGATCAATGTATGCTTATGTCCTTGAACAAAGGAATTCAATTCCATTTCGAATTTGAAGGATTGCTCCCAGTTAAGCATTGGATCTCGCTGGTCGATGTGACCCTTGCCTGGACTTTGCTTATCACATTTTAATCCAATCTCCTTCTTTTGATCCACTCCTTAGCTGTGAACCGCACGATGGTGTCGATGGATCCGCCGGGCTCGCGTCTATTCCACTAATTGAGTGAAATTCGTAGTTGCTACGCGCTACGGATGCCTCTTTTGCAAGAGGTTGATCAGCTCCCTTTTCTTTGTTCTGTGCCTATCATTCTAGGCCGGAGTCACCTGTGCTAGCTTGATCTTGTGGTTAGCTCGGAGTTTTCTGGATTATTCCTATCATTTGTCGGTTGAGATGGGTGTCTTTTTCTCCTTGATATCCACTTATCAGTCCGCTCCCCTGCATTTGCACTTCATCTTCACGTCACCACCATTCTGTGTTGTCTCCGTTTTGCCTCCGTTTCACCTCCGTTTCGCTCCCCTGCAAAGCGGATATCAAGGAGGGGCATCTGTAGACACCCAATTTTGGCTGTTAAATTGAGCATTTTCTTTGTTCTCCTAGTTAATGCCCCAATTGATCCTTAATTGGTTGATTTTCTGGGATTTCTCCCCCTTCTTGGCCCAACATTTCAATTCCATACCTTGGATCTCGTCTTGAGTTTGGCATTCTCGCGCTATCCGCTCTTATCGCTTTCTCGTTCATAGCGCATTGTGGATCTAATTGGAGTTATCATTTGAGCAGTTGTTATTTCTTGACGTTTGATCATTGTAGCATCCACTTTGGATGTTTTTCTCACTCAACATTTGATTAATGGCTGCCCAAAGGATATTTCTTCTTTTATTAATCATTTAATGGGCCTTTAGTTATCGCGCTATATCGTCATAGCGCGTTCTTCATGAACGCGCTATGGTTGTATAGCGCGTTATCAGGCAGAGTCCCTTTCCAAACCGGACTTCCTTCTTTCGATCCAGAGTCCTTATTTGGTAAGTTGCTGATTGTGTTTCTTATCCAGGAAGGTTTCTAAACCTAGCGTGAACCTTTTCCCCTCCTTAATCGGCAAGATTACCTCGATTCGAGCCGCCAAATCATCGGATTGAATCAAACTCCGACCTAGGGTTTGTGTTCGATCTTCCTCCTTTAAATTGAACCTTTTGGCCGTCGTTTGTGAGGGATGCAACTCAGGGCATTAACGAGGAGAAGGATGCTCCTAATTCCAGATCAATAACTCCTTGCTTCTCGCACATCTAAGGGAGTATTTAAAGGCTATGCTTGTGTTCTTCCCCGTTCTTCTTTTCTTCCTCGATTCGTTGAATTTAATCTCTGCACACATAGCACATTGATTTCAAAATTCTCGTTTTGCAAAATACATGCATTCACACACATCACACCCATCTTTTGGCCCTAATATAGGGGTTTAAAAAAACCAAACCCCCAGGTAATCGAGCCCCCTCTTTACATGCTTTTGATTAAGAATAGGGGCAGATTCTACTCGAATCTCGATGTAATGGGCCTTCTGTTTGTTGTTTATGATTATTTGCAGGCACTAGAGGATTGATACGTGGAGCCCTTGCACCTTGGCCGGCCTTGGAGCAAGGAAGGAATGAACCCAAATAAACCCCGCTACCTGTCTGATATCGCGCTATACGAAGATAGCGCGACCTGAAGAACACGCTAGGACGATATAGCGCGTTAATCTCCAGGCCCACAGCTGCCCCCCCTCATGAATTTCTGAGGCACTAGAGGATTGATACATGGAGCCCTTGCACCTTGGCCGGCCTTGGAGCAAGGAAGGAACGAACCCAAATAAACCCTGCTACCTGTCTGATATCGCGCTATACGAAGATAGCGCGACCTGAAGAACACGCTAGGACGATATAGCGCGTTAATCTCCAGGCCCACAGCTGCCCCCCCTCATGAATTTCTGAGGTATGTAACATGCCCCTATCCTAATCTCTTATTATTCGGCATGTTTCTGGCCTCAGTGGCGATCACGGATCTTAATTGTTGCATGTGAGCATCCCCTTTTGTATCATTAATTTAGTTCTATATTTGCCCAAAATCTTCATTATTCATCAAATCGGGGGTTAGTTCTAATTTCACGATCTACAAATTAAGCTGTCTGTTTGTCATTTGGCCGTAACTTTTCATACTCCCATCGATCTGTACGTGTAGGAACCTAATGAACTACCAAAATATCGGTTTACGTCACTAAACCGCTGGTTTAAGTCTTGGATCCAATTGGACTATGAGTGGCATGCGCGGCCAGTTGTGGACCGCATATCCTCATAGGCGGCCCCATAATGATCGCATATCAGTAATATGGCCCAGTATAGACCGCATATCTTGTTCATGGGTCTTAATGTCTTCTGGACATGAGTGGCCAAGAACACACCGTTCATACTTTAGAGCGGCCCACTGTCAGCCGTTCATTCTTGATCTCGTGGGCTGAGTTTCAGTCCAGTTCCAGTATGCGCGGCCCTATATTAGCCGCATATACCCCTTGAGGGGCCTCTATATGACCGCACATCTCTCAGAGATGAGTTTCATCGTGTTTTTTTTGCTCTTGAATCCAAGGACAAATTAGTCCTTTAAATCTTGAACTTCTGACAGTAATTCCTCTGATTAAATTGGCCATTTAACTTGACTGAATGTCTAGATAACGTGGGATCTTGGATCCAATAAATCAATGCAATCGCATCATAGGGGCCCGGTCTGGTCCTGGGGAGAGCGCCCGAAAAATTATTGAGCCCATGGGATGTTATAATGATATGGTGAGGTATTGCACCGAGTGCATGACTAGTGTGACGTCTATGACATAAAGATATCTTGTTACTCTTGTTACTTGATCGTGCTTGAAATATTGTTTAAAATACTTGCTTGTTGGCCAATTCTCTATTACTATCTCCGGTTGTAAATTCTTGTACTTGATATCTTGTTAATTCTTGTCGTCATATATTTCTTGACCTTGCAAGATCTTTTTATTACGTTGTTTCATTATATCGTCATTTATTCCTTTTATTAGCATGGCATATGAAAATGTAATTAAATTTTTAATCTCGTAAACTTGCATGTTATTTCCTACTGAGCGTCAGCTCATAGTTGTTGTTTCCCCTCTTTTCAGGCAGCTTAGGTGATGATGCGTATACCGATGGGAAGGGGCAGGAGTGATATCTTTGCGTGCACCAGTTCTAGAGTTGGAGTTGGCATAGTTATCCTACTTGTAGTTGTGCCTTAGAGTGTGTTTAGTTTCAGTTATGATTTTATTGATTGAGTTGTTATTGTCTCAGTTTGTATTAAGTTGGTTTAAGGATATTGTACTAGATTTGGAATATTTCATGATCAATAAGTTATCTCTTTCCATAGTACCTGTGTAATTGTTTAGTTTAGCATATTTATATGATTTCTAGCTAGTTTCTAACTGTACGACCCGATATTCCGCCTCGGGGCGTGACAAGTACCGCATTGAGAAAGCAGGTGTTGCCCAGATTCCTCAGCCCTGCCCTTGCCAATCCTAACCCCACATACCAGCGCTAACGCTGTTCTGTGGGTGCGATCATATCTAAAACTATTTACATCGGTGGTTAATTGTTAAGTGAACACCATTTACACCGGCAACATAAACATAACTAAATTGTTTAAACTAATGATTTGACTGTTATTAGAACAATATGTGTGTGAAATACATTAAAGTTATATTCACTGTAAACAGTTAGTGACTTTTTACTATAATCAGAAATTATAATTCTGAAAATTATTTTTGTATAGAATAAAAATATTTTTAGAGTAAATTAATCTCTGAAAATTTACTGTTGTTCACGTGGAATTAATTTATTTACATAAAATGCATGTATGAACTTTGTTTCTAGAAAATAATTATTTCTATTTGCCAGAAACTACATTTTTTAAAATCATTAATGCGTGAAGTAAATTCTGTTTATAATAAATTAATTTCTAAAATTAAGATTTTGAAAAAAAATACTGTTAGAAATTTTCTGTATTTGCTACTGTTTGGAGGAACTATTTCTGTTTTCAAAAAATAAGAAAATTCTTGATATTTCTTCTGTTTATGTAAATTAATTCCATTTTCACAAAATTAAATCTTAAAAAAACATTTCCATTTACAGAAAAATATTTAATTCTATTTATGAAAATAATATTCTAAAAGTGATATTTTTTTCATTAGTTTAATAAACTAATTATTCTTATTTGCTGAAAAAATACTACTTGCGATTTTTTTTATTGCTGTAGTTAAGCTATTGTTGAGCTGTTGTTATATTTTAGCTCATTAGTCATTTTGTGAGAACTAAATATTTATTAATTTTATAAATTCAAGTGTGTTGACAAAAACTTAAAACATTCTATTTACAGATTGTGTTTTCCCCACACTATTCTCAAATGGCCAATCTATTGACCAAGGAAACCCTTAGTGCCAAACCGGAGAAATTTGATGGAGGAAACTTTAGAAGATGGCAAAATCAAATGAGATTTTGGCTAACCACGCTCGGTTTAATTTCAGCCATTAGTGAGAGTGCCACTGAGAGTCGTGAGTCGGGTTCCTCCCAAACCACCACCCGACGTGTTCACACTCGTGCATCCCGTGCACAAGCTGAGCCCGAGTCATCTACCTCCACAAACCCCGAAGAAGTTGATTACCATTGCCCCCACAGAATCTTAGGTGCACTATCCGACAACCTTTATGACCTTTATTATAATTCCAAAAATGCTAGTGAATTGTGGGATGCCTTAGAGGCTAAATATGGGCTTGATGATGCTGGCATCAAGAGGTTTAAGGCATCAGATTTTAACGAATTTAAGTTTGTGGATAATAAACCAATGAATGATCAAATACACCAATTTGAGGGCATTGTCCATGAACTAAGAGCTATAGGATCACAACTAGATGAATCATTTCAAGTCGCTTGCCTATTGGATAAACTATCCCCTTCTTGGTCTGATTTCACCAAAACACTTAGCCACACTCAAGGTAATCTCACTCTATCCCAAGTGTTTGGTGCCATTAGAGTAGAAGAGTAGCATAGACTTTGAGAGGCCTCCTGTAATATCCCAAATTATTTTTAGAAATTTAATTAGAAATTATTTTAATTTATTTAGAAATTATTTGACTTTATTTGAATTAATGAGAATTAATTCGAGATTAATTAGATTAATTCTTTAATAAATAGAATAAGTCACTTTATGACTATTTTATAAAATTAATAAAAATCATATTCTTGTAGAATCAACTTCGTTTAGCAATTTTATCTTCTATGGCTAAGCCTAATAAAATCATTAACTAAGCCTAATCAGGGGATTAAGATAAATTTTCACACATACCTACCCAATAGTGAACGCAATAGTAAACCTCACCTTAAAACATCAAATTAGAGCTTAATACTCAACCAAATGACCCCAAATCGGTGGCAAATGAAAGGCCACGATCTAAGGATCAATATCCATCTATCAATCGAGCAAAACCCTAACCCTAGAGTGTGGTGGCGGCCGAGTTTTGGCGTGGTCAACCTTGGCAGCGCCGTTTTCAAACACCCAACTTGCGTGGTAGATTTCTCCCTTCCTGGAAGGATCCAGTAGGTGTATGACCTATTAAAATAAAGCTCTACGGGTCTATTTTCATTTGGTAGCCGCGGCAGCCACATTGGAGCTCGATCTAGGAAGATCTTGGTCGATTAGTGGAGGTGGGTCGGCAGTCGTCGTCCTCCTTCCTTTCCTCTTTGTTCCTTCGATTAAGGTAGGTACCCTTGACCAAAATCTACACATGAGTACATCATCTTGTTCCTCTCGACGAGCTCTTTCCAGTGGTAGTAAAAGTCTTAAATTTTATTAGGTATTCAAGGAGATATCGTGGTTTTTGTAAAGGGCTGTCTAGATCGTGCTTCATTCTAGCTTCGTACTTTCTCTCTTCGATTGAGGTAGGTTATAACAGCCAAACTCTAATTAATATATATGGATGTAATCAGTAGCAAGTTAGCTTTTATTTGACATAGAAAGTCCTAAATTTCATTGAGCATGTTTAGAGAATTTCGGATCGGAGTAAGAGCATGTCTAGACTTGTTTTATGGTGTGTTCTTTTGAGTCAAAGCATGATTTCGAGTTGATTTTGAGTTGTTAATCTAGATCCCCATATAGCATATTATGGTTGGAATCAGCATCAAGTTAGCTTTCTTTTGATATATAAAGCCCCAATTTTTATAAACCATACTTAGAGTATTTCGTGTTTTATTGAGAAACATGCAAAAACTAGGTTTTCAAGTGTTCATCATAGATAGGTTGTGATTCGATTGCTTTTTCGGCAAATTTCATGTTCCAAATCCTTGTATTATGACCCTCGTATGTCTACTAAGAACCCAGGAGCTTAGGGTTAAGATCCCAACCCAATTAGACCCCAATTAGGTGAGATATGTTGTTTTACGGAAGTCCCGTTCGCGTCTGCGAACCCAGGGGTGGGTCGACCCATACCCCCTTTCAGTAGACAGCGTTTGCCTGGCAAGGGGTCGACCCACACCCAGGCAGACCCCTGAAGTTTCGAGGGGTCGACCCAATGGGTCGACCCATGCCCGTGGTTTTCCAGGGGTCGACCCATATGCTGTGTGACCCGGTAATGTTGTTTTTCGACCTGAGGATCGATCCGGACCATTAGGGGATCGACTCATTCAACCTAGTCCAATTGAAAACTATATTTTTGAGGAACCAGTGACCTATTCATGTAACCCTATTGATATAAATTTTTAATGGTCCCTGCACTCATTTCTAGCGTAAAAACCGTCCCGATTACTATCTCTACTTGAACACATATAATGGTTAAATAGAAACCCACATAATTAGTGGTTAATTGTGTAACTAAATTTCTGTTAATGCATGCTATTTCACTCCTGTGCGAGCTTGTTCTTTACCTTACCATCTTGAAGCATCTTCTTGGCAAATTGGCTTAATGCAAATGATAATCGATAATCCTTGATATATTAACTTGGAAATTAGGTTTAAAACTGGTTGTTAAGTTGCTGGATAGTCATTATTATCCCAGTAGAATGGATTGCTTACACACTTGAACGGTACACTGTCGGCCGTTCTTTCTTGACCTCGCGGACTGAGTTTTGGTCCAGTTCTTGTAATGCGGCCAGTAGTAGCCGTATGTCTTGTCAAACGGCCCAAAGGGACCGCATACCGAGTTTTGATTTAATGAATCCAAGGACATGTTAGTCCTTAAAACTCATACTTTTGACCGTAATTCCTCTGATTAATTGGCCGTTTAAACTTGACTGAATGTCTAGACAACGTGGGATCTTGGATCCAATAAATCAATGCCAACGCATCATAGGGGCCCGGTCTGGTCCTGGGGAGAGCGCCCGAAAAGTACTTGTGATGTGGGACAAAAGTGGGGGGTCTTCTTCTTCCTTCTGCTCATAGTCGCGCTATACCCTTTACGCGCATTCTGAAGAACGCGCTATATCGTTTACGCGCGTTCACAGATAGCAGCAGAACGAAGAACCTCGACGTTGGGGCTCCCGTGGATGACTCTGGGGGTTCAAACAACAAGGGAAAACACACAGGACGACGGAGAACACACGGGGAATGCTAAAATCAAAATCAAACCAACCTAATACTAGCTAGGATAACTTCTGGGAAGGTGGATGTAGGGTGAGCGGCAAGGGAAGAAAGGTGGACGTAGATGTTGTTAGGCCGTGAGGAAGCTTGGCTAGGGCCTCTCACCTGAACCCTTCGCAGGTACGGTGCAGCCGAGCTCCATCCTGATCGTAACAACATCTTTGGCGGAGGTGGGGGAAGTGGAATCGTTGGTTGGAAGAAGAACGAAGCTCCGAATGGATCCTCACACTCGACCCCGTCTCAGAGCCGATGCATCCGAGGCTTCGATCGTCCTCCATTGAAGGGGAAAGGGAGAGGATCAGGGGAATAGAATTGGGCCTCGCACCCATAGAGGGACGGATGAAGGGGGTTTCCAAAGATTGGGGAAGATAGCCATGGGGCTACACTCAAGAACACTCATAGATTCATGCTTCGATTATGCTTAATCAAATGAAATGGGATACATATATAGGGAAAGGGGAAGACAAAACAACGCTAACACGTCGATTTACAACCATGGAAGACAGCAGACATCGGAGACTTTGAGGAGTTAGGTGCCGGGAAGTTGGACCATCTGCAGCCGAGTTTCTATCTGAGATCGCGCTAGGGTTGACTGGCGCGTTCTCAAGATCGCGCTAGGGGACCATAGCGCCTTCATCCAGGTCGCGCTAGGGACCTATAGCGCCTTCATCTTTGGCCTGGAAACGTCCACGATCTGCTTCGGCCTGGCAGCTGGCTTGATTCCCATCAAAACCCCTCCACTTGGGAAGGTTCATCCTCGAACCTCGTAGCTCAAGATCCCAGTCTGTGAGAACAGCCTGGTTCCCTAAGCTCTGATACAAAACTGATGCGGGACGGACTGAGGAGACGACGCTATATGAGACGGACACGACTCGACCAGCAACGACATGACTACTAGAGCGACCTCGGCTCGACACTAATAGCTCCTATCGGCTACACGTCGCTAACAGAAGTGCAAACTCACTCGTCGTCCCATGCGAGGGAAAGCGTGGATCGTGCGCGGTTAAGGAACCGGCAGAGTTCAAGGTAGTCTGACTCAACTTCCGGACTCGGATCGAGTCACGGGATGGGTCACTCTCGCACTCACAGCGGTGACATGGACACACGGGCTAGGAACCTACACTCTCGCAGCGGCATGTGACCGTATACTAGCTAAGCAAGTAAATGCCAAGAAGGTGAGACCGTTACCTCCACGCACCCGGCGTGGCGAAGACAACCCCGGCCAATCACGGACTCCCGGTTAAACAATTTTACAGTAGTACAATAAATTTAACCCACTCCACGTAGGGAGGTAAAAGGTCACATGCGGGTCCCGGGAATCACGCGAATTGGGTTGACGGGCAGCATCTTGATGTCGCCCGGCGGTGCCGAACTCCCCGTTTTCGTGCTGTCCGGACGGCAGGTTCTACGGGTCCGTGGGGCCCACGGGTGGCGCTGTCCTCTCGGCCTGCTGGGGTGGGGCCCAATGGGATGGAGACCCCTGGTGGCGCTCCTCCTCGGACGGTGATCGGCTGGAAATGCCGATCGGGGGTTGATTGGCCCCGATTCCCAATTGTTGAACTAGCTGCCCACGGATTTTGATTTCTGTTTTCCGGCGCGCGCTCCGGCAAAAACGGCCGCTGCGATCAATCCCGGCGTCGGATCGGGACGCACGAACTATCGTTGGAAAGCTATCTCCAAATCCTTCAATCTCGGCTCAGAGGGAACCGTTGGATCTGGTCGGATATGGACTTTACTGAATTTACAAGTTCCTGTTGTACAGTACCCGAAATCTCAGATCTGTAGGTGAGTTATCTGAGAATGGCCGTTGACTGCGAGGTTGATGGCCGATTCAGCTCCTGAGCTCTTCAAGAAAGTTGTAGGATTTGGAAAAGGAAAACGGGGATATTTTTTGTGGACTGGTTGGAGATGGCTGTGATTTGATATGATTTGTTTACGGGAGGGTGGTCGGATCTGGGAACAGGTGGACAACACTGTAGCTAGCTCTGAGAACGAATTTTTAAAAATAGGTGGAGGGCTGATAAAAAATCAGGAAAATTCTTGGAAGGAGCGATTGATGGATAGAACTCTCAGTAAAATTGGGAGCCCTAGAACAAATGAAATGGTGGATCGAAGATGCGAAACTCAGGAAAAGTGGAAAATCAGATTTGAAGCTGGCCGAACTGAACTTGGAACTTGAACGAAAATGGGAAATTGTCAAATCGAAGATTCATGACCCACCAATTTTTTTAGGGCGTGGGAAACACCTCTGGAACATCCCCTCAAAATCCCAAGTTGATCTGAGCTCGTGGCTGATGGCAGCAATTCGTGGAAGCTGCTGTGGTCAGCTGAAAACAGAACTCCAGCGATCCCGATGGCGGTGCGGTGGCGGCTCGTGGCGGCGGCGATGATGACCGGAACCGATAGGGAGGAGTCACACCTCCAGAAGGCAGCCTTCACAGCTGCAAGGGGGAGAGGGAGGAGAGAGGAGGGGTGCGCCCAAGGGCTTGCTCAAGAATTTCTTGGATTCAAATGGCATTAATTCCATCAAAAATAGAAATTACAAGCTTATATAGGTCACTTATCTAATCAATCCTCAACCGTTGGATCTAGGGATGGGAGATGGAGAGCTGGGATTGCATGTGACCATCCACAAAAAAAAAATAAATTAAAAAAATAAAGGGGGGGCAGCCTATTGACTAGAATGGTAAGGGGGGACATGGTAGGTGGGGATGGGTTGGAATTGTTGACCTTCTTGGTCCAATGTCCCCCATTTGGCCCACCCTTCTAGAAGCCACCATTTGAATGGTTGACCGACCCCACATGGGGCCCTAGGACTGAGGTGGATCAATGGGAGGGGGCCTGGGGGTCCCGTGGGGCCCAGGGGTCCTATTTTACAAATAAGCCCCTCTTACAATCCAAATTACATACCGAATAAAATGAAGTAAACACACATTAAATACAAATAAAGTCTAACTAAATATGATAAATGTCGGGACTCAAGGGGGAGTCTCCAGGCTGTCTCCGAGCCAGATGGATGCTGAGGTGGCTCGAGTCGTGCTCTGTGTGCGGTACCGGTGGCTCGGCGTGTCGCGCCGCTCAACTGCTCGGGTGTCCGCACCAACTTGTGCCCATGGGAGTTTGTAATGACATAGTGAGGCATTGCACCGAGTGCATGACTAGTGTGACGTCTATGACATAATTGAAAATCTCTTGTTACTTGTTACTTGATCGTGCTTGAAATGATGTTTAAAATACTTGCTTGTTGGCCAATTCTTTTTTACTATCTCCTGTTGTAAATTCTTGTACTTGTTATCTTTTTAATTCTTGTCATCATTATATTTCTTGACCTTGCAAGATCTTTATATTACGTTGTTTCTGTATATCGTTATCGTCATTTATTTCTTTTCTTAGCATTGCATATGAAAATATAATTAACTTGTTAATCACGTAAACTTGCCTGTTATTTCCTACTGAGCGTCAGCTCATAGTTGTTGTTTCCCCCCTTTCCAGACTATTCAGGTGATGACGCGCATACCGATGGGGAGGGGCAGGAGTAATATCTTTTGAGTGTGCTTGTTAGTAGATGCCGAGTTGGCATGGTTGTTTACTTCTAGTTATTTCCTTAGAGTTGTGTTAGCACTTTATTACTTTTAGAGTCGGTTATTGTATTAGAATTCAGATTGGAAGTCATGTTTGATCGTGTGTTAGCAGTGTTGGTTATTGTAATAAATTTGGAATCATCTTGATCAATAGATTTGTTTCTTTCCTTAGCACTTGTGTAATTGGTTAGTTTAGAATATTTACTTGATTTCCAGCTAGTTTCTAACTGTACGTCCCGATATTCCGCGTCGGGGCATGACAGTTTAGTTGGTATCAGAGCCCTAGGTTTCATATTCCTAGGTGTTCCTAAGTTCTAGGTTTTCTAAGTTCTAGGGTTCTAAGTGTTCTCATAGGACCGCTAACCTTTTAAAGTCTAAGAACCTGACCTGGTGAGATTGGGTAGAAACTTGGGTTAAGTTCGTATCTTAATCATGTTATCATCTATTTATAATGAACCTAAGTAATCTTTTCCTCGTGTAGGTCATTGCAATGGCAGCTGACCGTGCAGAATGGAGGAATTTACAGCGTATGGTTCAAGGCCTTACCCAGGCTTTACAGCAAGTAGCTCAAGCAGGAGCTGCACACCATGGCACCGGCGACTTATATCGGAACTTTCGGGGGATGAATTCGCCGAGATTTGGAGGCTCGACTGACCCGGATGAAGCCGAGCATTGGCTAGATGAGATGGGAAGGATATTCGAAGTGATGCAATGCAGCAATCAAGAACATGTCCTTCTCTCAACCTTTCAACTTGAACGTGATGCAAGAACATGGTGGGATTCTGTGAAGGCTACCCTTGGTGATCAGCAAGTCACATGGGAGGAGTTCGAGGAATTCTTTAACAGCAAGTATTTTTCTGATAGAGTGCAAGAAAAGAAGGCATCGGAATTCGCAGCGTTCAAGCAGCGCAATCTATCTGTGGCAGAATATGAAGCTCAATTTTCTCGACTTTCCAGATATGCTACTCACTTAATATCCACCGAGAAAATGAAGGCTAAGCGCTTTCTTAATGGGCTGAAGCTGCATTATATCAATCAATTGGCACCGATGGAGATCTCAACTTATTCCGAGATGGTGAGGAAAGCTCAAGTCTTGGAGGATACTTTGGACATGATGGAGAGAATCCGTGAGAAAAGTGCAAAGAAGGAACTGCCTACGGGTTCCGGGAATGTCAAACCCGGGTATGGCAAGAAGAGGCCTATTAGTGGGCCTGGTTCATGGAGTGGTTCTGGATCATGGAAGGGCAAGATGCCGAAGCACGAAGACAAGAAGCCTGGCCATATTGTTCCATTCAAGGGCGTGTGCAAGTTTTGTGATCGTCCTGGTCACAAGATGGAGGAATGTTGGCGCAAGCTGGGCGCCTATTTGCGATGTGGAAGTAAAGAGCACCGTATCCCTAATTGTCCTATTATATCGGAGCAAGCTACCCTGGCAAAACCTCAAGGCATCAAGAAACCGCAAGGCAAGCTCCAAGCTTTGCATGCAGATGAAGCAGGAACCGCCGAGGACGGTGGACTCGTCGAAGGTACTCTTATTATACTTGACAAGCCAGCATTTGTTCTTTTTGATACTGGTGCCACACATTCATTTATTTCTCAGAGATTTGCTAAGTCTTTAGCTGTGGAACCTATTTTGATGAATTCTCCGTTAGAAATATCAACACCTATTGGTTCTAGATCGGCGATTCAGTATTTCTATCCTTCTAGTACGGTTATGATTGGTGAACAGAATTTACCAGCAGATTTAGTTTGCATGGACATGAAGGATTATGATGTAATCCTAGGAGCAGATTGGTTGGCTAGATATGAGGCTAATGTTCACTGCAGTTCTAGCTCTGTGTCTTTTACTAGGCACCCTGAACTTTCTTTTGTGGGAGTTAAGCACCATAACTCCGTATCACTTATCTCGGCTCTTCGAGCTGATAAGTTGATGAGACGAGGATGCGAGGCTTTTCTGGCCTTTGTCTGTGCAACCCCTGAGCAGCAGATTGAGATTAAGAACATTTCTGTTGTCCGAGATTTTCCTGATGTCTTTCCAGAGGAACTACCAGGACTTCCGCCTGAGCTGGAAGTTATCTTTTCTATTGATCTCATTCCTGGTACATCTCCTATTTCTAAGGCTCCTTATCGTATGTCTTCTGCGGAACTGAGAGAATTAAAGAAACAGTTGATGGAATTGCTCGAGAAGGGTTTCATTCGTCCAAGTACTTCTCCTTGGGGAGCCCCTGTATTATTCGTCAGGAAGAAAGATGGTTCGATGAGGTTGTGCACCGATTATCGGCAATTGAACTAGCAGACTATCAAGAACAAATATCCATTGCCGAGGATTGACGAATTACTTGACCAGATAGCGGGAGCTCAGTATTTTTCTAAGATCGATCTTTGATCTGGATATCATCAGTTGCGGATTAAGGAAGAGGATATCTATAAAACAGCTTTCCGCAGCAGGTATGGTCATTTTGAATTTGTCATTATGCCTTTTGGTCTAACGAATGCACCAGCAGCTTTCACGCAGTTGATGAACAATGTATTTCGGTCCTATCTTGATCAATGGGTCGTAGTATTCATTGATGACATCCTGATTTATTCCAAGAATGAAGATGAGCATGCTGAACATCTGAGGATGGCATTGCAACTATTAAGAGATCATCAGCTATATGCCAAGTTCAGTAAGTGTGAATTCTAGTTGCAAGAGGTGTCCTTTCTCGGACATATCATCACCAAAGAAGGAATTTCTGTTGATCCTTCAAAGGTAGAGGCAGTGAAGAATTGGGATCAGCCTACCAGCGTGACTGAAGTTAGAAGTTTCCTAGGCCTGGTAGGCTACTACAGAAGATTTATCCAAGATTTATCCAAGATTGCGGTACCCATGACAAGATTAACCCGCAAGGAGAACAAGTTTGATTAGTCCGAAGATTGCCAGCGAAGCTTTCAGACTTTGAAGGAATGTTTAACTACTGCACCTGTATTGGCTTTACCTTCTGGTGAAGGAGGTTTTTTGGTATACACTGATGCTTTAGGTATAGGTTTAGGCTGTGTACTCATGCAGCATGGGAAAGTGATTACCTATTCTTCTAGGCAGTTGAGGAAGCATGAAGAGAATTATCCTGTTCATGATTTGGAGCTAGTGGCAGTCATGTTTGCCATGAAGATATGGAGGCACTACTTGTATGGAGAAACATTTACAGTGTTTTCAGATCATAAGAGTCCTAAATATTTGTTCTCTCAGAAGGAACTCAACATGAGGCAGCGAAGATGGTTGGAGTACTTGAAAGACTTCGACTTCTCGATTGAGTATCATCCTGGAAAAGGCAATGTTGTGGCAGATGCATTAAGCAGGAAGCCTGTGGCTAGATTGTCATGCCTCATGTTACAAGAGTGGAAGCTACTGGAACAATTAGCCATCCTGGATCTGAATGTTGATAATGATCGGGTTATGATTGCACAGATTCAACTTAAGCCCGAATTGTTGATGGAAATCAAGTCTTTGCAAGATAATGATCCCGAGCTAGTAGAGATCAAGGGAAGCTTGAGCAACAGACTTGACTTCATGATGGCTGAAGATGGAAGATTATTATTCCAGGGTAGAACTTGTGTACCTGATGAAGCTGGAATAAAGAACAAGATTCTGGAGGAAGCACATACATCCAGATACACCATTCATCCTGGAGGCACTAAAATGTTAAAGGATTTGAAGAGATCCTTTTGGTGGCCGAACATGAAAAGAGAAGTTGCAGACTTCGTGACTAGATGCTTAGTGTGTCAGCAAGTTAAGGCTGAGCATTTCAGACCGGCAAGAAAGTTGAAACCACTCGACATACCCCAATGGAAGTGGGAAAGTATTGGCATGGATTTCATTATGCGACACCTAGGACTCGTGGTGGATTTAATGCGATATGGGTGATTGTCGATAGATTGACAAAGTCAGCTCATTTCTTACCCATTAAGTCCAAGTGGACAGTTGATGTATTGGCTGCTTTGTATTTGAAGGAAGTGGTAAGGCTCTATGGCATACCAGTCAGTATTGTGTCTGATAGAGATCCCAGATTTACTTCACATTTCTGGAAAGGACTGCAAGAGTCTTTGGGTACTCGTATGAACTTCAGTACTGCTTTTCATCCACAGACTGATAGACAGACTGAAAGAACCAATCAGATAGTGGAAGATATGCTTAGAGCATGCATGATTGATTTTGGAGGCAGTTGGAGTGACCATTTGGCTTTGATTGAATTCGCCTACAACAACAGTTATCAATCCAGCATTCAAATGGCTTCTTTTGAAACATTGTACGGGAGAAGCTGTCATTCTCCGTTGTGTTGGGAGGAGATATGTGAGAAGCAATGGCTTGGACCGGATCTTATTTCAGAATCATCACAGAACATCCGTATTATCCGAGACCGGTTACACGTGGCTCAATCAAGACAGAAGAGTTATACCGACACAAGGAGAAGAGCATTAGAATTTCAAGTTGGCGAGCATGTATTTCTGAACGTCTCTCCTACGAGAGGGATTCAAAGATTTGGCATTCAGGGCAAGCTGAGCCCGAGGTATATTGGTCCATTCGAGATCCTGGATAGAGTGGGAGAGGTTGCTTACAGATTGGCTTTACCGCCTCAGTTGTCTGGCGTGCACAATGTTTTCCATGTGTCCATGTTACGGAAATATGTGTATGACCCCACTTATATCATTTAGCATGTGGATTTTGAATTGAAGGAAGATTTGACCTATGAAGAAAGACCTATCAAGATTCTGGACCGGAAACAGCAGCAACTCCGGAATCATTCTATACCTATGATCAAGATTCAGTGGAGTCGGCGTGGGACCGAAGAAGCTACTTGAGAATCTGAAGATACTATGCGGAAGCGGTATCCCGACTTATTCTAGGTGAGCTATCTCATTTCCTATCCTCCGTATTTAGTGAGGTGAATTTGGAGGACCAAATTCTTTAAGTGGGGGAGGGTGTAATACCCCAAATTATTTTTAAAAATTTAATTAGAAATTATTTGAATTAATGAGAATTAATTCAAAATTAATTAGATTAATTCTTTAATAGATAGAATAAGTCACTTTTCGACTATTTTATAAAAATCTATAAAAATCATATTCTTGTATAATCAACTTCGTTTAGAAATTTTGTCTTCTATGGCTAAGCCTAATAAAATCATTAACTAAGCCTAATCAGGGGATTAAGATAAATTTTCACACGTACCTACCCAATAGTGAACGCAATAGTAAACCTCACCTTAAAATATCAAATTAGAGTTTAATACTCAACCAAATGACCCCAAATCGGTGGCAAATGAAAGGCCATGATGTAAGGATCAATAGCTCTCTATCAATCGAGCAAAACCCTAACCCTAGAGTGTGGTGGCGGCTGAGTTTTGGCGTGGTCAACCTTGGCGGCGCCGTTTTCAAACACCCAACTTGCGTGGTCGATTTCTCCCTTCCTGGAAGGATCCAGAAGGTGTATGACCTATCAAAATAAAGCTCTACGGGTCTATTTTCATTTGGTAGCCGCGGCAGCCGCATTGGAGCTCGATCTAGGAAGATCTTGGTCGATTAGTGGAGGTGGGTCGGCAGCTGTCATCCTCCTTCCTTTCCTCTTTGTTCCTTCGATTAAGGTAGGTACCCTTGACCAAAATCTACACATGAGTACATCATCTTGTTCCTCTCGACGAGCTCTTTCCAGTGGTAGTAAAAGCCTTAAATTTTATTAGGTATTCAAGGAGATATCGTGGTTTTTGTGAAGGGCTGCCTAGATCGTGCTTCATTCTAGCTTCGTACTTTCTCTCTTCGATTGAGGTAGGTTATAACAGCCAAACTCTAATTAATATATATGGATGTAATCAGCAGCATGTTAGCTTTCATTTGACGTAGAAAGTCCTAAATTTCATTGAGCATGTTTAGAGAAATTCGGATCGGAGTAAGAGCATGTCTTGACTTGTTTTATGGTGTGTTCTTTTGAGTCAAAGCATGATTTCGAGTGATTTTGAGTTGTTAATCTAGATCCCCATATAGCATATTATGGTTGGAATCAGCATCAAGTTAGCTTTCTTTTGATATATAAAGCCCTAATTTTTATAAACCATGCTTAGAGTATTTCGTGTTTTATTGAGAAGCATGCAAAAACTAAGTTTTCAAGTGTTCATCATAGATAGGTTGTGATTCGATTGATTTTTCGGCAAATTTCATGTTCCAAATCCTTGTATTATGACCCTAGTATGTCTACTAAGAACCCAGGAGCTTAGGGTTAAGATCCCAACCTAATTAGACCCCAATTGGGTGAGATATGTTGCTTTATGGAAGTCCCGTTCGCGTCTGCGAACCCAGGGGTCGACCCAATGGGTCGACCCATACCCCCTTTCAGCGGACAGCGTTTGCCTGGCAAGGGGTCGACCCATGGGGTTGACCCACACCTGCAGGGGTTGACCCAATGGGTCGACCCACACCCAGGCAGACCCCTGGAGTTTCCAGGGGTCGACCCAATGGGTCGACCCATGCCCGTGGTTTTCCAAGGGTCGACCCATATGCTATGTGACCCGGTAATGTTATTTTTTGACCCGAGAATCGATTCGGACCATTAGGGGATCGACTCATTCAACCTAGTCCAATTGAAAACTATATTTTTGAGGAACCAGTGACCTATTCATGTAACCCTATTGATCTAAAATTTTAATGGTCCCTGCACTCATTTCTAGCGTAAAAACTGTCCCGATTACTATCTCTACTTCAACGCATATAATGGTTAAATAGAAACCCACATAATTAGTGGTTAATTGTGTAACTAAATTTCTGTTAATGCATGCTATTTCACTCCTGTGCGAGATTGTTCTTTACCTTACCATCTTGAAGCATCTTCTTGGCAAATTGGCTTAATGCAAATGATAATCGATAATCCTTGATATATTAACTTGGAAATTAGGTTTAAAATTGGTTGTTAAGTTGCTGGATAGTCATTATTACACCAGTAGAATGGATTGCTTACACACTTGAACGGTACACTGTCAGCCGTTCTTTCTTGACCTCGCGGACTGAGTTTTGGTCTAGTTCTTGTAATGCGGCCAGTAGTAGCCGTATGTCTTGTCAAACGGCCCGAAGTGACCGTATACCGAGTTTTGATTTAATGAATCCAAGGACATGTTAGTCCTTAAAACTCATACTTTTGACAGTAATTCCTATGATTAATTGGCCATTTAAACTTGACTGAATGTCTAGACAACGTGGGATCTTGGATCCAATAAATCAATGCCAACGCATCATAGGGGCCCGGTCTGGTTCTGGGGAGAGCGCCCGAAAAGTACTTGTGCCCATGGGAGTTTGTAATGACATGGTGAGGTATTGCACCGAGTGCATGACTAGTGTGACGTCTATGACATAATTGAAAATTTCTTGTTACTTGTTACTTGATCGTGCTTGAAATGATGTTTAAAATACTTGCTTGTTGGCCAATTCTCTTTTACTATCTCCTGTTGTAAATTCTTATACTTATTATCTTTTTAATTCTTGTCATCATTATATTTCTTGACCTTGCAAGATCTTTATATTACGTTGTTTCTGTATATCGTTATCGTCATTTATTTCTTTTCTTAGCATTGCATATGAAAATGTAATTAACTTGTTAATCACGTAAACTTGCCTGTTATTTCCTACTGAGCGTCAGCTCATAGTTGTTGTTTCCCCACTTTTCAGGTTATTCAGGTGATGACGCGCATACCGATGGGGAGGGGCAGGAGTAATATCTTTTGAGTGTGCTTGTTAGTAGATGCCGAGTTGGCATGGTTGTTTACTTCTAGTTATTTCCTTAGAGTTGTGTTAGCACTTTATTACTTTTAGAGTCTGTTATTGTATTAGAATTCAGATTGGAAGTCATGTTTGATCGTGTGTTAGCAGTGTTGGTTATTGTAATAAATTTGGAATCATCTTGATCAATAGATTTGTTTCTTTCCTTAGAACTTGTGTAATTGGTTAGTTTAGAATATTTACTTGATTTCCAGCTAGTTTCTAACTGTACGTCCCGATATTCCGCGTCGGGGCGTGACACCTCCACTCATAACTACAAACCTAAAGCCAATATGGTTGAAAATAAATCATTTAAAACCCATAAGAAACCCTTTCCTCCAAAGCGTAACAATTTTAAGAAAAATCACCGCCCATTCTTCAAGGAAAAATCTCAAAATCTAAATCCTCAAAATAAAAAGCCAAATGAGAACAATGGGGTGCGTTGCTACTACGTGTGTAGGCGGACGAACCATCTAGCATATCAATGCTATTTTCGAAAGAAGTCATCTCGAAAGATGAAGAAAAATGATCATCCTCCAACTGATCCTCAAGTCAACATGGTGACTGCAGATGCTAGAGCATCTGAGCCCACACTAAGGTCAGTTCTCTTAAACCCTGAGGTGAACTCGACCCATTTAACTATTGATTGGTGGATTGACACCGGAGCTAGCATTCATGTATGTGCTGATCGCTCTTGGTTTTCCACTTATCAGGACTCAAGTGTCGGAGGTGTGATGATGGGGAACAATGCGGAAGCGCATGTGTTAGGGATTGGGCGAGTAGATCTGAAGTTGACTTCAGGAAAAACATTGACCCTTCACAGCATTCATCATGTTCCCGACATCAGGCGAAACCTCATTAGTGGGTCCCTTCTGGTGCAGCAAGGATATAAATTAGTGTTTGAGTCAAATAAAGTTGTAATAACTAGAGGCTTGTCCATTATTGGCAAGGGATTTCTGTGTGATGGTCTTTTCAAATTGAATGTATGTACATCTTCCTTCAATGAACAATCAGTTGTGTTGAATGTCGAATCATCTTCTACATGGCATTCAAGATTGGGACATGTTAATTATAACTCTATCAAAAGATTAATGCGTTTAAACTTAATTCCTAAAATGGATATCAAAAATCATGAAAAATGTGAAATATGTGTTGAAGCAAAATTACCTAAACAACCATTTAAAACAGTGGACAGAGACTGTGATATTCTAGAGTTAATACATAGTGATGTATGTGACTCTGGACGATTATCTAGAGGTGGCAACAAATATTTTGTGACTTTTATTGATGACTTATCAAAATACTTCTACATTTATCTAATTAAAATAAAAGATGAAGTATTAAATAAATTTCAAATCTATAAGGCTGAAGTAGAAAACCAACAAGAAAAGAAAATTAAAATACTTAGGTATGATAGAGGAGGAGAGTACATCTCTCTCTCACTCACTCACTCAATTCTGTCAAGAATGTGGAATAATTCATGAGGTAACTGCCCCCTACTCTCCTCAGTCCAACGGTGTAGCTGAAAGGAAAAATAGAACATTAATGGACATGGTTAACTCAATGTTAATAAGCTCAGGCGCACCCGAGAACTTGTGGGGGGAGGCACTCTTACCAGCATGTTATGTTTTAAATAGAATACCATTTAAGCAAAATGATACTACACCCTATGAAATTTGGAAGAAAAGAAGACCTAATTTAAATTAATTCAAAGTGTGGGGGTGTTTTGCTAAAGTAAAAATACCAGAAAATAAAAGAAAGAAAATTAGACCTAAAACTATAGATGCTATCTTTATAGGTTACACAACAAATAACAATGCAGATAAGTTTACTAGCAATACTAACCGATTTTTAGTAATAAAATCTGAAATTAGTGATACATCCAACAACACAATAATTAAGGCAGGAGATGCAGTATATTATGAAAATGTATTTCCTTTTAAAACTAGAATTGAAACTAACATAGAAAATAATGAAGCTGGCTCTAGCTCTAAAATTACTAGACTTAGAGAAGAAGAAGAAACTCCTACAAAACCAAGAAGAAGTAAAAGAGCAAGAACAGAAAAAGTCTTTGATAATTTTTATGCTCTTCTAGTTGAAGATTCTCCATCCACTTATGATGAAGCCATGAAATCTATAGATTCACCTTTTTTAAAGGAAGCCATAGATAATGAAATGAACTCTATAATTCAAAACAATACATGGGTCTTAACTGATTTACCTCCTGGATGTAAAACAATTGGATGTAAATAGGTATTTAGAAAAAAACTTAAACCAGATGGAACCATATATAAATTTAAAGCTCGATTGGTAGCTAAAGGGTTCACACAAAAAGCTAATATAGATTACTTTGATGTATACTCTCCTGTGGCAAGGATTACTATAATTAGAGTCTTAATTGCTTTAGCATCCATACACAAACTAATGATACACCAAATGGATGTAAAAACTGCTTTCTTAAATGGTGAATTAGAAGAAGAAATTTATATGGATCAACCTGAGGGCTTTATTGTTCCTGGTCAAGAAAAGAAAGTATGTAAATTAATTAGATCACTTTATGGTTTAAAACAAGCACCCAAACAATGACATGAAAAATTTGATCAAACTATTCTTTCTTATGGTTTTAAAATCAACCAAACCGACGCATGTGTCTACCACAAAAGATTTGGGGATTATATTGTCATCTTGTGCCTGTATGTAGATGACATTTTAATTTTTGGATCTAATATCCATGTTATAAAAGAAGTAAAAGACTTTATGTCTCACAACTTTGACATGAAGGACTTTGGTGCAGCTGACCTAATATTAAATACGAGGATCATAATAAATTCGAGTGGAATAACCTTATCACAATCTCACTATGTAGAGAAAATCCTTAGGAAATTTTATTACATGAATTGTCAACCAATTTCCACCCCCTATGACTCTAGTGTTCACCTTAAGAAAAACTTAGGACATCCAGTGCTACAGAGTGAATATGCACAAATCATAGGATCATTTGGATTCCTAACAAACTACACCAGGCCTGATATTGCCTATGCAGTTAATAGGCTTAGTAGATATACCATAAACCCTAACGAGAGCCATTGGAATGCTTTAGAACGAGTACTTAGATACTTAAAAAGTACTATGACTTATGGATTACACTACACCGGTTATCCTTCTGTTTTAGAAGGATATAGTGATACAAACTGGATTAGTGATTCCCTAGATGTCAAATCCACATCAGGCTTTATCTTCCTCTTAGGAGGAGGTGCAGTGTCATGGAAATCCACCAAACAAACTGTATTAGTTAGAAGCACAATGGAATCTGAAATGATTGCACTAGACACTACTTGCACAGAAGCTGAATGGTTGAGAGATCTTTTAATTGATATTCCATTGATGGCATGTCCCTTACCTTCTATATCTATTTTATGTGATTGTAAATCAGCTATTGATAAATGTATGCAAGCAAATGCTGATACAAAAATGAATAGACATTTGAAAGTGCGACACAAGTCGATAAAAGAGAGAAAATGAAACAACAATTGATAGCCTTAAATTTTGTGAAATCCGAAAGAAATCTTACAGATGTATTCACAAATGGCTTATCTAGAACGGTAGTTCTAGAGGCGTCAAGGGGGATGGGATTGAGCCCATAAAATAAATAAGTTACCACGGTGGCAACCCAACCTCATAGAGGTTCAATGGGTAGAAACAAACGTGATAGGTAACTATGTGGAGCACTGTTATATTTTGTTCTCATCCCTATGGCACAAGTGCTCATTTAAGAAGCAAGAAGTGAGGATGAGTATATACTCTTAATGAATCCAAGACCCAAGAGGTAGGGTGTTACCTTGCTCACACCCTTTGAAAGATTCATTGACATGTGTGGAGTCGTGAGGCCGTGACTAAGAGATGTGGGCTATCTTCAAAAACACACATGAGATACCTGCGCAAGGTCATTAATAGCGCAACCCGCATAGAATCTCGACTTGGCTATACCGTGTGTGAATTTGGGAAAGTCTGAACTATAAGGCCTGGTTCAAGGCATAGTCCACCAAGTGTTCTTACAGATAATCTCAAATATCACTAAGTGAAAATTCAAACTGAAAGGTATTTTCACCCATTACATAGTATAAAGGACTCAACAAACTTCAATTTATTAATTATTTTTCTTCAATAGATTTGAATGTTTTTAAATCATGTGGGGAATTGTCAGACCATTTCCTTTTCCTTTGCTTTAAAACCCTTCAACTTTCTCACAAGCACTCAATGGCTGCCACTATTGAGTGACTTTCCTACTTGTAAAGTCATTGTCTCCCACTGGTTCCCATGAGGAAAGAGACGTTGGAGGAGGCTCCTCCGTCGAGTCTTTCCTAAAGCCCCATATATACATCACCTTGGGTGATCTGTGGGTAGCGGGGGTTTTTTGGTTTTGTGGTGTTCATACAAAGAAGTGTGTGAAACCGTGAGAGCTCTTACTCATTCCTTTCTCATTTTCTTCTTCCCTTTCATTTCTGTTGAGTTTTTGAAAGTCATACCGAGATTCACAAAGCTCTCTCTGAGGACGTGCTGATGGGAGAGAGGGGATCGCCTACCCGAGGGTCGTTGTATCTCTAGGAGGCCGTTGCCGCGAGACCCGCACGTTGGGTGGCAATAGATCTCTTAGTTCGAGCGACTACGCGCTTCGACCCGACAGGCCATTTCTAAACTTAGTTATTTCTAATTATTTGTTGTTATTTTTTGTTAATTTCAGCATTATAATTCTATCAGGTTATTGTGTATCATGTTCATAGCTAGAGGTTCCATATATTCACTGCGCGCGTACGTGCGGTCTGTCTCTCTGGTGAGCATCTCCCCCTCCCCCCGAGTCGAACATGCATGCATGCACACTACGTACTTGATCAGATAAAAGAAGATAACAAATTAACGAGATGCCAAGCGCATGTGTGTAGTCGTGCTATCTAGGGTGTGGTAGGGATCATATGTAGCTAGCGTTCCAGGATATACAGGGAGATGCTGGCAACGGGATTCTGAGAGTTTCTGACGTTTCCCTGGCTAGTGATTATGCACTTAAGTTATCCGGCCAGAGATGGATACATATATGTGATCGAGGATATGACTATATATATATATATATATATATTATATTGCCACAGTCAAGGGCGCACCCTTATGAGCCATATGTACAATACTCGAAGAAGAAAACTCAGCTTCATGGGCTTCGTCGAGGGGCTGCTTCCGTTACGGACTACATCCAACAAGTTAAGGGCATCACTGACAAGCTTTCTGCCATTGGACATCCGGTTCCTACCTCGGACTTGGTACTTCATGTCCTTAATGGTCTGGGACCTCAATTTGATTCTTTCGTCCCTACTGTCACCACTCGCCTAGAAGCCTTTAACCTCGAGGAGCTTCACGGCATGTTGCTGGCTCACGAAAGTTGGCTGCTTCGCCAGCAGGAAGCCACTGATCTCTCTTTGCCTTCCATCAATGCTATCAGTTATAGGCAATCTCCTGTCCCCATCGCTAGCACTCGTGGCGGAGCTCGTCATGGACGGGGTCACAATCGAGGTCAACACCAGGCTCATCCTCCATGGTGCCAGCTATGCCACCTATTCGGTCACCATGCGCCAGAGTGCCCAAACCCGCCTTCGAGGTCCCCCTCTACTGCTCCAACTGCAACACATGCGGCACCTTCTCCGGCGGCTTTCCACATTCATGCGTCATCCCCAGCATCACCGACGGCGTTCTCTGGAGGTTCTCCTTCCATGGCTGAGTCTGCCATCTGGTATCCAGATTTGGGAGCATCACACCATGTCACTCCTCACTATCAGCAACTTGATCATCCAGTTACCTATCAAGGCGCCGATCCAGTTGTGGTCGACAATGGTGCTGGGCTTCCAATTGCCCATACTGGTGAAGGTTCATGCCATACTTCCTTGCGTTCTCTTAGGCTCCCACATATTCTTCATGTTCCTCAGTTGTCGAAAAATCTACTTTCTGTTAATCAATTCTCCCATAATAATAATGTCCTTTTTGAATTTCATCCTCATTATCTTCTTGTTAAGGATCATCGCACGGGTACCACACTCCTTCAAGGACGAGTTAACCAAGGTCTCTACCAGCTGGTCCTTCTGCGGCGCTCTTCTCCAGCTACTTGTGACTGAGCGGGCTTCCTTCTCCACATGGCATGCGCCTCTAGGACATCCAGCTCTGCGCACAGTGGCTCGCGTGCTGACTTGTTATCATCTACCTGTTACTTCTTCAACTAAACCCTTTGTTTGTCAGGCATGTCACTAGGCTAAGAGTCATCGCCTGCCCTTAGCTCCCTGTGACTCTATCTCCTCTCGTCCTTTAGACCTTCTCTTTAAAGATGTCCGGGGCCCCGCCCCTGTTCAGTCCAATTCTAGTGCATTGTACTATGTAAGTTTCATAGATGATTTCAGCAAATTTACTTGGATCTTTCCCATTGCAAGGAAGTCTGATGTTCTATCCATCTTTATTTCATTTCAATGTCATGTGGAATGCAAACTTAAAACTAACATCAAAGCTATTCACTCTGATTGGGGTGGGGAATATAGAGCATTACACAGGCATCTCACATCGGCGAGCATCTTACATCATCTTTCTGTTGGAACCCTGGTTTTGATAATGACAATCTGAGTCATGTGAGATTAATATAAATAAAAGTGTTTGCATTTAATCTTACATCCATGGATCAATGCATTGCTTCATCCTTCAGTATATGTATATAGTTAGTGTAGTGCTTCTCAAGTTTGTACAACCATAGCTAGAATGCATGGTTAATTTCATGCATCAGATGCTTCATGCGTACACCAAGTCTGCACACGGTTGCCTTGATAACTCAACATGTCTATACATGTCAGTTCCTTCGTTTGCTACTGCATACATCGTTTCGATTCATGTTTACACATAGTCAATGCAGTGTTTCGCCTCATGCATACACCAAGTCAGGGCATTCTTGTGCTTCATGCATATACATAGTTAGTGCTCTCGCTTGTTACATGCACATGTGCATCTTTCACTTTAAAATTTGTACATTCCTTTGATTCCATGAATACACAATGTATGTACATTCTTCAGAAGTATTCGCAGCGAAGTTTGTACAGCCCGTGTTCTTCATACATACACATAGTCGATGTATCTTTTTCCCATGCACAGGTTAAGTCTGAACAGAGTCTTGTTACATCGTGTGCCTCATGTATTTCCAAAGTCTATACATCGTCCTGTCGCATAAAGTCTGCACACTATTTAAACTTCGCACACAAAGTATGTACACTCTCTGGTGGCAAGTCTATACATCGTCCTGTCACATGCACATAAAGTCTGCACATCGTTCGCACTTCGCACACTAAGTATGTACACTCTCTGGTGGCAAGTCTATACATCGTCCTGTCGCATGCACATAAAGTCTGCACATCGTTTGCACTTCGCACACAAAGTATGTACACTCGTCGATGGCATGTTTGTGCATTCATCTTCAATGTGCATACTTTCCCATATGAATACTACGTTACACTCTATCAAGTATGTACATGATCAGTTTAACTTCCGAACTAACTCAATACATCTTTCTCTATTATTTCAGATTAATTCAAGATGGCAACAGATCTGATATGATAGGATTTTTGGTTCGATGAGTCTAAGAAGGGCACGTGACTCAAAAATGAAAGATGTGCCAAGATCATGACATGTGGATTGCAGCAAGCTGA
This sequence comes from Amorphophallus konjac, assembly GCA_022559845.1. Classification (NCBI taxonomy): domain Eukaryota; kingdom Viridiplantae; phylum Streptophyta; class Magnoliopsida; order Alismatales; family Araceae; genus Amorphophallus; species Amorphophallus konjac. The sequence goes on from CM040118.1 coordinate 421,006,127, forward strand.
AATGTTGCCACCTGGTCAAGACACCAAACCGAGAATTCATGGAGAACACATGCCCACCTCTCTGATGGTATAAATAGAAGACTTCCCCATCTGGAGAAAGGATCGAAAATTGTTAGGAGCCTGCACGATCTAGACAGTAGAGAAAGAGAGATAGAGAGTTGAGAAGAAAGAGAATATAGGCATCCGAAGACTTGTATCTACTGGTTCTTGGATCAAATCCAGACCAGTCAGATGTTGAGATCCATATTGGTTTTTGTAGTGCTCAGCTTTAAGTTGCTGTATCTCTTCCATCCTTCGTTTTTCTTTTGATTATTGTTTTCAATCTGTTTTGACAATAGAGCAAGCTGTGAAGCTCAGCTGTTTGCAGAGGAGGATTCCTCTGGACGGGTTAAGCTGTAAGCCCCAGCAGTAGCAGAGGTGTGGTATCCTCTGGACGGCTAAGCTGTATTGCCCAGCGGTAGCAAGCTGTAACGCTCAGCAGTTTGTAGGCAAGCTGTGAAGCCCAGTTGTTAAGCTGTGTACCAGCAAGAATCCACACTCAGGTTGAGTGTGGGGTGGACGCATATCTCTGGATAGAGATCGAACCACCTAAAAATCTTGTGTGCTGTGATTTGTCAGATTTCTCTATCTTTGATAGATGCATGCTTAGGTGCGGTTTAAGTGTTTGATTTTAGTCCAATAGATGATTTGATCGATTGGTTTATAGGTAGTGACTCTTTAATCATTCAATGGTAGCTCTCTTGAAAATTATTTTTGGGGCAAGTTGTGTAAAAGATCCATTCACCCCCCCTTTGGATCTTATTTAGTGTGTCACCTGCCACAACACTTTCCTATCCCCACATTCATGAACAAAACGGCACAGCAGAACGCAAACATCGACATATTGTCGAGACTGCACTTGCGTTACTCAGCACTACCTCTGTCCCCTTTTCTTACTGGGATGATGCCATGACTATTTCCGTCTACCTTATCAACCGCATGCCCACCCTTCTGCTTGGTCACAAGACCCCCCTTGAACGTCTGTTTGGTGTGGCACCCGACTATAAGTTCTTGCGCGTCTTCGGCTGCGCTTGTTTCCCCTGGTTACGGCCTTATCATTCTCGTAAATTTTCCTACCGATTGGATCTCTGTGTTTTCCTTGGATACAGTTGCCACCACCATGGCTATCGCTGTCTTCACCTATCCACAGGAAAAGTGTATGCTTTGTGCCATGTTTTCTTCGACGAGTCACAGTCTCCCTTTACCGAACACCGTTCTCCGCTGGCAACTTCCACCGCGGGCATCCTTGGCCCCGTACCTATTTTTGGCACCCCACTAGAGGCTGATGCATCCTCACCTTCGCCCTCTGCCCCTGTCACCATGGATGATGATCTCTATGTCCCATCCGTCTCCTCTGTTCCAGATGCTGAGGAGCTTTCTTCGTCCATAACTCAGGCATGCTGCTCGGTGTCCTTCCAGCGACACCACCGCCGTGCCGGACGCATCTCCCAGTCATGATGACAGTTCTTCTTCCGATGGTGCTGCTCCCAAGCCTACCAAATTCCATCATCTTTCTGTCATCTATGATGCTACTGCTCCGGTTTCTCCATCAACACCAATGGTGGATGTGCTACAGTGTCATCCCGTTTCTGGGACATCTACTGCTGCGTCTGCCTCTATTGAACCAACCTATTTCAGTCAAGCTGTCCGGCTTCCTGAATGGAGAGATGCCAAGGCCAAGGAGTTTAATGCCCTTCTAGGCAATCAGACATGGACTCTGGTTTCACGTCACTCCGCTACTAATATTGTGGGCTACAAGTGGGTGTTCAAGATCAAGCGACGCTCCGATGGCACTATTGAGCGTCATAAAGCGCGACTCGTTGCTAAAGGGTACCGTCAAGTTCCAACAGTTGATTTTCATGAGACCTTCAGTCCGGTCATCAAGATTACCATAGTTCGATTGATGCTCTCTCTTGCTCTCAACGCTGGTTGGGACATTCAGCAATTAGATATTTCAAATGCATTTCTCCATGGTTCTCTCACATAAACTGTTTATATGGAACAGCCTCCTGGCTTCCTACATCCGTAGTTCCCTGACCATGTTTGTCGGCTGTAGCGCGCCATCTATGGGCTGCGCCAAGCTCCCCGAGCTTGGTTCTCACGGCTAACTTCACGGCTTCTGGAATTGGGTTTTTCAGGTTTGTAGACTGATACATCTCTCTTTTATCTGGCAACCAAGGATGTTCGTCTCTATGTTCTTATCTACATTGACGATATCCTTATTATTGGATCGAATTTGGCCACCATTCAGCATCTCATTTTATCATTAAGCTCTGACTTCGCTGTCCAGGACCTTGGCACTACTCGCTTCTTTCTTGGAATTGAGCTCCAGGTGCATCCACAAGGGCTGGTTCTCTCTCAAACCCAGTACATTCAAAATATTCTCTGGCGTGCCAATATAGACAACTTCAAGCCACTTAGTACTCCCATTGCTGCAACTGCAAGTATGGATAGTTGTTCCAGTTCCCTGGTCAATCCCTATCGCTATCGAAGTGTTGTTGGGGCCCTTCAGTATGCTACCATCACTAGACCGTATATCGCTTATTCGGTTAATAAAGTTTTTCAATCAATGCACGCTCCCACTGATGCTCATTGGGCCTCTGTCAAACGTATTCTCTGTTATTTGCGGATGACTTTGTCTAAAGGCCTCCTATACTTCCGTGAATCTTCCACTGCCCTTCATGCATTTGCAGATGCTGACTGGGCAGGTTGTTCCATAGACCGGCGCTCCACAAGTGGTTATGCTATTTTTCTTGGTAGAACTCTGGTTTCTTGGTGTTCCAAAAAGCAACTGATTGTGGCCAGATCTAGTACCGAAGCTGAGTATAAATCTCTTGCTAATGCTACGGCTGAACTCATCTAGATCGAGTCCCTTCTCGAGGAACTTCAATTTTCTCTTTTACAACCCACTGTATTATCTTGTGATAATGTTGGTGCAACTTACCTTGCTGCTAATCCCATTTTTCATGCTCGGACGAAACATATCGAGATCGATTATCATTTCGTCCATGAACAGGTGGCGCAAGGTTTGCTTCAGGTCAGATATTTATCCACTCGAGACCAAATCGCAGATATCTTCACAAAGGTTTTACCATGCTCGCGATTCCAAGACCTCGTCTCTAAGCTCAACATTGTTGGCCCATGTTGAGCTTGCGGGGGCGTATCAACACATCTTCCCCACGAATGTCACGACAGTCCTCAACTGACACTGACGGTGCGACGTGTGCAAGAACTGCTAAACAACGTGAGGCTGAATCAAAGATCAATACCACTACTCACGTTCAGGCATTGCGACGTGTGCAAGAACTGCTAAACAACGTGAGGCTGAATCAAAGATCAATACCACTACTCACGTTCCAGGCATTGCAACGTGTGCAAGAACTGCTAAACAACATGAGGCTGAATCAAAGATCAATACCACTACTCACGTTCCAGGCATCACATGGCAACTACCAACTCTGTAACAAGTTGCGTCAGTATCGTGCGGTAACCACCGCGAACTGTAACGTGTCTGTAAAGTTCTATATACATATATGAGCATTAATACATGAGGTCGATGATTTTGAGTGACCATAATACCCATCAAGTCCTCTGTTCTTACAAACCCAAAGTTGATTTTCCAATTCCTCCCCCTTCTGGGCAACTTTGTTACGTGATCAGACCTTAGTTTGTCTCCACCATGTAGAACAAAACTCCACCGATGAAATAAACATTTGGATAGCAAGCTTAGTCCCTCTTCTTTAATTGAACTTTAATAGGATTTTGTCGATCTCAACTTGGTGGGTAAGCCTCCTATGGTCATCCTTGAAGTGATTATATAAGTGGTCAGATAGAGGAGGAGGGATCCGTTGCCACCGGTGGCAACGGAAGAGCAGTGCCCCCAGTTTCAAAACTACATGTTTCAATATTAAATTTTCAATCCACACTGTTAACTCTTATGTACTGTCATAAATTTAACTACACATAAAAAATTATTCAAATCTGATATAAAAAACATACATATTATATGATACAAAAAATTGTACTATCTAAAGCGTTCATTTTATGTCCATCTGATGCACAAGAAATAAATGTTGGATGTCATGCTCCGATCCGATAGCAGCGAAAATTTGCTCAGAACGTGACAGCGAAACAGTCATGACAATCAGAGCTAACCATAAGACCAAGAATAGATAGAAACATAATCTCATTGAAATTCCAAATATAAGTTTATTACAATTTGACTTAGACTAATAGACTCAATAAAAGAAAAATTACAAGAGACTCTCAACTAGCTAGACTAGATATGAGATTGCAAGGTTCATCTAAGTTGTCAGAATTCTTTTCACTCTTGCCCTTGCCCATCTTAGATAAATGCCTCTTCATTATTATCTGAAAAACTTGAAAATACACTAGGTGAGCAAAAGCTCAGTAGGTCTTAAATCTCTGGAACCAAGCTATCTTTAAGTGATTAACAACTTAACATGAATATGCATGCCATGAGAAAGTAGATAAATTAACCAGAACTATAGTTGGCAAGAGATAGGACAAGGATCAAGAGATCAATTCCCAAGAGTACATATTTCAAAAAGGACTATCATGAAGAAATGATATCATGAAATCCAATAACAAGACAAGGTACTCATATTCACAAGAGCATATCTAAGAACATTGTTGCGGAATTGGCCATTCACAAGAATTTCAATATCAAGTTTACCCATTCCGGGCCATGTCAAGTATCGCATGTCAATCGAGTTATATCAATTATGGAAATGTCATAGATCAATCTTGCTTTTTATTTGATGCAATGCCACACCTGATCAATCATTGTACCTGTATATGTCTGGGCTTTGCCTCACCCCTGGGATCAGATCCGGACCCCTTTCACTTTATGTTCTAGCATTGAGTATCATTTTGGATCCATGGCCCCTCATAAGTTCTAGACAAATTCCACATCAACTAATGGCCAACAGAATTCCAAGAACTAAGCTTTTAGTAAGATAGTTTAGAGAATCAAGAATTTGAGACTCCAAGGATATAGACAAGGATGTAGACATGAATTAGAGGAAGTATCAATAAAACCCACAGAACACAAGAATCTGGGACAATTGTCATCCATACAGTTGCCATGAATTAAAGAATTCGCATCCACTACTGACGTCGCCAATTCAATGAATAGTACATGCATGAAGAATTTGCGTCATGATAGTTGACGCTAATTCAAGAATGTGCGTCGACTATCCCAGTCGCCAATTTCGCAGCGTTTGGACAATGTCTGGACTCTAACATAACACCCAAGATTTGGTGCTCCATGAAGGTTAGGTGTCATGTTTCTTCAGAGTGGCATGACTAAAACAGGGTCAAGAGTTTTTAGGGTACAACCAACCCAGTGATCTAAGAGAGAATCCTTCGATGTCGGAGTTTTATGGAGGCCTTAGAAAAAGAATTTCCAATCTGACGAGAGGGATTCCCGACGGAGGGTCCTTCCTTCCCCAAGAGATAAGGTGTATAACGTGAAAGGCTCGGAAAATAAGGACTATGTCTTGGCCTTGAGACCATAACGCCAATAATCCACGGTATTGGATGAGAAACCTCGTAAAAACTCTTTTGGAAGAATTCACGTAAGGAAGAGTTGCCATCAATTATTAAAATAGCGTCTACTGTACAAGACATTAATTCCATCAAATATCCAATTTTCAAGAATTAAATAGTAAATTGTTGGGTGCACAGTTGGATCTAGAGGGGGGGGGGGTGAATAGATCCTTTTAAGAAAAATATCCTCAATTAAAAACTAATCTGAACATAGCCTCCAATAGATCAAACTAATCTAAACATAAAATCGAATGGACAATGACGAGCTTAAAGACAACAAAACAAATATGCATACCAATTGTTTCCCAAACTTGAAGTGCCAATAGAAGATGGCTCACACCGAGCCTAAATCAAACACTTATGTAATGTGTGTGAGCAAAGTACAAGTATATTGCTGAAAGAGCGCAGTGTTGGGCTGGAACTCGGCCAACCGAACAGACACCCAGTCAGTAAGACTGGACTCTACGAGAAGCTCTAGTAGATTAAACAAACTTGTTCTCAACTTAAACAAGGATGAACTAAACCAACAGGCTCCAAAATCAAGCGACAGTGTGTGTGTGTGTGTGTGTGTGTGTGTGAATATTGAATAAACAAATATGCACACAACATAGCGAGTAAATCAAACCTGTGAATGGGGGTAGATGAGAAGGAGCAAACCACAAAAGCATACTGTGGACACCCAAAATTTGGCGTCCCTAAACTTCTGACAACAAACCTGAGGTGGGAATACAAAGTGTCCCCGAGATGCACTACTACGGGGCCCACATGGATAGCTCGGTGGTGAAAGAAGAATATGAAGAGGACTCAATGGCCAAGCTCCAAAAGGCTCCTTCGTCCACCAACAAATCATGCACAAGTGGGCATAGTAAAATGATAGGAGGCTAAGGCGTTCCTGAATGAAGACACCGCTAAGGGTTCAACCACGAACCCTTAGCAGCAGAGAGTATGACGGAGCGCATGAAACTCCCGAGTCCCCGAAGAAGATCAACAATTTGGACGAAGAGGGGCACGCCATCAACTCACGTCCTGAGGGACGAAGTAAGCCCTAAGCTGCGAGGGAGCAAGGCCACCTCCCAAAGGCAAACGACCACGAGCCAGGCCACAAGGATCGAGACAATAGGAGGCCTTAAATGGCAGAGCCATCATGCCTATTTAATAGGCAAGGTCGGACAACCACTTAACCGGCAGGGCCTTCCTGGCAACCGACAGCGAAGGGGGGTGTTCCCCACTTAATCGACAGGGCCATTCTAACCCATTTAACCGACAACTGATGGGGTTTTCCCACTTAACCGGTAAGGCCACCCTGGCCCATTTATCGGCAGCTAATGGGTTTCCCCACTTAATCGGCAGCTACTGGGTTTCCCCACTTAATCGACAGGGCCCCTTTGGGCCATTTAATTGGGGGGCCACCCTGGCCCATTAACCGGTAGGAGCGACTTCTACAACCTTAACCGGCACGCACCCAAAGCTAGTGGCTTAACCGACAATGCAAGTGTTATCTGGCAGCCATGGTTTAACCGGGAGCATGTGTGATAACCGTTGGCAATCCCCTTAACCGATAGGGAGGCTTTTAACTGGTTGCAACTTCTTTAACCGGCATGAAAGCCCATTAATCGTCAGCAAGGGCCTTAAACGGTCTCCCATGTTTAATCGGCACTCTTCGAGTCAAGCTGCAAACTTTCCTAAAACGGCGATGGCTGACCTGCCCGGTGACCACCGATTCTTACCAGCAACTAGACGCCCTTGCCACATGGCAACCCCTTTGTCCGGCATGCAGCGGTCGTGGTAGGAAAGTATGACGGAGACAACTTCCTGTTCGAGGAAGCTTCGAAGGTCGTCTGTCAACTGCCAACCTCCTGCCTACTACAAAGAAGGAAAGGTGGTAGTGGAGGTACGAAAAGCAAAAAAAAAGAAGAGGGTTTTCTGGCAAGCTCCTCCCGCAGAGGGGTTCTTCGCACTCCCCTATATATAGGGATCAAGGGAGAATTCGAAAGGGAGGACAGGATATGCAAGAGGGGACGGCATACACAAGAGAGGAACGGGAAGAAGAAGAGAGGAGAGAGCTCATACAATGAGTGCATCCAATGAGGGTGTGAAGAAGTGAAGAAAAAGGAGAAGGGGGCGAGTGTGAGAAGAGGTGAGGAGAGGAAGGGAGTCGGGGGAGAGGGAGTCTTTACTCCTCCTCTCCCTCTCCTCCCCCTGTGGTTTTCCCCTTTTCCCATTCTATGAATGTTGTCTCCTTTTCCGTTACCCTTTGTTGGCTGTGCGTGTATCTATATGGCATGATCAAAGCTAACAAAGGAAGCAGAGTGTTGTTATCGCATTGCATGAGTTTGTCCTTTTTTTATGTATATTGTCTTTGTTTTTTTTCGTGATTCTCTACCGTGTTTTTTTTAACAAGGAAGCCTTTTTGAAGGTTCTGCCCCTCTTCTTCTCGCTTATTGGCAAAGGCCATAGTGCTCACAGTACGAGCACTCAGGTGAGCCCCTCTAAGAAGCAGCTCAGAGCGTGCCCAGTGTCATGGGTAGGGCCCTAAGGCCAGCCCCTTTGAGGATACCTCCCCGCATACTCCTTGTTCCTTTAAGTGTTCGACCTCTTTCTTTCTTAATTTCTCCCTTTGTTGCTTAAGCCTTGTAGGGGCTTAACCAGTATGGCCCAGCACATGGCCTTAAGAGGTAAGCCCCCCATTTAAGCGGCCAGGCCCCATTTAAACGGCAAGGTTCATACCCCTGGCAACATCTGTAATGCCCTACGAATTCATAGTTTAACATAAAGCATTTTATATGGTTAATAAAAATATTTTATGCCTAAATATTTAAATTATTAGTCTTATTATAATTATTTCAGTCATAGTAAAAAAAAAGAAGAATTGCGGGAGCAGCCGCATGCGTTGCCCACGCTCGAGCGCCGCTCGTGCGGGCGGGCACGTGCGCGCTCCCCCCCCCCCGTTTTGGCCCCGCGTTACGGGTGCGGTTAAAAAAAATTCTTTTTTTATTTTTTTTAACCCCTTCACTTGGTCAATCCCATGTGCCCTATAAATAAAAAAATATGGGTTAGTCAAATAAAGGGGCTTAGTGGGTTGGTGAAGACTTTGAGGCTCATTTCTCAATTTAAATTACATTAAAATAAAGATTAAATCTCCACCATTGGATTAAAATTAATAGTTAAGATGGTTTAAGGGAAAACCCCTATAAATATCCTTGAAGGGGGCTTCATTAGATCTCCTTTAGAGTTGGCCACGTTGAGGTGCTGTAGGAGGAGTTTGAGGATAGTTAAAGAGGTGATTAACCTTCGTTAAGATAAGCGAATTAGTATTAATCCTCATAATTAACATGTTTAACATGTTTAAATTGATTTAAGGTGTGGTAATTAACATCAATAGAGGTAGTTAAATCTAGAAATCCTTATTTTACTATGTATGATCATGTCTAAGTAGGATTACCATGAGATCATTAGTGTTAAGACATGTGATGAAGGGTAAAATCAAATGTTTAATACAATAAAATTAGCAACAGTGTATGAAATTTTTTTAAAAAGTTTGCAAAATCATGTGATCTGATATTTCAAGCTTACTGTAAGATTTTCTAAACCTGATTCAAAATATTTTTACGTTTATAAATATTTTAATACTATTTTAAAGGTGTTTAATTATACTAAAAGGGCTAAAGGGGTGATATGAAAACAACATAAATTGTAAGAATAAATATTACTGTGAGATCCATGTGTAGCAAATTTTTAATTATTTTTGAATCACGAGATCTCTGTTAAGAAATTTTTAATACATGATAGAAAAGTAAATAATTATGTGTAAATTAGAAATCATGTTCATAAAATCTTAGGATTTCACAAGTAAAGCTATTATATATGTGTGTGCTATATTTTTAAAATATAAATATTTATAAATGACTGTAAGTGAAATTATAGAATTTTTAATATTTTATCTGAAGTGAAAAATTCTGAAACAAATAGAAATACTGCACAGAAAATTTTAAAAAATTACCAAAAGACTTAGATATGTGTTATAATAGATTGAGGAGAAATTCATTTTGTTTTGATCACTAAATCATGACTTGTATAATTTTTAATGTTTGAACAAATAATTAAATTTTTTAATAAATATTAATATCCTGAAACAATCATGAAAAGATTACAAAACTAATTTTTGATGTTTATAAGTTAAATATTAGTATTTTTTAGTCATTCTATACATTTTGGGAAGTTTTCTCTATTTAAAAGCTACTATTACAAATTCTATAAACTGATATAAAATTTCAGCCAATTAGAAATGCTGAATGAAAAATAGTGAAGTTTCTCATGTATGATATTACTGTCTAGAACAATGTTTAGTAAAATTTTAGTAATTTCCTGATCACTATGGATATACTTAGTTACTTAATTATTCGTGATGGGTTTTAGTTATTCTAGAAAAATATTAGTAATATAGTGTGAAAAATAATGAAAAGTTTCATAAATGATATTACTATTATAAATAATGGTTTTAAAAATTTTGTGATTTTCTGAGTACTATGGTTAAATGTAGTTAATTTTCTATGCATGGGAGAATTTAAATGATTCAGAAAAAATGTGAATTCCTGCATGAAAAATTATGATAATTTTTCTATGTAATGTTACATATAAATATGATATTCAATAAAAGTTTAGTGGTCTTCTGAATATGGTAGTTTAATTTTGTCAATTTGTGATGCATGATGGAGTATAAATACTTCTGGAAAAATTATAAATACTATCTGAAAAATGATGATACTTTTTTGATTCGATCCTTCATGTTAATGTATTAGTTCCCTTAAATTTCAACGCATTATGATCTCTGTGAATAGAATTAAAATTTTTTGATATATATATATATATGGCTTTATAATTGGATAAGTTTGAAAATTCAGAAAAAAAAATAATTTTCAGTACTGGCATATTTCATACTTAATGTTCACAGTATGAATTTATGAGTGGCATGTGTCCATTGCATATGAGTCGTATATATATTTACCGTACTATTATTACTATTAAATGGACACTGCCACCATAGGGGGAGACTGGAACCAAGCCATAGAGATGTCCCTATGGGGAGGTTCACACTGTTTACTGGCCCCGAGTGTAATGGGGATGAAATCTTGGAGGTGAACAAGTATCATTAGATAAGGTGGAGAGGACTTCTCCTGGTTCTGCGCAGTATATAACTAAGAGTCATCACTATTTACCTAGGTGACCGAGTACCGACTGACTATCCTTCTAGTGGTGGATTGGACACTGTGTCTTAGCTACTTACACTACTGTTACTGCTCACTGAATTGATATTGAAACTGCTATTACTGTTCACTGATTTGATATTAAAACTATTGTTACTGCTCATTGAACTGATATTGAAACTAGTGTTATTTCCTACTGAACTGTTATTGCATTTCACTGTTATTACACTATAAATGTTTACTGTTATTGAATCTACAGTATATCAAATGGTGATTTGGAAAAGGATAGATTAAGTCTGTTTGGATCCTTTCACTATGCGTGAGACTTTACTCCTCCTAGTACTGGAATCATTCTATTGATAAATGAGCCGAATTATATTGCATGGTAATATTTACTAATGTTGAATTCTCATTTACATTGTCATTGATAGAACAAAGTTTTATTGTACCGCATGGCATTATCTGTAAAATGTTAACATCATGACTTATGATTTATAAATTGAAATTAGGTTATAATGTGTTAATCTCATGTTGTTATCTATTTAAAATTATGCCTAAGAGTGACTTATAAAAAGAAATGCCGTAAATCACTTTGGATATATTTATACATGTTATGACTGGGGATTATGCTTTGTCTCTTATTGGGTCTACTTATAGACTCACCCTATTGAACATTTTCAGGAAAAGTGGTAGAAAAAAGTGAGGAGTGATCTCGCAGTGTTCTAACCGCGGCTTGGAATTACTCCGTGTCACTATCTTAGGTAGTTATGTTAGAAAACAATGTGTGTGAAATTTGGTTATGTAATAATTGACTTGTTAAATTGTTGCTCTTTATTTCGATCTATGTGGATGAAGTCATTTGATTGTAAGTTGATTGATCAAGAAATTTTATTTTCGCTACAATGATATCTCAATATTTATATGAAATTCTCAAAAATAATGTACTGTTTGGTTTGTCCCATTGTGACATTTTGATTGGGATTCGACGTGAGTTTTTATGACTGGACTGGGTTTACGAGTCGGGATGTCATAGAGAGTGGTATCAGAGTCACCACGGTTGAGAATTTACATAAATAGTCATAAGCTTAATCCACATTCCAAAGTCTTGAACTAGTAGGTTGTTATGACGAAAACTTAACCATATAATTGTATTGTTAGACCATGGCGAGAGGAGGTCGTCGTTCAGTTCAGAATGACGATGCTCAGGAGGAGCCGAGAGGACCCTCGTCTCCGCCCCCACCACCTTTGATGGATTATGGAATGTTCATGCAAGGTCTGGTTCAACCTATGCAAATCCAGGCTCAGACACAGGCGACACTTCAGGTGCAATTGCAAACTCAGGTAGCATCACCCTAGGAGTAGGTTTTTGGAGGGGTGACCATGATGGAGTGATTTCGGTGGATGGCTCCACCCTCTTTTAAGGGGTAGAGTCGGCCAATCATGGCTGAAAACTGGCTCTGCAAGATAGAAAAGATTTTTTGGGTCATCCAGTGTGCGAATGAGGATAAGACGAGTCTGGCGACGTACATGCTGCAGGAGAGAGCAGATCTATGGTGGGTGTCTGTGCTAAGGAATCAACCTGATAGACTAGAGCATGATATTTCTTGGGAAGCATTCAGACGGCTATTCACGACAAAGTACATACCGGAGCATGTGCAAGATAAGATGGAGCAAGATTTTCTGGCCCTAACTCAAGGGTCGATGACCGTGATCGAGTATGAGGCTAAGTTCACGGAATTATCAAAGTATGCACTGCACATTGTTACAGATGAATGAAGGAAGGTGAAAAAGTTTGTGGCGGGACTACGACCGTCGCTTCAGACCTGTCTAGTTGCACTGGATCTTGCTACGATAGAGGCGGCTCTTGGTGCAACATGTCGTCAAGAGAGCGACATGGAATTATATCAAGAGGAGAAGAGGACTTTGACAAAGAGACCATTGGTACCATTTCACCAGCATGACATAGGCAAAAGGGTGATGAGGAATCCGTCACAATCGTTTATAACAGGGAAGACCACATCACCAGCAAGGGGCAATGACAAACCAAAATGTAAACACTGTGGCAAACGACATGGCAGGGAAGTATGCTAGATCACCACCAGCAGGTGTCTCCGTTGTGACGAGAAGGGCCACATGATCCAAGATTGTCCGAAGATGATGCATCATGTAGCAGCTTGGCCAGTAGCAGCAACAACACCTCCAGTAGCGGCCAGACCAATAGCAGGGAGACCCGCAGGGAGACCCCGAGCGCCATCTCGGGTGTTTGCATTAGTTTTGGCACTCAAAATATATTCAACTGCGATCAAGCCTTAAAAATGAATGATGCGGCCTACCGAAGCACAGAAGCCAAAAGGGATCAATACACTGAAGCCTTCTCAAGCTTCCAGAGCCTCAGGTCACCCAGTATGACGACTGGGGACTTCACCTTAGGAGGATCGGGAAGAATATATCACCAACCGGTAGTGCCATCAGGACTGCCTAATGAATCGATATCGACTCGGCCATACCGTGCAGACAATATCTGTCGTCCGACCAAGGACAAGCATGTACCCGTCGTCCGGCTAAGGATGAGAATGTAGCTGTCGTCCGACCAAGGACGAGAACATGTCCATCGTCTGACCAAGGATGAGAATGTACCCGGTGGCCTGCCACTTGAATGAAAGATCCTCCTAAGGTGAAAGAATGCCCTTGACCCTTCAGAATAGGGGACTAAAGGCTCTGTCAGTAGAAGATCCTGATGACCCGACATGGGTACGGCTTCTCAGCATATCAGGTCCATTAGTGACCAAATGATCGCCCAGTCAAGGCAAGAGCACCCTGGATGGTATTCCACCTCCCAAGAAAGCTTCGAGCAGAGGTCAAACCAAGCTGGCAACACGAACCACAGTGTCGAAACCCGTGTTAGCGGAAAACCCGGGTATTCAAATTGAAGATGCACAAGGTTCAGAAGAAGGTTGCACGTCAACCCGGGGGCTTCGCCAGGACTTCTCACCAAGGTTTTGCAAGACCATGGCATAATGAATGGTCACGGTGACTCCCTAAAGTAGCCTGGGACCCACTGTCTAACCCGCGTTAAGCGAATGAGGCTTATCCGGCACGCCTTTTACCCGACGCGCCCGTATCCTAGCGCCCTTCTACCCGGCGCGCCATATGCAATTAAAGCTCCCCGACGCGCATCCTTCATGCTGGGAAAGCCTTCGCCTATATAACCCAATCTCGTTCGACCGAGAAAAAAAAAGGATCGAAAAGAGATCAAGGCATTAAGAGATAGAAGAGCGGAGAGAGAGGGGTAGGGTCGGAGAGCCAATCAGCGTCTATTCGTCTAAGAGAGAGGGGGTCTTGGTGGAGAAATATGGTTCTTCCACCGAGAATATTCCGGCCGCCACCCTCATCTGTCTGCTTCCTTGAAGCACGCTGGAGCCAAAGGAGGAGAGAATCCGATACTCTGTTTTACTGGCAAAGTCTAGGTGGGTTTTGCGGGTTGCTTCCCGACGATCCCCTTCTGGTTTTATTTCCTACTATTGTGTAAGTGAGGGGGGAGGGGCGATGATATGAGCCCATCTCCCCCCCTCACCGTCTCTTTATTCCTTTTTCCTCTATAATATCTTCTCTCCAATCAAGGAAACGGCCGCTGAGCGACAACGCCATCGCACCGAATGCTTATAATATGTTATATCTTTCGCCTCCCATTGATGGAATGAATGATGTTATACCGTGTATGCTTTCCCTATTCTATTCTCAATTTGCATGCCCAATCACTTTGTGTGTGCGAATGTCGAGTTTTACTTCGTGAGACTGAACATGCCCAGGGGCTAACATGGGCTATAGAGATGATTTCCTCTCCCCGGGGCTCTTCCCTTTTAATGCAATGGCCATGCCTTACTATATACGTGCTGTAGGTTTTATGGTTGGAGAAACACTCGTGTGTGCATCTCTGTCCATTCCGGTTGGAGGTCGATCCCGTCGACACCCCTCTGCATTTCCTTATAGTCCAGAGGGAACAAGGTCACCTCCATAACTTGTGCATTCATTATGTGCTAACAATTTTGATGGCTACTATCTATATCCTGATTACTGTAGTTCGCAGTGCTAACCTAATAACCCCGTGAGCACTAACCTGCTAACTCTGTGAGTGACAATTTGCCAACTCATCAGATGTTATGTTATGTTGTTGTATTCCCCCCCTATTCTACATACAATTCGTGATTGCCAAGCTTCGTTGTTCTTGAGAACACTAGCTTTGATACTCCGGCGAGGGGGACATACCCCATTGATATTTTAGAATCACCATTTGGTTAAAGGGTTCCATCTGTGAGTGATGAGCATCCCCATTGGGCCAAAAGGCGAATATTGATAGGGTTTAGCCCGACAGTAAATCCACTGTCCTTAGGGACATTGTGGTGGCTGTGGGTCGTATGCCCCTCATAGGCTAGTCCTCGGGGCTCTTCTTCCCTACCGGCCATCCCTTTTTAGATCGTGATTGGACCACGGGTCGTGTGCCCCTCGTAGGCAAGTCCTCGGGGTTTTCCTTACCTTATTGGTCGTCTCATCTGATTGTTTTCAACCCACGGAACTATGGTGCCTCTCGTAGGCTAGTCCTCGGGATTTCCTATCCGATTGGGATCTGCTGGCCGCCGTTGTGCCGTCCGGCTTGTTAGGGGCTTACTCCGCACGTGAGTATGACCCCGCTCTTCCCCTGCAATCCATCAGGGATGGGGAGATACTGCCCAATTTTCACCAGGTTTTAGCTTATTGCATCCCCTAGTTCGTGTTTGGTTTCAATGATATCAAAACAATTATGTTTGTGTATGTATGTGTTTCATTGAGCAACATGTTTTATATCTTGATTTGATGAGTTGAAAGATGGAGTCAATGTTCACTCTTGAAAGTCATGTGAACCCTTGGTGTTTAAGGAACTAATGTTATATTTATGTTGGTTTGTAGGAACACAAATTCATGGCTCATACTTGGAATCTAAAGGAGTCCATCAATAAAGCTCTTCTTCTAAAAGGGAGTTAACTCTGTTCACATTTGAAAGTCATATGAATGATTTGTATTTAAGGATCTCATTCCTTAAATATTTTGATTTGCAGGATAAAAATTCATGATTTATGTTCGGAACTCAAAGGAGTGCATCAATGAAGATCTTATTGAAAAAGGGAGTTGACTCACTCATTGCATTGCGTTGATTCTTCTATACTTCATGCATTCCATCAAATAACTTTTCAAAGTCTTGGTTGAGTATTTTCATGCATTTTCCTCATAAGATTTTTGGGCTTGAAATATCATCAACCTTGTAACTTGAAATTTGATGGATGTGATTTTAATGATGCTTACTTGTTTCTTGGACTCATGATAATCTAAATTTGGGAAGTTTATATATATGCTCCTTGTGAAACAATGCTTCATGAATGTTAGTTTTTGTCAATAAGAATGTAATTTGAATGAATGTGTTCCCATGCTTTTCTACATGCTTTGCATTTGGCATGATTGTTAACATTTGGGTATTGAAGTATTTTGGTGTTGAAATTATGAAAGATACAAGAAAATGATTGAACGGTTGAGCTCCCATGTTTTTATATTTGGTTAATTGATAGATTCATGTTCATCATATCAAAACCTTGTCATTTGGTGGAAGTGTTTTTGTTGGTTGTGAATGGAAAGCCAATTACATGCTTGAATGAGTTCAATGATGTATTTTGATGAGAACAAGTTCTAAGTATTAATGCTTGATTGCATGGTTGTGGAGAGTTGAATATGAGCCTCATCATGTTGCTAGTATATTTGTCACGCCCCGAGCGCGGAAGATTACTCGGAGGCGTGACGCGTCTATATGGATCGTGTCAATCATGTAAATACCAGAGTGCGCAAATAACTAAGATTTAACTCAAAATGAATACAATTAGTACGAGCTGACAATTGTCACAACTAATCAAAGGACAAATACATATGTTCCTAGAGTCCAACGACCAGATTTCAAATCTTGAGCAGTTCTAATCAAGTTGACTAATACAAATGACATAGATGAATTGATACAATTGACATAAGTGAACTAATACAATAACAAAAGGGACATGACAATTTGATAACTTCACTCTAACACTCATCACTCAGTCTCATTCCCTTCCGAGTGTTGGTTGGCATCCAAATTACCTGAAAATATTAGAAAATAACTAGATGAGCGAATCGCTCAGTAGGAATTACATCTCAAGATTTAACAGGCTTTAAGTGGTTTACAAGTTCAATTAATGTCAGTAAAACTATGCATGTAGATGAGTAGATATCAAGGATTGTAAAAATCGACAAGAGCAGTGAAGGAATAACAAGTGAGAGTATACGGATTCCAACTTCAATGCAGCAATAGCAAGAGATTCAAGCAAGTAATAACTGGAATTAACGAAATCTTTCCAAGAGAGTAAGAACTCATGTCAAGCAAGTAATAGAAAGTAATATAAATTCAAGCATGTAAAATTAGAATTGGCTATTTATCAATTTCATTCAAGCAAAACTTTGCCCTTCTGCGGGTCTCAAGTCAAATCAATCAAGTAATATCACGAGAATGAGTGGAATATCTAAAGCCTAGCAAGCAAGTACTCTGGTGCAATGCCAAACACCGTGGTCAATAAACTCCCATGGGCACAAGTACCTTCGGGTGCTCCTCCCAGGACCAGACCGGGCCCTATATGCACAGCATTAATCATGTTTGTTGACATCCACTCTCATTTATAGCCAATAGGGAATTTCAAGGTTTGACCAGTATGATATATAAGGTGGAATTATGGAATGGAATCCAAGGGCACATTGATGTGTAGGGATGAACTAGGAGTGGAAACCAGTAACATTTGATACACGGAAAAAAACTAGATAGGAGAGGTGCCTTATGGGCCACCTGACAATTTTAGAAACGACACCCTCACTGTGGGATGCCCTTCCTGGGAATTATACAGGGTTTAGAGGACCATGTCAGGAGTTAAATATCACCTCTCAGGCTGCCATCTATCAGTGGAGATGGCAAAAGTGAAAGCCTAACGATCAGGTTAACGTAATGAGCCAGTTGTGTTGACTCAGCAGTTCATTGCGTCAACCCTGTAGTTCATCGCGTCAACCCTGCGAACAGGCTGGGTCGACCCTGTGAATAGGTAGGGTCGACTCTGCAGTTCATCGCGTCAACGCGGTGAACAGGCAAGGTCGACCCTGTCAACAGGCAGGGCCGACTCTGCCAACAGGCAGGGTCGACTCTACCATTCACTGCGTCAACGCGGTGAACAGGCAGGGTCGACCCTGTCAACAGGCAGGGTCGACTCTGCCAACAGGCAGGGTCGACCCTGTCAACAGGCAGGGTCGACTCTGCCGTTCATCGCGTCAACGCGGTGAACTGGCAGGGTCGACTCTGCAGTTCAAATCTGCTCAAAATGGCTTAAGGTATTAATCTTTGATTAAGCTTGGGTATTAACCTTTGATTTAAGTTTATTTAGGTAAAACTGATGACATGGATAGATAGAGAAAACTGTAAGGATTATAGATCTTTATTTATGCACTCGTTTCATGCTTTAGTTGCTTAAATATCAGATTTTTAACATGACGTATCATACAAGTTTTCATTTTTAAAGGAACTAAATGGAGACAAGGTTTCTAGATAGGCTACCTAACAGATTAATTAGGTATGCTAATTAGTTAGTAGATCAACTAACATGTTAATTAGGTATGTTAACAGGTTAGTTAAACTAATAAGTTACGTAAAAATATGATAAAACTTGCGTTAGACGGATATATCGTATAGATATGAAGCTAATACATGCCAACTACCCTAGATTGAAGCTAATACATGCTAATCAATGCTAATCATCTTGGGTATAAGACTACTACATGCTAATTATCTTAGGTACGAGGCTAATACATGCTAATCATCCTAGATTTAAGCTAACACATGCTAATTATTCTAGGTATGAGACTAATACTTGCTAATTATCTTGGGTATGAAGCTAATAAACGCTAATCATCCTAGATTTAAGTCAACACATGCTAATTATTCTAGGTATGAGACTACTACTTGCTAATACATGCTAGTTATTCTGGGTATAAGGCTAATACATGCTAATTATCTTAGGTATGAAGCTAATACATGCTAATCATCCTAGATTTAAGCTAACACATACTAATTATTCTAGGTATGAGACTAATACTTGCTAATACTTGCTAATACATGCTAATTATTCTGGATATAAAGCTAATACATGCTAATTATCTTAGGTATGAAGTTAATACATGCTAAGCATCCTAGATTTAAGCTAACACATGCTTTATAAACACTAAATATCGCATGGAAATGAGCCTAAGACTAAATGTCTAGACTAATCATCCTTGATTAGCTACTAGTTTAGTTAAAAGTTGAGAACACCTACCTCTGTGAAGTGGCAGTAGTTGTAGCAAATGGAAGAAGCAACTCTTCCCTTCTCTGCAACCCTTCAGAAGTGTCTCCCCTTCTCAACAGCAAGCCTTCTAGCCAATGAAGGTTTGCTTCATTAGGAGTATAATATAAGATTTGAGTTGGCAAGAGGGGAAACAAGATCCGTGAAAATCGGATCTCAGTGGGATGCCAGCTTATACAGGCTGTTGGGGATAAGGAAATCGAAAGATTGTCCGGTGGATTGTAGCTCCTATGAGAGGGTGGTTTATTTATTTTAAACTTCCCACTTAACTTTCATGATTTTTATCTTTAAAATTTGATGGAGTTAGTTAATGAAATTTCATGGATAAGATCCTTATATTTTTCTCTATTTTTACATATAATTTTTTTTGAAAAATTCTTTTTAAATAAAAAGTGATACTATTCATGGCACTATTCACGTATGAAAAGGACAGATGCCAATGCAAGTTTGTCAAAAAAAGAGGGGGGGTCGTGTATTACTAGCCTATCGTATATAATTATTTGGCACAAAAAGTAAATTGTGGATGCTAGGATTTGAACCCTGTTCATTGGGTTGAAAGACAAGTTACTTAACCAACTACACTAGGAAGCCACTTGTTAAGTGAATACTCTTTACATATGATAACTACGTGTTCCAACTTCTTACTTAATCTAGAGTTTATCTAATATATTTTTTTTGGAAATAATATTAATAAATATATATATATTTTATACGGGATGCTACACCCTCCCCACTTAAAAGAATTTGGTCCCCAAATTCAATTACATTATACGGAGACAAGGAGGGTGAGAATTACTTACGGACTAGAATAATTCTGGAAATCTCCTTCTCATAGACTCCTCGGTTTCCCATGTAGCTTCTTGTTCTAAGCATCGATTCCATTGAATTTTTACCATAGGGATCGTCTTGTTCCTTAGAACTCGGATTTCTTGGTCGAGGATCTTTACTGGCCTTTGCTCATAGGTGAGGTCCTTCTGTATCACCAAGTCAGTGTGATCGATGACGTGTGAGAAATCGTGCACGTATTTCTTTAGCATAGAAACATGAAATACGTTGTGCACTTCTGACAGTTGTGGAGGTAGGGCGATACGATAAGCCACTTCGCCTACCCTTTCCAGTACTTCGAATGGACCGATAAACCTTGGTGTTAATTTGCCTTTAATATCGAATCTTCTAATGCCTCGGCCGGGAGATACCATGAGGAAAACATGATCTCCGACTTGAAATTCTAGGTCTCGCCTTCTGTTATCGGCATAAGATTTCTGCCTGGACTGTGCTATCATTAACCTTTCTCTAATGAGTTGTATCTTCTCCGTAGAATCTCGCACCATGTCAGGACCTAGAATTTGTTTTTCACCGACTTCATCCCAGCATATGGGAGATCGGCAACTCCTACCATATAATGCCTCAAAAGGTGCCATTTGTATGCTGGCTTGATAGCTGTTGTTATATGCAAATTCGGCTAGTGGTAAGTGGTCATTCCAACTACCACCGAAGTCTATAATGCATGCCCTTAACGTATCTTCCACAACTTGATTAGTCCTCTCGGTCTTTCCATCTGTCTGGGGATGAAAAGCAGTGCTGTAGTTGAGTCTCATCCCCAAGGAGTGTTGTAGGCTCTTCCAGAAATAAGAGGTGAAGCGCGGGTCTTGGTCAGATACGATCGAGATGGGAACTCCATGCAATCTTTCCATTTCCTTCATATACAAGGCAGCAAGTACGTCGACTGACCATCGACTTTTGATGGGTAAGAAATGGGCCGATTTAGTTAACCGGTCGATAATTACCCAAATTCCATCATATCCGCCCCTAGACTTGGGCAAACCAATGATAAAGTCCATGCCAATGTCTTCCCACTTCCACTTGGGAATATCCAGCGGATGTAGCTTTCCGGCGGGTTTTTGATGTTCCGCCTTCACTTGTTGGCATGTGAGGCAACGAGACACAAAGTCTGCTACCTCCCTTTTCATGTTAGACCACCAGAAAGTTCTTTTCAAGTCTTGGTACATCTTAGTGGCTCCAGGGTGGATTGTGTACCTCGATCTATGAGCTTCTTCAAGAATCTTCTTCTTCAATTCGGGACAGTCGGGCACACATGTCCGTTCATGAAATAGTAATCTGCCATCAGGTGCCAGCTTGAAATCCAGTCTCTCGTCCAGCTTACTCTTTATCTCCACTAGCGAGGGATCCTCTTCTTGTAACTTCTTGATTTCAGGTAGTAAATCTGGATGTAGACTCATATGAGATAGAATAATACACATGTTCTTCTCATCTGTGCTGATATCAAGCTCAGAGAATTTCTCCAGCAGTTTCCATTCTTGTATCATGTAGTTGGCCAATATTGTTCTCGGCTTTCGACTAAGGGCATCAGCTACGGAATTACCCTTACCAGGATGGTACTGTATAGTGAAGTCGAAATTCTTGAGATACTCGAGCCAACGCCTTTGCCGCATGTTCAGCTCCTTTTGGGAGAATAAGTACTTGAGGCTTTTATGATCGGAGTACACAGTGAATTGTTCTCCGTAGAGATAGTGCCTCCAGATCTTTAAAGCGAATACTACTGCGGCCAGTTCTAAGTCGTGAACTGGGTAGTTCTCTTCATGTTTCTTCAATTGTCGGGAAGAGTATGCAATGACTCTCCCATTCTGCATCAATACACATCCGAGGCCAATACCAGAAGCATCGGTATATACCTCGTATTTTTCTCCTTCCATCGGTAATGATAAGACTGGAGCAGAGATCCTTCAAAGTTTGAAAACTCTTTTCATAGTCTTCCTTCCACTCATAAGGCACTTCCTTGTGGGTTAACATGGTCAGGGGAATAGCAATTTGGAGAAGTCCTTTATAAAACGCTGGTAGTAACTAGCTAGACCCAAGAAGCTCCAAATCTCAGTTACATTTGTGGGTCGTTCCTAGTTCTTCACGGCTTCGACCTTTGATGGGTCAACAGCAATTCCGTTCTTCGAAATGATATGGCCTAAGAAGGATACTTCCTCGAGCCAAAACTCGCATTTGCTGAATTTGGCATATAGCTTGTTTCCCCTTAATATCTGCAATGCCTTCTTGAGGTGTTCTTCATGATCTTCTTCGGTCTTTGAATAGATCAGAATATCATCAATAAAGACCACAATAAATTGGTCTAAATAGGGCCTGAATATGCTGTTCATTAACTGCATAAAAGCTGTGGGGGCATTTGTTAGTCCGAAAGGCATAACAGTAAATTCGTAATGCCCATACCTGCTTCGGAATGCAGTTTTATGAATATCTTCTTCTTTGATCTTTAATTGGTGGTAACCAGAACGAAGATCAATCTTGGAGAAATATAAAGCTACAGATAGTTGATCGAACAACTCATCAATCCTTGGCAGTGGATACTTGTTCTTGATTGTAAGGTGATTTAACTGTCGATAATCTATGCATAATCTCATCGATCCGTCCTTCTTTTTAACGAATAGCACGGGTGCTCCCCATGGGGAAGTACTCGGCCTGATGAAACCCTTGTTCAGTAACTCCATTAGTTGCTCTGTTAGTTCCTTCAGCTCAGCAGGGGACATTCTGTATTGTGCCCTGGAAATAGGACGAGCACCAGGGACAAGGTCGATTGTGAACGACACTTCCCTTTCCGGGGGTAAGCCGGTTAAATCTTCTGGAAAAACATCGGGAAAATTCCGAATTACACGGATGTCTTCAAGTTTAACCTTCTCGACTTCCGTGGCAGTCACGAATGCTATGAAAGTCATGCATCCCTTATTCATAAGTTTACTAGCTCGGAGTGCTGATATAAGAAGTGATTTACTCCGAGGGCTATTGTAAACTAGCTCTGGAAAATCTACGAAAGTTACCTTGCCATGCCGGCAGTCTACAGTTGCTTGGTATGTGGATAGCCAGTCGGCACCTAGTATGACATCATAACCCTTTATATCTAGGCATATCAGGTCAGCAGGTAAATTATTTCCCTTAATCATCACTTCACAGTTTGGATAGTGATAAGTGCTATCAGACTCATTCCCAAGAGGTGTAGATATGACCAAATCTAACAGTTCATGTTTCTTAGAAAATGAAGCAGCAAAGTTCTTGGAAACGAATGAATGAGTTGCTCCGGTATCGAATAAAACTTGAGCAGTTTTTGAACAAATAGTGAGAATACCTTCCACAATTCCACCTTTAGTGGGTTTCGTCTCTTGGAGAGCTTGCAGACGGCCTTGTTTCTTTACCGGACGCTTCTCGTCTTTGGTGTCTTGTTCCTTCATCAGTGGGCAGTCTGGGATTCGATGCTCTCGGCTCCCACATCGAAGACAAGCTCCTAACTTTCTCCAGCATTCCTCGGTCTTATGACCAGCTTTATCACAATACTTGCAAATCTCCTTTGATGGTGTGGTGGTGGAGAATGGCATGTCATTCTTCTGGAATTTCTTCGCCTTAGAGGGCTCCCCTCCCATGAAGAATCGCTTCTTGTTGAAGGATTGTTTGAATTTTCCTGGGCTTGTGACGAGTTCCTTCTTGTCTCTTCCTCGGATTCTCTCAGATAATTCGGTGGCGTCTTCCAGCAGTTGAGCACGCCGAACCATCTCCGAATAGACTTGGATGTCCATCAGGGCAAGTTGTGTGATATAATGGGGCTGAACCCCGTTGAGGAATCTTCTCTCCTTCATCTTTTCTGTACACACCAAGTGGGGTGCATAACTAGACAATCTGGAGAACTGGGCCTCATACTCGGCCACTTTCAAGCCCCGTTGTTTTAGAACGGCGAATTCCGTGGCCTTCTTTTCCTGGATATGATCGGAGAAGTACTTGTTGTTGAAATGCTCCGTGAATTCATCCCATGTAACATGGTATTCTGGCAGTGTTGCTTCTATGGATTCCCACCAGCATCGAGTGTCCCGCTCAAGTTGGAATAAAGCTAGTAAAACTTTCTCCTCGTCTGTGCATTGCATTACACGGAAGATTCGTTCCATCTCCTTTAGCCAATTCTCGGCATCCTCGGGGTCGGACGAACCTGTGAACCTTGGTGGGTTCATGTTACGGAAACTCCAGTGGAGGTCACCAGCTCCACGGTTAGCTCCGCCTTGGGCCACTTGCTGTAGTGCTTGTGTAAGGCCCTGCACGGTGCGCTGCATCTCGGGCCATTGTGCTCTTTCAGCAGCCATGATCCTACAAAATGTTTAGAGTGTTTAAGTAAGATAAGGGTCGGTTTTTACTTATAAGGGTAAAGTCATTAGAAATCTTAACCCATGGCTCTATCCATCTCACTAGGTAAGGTCTACTTATATCGTTAGACTTCTCTAACCCTGGACTTAGGTTTTTACCTATCCTTGGACTCAAGTTTTTACTTAGATTTCAATTTCTAACCATTTATATTTTTTTTCTAGTTCCCTGGGTTTGAAAACCTAGGCTCTGATACCACGAAGACTGTCACGCCCCGAGCGCGGAAGATTACCCGGAGGCGTGACACGTCTATATGGATCGTGTCAATCATGTAAATATCAGAGTGCACAAATAACTAAGATTTAACTCAAAATTAATACAATTAGTACGAGCTGACAATTGTCACAACTAATCAAAGGACAAATACATATGTTCCTAGAGTCCAACGACTAGGCTTCAAATCTTGAGTAGTTCTAATCAAGTTGACTAATACAAATGACATAGATGAATTGATACAACTGACATAAGTGAACTAATACAATAACAAAAGGGACATGACAATTCGATAACTTCACTCTAACACTCATCACTCAATCTCATTCCCTTCCGAGTGTTGGTTGGCATCCAAATTACCTGAAAATATTAGAAAACAACTAGATGAGCGAATCGCTCAGTAGGAATTACATCTCAAGATTTAACAGGCTTTAAGTGGTTTACAAGTTCAATTAATGTCAGTAAAACTATGCATGTAGATGAGTAGATATCAAGGATTGTAAAAATCGACAAGAGCAGTGAAGGAATAACAAGTGAGAGTATAAGGATTCCAACTTCAATGCAGTAATAGCAAGAGATTCAAGCAAGTAATAACTGGAATTAACGAAATCTTTCCAAGAGAGTAAGAACTTATGTCAAGCAAGTAATAGAAAGTAATATAAATTCAAGCATGTAAAATTGGAATTAGCTATTTATCAATTTTATTCAAGCAAAACTTTACCCTTCTGCGGGTCTCAAGTCAAATCAATCAAGTAATATCACGAGAATAAGTGGAATGTCTAAAGCCTAGCAAGCAAGTACTCCGGTGCAATGCCAAACACCGTGGTCAATAAACTCCCATGGGCACAAGTACCTTCGAGTGCTCCTCCCAGGACCAGATCGGGCCCTATATGTACAGCATTAATCATGTTTGTTGACATCCACTCTCATTTATAGCCAATAGGGAATTTCAAGGTTTGACCAGTATGATATATAAGGTGGAATTATGGAATGGAATCCAAGGGTGCATTGATGTGTAGGGATGAACTAGGAGTGGAAACCAGTAACGTTTGATACACGGAAAAAAACTAGATAGGAGAGATGCCTTATGGGCCACCTGACAATTTTAGAAACGACACCCTCACTGTGGGATGCCCTTCTTGGGAATTATACAGGGTTTAGAGGACCATGTCAGGAGTTAAATATCACCTCTCAGGCTGGCATCTATCAGTGGAGATGGCAAAAGTGAAAGCCTAACGATCAGGATAACGCAATGAGCCAGTTGTGTCTGCAGTTCATCGCGTCAACCCTGCAGTTCATCGCGTCAACCCTGCGAACAGGCTAGGTCGAC
Organism: Amorphophallus konjac; assembly: GCA_022559845.1. Classification (NCBI taxonomy): domain Eukaryota; kingdom Viridiplantae; phylum Streptophyta; class Magnoliopsida; order Alismatales; family Araceae; genus Amorphophallus; species Amorphophallus konjac. Next base: position 421,032,118 of record CM040118.1, read on the forward strand.
CCTGTGAACAGGCAGGGTCGACTCTGCAGTTCATCACGTCAACACGGTGAATAGGCAGGGTCGACCCTGTCAACAGGCAGGGTCGACTCTGCCGTTCACTGCGTCAACGCGGTGAACAGGCAGGGTCGACCCTGTCAACATGCAGGGTCGACTCTGCCAACAGGCAGGGTCGACCCTGTCAACAGGCAGGGTCGACTCTGCCGTTCACTGCGTCAACGCGGTGAATAGGCAGGGTCGACCCTGTCAACAGGCAGGGTCGACTCTATCGTTCATTGTGTCAACACGGTGAACAGGCAGGGTCGACCCTGTCAACAGGCAGGGTCGACTCTGCCGTTCATCGCGTCAACGCGGTGAACTGGCAGGGTCGAATCTACAGTTCAAATCAGCTCAAAATGGCTTAAGGTATTAATCTTTGATTAAGCTAGGGTATTAACCTTTGATTTAAGTTTATTTAGGTAAAATTGATGACATGGATAGATAGAGAAAACTGTAAGGATTATAGATCTTTATTTATGCACTCGTTTCATGCTTTAGTTGCTTAAATATCAGATTTTTAACATGACGTATCATACAAGTTTTCATTTTTAAAGGAACTAAATGGAGACAAGGTTTCTAGATAGGCTACCTAACAGATTAATTAGGTATGCTAATTAGTTAGTAGATCAACTAACATGTTAATTAGGTATGTTAACAGGTTAGTTAAACTAATAAGTTACGTAAAAACACGATAAAACTTACATTAGACGGATATATCATATAGATATAAAGCTAATACGTGCCAACTACCCTAGATTGAAGCTAATACATGCTAATCAATGCTAATCATCTTGGGTATAAGGCTACTACATACTAATTATCTTAGGTACGAGGCTAATACATGCTAATCATCCTAGATTTAAGCTAACACATGCTAATTATTCTAGGTATGAGACTAGTACTTGCTAATTATCTTGGGTATAACGTTAATACACGCTAATCATCCTAGATTTAAGCCAACACATGCTAATTATTCTAGGTATGAGACTACTACTTGCTAATACATGCTAGTTATTCTGGGTATAAGGCAAATACATGCTAATTATCTTAGGTATGAAGCTAATACATGCTAATCGTCCTAGATTTAAGCTAACACATACTAATTATTCTAGGTATGAGACTAATACTTGCTAATACATGCCAATTATTCTGGGTATAAAGCTAATACATGCTAATTATCTTAGGTATGAAGCTAATACATGCTAATCATCCTAGATTTAAGCTAACACATGCTTTGTAAACACTAAATATCGCATGGAAATGAGCCTAAGACTAAATGCCTAGACTAATCATCTAAGAGTAGCTACTAGTTTAGTTAAAAGTTGAGAACACCTACCTCTGTGAAGTGGCAGTAGTTGTAGCAAATGGAAGAAGCAACTCTTCTCTTCTCTGCAACCCTTCAGAAGTGTCTCCCCTTCTCAACAGCAAGCCTTCTAGCCAATGAAGGTTTGCTTCGTTAGGAGTATAATATAAGGTTTGAGTTGGCAAGAGGGGAAACAAGATCCGTGAAAATCGGATCTCAGTGGGATGCCAGCTTATATAGGCTGTTGGGGATAAGAAAATTGAAAGGTTGTCCGGTGGATTGTAGCTCCTATGAGAGGGTGGTTTATTTATTTTAAACTTTACACTTAACTTTCATGATTTTTATCTTTAAAATTTGATGGAGTTAGTTAATGAAATTTCATGGATAAGATCCTTATATTTGTCTCTATTTTTACATATAATTTTTTTTGAAAAATTCTTTTTAAATAAAAAGTGATACTATTCATGGCACTATTCACGTATGAAAAGGACAGATACCAATGCAGGTTTGTCAAAAAAATCACAAGCCTGGAGGGGGGGTCGTGTATTGCTAGCCTATCGTATATAATTATTTAGCACAAAAAGTAAATTGTGGATGCTAGGATTTGAGCCCTATTCATTGGGTTGAAAGACAAGTTACTTAACCAACTACACTAGGAAGCCACTTGTTAAGTAAATACTCTTTACGTATGATAACTACGTGTTCCAACTTCTTACTTAATCTAGAGTTTATCTAATATATTTTTTTTGAGAAATATTATTAATAAATATATATATATATATATATATATATATTATACGGGATGCTACACCCTCCCCCCACTTAAAAGAATTTAGTCCCCAAATTCAATTACATTATACGGAGACAAGGAGGGTGAGAATTACTTACGGACTAGAATAATTCTGGAAATCTCCTTCTCATAGACTCCTCGGTTTCCCATGTAGCTTCTTGTTATAAGCATCGATTCCATTGAATTTTTACCGGAGGGATCGTCTTGTTCCTTAGAACTCGGATTTCTTGGTCGAGGATCTTTACTGGCCTTTGCTCATAGGTGAGGTCCTTCTGTATCACCAAGTCAGTGTGATCGATGACGTGTGAGAAATCGTGCACGTATTTCTTTAGCATAGAAACATGAAATACGTTGTGCACTTCTGACAGTTGTGGAGGTAGGGCGATACGATAAGTAGAGGTAGGCCTCTAAACATTACCACACTACCCCCCATGTAGTGCCCCAGAATTTATGGAAGTAAATTCTAAAATCATTTAATAATTTTCTGACATTATTAGTAATTAAATGGGCTAATTTGAATTTATTAATCATTAAAAGGCCAATTGTGTTAATTAATTAACCTAACCTATTTAATTAAAATCCAAAAGGTTTTAAGACCAGACCCATTAAATTTGGCCCACATTTTAGAAGGTTATTAAGTCTATCCACGAATTTTTAAAGATAAATACTAATTATATAGATAATTATATGGATAAACGAATAAATGAGTTTTATTAATTTAGAACTCTGCATACGTTGACTGTAACGGTCTATCGCGAGACCGTCACATTCACCTAACGCGCCTGCGTTCGACCATTACACTCTGCAGATTCCGTAAGAAGAAGAACTTGCAAAACCTAATTGGAACGATGTATGAAGACCCTAAGGACTCTTAGAGATTAGGTTTTGATAGATTAAGGACTCTAAACTCGATCTAATCTTCGAACCTTAGTGAAACCCTATAAATAGGACCTAGTTCTAGACTGTGTGACCCTTACTTTTGGGACGTAAAGAATCAAGGTAAGGAGTCATTATCTCAGGTAAGTTCTTTAGAAGTATTTGTTCACAATACTTTAGACTAACTCCTATCCAAATTTCACATCTTTAGGTCAAGAGGTCGTAGAGTTAGAGCCCAAGAAAGTTGCTGAAAAGTCATAGGAAGAAGGGAACTAGGGCTCGGTGTTCAGACCATAATTGGAAGTTTTAAAGTCTAGACAAGAGATAGGTTATCTCATGAACGGTAAAAACAGCTTGATAGGACTAAAAGCCCTCTAGTTCAAGTGATTTTTATGCATTATAGATCATTGATTTCACGATTTACTAGATCTATGCATATCATGCACCTCTTAGCCCTAATTGAGAAATTAAAACATGACCATTCATCTATTCATGGTTACCTATGCATGTAGTTGGCTTTACTTCGTTATCATGTCTAGGGATTCATGGACTTTTGATAAAAGACACGATGTGAATTGATCTCTAGTATTTCATCCTATTTTCGGTTAGCAGATACTCTGACACACCATAGTAGGACCGTCACCTTCATGTAATGGCCTTACGATGAACCGTCACAGTCTCTGTGACATATTAGTTACTCAGTTAACTCTGACACACCTAGGTAGACACGTTACATAACTGTAATGGTTTTTGGCTTGACCGTCACAATCCTGTGACGCCCCACTTCTAGACCGTCAGGCCTCTGTGTTCTGTCAACCCTAAGACAGAATAAGACTTATAAGTATTACTTACTATTAAGCTTAGTTAATTAAGTTTCTACCTGATTATGTGACTTGAAGGTTATTTACTCATTCTTGATAGGTGTTGCATGTTTTAGTGTCTTATTGTTATTTTAAGTTATGTTAATTTCATGAGCCAAATTTTATAGTATTGTATTTTTTAAATCATGAATTCTTATAGGGTGTGTTTGTATTGACGGAGTTTCATCACGATTTTCACATCGATACATGTCTCTCTCTGTCAATAGAGTCATTTCTATAAGTACATGGCACATATTCCGGTATGTTGCCATTAGTTCACACTTTGCACTATAGGAACATATTCTTGGACTTGAGGACCTCTCTATTGGATATTCCTACAATGGACTAGGAAATCTTGTTTCAAGGCCTCTGTAATTCTCCACGAGCCTGGATTCCTACTAGGATGCCGAGTTGGTTGTACCATTAAAGCCCATTAACTAGAATGTACTATCGTTGTTTTCTGATTCTAGTAATGTAACGGCCTTACATTGGACCATCAGGCTCACGTAACGGCCCATTGCATGACCGTCACATTTCTCTGAGTCTATTTTTATCTTTCTGGACTTGGTTCACTGTAACGGCCCACTACTGGTGCGTCACATAATGTAACGGCCCAGTAGATGACCGTCACACAGCTTGTATATGTTAACCCTAGGTTTGACCAAAGGGTTGATTTTCTAAGGTTCTAGATGGACTAATGATAGTCTAGAACTTATCATATTGATCAAGGAACTTAATATGATGAATGAAAAATAAAGAATGTACTGTTATTCTGCCGATTTATTTCCATAAGCATAGCATAGTCTAAGTCATTCTTGATCTCATATATTCAAATTGAAGCGTTCATTCATTGATTTTCATTATTTGGAATTGCTATATTCTTGGCCATACTTTACTAGTACATGCGTGGAAGTAGCTTAATTTATACCTGAAGATGCGATCGAGCGCTGATTGTGTTCAAGGGCTCTATGCTAGTCCCCTCGGCTGATTGCCGGAAACATACTATTTTATAAACCATGGGGTATGATGCGACTGACATCGCATTGCGCTGGGAGTACTATTTCTATAAATAAGTGAAGATCAACTGCACGCTATGACATTATTGTACATGACATTCTTGCTTGATATTCCACAGAAATTCACGAATCTATGTACTCTAAAGAGACTAGTGTGATGAATATGTGGCTTGCTCGTACATTCTTGTTACATTATTGCTCGTGAAAGGCCAAATATCCTGATCATGTTACACTCTTGCTAGTTCATTCTTGATAGTTCTATCTTACATGATTACCTTGTTACTTTGGTTTAATCGCATGATTGATTCGCATTTGCATGACTTTACCTTATTCTCTAGAGCTAAAATATTAATTACTTTAATAGTGCCTTCATGTTGATGTGAAGATACCTACTGGGCAAGTGTGCTCATTACCTATTTTTCAATATTTTTCAGGAGATGGAATTAGTTCGAATTCGAATTCAGGTGATTCAAGTAGCGGGTCCGAGAGCGATTGAATGTTATTATTACAAGAGTGAAGACATAGGAAGTCCATAATGTTTAGATTGAGTCAATGTAATTTTTCCTATTTCTTGAGTCTAGTAGAATGAAAGGTGATTATTGTAAAGGGATACTTTGATCATTTATGAAATAAAGTTGAAGTTAAATAAATTTGTGCAATTGCATTTACGTGTGTGATTGTCTCACGCTCTGGTTGTTCTTGCTTGCAAGAGGCTTACCATGCCGGCTGTTCGCGCTCCCCGAGCATGTCTTCCGCTGTAATAAAGGCTCGGGGCGTGACAGTTAAGTTGGTATCAGAGCCTAAGTCTCAGGACTTAAGGAAAAGAATCATGTCATAGGATAAGTCAAAGGTTTAAGGACCCCTACCTATGAACTAAGGAAAAAATTCCATACCCATGTGAGGATTAGGTAGAGCCCGGGATAAGATAACTAATTAGCTTTAAGATTTATTTTGTTCAGTCCAATTTCATGAGAAATAACAAGTTGTTATTTTACAAATGGCTCATCGCGTAGATTGGGATGGTATGCAACAAACCGTTGTCGGCCTCACTCAGGCATTACAAACTATAGCACAAGGTGGTGCAGGGGCAAGGGCTGGTGACCTACATCGCAACTTTCGGAGTCTAAATCCTCCGCGATTCTATGGATCTTCAAATCCCGATGAAGCAGATGGATCTTCAAATCCCGATGAAGCAGAAAATTTGATCGATGAGATGAATAGGATATTTGATGTTATATAATGCACGGATCAGGAGAAGGTCCGTCTAGCAACATTCCAATTAAATAAAGATGCCCGTACTTGGTGGAAGTCAGTTCCGGCACCTCCGGCCGATGCGCCACGTACATGGGATGGTTTTCTTACTTTATTCCGTTCCAAATATTTCTCCGAGCATGTGAAGGAAAGGAAGGCCATGGAGTTTGCCTCCCTTTGTCAAGGGATGATGTCGGTGGCAGAATATGAGCTGCAGTTTTCAAGACTAGCACCATATGCACCACACCTTATTAGCACGGAATTATTAAAAGCAAATCTATTTATGGACGGGTTACGGCCCGATTTCATTCAGTAACTTGGGACACAGTGTAATACCCCGTAATTAATTAACAAATTTTTATTTGAATTATTACTGTTAAATTAAAATTTTTGGAATTTATTTGGATTTAATTGAATTTATAATGAAAAGAAATGGAAATAAACCCTTAATTTTAAATAAAAATGAAATGAAATTAACATGAAATGCAAACCTAATGAAAATGAAATTTTAGGTGAAATGAAACCTAAATGAAATAGGGTTTGGAATGAAATAGAAATGAAATTAGTGAATTTGAAATTTGAATTTCGAATCTATTATTTTATTATTCGATGAATAGTGAATGAATAGTGAAGTGAAATTCGTTAACCTTATTAAAATCCCAAAAAACAATAATTAGGTAGAAGACCATTCGATTAGAAATTTTATCTTCTATGGCTAAGCCTAATAAAATCATTAACTAGGCCTAATCAGTGGATTAAGTCCAATTTTCACACTTACCTACCCAATAGTGAACGCAATAGTAAACCTTACCTTAAAACATCAAATTAGAACTTAATACTCAACCAAATGAGCTCAAATCGGTGGCAAATGAAAGGCCACAATCTAAGATCAAAAGCCCTCTATCAATCGAGCAAAACCCTAACCCTAGCATGTGGTGGCGGCCGAGTTTTGTTGAAGTCAAACATTCCGGCGCCGTTTTCAAACACCTAACTTGTGTCGTCGATTTCTCCCAGCTCCGAAGGCTCCAGAAGGTGTATGACCTATAGAAAGAAATCTCTTCGTGTCTATTTTCATTTGGTGGCTGTGGTGTTCGCATTAGAGTTCGATCCAAGGAGATCTTGGTCGATTAGTGGAGGTGGGTCGGCAGCCATCGTCCTCCTTCGTCTCCTCTTTGTTCCTTCGATTGAGGTAGGTTTTCTTGATCAAAATCTACACATGAATACATCAAATTGTTCCTCTCGACGAGCTCTTTCCAATAGTAGTAAAAGCCCTAAATTTTATTAGGTATCGGGGAGATATCGAGGTTTTTGTGAAGTGCTGTCTGGTTCGTTCTTCATTCTAGGTTCTTCATTTCACTCTTCGATTGAGGTAGGTTATAACAGCCAAACTCTAATTAATATACATGGATGTAATCAGCAGCATGTTAGCTTTCATTTGATGTAGAAAGCCCTAAATTTTATTGAGCATGTTTAGAGAATTATGGATCGGAGTAAGAGCATGTCTAGACTTGCTTTTCGATGTGTTCTTTTAAGCCAAAACATGATTTCGTGTTGATTTTGAGTTGTTAATCTAGATCCCCATATAGTATATTATATATGGTTGGAATCAGCATTAAGTTAGCTTTCTTTTGATATATAAAGCCCCAATTTTTATAGACCATGCTAGGAGTATTTCGTGTTTGAGTAGAAGCATGCTAAGAACTAGGTTTTCTAGTGTTCACCATAGATAAGTTGTGATTTCAATTGATTTCCGTTGAATTTCATGTTCCAAATCCTTGTATTATGACCCTAGTATGCCCATCAAGGACCTAGGGGCATGGGGTTAATATCTCAACCCATTTAGACCCCAAATGGGTGAGATTTTCCATTTTACGGAACTCCTGTTCGCTTCTGCGAACCCAGGGGTCGACCCATACACAGACAAGGTATGTTTTTTTAGGGGTCGACCCATTGGGTCGACCCATACCACAGATAGGAGTCTGTTTTGTGCAGGGGTCGACGCAATGGGTCGATCCATACACAGGCAGACCCTTGGATTTCCCAGGGGTCGACCCAATGGGTCGACCCATGCCCGTGGATTTCTAGGGGGTCGACCCAATGGGTCGACCCATGTGCCGTGTGACCCGGTAATGTGGTTTTTCGATCCGAGGATCGATCCAGACCATTAGGGGATCGACCCATTCAACCTAGTCCAATTGAAAACTATATTTTTGAGGAATCAGTGACCCATACTTGTAACCTTATGATTTCAATTTACCATGGTCCTTACATTCAATCATAGTGTAAAAACATGCTGTTTACCATCTCCATTTCAACGCATATAATTGTTAAATAGAAACCCACATAATTAGTGGTTAATTGTGTAACTAAATTTCTGTTAATGCATGCTATTTCACTCCTGTGCGAGCTTGTTCTTTACCTTACCATCTTGAAGCATCGTCTTGGCAAATTGGCTTAATGCAAATGATAATCGATAATCATTGATATATTAACATGGTAATTAGGATTAAAACTAATTGTTTAGATTGCTGGACAGCCACCTTACTCCGGTTGAACAGCAGCCAACGTGTGACCGCATATCTGTAATACGGCCCAGTAAGGACCGTATATCTTATGCATGGGTCTTAATGTCTTATGGACATGCGCGGCCCATTACTTAGCGTTCATACTTTCGAACGGCTCACTGTCAGTCATTCTTTCTTGACCTCGTGGACTGAGTTTTGATCCAATTCTTGAATGCGGCATAGAAGTGACCGTATAACCGAGTTTTTGTTTTAGTGAATCCAAGGACAAGTTAGTCCTTAAATCTCATGCTTGTGACAGTAATTCCTTTGATTAATTGGCCATTAAACTTGATTGAATGTCTAGATAACGTGGGATCTTGGATCCAATAAATCAATGCCAACGCATCATAAGGGCCCGGTCTGGTCCTGGGGAGAGCGCCCGAAAAGTACTTGTGCCCATGGGAGTTTGTAATGATATGGTGAGGCATTGCACCGAGTGCATGACTAGTGTGACGTCTATGACATAAATGAAAATTCTTGTTACTTGTTACTTGATCGTGCTTGAATTGATGTTTAAAATACTTGCTTGTAGGCCAATTCTCAATTACAATCTCCTGTTGTAAATTCTTGTCTTGTACTTGTTATCTTGTTATTTCTTGTCATCATTATATTTATTGACCTTGCAAGATCTTTGTATTACGCTGTTTTATTGTATCGTCTTTTATTTAGCATGGCATATGAAAAATGTAATTAACTTGTTAATCACGCAAACTTGCCTGTTATTTCCTACTGAGCGTCAGCTCATAGTTGCCGTTTCCCCCCCTTTTCCAGGCTTTTCAGGTGATGATGCGCATACCGATGGGGAAGGGCAGGAGTGATACCTTTTGAGTGTGCTTGTTAGTAGATGCCGTGTTGGCATGGTTGTTTACCTCTAGTTATTTCCTTAGAGTTGTGTTAGCACTTTATTACTTTTGGAGTCAGTTATTGTATTAGAATTCAGATTGGAAGTCATGTTTGATCGTATATTAGCAGTGTTGGTTATTGTAATAAATTTGGAATCATCTTGATCAATAGAGTTATTTCTTTCCTTAGCACTTGTGTAATTGATTAGTTTAGCATATTTATTGTCATTTCTAGCTAGTTTCTAACTGTACGTCCCGATATTCTGCGTCGGGGCGTGACACACAGAATATCCGCACTTATGCGGAGATGGTTCAGAGGGCATATCTATGCGAGAGGACCTTAGAGAAGGTCGAAAAGTTGAAAGGAAAAGGAGAATAATCTAGCCGACGATCTAATCGGCATTATAAGAAAGAGAAGTTTAGCATCACGGAACCACACAAAAGCCGTGACAGCAAGAAATGATCAAGGAGCGGGAACGGTGGAAGTTCTCAGAAGAATAATAAAAAGGTTAAGGAAGAGAAGGAGCAAGTTTCCTCGGCATGCACTTTTTGCTAGAAATTCGGCCACTCGGTTGAAGAATGCTGGAAGCGCCTCGGTGCTTGTTTACGTTGTGGAAGTAGAGAGCATCGTGTGCCAGATTGCCCCCTTATGAAAGATCAATCAGCTAATGGAGGACGTAGGAGGCAGGCTCGCCTCAATGCTGTTATAGATGAAGAAGAAACACCCAGGGATCCAAATGATGGGCTTATGGAAGGTACTCTTCAAATATATTCTCATCCTGCTATTCGATACTGGTGCTTCTCATTCCTTTATCTCTGCCACTTTTGCAAAAACTTTACCAATTGCATCAGTTTCCCTACCTACAGATCTTGCTATTACTACACCTTTAGGACCTAGAACTCAGCTTACCAAGCATTATCCTGATTGCAAGGTAGTGGTATAAGGACACAATCTCCCCGTAAACTTAGTATGCCTTGATATGAAGGGTTATGATGCCATTTTAGGGGTTGATTGGCTTGTAAACCATGATGTTAATATCAATTGCCGAAATAGGATTATATCTTTTCAAAAGTCCGGTCTTCCAAGATTTTCTTTTCTTGACATCAAATACAAGAAGCATCCTACTATTATATCATCTCTTCACGCTTGCAAACTTATCTCGCAAGGATGTGAAGCTTTTCTTGCTTCAGTCATTATTACCGAATCTAAGGAAATTGTCCCAGCAAACATTCCTATTGCAAATGAATTCCCAGACGTGTTCCCATCTGAACTACCTAGTTTACCACCTGAGAGGGAAGTCAACTTCACTATTGAGCTCATTATAGGTGCAGCACCTGTTTCTATAGCTCCTTACAGGATGTCCCCCATGGAACTTAAGGAATTGAAAAGGTAGTTACAGGAATTACTAGACAAAGGTTTTATCAGACCTAGCACATCCCCTTGGGGTGCGCCTGTTCTATTTGTCAAGAAGATGGATGGTTCTCTCAGGTTATGTATTGACTACCAGCGATTGAATCAACTTACAATCAAGAACAAATATCCATTGCCGCGTTTTGACAAATTCTTCGATCAGCTTTCAGGAGCAGAATATTTTTCTAAGATTGACCTCAGGTCAGGTTATCATAAGCTTAGAATCAAAGAAGAGGACATTTATAAATCGGCTTTTCGAAGTCGTTACGGCCACTATGAATTCGTGGTGATTCCATTCGGGTTAACTAATGCCCCAACAGCATTTATGCAACTTATGAACAGTGTCTGCCAGCCATATTTAGACCAGTTCATCGTCGTCTTCATCGATGATATCCTGATATACTCCAAGACAAAGAAGAACATGAAGAACATCTAAGGATAGCTTTGCAAACACTTAGAGAACACAAACTTTATGCCAAACACAATAAGTGTGAATTCTGGTTTAAGGAAGTCTCATTCCCAGGCTACATTATCTCAAAAGAAGGTATTGTTGTGGATCCTTCTAAAGTAGAAGCTGTCAGGAATTGGAGTCGGCCAATGACTGTATCTGAAGTAAGAAGCTTTTTGGGTTTAGCTGGTTATTATAGAAGATTCATAAAGGACTTCTCAAAGATCACCGTTCCTTTAACTAGACTTACTAGAAAAGAAAATCCTTTTGTCTGGTCGAAGGACTGTGAAAAGAGTTTTCAAAGTCTTAATAATCATCTTACAATAGCCCCTATTTTGTCACTACCAATAGAGGGTGGTGGATTTGAAGTGTATACAGATGCATCTGGAATTGGCTTAGGATGTGTCCTTATGCAGAATGGAAAGGTGATTTGCTACTCTTTTAGACAATTGAAACGTCACGAAGAAAATTATCCTGTACATGATTTGGAATTGGCAGCTGTTATTTTCGCCTTGAAAATTTGACGTCATTATCTTATGGAGAAAAGTTTACGATCTACTCAGACCACAAGAGCTTGAAATATTTATTCTCTCAAAAAGAGCTTAACATGAGGCAAAGGAGGTGGTTAGAACATCTCAAGGACTTTGATTTTGCTATTCAATATCATTTTGGCAAGGCAAATCCTGTAGCAGATGCACTCAGCAAAAAATAAATGGGTATGTTATCAAGTCTCATGATTAGTGTAACTAACCTTATTCCTCAATTTGCTCAGTTGAATTTAGATGTTGACATTAAGGAAGAAGATTGCTTCATAGCGAATATCCGAGCTCAACCTACATTGATAGAAGATTTGGCCAAGTTACAAGAGGATGATCCAGTTTTACTGGAAATTAAGGCTAATATTGAACAAAGACCGGATTTTGCTATTTCTGAGGATGGAATATTGCTATTCAAGGGCCGAATGTGTACACTGAATCATGAGGATACAAAGAAATTGATCTTAGAAGAAGCACATAAATCAAAGTACACCATTCATGCAGGAGGAACAAAAATGTATCAAGATCTCAAAAGAAACTTTTGGTGGCCCAATATGAAGAGGGAAGTAGCTGACTTCGTGTCTCGATGTCTCACATGTCAACAAGTGAAGGAGGAACATTTCAGACCTGCAGGTAAATTGCATCCCTTAAATATTCCCGAATGGAAATGGGAGAGCGTAGAAATGGATTTCATCATGGGATTACCTAAGACAAGGGGTGGACACGATGGCATATGGGTAATCATAGATCGATTGACTAAATCTGTACATTTCATACCAATAAAAAGTCGATGGCATGTTGATATTTTAGCAGCACTATACATAAAGGAAATTGTCAAATTACATGGTGTCCCCGTCACTATTGTATCAGATAGAGATCCTCGATTCACATCACAGTTCTGGAAAGGTCTACAACATTCACTAGGGACCAGATTGAATTTTAGCACAGCCTTTCATCTACAAACTGATGGTCAAACGGAAAGAACAAATCAGGTGGTAGAAGACATGCTCAGGACTTGTGTCATTGATTTTGGAGGAAGTTGGCATGATCACTTGCCTCTGGTGGAATTTCAATATAATAACAGCTATCAAGCAAGCATACAAATGGCACCTTTTGAAGCTCTATAGGGGAAAAATTGTCGATCATCAATATGTTGGAATGAAATAGAGGAAAGGCAATTTCTAGGCCCCGATATTATAAGGGATTCTACAAAGAAAATAAAACTCATCTAGGAAAGAATGAAGATGGCACAAGATAGGCAGAAATCTTATTCTGACAATTGAAGACGCGACTTGGAGTTTCAAGTAGGAGATCACGTGTACTTGAAGGTTTCTCCAGGTCGTGGTATTCGAAGATTTGGCATTAAAGGAAAGCTAACTCCTAGATTCATTGGCCCATTTAAAATTCTCGAGAGGATCGGTTAAGTGGCTTAAAGATTAGATTTACCTCCACAATTGGCAGGAGTTCATGACGTATTTCACATCTCTATGTTAAAGAAGTATGTATATGATCATGACTACATTATCAATTATGACATTCTGGAGATTCAGAAGGACTTGACATATGAACAAACACCAATAAAGATTCTGGAACGAGAAGTGCGTCAACTCAGAAATAAGGTTATCCCTATGGTCAAGATTTAATGGAAGAAAACATGGCCATATGAAGCAACATGGGAAACCGAAGCAGCCATGAGAAAAAGATTTCTAGAATTATTTAACTATAAGTACACTCTCCACAATCCATGTATTGAATTTGGGGACCAAATTCTTCTAAGTGGGGGAGGGTGTAGTGCCCCAGAATTTATGGAAGTAAATTCTAAAATTATTTATTAATTTTTGACATTATTAGTAATTAAATGGGATAATTTGAATTTATTAATCATTAAAAGGGCAATTGTGTTAATTAATTAACATAACCCATTTAATTAAAATCCAAAAGGTTTTAAGACCAGGCCCATTAAAGTTGGCCCACATTCTAGAAGGTTATTAAGCCTATCCACGAATTTTTAAAGATAAATACTAATTATATAGATAATTATATGGATAAACGAATAAATGAGTTTTATTAATTTAGAACTCTACATATGTTGTCTGTAACAGTCTATCGCGAGACCATCACATTCACCTAACGCGCCTGCGTTCAACCGTTACACTCTGCAGATTCCGTAAGAAGAAGAACTTGCAAAAAGATTGGAACTTGATGTTCCTATCCACAAGAGACCTAATTGGAACGATGTGTAAAGACCCTAAGGACTCTTAGAGATTATGTTTTGATAGATTAAGGACTAAACTCGATCTAATCTTCGAACCTTAGTGAAGCCCTATAAATAGGACCTAGTTCTGGACTGTGCGACCCTTACTTTTGGGACGTAAAGAATCAAGGTAAGGAGTCATTATTTCAGGTAAGTTCTTTAGAAGTATTTGTTCACAATACTTTAGACTAACTCCTCTCCAAATTTCACATCTTTAGGTCAAGAGGTCGTGGAGTTAGAGCTCAAGAAAGTTGCTGAAAAGTCACAGGATGAAGGGAACTAGGGCTCGGTGTTTAGACCATAATTGGAAGTTTTAAAGCCTAGACAAGAGGTAGGTTATCTCATGAACGGTAAAAACAACTTGATAGGACTAAATTCCCTCTGGTTCAAGTGATTTTTATGCATTATAGATCATTGATTTCATGATTTACTAGATCTATGCATATCATGCACCTCTTAGCCCTAATTGAGAAATTAAAACATGACCATTCATCTATTCATGGTTACCTATGCATGTAGTTGGCTTTACTTCGTTATCATGTCTAGGGATTCATGGACTTTTGATAAAAGACATGATGTGAATTGATCTATAGTATTTCATCCTATTTTCGGTTAGCAGATACTCTACGCACCATAGTAGGACCGTCACCTTCATGTAACGGTCTTACGATGAACCGTCACAGTCTCTATGGCATATTAGTTACTCAGTTAACTCTGACGCACCTAGGTAGATGTGTTACATAACTGTAACGATTTTTGACTTGACCGTCACAATCCTGTGACGCCCCACTTCTAGACCGTCAGGCCTCTATGTTCTGTCAACCCTAAGACAGAGTAAGACTTATCAGTATTACTTACTATTAAGCTTAGTTAATTAAGTTTTTACCTGATTATGTGACTTGAAGGTTATTTACTCATTCATGATAGGTATTGCATGTTTTAGTGTCTTATTGTTATTTTAAGTTATGTTAATTTCATGAGCCAAATTCTACAGTATTGTATTTTTTAAATCATGAATTCTTAAAGGGTGTGTTTGTATTGACGGAGTTTCATCACGATTTTTACATCGATACATGTCTCTCTCTGTCAATAGAGTCATTTCTATAAGTACATGGCACATATTCCGGTATGTTATCATTAGTTCACACTTTGCACTATAGGAACATATTCTTAGACTTGAGGACCTCTCTATTGGATATTCCTTCCAATGGACTAGGAAATCTTGTTTCAAGGTCTCTGTCATTCTCCGCGAGCCTGGGATTCCCACTAGGACGTCGAGTTGGTTGTACCATTAAAGCCCATTAACTAGAATGCACTATCGTTGTTTTCTGATTCTAGTAATGTAACGGCCTTACATTGGAACGTCAGGCTCACGTATCGGCCCATTACATGACCGTCACATTTCTCTGAGTCTATTTTTGTCTTTCTGGACTCGGATCACTGTAATGGCCCACTATTGACGTGTCACATAATGTAACGGCCCAGTAGATGATCGTCACACAGCTTGTATATGTTACCCCTAGGTTTGACCAAAGGGTTGATTTTCTAAGGTTCTAGATGGACTAATGATAGTCTAGAACTTATCATATTGATCAAGGAACTTAATATGATGAATGAAAAATAAAGAATGTACTGTTATACTGCCGATTTGATTCCATAAGCATAGCATAGTCTAAGTCATTCTTGATCTCATATATTCAAATTGAAACGTTCTTTCATTGATTTTCATTATTTGGAATTGCTATATTCTTGGCCATACTTTACTGGTACATGTGTGGAAGTAGCTTAATTTATACCTGAGGATGCGATCAAGCACTGATTGTGTTCAAGGGCTCTATGTTAGTCCCCTCGACTGATTGCCGAAACATACTATTTTATAAACCATGGGGTATGATGCTACTGGCGTCGCATTGCGCTGGGAGTACTATTTCTATAAATAAGTGAAGATCCACGGCATGCTATGACATTCTTGTACATGACATTCTTGCTTGATATTTCACATAAATTCATGAAACTATGTACTCAAAAGAGACAAGTGTGATGAATATGTGGCTTGCTCGTACATTCTTGTTACATTATTACTCGTGAAAGGCCAAATATCCTAATCATGTTACATTCTTGCTAGTTCATTCTTGATAGTTCTATCTTACATGATTACCTTGTTACTTTGGTTTAATCGCATGATTGATTCGCATTTGCATGATTTTACCTTGTTCTCTAGAGCTAAAATGTTAATTACTTTAATAGTGCCTTCATGTTGATGCGAAGATATCTACTGGGCAAGTGTGCTCATTACCTATTTTCTAATATTTTTCAGGAGATGAAATAGTTCGAATTCGGATTTGGGTGATTCAAGTAGCGGGTCCGAGAGCGATTGAATGTTATTATTACAAGAGTGAAGACATAGGAAGTCCATAATGTTTAGATTGAGTCAATATAATTTTTCCTATTTCTTGAGTCTAGTAGAATGAAAGGTGATTATTGTAAAGGGATACTTTGATCATTTATGAAATAAAGTTGAAGTTGAATAAATTTGTGCAATTGCATTTACGTGTGTGATTGTCTCGCGCTCTGGTTGTTCTTGCTTGCAAGAGGCTTACCATGCCGGCTGTTCGCGCTCCCCGAGCTAGTCTTCCACTGTAATAAAGGCTCGGGGCGTGACACCCCATTAGTTCCTATTGTTATTAAGGTGTTTCTAACTTGTATTAGGAGGATTTATGAGTCTTTTCCCCACCCCTTGAGTTGCATTTATAAGAGTTACAATTTTGTGAGAGGATTAACCCTAATGCTCATTCGTTCATTCTTGTAGGTCAAGAAAAGAGGGAAAACATGGTGGTGCTCTTGCAAGGTGGTTTTCATCTACTTCCATGGAGATTTGGAGCTCGTGGTAGAAGAATAAAAGAAGCATCTCGAAGAGAGGAACGCGAGGACGCCAAAATCGCCATCATCCGACATCAAACCAAGAAGAGTCGGAGATTCAATTGAAGGGGGAGCCTTGTGCTTGTTGAATCTTTCTTGTTTTAGTCTTTAGCACATGTTTTTGGCTTAGAGCATTCATTTGTTAGCTTGTTACAAACTTATAAATGATTTTCTGTGTGTGGGTTCGGAAAACTGATTTCTCCGAGTGATTTGAGTTGACGCTTGTGCGTCGTTTGGTGCGGAGCATATCCGCGTGTGTGTTGGGATTTTTGTCTCGTGTGTGTGTGCTACTTTTGTAGCGTGTTTGTGTTGGAGTTTTTATCCCGTGTGTGTGGGGAGAAATCCCTGTGTTTGCTGCATTTGCAGCGTGTAGAGAAAGCCTTAGCGGTTTGGTAAGGGGTGGACGTAGGGATCCCGTCGCGGTCCTGAACCACCTTAAAAATCCTCATCTCATGTGGTTTGAATTGTGTGATTGTATGGTTAGCTTGTTATACTTATTTGTGTGATCATGTGTGAACGGAGAGAGTGAGAGAATCTAGTTAACTTGTGTAGCATTAAATTCCTCTATCTTATCGATCTTGTTAATTCCGCTGTGCGCTAGTTTGTATTTTTAATTAGACATAGTTTTTAGTAGAAGGATCTATTCACCCCCCCTCTAGATCTGTGTTCCTGCACGACGGGACCCAACAATTGGTATCAGAGCGAGGCTCTGCTGACCTTAGATCTGACGATCTACCGAGTGATCCTAGTGCATTCTACAATCATGAATTTTTCTGTTGAGCACATGTCGATGAATTGCCTTCCTATTCTTAATGATTCTGATTTTACTTCATGGATAGGTAAAATGTGTGGACTGATCAATTCAGTTAATCCTAATCTTTGAAAATTGATTTATGATGGTCCTCACATATTGCCTCTAGATGAGACCAAGTGGTCTAGTCAAGATAACTTGAAGAACTATGAAAATGTCATTGTCTTAAGTTTATTGAAAAGTGCCATTGATACTCATATGTTTCCATTTGTTTCATCTTGTAGAACGGCAAAGGAGCTTATGGATCAGTTGATCAAAGCTCAAGAGATGGAAGGACAAAATTATCTCATGGCCGACAATGATGATCAACTCAATGAAGAAAATTATGATGAGGTAAATTCTGATTCCGAAGAACTCTCTATTGAGGAATGGCAAATGACATATGTTGAACTGTATGATAAATACAAGAAACTCAAATCTGAAAATAAAACCTTGAAAAGGAAGATTAATGAGAATGTGCATGATAATCCTTCCTGTGAAAATTACAAAACTTTGGAGTCAAAGATTGAGAACCTAGAATATGAAAAAGAACTTCTAGAATCTAAAGTTGAATTATTTTCAGATGAGATGTCTTGTATGAATGAGGAGCTTGAGATGTTTAGAAAATCTAATATTACTCTTAAATTGATACTGATTCCCATGATTTGCTTGATCAAAATAAACACTTGTTGTCTAAGATTTCATTACTTGAAGAAACAGAAAAATGTCTTAGAAACAAGTTAGCTTCTTTGTCTGATGATGATAAGTTGTTTGAGAAATTACTTGATTCTAAATTGATAACAAGAGCATCATGGATGAAAATGAAGATGTTAAAAAGAAAAATGGTGCTATGTTAATTCAGAATTCCTTGCTAGAGGGAAGATTGAGATGCTTTGATAAGCTTGAAAAAGAAATCTCATTATTGAAACATGATAATGAACAGTTGCTTACTAAGATCTCAAAGCATGTTGAAACTGAAAAGGTTCTCGAAAAACTTGCTGAAAAACTCCATTGCACAAATCTGAAAATAAAAATCTCATGTAAGAAAATGAAAAACTCACTTCAAAGAATTGTTTGCTTGACGATAAAATCCTTGCATGTGAAAAAGAGATCAACAACTTGAAGCTTGATTTGTCTAGATTTGTCAAAGGGAAGGAGAACTTAGACATATTGCTAGGTGTTAAAGTGAACTTTCTGAAAGAGGGTCTTGGTTACATCCCGGTCAACAAAAAATCTTTTGAATCAAAAATGAAAACCTCTTTTGTTCATACCTCCGACATTCCTAGCACCTCCAAAACACCTCCTCCCGTTACTCAAGTGAAAATATCTGAAAATAGTTTTGATAAAAAGAAAATCTCAACAAAAAGTCTTCCATGTCAAATAGATCTCAAAAATTAAAGTTGAATGTTGAATGCTTCTACTGTGGCATGTTTGGTCATAAATGAATGATTGTGCTGTCTTGAAATAGATGATCAAAATGCATGCAAAGATAAATCTTCCTTCAAAAGAAAGAAAAATGTCTCATGCTTTTATTATCACAAACTTAGCCATGTCATGGATGATTACTTGTGAAACAAAATGATGATTATCGTGCCATGAATGCTAAGTTTAACTTTCAAAGAAAATTTAGAAATGAGCATGCTTCTCATGCTAAAAGGTTTACATCCCATAAGAAAAATTCATTCATGAATACTCATGCAAACAATGGAAGGTCATTCCATAGAACCGAATCTCCATGTTATTTTCATTGTGGCAAATACGAGCATGTTATGAAAGAGTGTTGGTTTTTTAAAACAGAAAATTTCCATGCTTCTTGAATGCATGCTAGGTCTAATTTGTTAAATCTAGACCTTTTGAAAATAGAAGATGGAATGGATTTAAAAATTCCTTTGCTCCTAAAAGGAAGTCTTTTGGTAAAACTGCTTCTCCTCAATGCCTTTATTGTGGAAACCATGGACACGTTATTGAGGATTGCAGAATCATGAAAAGTGATGACAATGTGGTAATGAAAAGGTCAAAGAAAACTTTTGGAAGAAATGCTTCTAACATCCAAGGACCCAAGAAGGCTTGGGTGCCAAAATCCGACAAATGAGTCGGTTGTGATGAAGGTGTGGCTTGAGGTAAATAAAGAATAAAAGGGGTTCCAGTAAAATAGAACAAGGCACATTTATATGGTAAAACCCCAACTTCACTCCTTCACTGTCAAACTTGATGATTTTGATGTTTTGGAATGAGATCTTGGTGTGTTCTCATGTTATGTTCTAAATTCTTCACAAGTCATACATGTCTTTATTAAATGAATATTTGGTATATCAAATGGTGATGTGTGAAATGACCGATTAAGTCTGTTAGGAAGCCATCACTATGCGTGAGGTGATCTAATGATCAATGCTCTCTGCCTTGTACCAAAATTCTGAAATTGAATAGTTTGGCTCATGAGGAATCATGTGCTTTGAATGAATTGAATTTGCCTTTGAACTGCAATATCTTTTAAACTAAATCTAAAAAATTCTCTTGTTTCAAAAAGGTAAAATTTTTGAACTGTGAAATTCTTCAATCATATGCAACAATTGGTATTGAAATGTGGAAACATGTCTTTTGAAGGAAATCAATTTGCCTTGAAATTTTGAAATACCATGTGCATTCAAATTGATTCTGAAATTCATTCTTGCTTCTAGAAGGCAAAATTTCTGAAATGCAGAATTGTTCCTTTGACAGATATTGTTTCTGAACTTGATCTGTCGTTCTTGTATTCTACTATGATGAACATGTCTCATTGGTTGAATGAATCTGAAAATTTTGAGGAACAAGCATGATGTCTTTGCCTAGTGAATACTTTTCAATATGAAATGTGTGAGCATCTGAGTGTAATTGAGTATCTGGTATATCAAATGGTGTGTAGTGGAAAGGTGGATTATGTCCACCTAGAAGCGCTCACTATGTGTGAGTTGGGTTTTCGAACATTCACCTCCATCTCGTACCGGAACCTGTAAAATCTGTTTGATTTGTAGATGATACTCTAAGCTTTTGAAATGTTATTAAAATCTATTTTTGAACATTTCTAAAAATAATTTGGGTGCACTGTTTGATTTTGATCATTTGTGTACCTTTGTTCAAAAAGGGTAAGTTTTGAAAAATGGTTGCTGCTCATCATTTGAATATGTATGTCTCCTTGTGCAATCTGTCATGATGTTCTAAAAATTAAAAAAAATTTGCATCCTGCATTGCATTCTCATGCTTTTATAAGTTACATGCATTAGAAACTTCATAAGGTGCATTTAGATCATTCATATGAAAAATTGAAAACTTGCATCTTGCACCACGTTAAATTTTGCAATGCATTTAGAACTTTTAAATAAAAATCTGACATTCTACATCGCATTGGCATCTTTACATATCATTCACATACTATGCATATAAAATGACAAAAAGATGCATATTGCATATTCATGCATATAGAGCATATGCATATATTTCATTATAATCGCATATCTTGACTCATGAATAGTTCATGAATCCTTGCATGCTTGTAAGTATTTACACTATGAAACCATTTCTTGATCTTTCTAAGGCCTTACCTCCTTGCTAAACAGCAATGCAGTGACTTTATTCATATGTGATACATGTCATATATTAAGGGGGAGGATTTGACTCCGACTGTGCATACATTTAAGGGGAGTCATAGCCATGTCTTGTCGAATTCATGTTATTCATGCAAAATAAAAATTTACCCCCACACTCTTGCACACAACGAATTTAATGACTTTACTTGATAAGGATTTAAGAAATTCCTTCCAACACTTTAAAGGGAACTTGAATCTCTACATGGGCATTAAAGAGTAATCATGAGGAAAAAGCTGCCTACCCCACAAAAATTCAATAAGTGGTATGTGGATCCGAGTAACCGGGAATCCCCCCTGAAACAAAGGAGAAAACTCGTGTCGAAAGGAGAAACAAAAATCCATATGTGTGACGAATCAAAGTAGTTGGGAATCCCCATTGAGACATATGAGGAAACTCGCGCTGAAAGGTGAAGTCTATTAAAAGAAACAAAATAGGGGTTGTGCGAAGTTACCGATAGTCGAGAATCTAAAGTGAAAATGTAGAGAGGAGATTACCTTCTAGTGTTCTTTAGAAAATTTAAAATCCATATGTTTTGAAGCTCATTAGTCATTGCCTCACATTTCACGTGGGCATTTTTGTGATGTATGTATTTTATGAATTTACCTACATTCATGGTTTATGCAGTACTCCTAGTTGTGTATGCACAAATCTCTTAATTATGTTTCATACCTTACATTCTTGAATTTGATTCACATGCTCTGTTGTTAACCCGTGCCTCTTATAGGGGGAGTTACTATATGTACTATATGTGTGCATGACGATTGTGCTTGTGTGCTTGCATGTTCATGCATTCCCCTTGAGTCTAATTCTGAGCATAAACCTTACTTTTGAAGGATAGAAGTCATCATATGCATAGCTTCATATCTTGTATGATTGACATTCACATAGTGCATATTCATTGCATTTGAAAGATGACGCTCATTGTGTGCATATTTGCATATTTGACATTTTCAGCATGCATATAGTTCATTCATGATATCATCTTGAATAAATCCATACTTTCCAACAATTGGCATAGTTCATTTTGAAATGCATATTTTGAACACTTCATGTTGCATAAATGCCAAAATGAGTTCAACTACCAATAGAATCCTATCTTCGAGGCTCTCTCTTCGAGAATTGAAATTACCTATGTTTGTGCCTCTATCTTGATCAACATTTGGTATCATATCTTTGAGCCCCTACTTAGCATCCATTGGTATTTAGATTAGAATCATATCCTTTGGCCTAACATGTTCATTTCATGTCACATAACCCCCTGTCTTTTTGTAGATGACAAAAAGGGGGAGAATGTTTGGTGTGTGCTCAATACTTTATGAATGATGTTATCTTGGGGAGAATGGGAGAATTGGTGTATGCTCAATGTTTACAAAATCTGTATTATCACACACATCGTTTTGTCATCATCAAAAAGGGGGAGATTATTGCATCCCCTAGTTCGTGTTTGGTTTCAATGATATCAAAACGATTGTGTTTGTGTGTGTATGTGTTTCATTGAGCAACATGTTTTATATCTTGATTTGATAAGTTGAAAGATGGAGTCAATGCTCACTCTTGAAAGTCATGTGAACCCTTGGTGTTTAAGGAACTAATGTTATATTTATGTTGGTTTGTAGGAACACAAATTCATGGCTCATACTTGGAATCTAAAGAAGTCCATCAATGAAGATCTTCTTCTAAAAGGGAGTTAACTCTGTTCACATTTGAAAGTCATATGAATGATTTGTATTTAAGGATCTCATTCCTTGAATATTTTGATTTGCAGGATAAAATTTCATGATTCATGTTTGGAACTCAAAGGAGTGCATCAATGAAGATCTTATTGAAAAAGGGAGTTGACTCACACATTGCATTGCGTTGATTCTTCTATACTTTATGCATTCCATCAAATAACTTTTTAAAGTCTTGGTTGGGTATTTTCATACGTTTTCCTCATAAGATTTTTAGGCTTGAAATATCCCCAACCTTATAACTTAAAATTTGATGGATGTGATTTTAATGATGCTTACTCATTTCTTGGACTCATGATAATCTAAATTTGGGAAGTTTATATCAATGCTCCTTGTGAAACAATGCTTCATGAATGTTAGTTTTTGTCAATAAGAATGCCATTTGAATGAATGTGTTCCCATACTTTTTACATGCTTTGCATTTGGCATGATTGTTAACATTTGGGTATTGAAGTATTTTGGTGTTGAAATTATGAAAGATACAAGAAAGTGATTGAACGGTTGAGCTCCCATGTTTTTATATTTGGTTGATTGATAGATTCATGTTCATCATATCAAAACCTTGTCATTTGGTGGAAGTGTTTTTGTTGGTTATGAATGGAAAGCCAATTACATGCTTGAATGGGTTCAATGATGTATTTTGATGAGAACAAGTTCTAAGTATTAATGCTTGATTGCATGGTTGTGGAGAGTTGAATATGAGCCTCATCATGTTGCTAGTATATTTCATTGAGCTTCATTTGATATGAGTGAAAGAATTTCAAGAAGATGGATTGTGTGAAAATAGCATGTTTGGGTTCCTCATAGAAGCATGATAATTTCATATCCTTGTTTTAGACAACACAAGATGGTGTGCATGGTTTGGTTGAAATGCTAACTTGATACATTCTTGTTTTGAACTCACATTTTCACGATTGAGATCATAGCATTTGAGATGATGGTGTTCCGGGTTGATTTGCATCCCATATTGTGTTTATTCATTCAAGAAATGCTAGTTTCAAGAGAGAGGTTCATTTGATTTTCAAATCCATAGTAATTTGAGTTTTATATGGTTTTGTAGGTTCAAACCATCCAAATCAATCATCCGGAATCAAGGGACAATGGTCACATTTATTCCATTGGTTTTGCATAGCTTAAAAGGGCTAAAAATAGTTTTTCTATCATTTACCTGCATGGGTCGACCCCATGGGTCGACCCTCAGTGTTTCTGTTCAAGACAGAAACCAATTTTTGAACCCTGCTTGCAGGGGTCGACCCCTGGGGTCGACCCCCCCTGCAAGGGTTGACCCCTGTGGTCTGGGTGGGTTTTTTGCTGTCTGTCCGCCTCTGTAAGCCCGAGGGTCGACCCCAAGGGTCGACCCTTCCAGAACGGAATTTCTGGAAGAGTTTAAAACATTATGAAAATCTCTCTAAACATTACCACACTACCCCCCATTAGTTTATATTGTTATTAAGGTGTTTCTAACATGTATTGAGAGGGTTTTATAAGTCTTTTCTCCATCCCTTGAGTTGCATTTATAAGAGTTACGATTTTGTGAGAGGATTAACCCTAATGCTCATTTGTTCATTCTTGTAGGTGAAGAAAAGAGGGAAAACGTGGTGGTGCTCTTGCAAGGTGGTTTTCATCTACTTCCATGGAGATTTGGAGCTCGTAGTAGAAGAAGAAAAGAATCATCTCGAAGAGAGGAATGCGAGGACGCCAAAATCGCCATCATCCGACATCAAACCAAGAAGAGCCGAAGATCAATTGAAGGGGGAGCCTTGTGCTTGTTGAATCTTTCTTGTTTTAGTCTTTAGCACATGTTTTGGGCTTAGAGCATTCATTTGTTAGCTTGTTACAAACCTATAAATGATTTTCTGTGTGTGGGTTCGGAGAACAGTTTCTCCGAGTGGTTTGAGTTGACGCTTGTGCGTCATTTGGTGCGGAGCATATCCGCGTGTGTGTTGGGGTTTTTGCCTCGTGTGTGTGTGTGCTACTTTTGTAGCATGTTTGTGTTGGGGTTTTTATCCCGTGTGTGTGGGGAGAAATCCCCATGTTTGCTGCATTTGTAGCATGTGGAGAAAGCCTTACCGGTTTGGTAAGTGGTGGACGTAGGTGTAGATACGCAAAAATTGATGCTAAGTTAAGTAAATCTCATGTCACCATGTGACGCCCCAAAGCGGACTTCAATATTGATTTAATATGAAGTTTTTCTATTTTGTTATAAATTAATTATGATTTCTTGTTTTTTTTCTTGGGAAATTGGAATTAACGCCCTGATCAGGGGCGCTATTTCAATTGACGGCATGACCAAGGGCGCCGCTTTTAACAATGGACGACTACCAATACGGGCGTCATTTTCTGGATTTACTGAAAATTCCGAATTTCAAATAAAATGAAAATTGAAGAATTAATGTCGTTCATAAAGGCGTTGATTATTTGACGTCTATCTGGCAGGCGTCAGTTGATAATTTTAAATAAGGAAAGTTATTTGTTTCTATAATTAAATCCAGGAATTGACGACTTGATGGGAGTCGTTATTCTAATTAACGCCTTTGGATGTGTCATCATTTTTAATTGACGCCCTTCATGGGGTCGTCATTTTTAATTCTGTCTCCCTTTCACATGCTTCTTTCCAGTAATGGTTCCTTCCTCATTTTGAGCTTTGTATTCGACTGGGAAGGGAGTTTCTTGATGGAAGATCTTTACCTTGTTTTAATCCTTATTCTCCAAGGATCTTAGCCCTATAAATACCCCTCCTGGGTCTCTTCGCGCGAGGGAACAGAGAGAGATCATCATTAAGAAAGCAGAGCTGCGGACACGAGAGTGAGAAGAAAACAGAAGAAAGCTAATAGAGAGAAAAGAGTTTGTTCTTGATTACAGGTCTTTCTTCGTCCAAGCAAGCTCTTCTTCCGGGCGGTTCTTCATCCTTTCTGAGCTTCATCCTTTGTTGCAGCCTCTTGCATATTGAAGCTTCCTCACCTCTACTGCTGCACGCACAGCAGAGAGGAGCTCTCTCTCTCTTTCTCTTTTGCTTGTTTTGTTGTGTTGTTAGCATTCATATCATCATCTTACGTTTTCTTTTTCTCTAGCTCTTGCTAGACCTCATATCATATTGTTACTTAGCATATTGCATCCATACTTTTCAAACCTTGTTACTCCTCTTAGGGGTTTAAAATCAAAACACACAAGGTGTGTTCATGTTCATGTTCAATTTGATTAATTTCATAATCTTAGAACTTTGATACTACACCCTTTGGCTAATCCACTCTTTTATTTGATTTGTGTGTTCTTGCAAGGTAATCAAGACTAAGAGGCCCCTTCATCGGCCGGCCGGTAGAAGGAGGAAGAAAGGGTTCACAATCTCCCCCGCTCAACACAAGGTACTCGCGATCATCCTTTCTCTTATTTGAGGTAACCCCTCTGGCGATCACATTCTCCTTTAGCATCCCACGCATGCTCTTCCTTTTACCATTTAATTTTTAAGCTTTAGAAATTGAGTTTGGGTTTCATTCCCTATTAAGTGGATTTTTCATAATCTACAAATTGGCGATCACGGTGGGACTTCTTTTATTTTTAGTTTGATTACCCCTCCATTGTGCTCCACGTAGCACCCTCCTATTGACACCCTCGCGTGTCCCTCCTTTGGTACCCTCGGTACCCCTCCATTGTGCTCCACGTAGCACCCTCCCATTGACACCCTCGCGTGTCCCTCCCATTGGTACCCTCGCGTACCTCTCCCTTGTGCTCCACGTAGCACCTTTCCTATTGTGCACCACGTGCACACCTCCCACTGTTTAGGCCATTTTGGAGCCCCATATCATCTGTCATATTATCTGTTTAATGAGAAATCTATTTTCTGTTGACTATCAGGGTTTCGGTTCATTGAGCTGAAATAACGCCCTCGTTGCTGCCGTTATTTTATAATTCACGCCTCTGTCAGAGGCGTCATTTATTCATTAAACGCCTTACCGCAAGGCGCCATTTGCATTATTACTGTTCCTGTCCCCGCTCCCCTATCGCTGTTCATTGGTTTTGACGCCCTAACCCCCGGGCGTCATTTTATAATTGGACGCCTGACAGCAAGGCGTCATTTGCATTATTACTGTTCCTGGTTACTATTCGATGTGATTCACGCCCTTTACAGAGGCGTCTCTTCATCATTTAACGCCTCAACCCAAGGCGTCATTTGCTATCGCACTGCCTGCAGTGACTAGCACCTGTATCCCAGGCGTTATTTATTTATTTGGCGACCCCATCTGAGTCGTCATTTTGTTCTGTGCCCACAGAACTGTTGCTCCTGTCTGTTTATTTGGCTGATATTATCTGATCATCATATCTATTGATTGATATCACATGTTTGCATTCATCTTGGCATACGGTTTGGGAGACCTCCTCTCCCCACACTTGTTAGGAGTTTTCACCCCTCTTGGTGAAGGAAGGACCCTCCATTGAGCATTCCGTCTCTTTGGACCGGAAATTCCTAAGCCAAGCCTCCGTAAGTCCTCGCACCTGTGGATTCCCTCACGGACGCTAGCCAGGTTGTACCATTGAAGTACCCGGAGTATAGTTGACCCATTCGTTGGAAAGGAGAGAAAATCTAGATACCCGGAGATTATACCCAAATTTTCAACCAGGATCCACCTTTGAAAGAAAGTACCTAATATTGAATCCACCCTAATTTCCAAGAGAAATCTTAAAATCTTGCGCTCATTACAACTTGTGTGTTTTTTTTGAAAAGGTGATATCTTTTGGGTTATATCTTATTGCGAGACATTCATCTCTTTCTCCTTAAGTATGAAATTGCATTCAGGTAAAATTCTCAACATGGCCAACTACGGATACACTTATGATGGTAATGAGGAGGGTCATTCTGACCCGTTTTATGAGATTCCCTCTCAAGATTCTGTTTATTATGAGGGCAACTACTATTCTTCCTCCAATCAAGTCCATATGGTGGACACCACCACTACTACTTTGGAGGTTGAGCCTTCTTCCCAGGCCTGACCTACTACCCAGAATACTCCAGGGGACACTTTCTCTTCCCTCAATCTCAATGAAATTCTCAAGGCTATTGCTCAGATGGATGATTCTCAGCGCCAGGCAGCTCAAGCCGCTCTTCTTAAGGGAAAGTTCATCCCGTCGTCTTCTAACCCTCATCAGGCCATGGGTGGCCACTCCGCTAATTCTCCTAATGACCCATCGGTCGTCCCTAGGGTACCCTCGTGCCCATCAACTCCTGTTGTGACTATGCCGGACCAACCGGCAAGTCACTCCATTGTTAGGCCTCAGCAGCCCCTTGGTTCCCAAATTCTAAGAAGGCCTATAACAAACCAACATTCCTTTCATCAGGCCCCAGTCGAGTCTGATAACCATGCTCTGTTATTCCAAAGGATGGCCAAAATGGAGGAACAGCTTAAGAGGGTCACTACACCCAAGGTTGCTCCTGAGATCGTGCTTCCCCCTATGTCGGTTTTCCATCTACCACCATCAGAAATGCCGAATTTCCGGTGATATAATGGCACGGGCAACCCGAACATCCACCTGAAGGATTTTATGTATGAAGCGTCATTTTGGCAAGATAATAAAAATTCATTGGCTTATCTCTTCAGGCGGTCTTTGGATGGCCCTGCACTTGAATGGCTTTATTCCCTGGAGTCGGCCGATGCCGGTGATTTTGATATAGTTCAACGAAAATTCATACATAAGTATAAGGACCGTGTGGGTCCCTCCTTGTCCGTTACAGACCTGGTTGCTGAAAAGATGAAGCCCGAGGAGGACTTCGTTTTATTTGCTGATAGGTGGAGGGCCATGGCCGAAAAATTGAAAGACACATTGTCAGAGACGGAGCAAGTCAAAATGATTATTTCAAATTCTACTCCACAATTCCGTCATATCCTGGCCATGAATAAATTAAGCACTATGGAAGAGCTCTATGAAAGAGCTAGATATATTCATACGCAAATGAAGGATTCACCAATCATGGGCATGTTTGAGCCTAGGCCAAAGGTGATAAAGAGGAATGTTAATATTGGCAATACTGGGGCGACCATTGAAGGTACTGTTACTAACGAGCAGGTGAGCGCGTTTGGCAATTCCACACCCTTCCGCCACCCTCCAAACCAAGGGCCGTCACCACAACAGCCCGCCTTCCATAATCAAGTCCACCAGCCAAATAACAACCCTCCTCAGACCTTATGGCCTCCTCCACCTCCTCAACAACAACCCCACATTGCTCCACCAAATCAAACCCCAAAATATCACCAAGTGCCCCCACCGGCCAATTATGCACCACAACAATTTCAACAAAGAAGACCTTTGGGCCCCCGAAGGGCACAGTACTCCCCTCTTCCCGAAAGCTTATTGGATATCTTTAATGCCCTCATGGCCGCTAACCTGCTCACATTGCCAAAGGAAAGAGCAATATGGCCCCAACATGTCGATACATCCCGGTATTGCGTCTTTCACCGACAACCGGGGCACAATATCAATCATTACTTTCACTTCAAAGATTACATACATGACATGAATGATCAAGGTGATATTGATTGGGATGAAATGAGGAACATCATTGCTTCTCTAAAAGTCCGAAGGCCTCCTCGGCAGCCAACAGCTCAATAGCATCAGCAACAAGGACAACCACAAGCTCCTCAACAACAACAGGTTCCTACTCCCCAACCCAATATGGGGATTGTTAATAATCCGCTATCGGAGCACCCGGCTCCAAATCAACAAGTGAACATTGTCACCTCGATCCGTGAAGTGGGGAGAGGGCAAATTTGGCATAATGACAATGCCTCTGTCGGTGCTATTAACCAAAATTCCAATCCACCACCGTCATTGTTAAGAAGGCATCAGCCCATCCCTCCTCTCCAACCACAACGTCCTCTCATACGTCCTTTAGGGCCGTCTAATGCCAATATCGTCCCTTCACGTCCCCTTCTTTTGCGCCAACCCACAAATTCTCCATCACCCCAAAACCCTCCACCAAACAGACCTCCTCTTATTCGCACCTCGCCGGTAGCCATCGCCCCTCCCGTTCCACCTCCATCTACCGCCACCATGATTCCAAGGCCCCTTCTTGTTACACAATCACCATCACCTCATTCCAATAATCCACGGCCGGCGAGGCCCCTTATAAGAACCCTTCCTCCCACCAACCCTGCGCCTACACCCAACACCACTCCCTCTACGTCCTCCACCCCTTTACCCACACCAATCCCAACAGAGGGGCAAAGAACAATGGTGCTCCGTAGCGGATAGATGTTTCAACGAGTGCTTCCCCAGCGGGAGCAGGAGCCACCACAGGAACAAGGAGAGCAAGAACAAGAATCTACACAGGGCACGGAGTATGATTTATTGAAGCATCTGGACAGAACACCGGCTCGTTTCTCTATTCTGGAACTGATTAAAAGATCTGCCACACATCAGCAAGCTTTGAAACAATACCTACAAAAAGTAATGGTGAATGAAGATATCCCGGCCGAACAGGTTACTACTGTCCTAAACCCAGTTAGCAATCAGCCGGCTATTACTTTTTATGAACATGAATTGGCTCCGCAACCGGCCAGGAAGTATGCACTGTGCATCACCATTGATATCAATAAGATAGCCGTGAAACAATGTTTGGTTGATACTGGGGCATCCATTAATGTTTTGCCACCAAGCACTTTAAAGATGTGCGGCATTCTGGAGAGTCAGATTCGATCGTCCACTATAACAGTCACAGCTTCTGATAACACAAGAAAGCCTCCATTGGGAATGATTACTCTAAAAGTTGGTTTGGGTCCAGTCTCAGTCACGGCAGATTTCCATATTTTGGATATGGACCCGACATTTAATGGTATTTTGGGCCGCCCTTACATTCAGGAACTGGATGCCGTGCCTTCCATGAATCATCAATGCATCAAATTTCCACATAAAGGACGTATCATTAAAGTGACCAGTATGCCCATTTTGCCGACCGAAGACATACATTCTGCAACATCAGTGCCCTCCATGTGGCCTTCCAATATGCCTTTGCTCTCAGTGTTGGATGTTTCCGATTTGCGGCAAGACCCGATGAGGTCATCATCTCCTTCAACCCCTTCCACCACACAGCTATCCAAGGGCAAGAAAAAGAAAGGTTTGATGAATACGCCCGGATGGAACATTTTAATGAAGATGGGGTACCGAACTAGTAAAGGCTTAGGCGCCAATCTCCAAGGGAGAGTTAAGTCTGTCAAGCCTCAAAAGATGATTCTCCGAGGTGGCCTCGGATATAAAGCACCAGGCAAAGAGGAAAAAGAACCGTGGGCCGTTATGACTTCCACTCTCAAGACTGACCGGCAACCTCTTACATGGACCCTTCAAACACATTTTGTAACAGGAGGTATTCAGAATGATGATGAGCATACTACAGTAATCACTTCTATGCTAGATTGTCAGGATGTGCATGCACGGCAGTTTGCTCGCCATATAGCGCCACTAGCCACATATAAAGCTTTGGAGTCATTAAGGCCAGATAAGCGAAGGAAAATGGACGATCCTGAATGTGACTGGTATAGGTGGTTTGACATGAATGATATCTCTATTGCTCTGAGCCGCTTGTTCATGCCGACTGATCCAGAATGGCCGCCGTTGATTCAGGAGTTGATTGAAAAGCCAGCAGTAATTATAGACAAGAGGTAGCTTCTGAGTGACTATTCAGATACTGAAGAACCCGATGTGCTGTTTGAAGAGGGTTTCAATACAGACAGGCTGTGGGCCGGCCTTTTCTTTACCAAATCCATTCACCCGATGGCTGTTGTCCGTTTGATTGATCGGGTGTTCTTTTCAGATATCCCTAGGCCGCCTGTGGTCTTAATAAACTTCTCTCCAAGTTCACTACAAGTTTCTCTTCCAATTCCTCCCTTGCTCCTCGAGTAGTTTTCCAAACTCTCCATTACACCCCCGCGTGGGTCATCATTGATTCAATCCTTCACCAAACTTTCAATTTCAACACTCTCCCCTGTTTCCACCTCCCATTGCTTTCTCCTTGAAAACGAAAAAAAAATGCCAAAATTCAAACTTCCCAATCCATCTCCATTGAGGAGACCTCCTATCTGCTTCCTGAGTGTGTCCCGATCCCGGGGCCGCTCTTCCCAGATTCATTAAGTGACCTCCCCTATCACTCCGGTGAGGGGACTTCATCTGTATCCCCTTCTGTACCCGCTTTTTCTTCACCATCTTCTAGTGATCAAGTTAGTTGTTCTTTTTCCTCTAATTTTCAAACTCCTGGGGGAGCTTCACATAAGAAGTCCAAGGGTAAGCATATTCCCCGTAGATTCTTGTTGGAGTTAGCTAGAAGATGTCGGGCTTACTTAGCCGTCCCCGAATTTGTGGAGAATCCGATCATCCTGCCAGAGATAGAATATGAGGATATTTATGCTTCTAATGAGGGTTTTGGTGTCTATGAGATTATGAATGATGAAGACCCTATTGAAGAGGGGGATGAAGGTTACGAAGAATATGAGGACGAGGCTGATGCTTTTGCTAGTGGCATGAGAAGATTTGATGAACCATCAGCCTCAGTAGAAGAACCTACCAAAGAAATAAATCTGGGTACAGAAGAAGACCCTAGGATCGTCCTCATTTCAAAGAACTTGCCGCCATCCGAAGAGGAGGCGCTTATCTTGGTACTTCAAGAATACAAGGACACGTTTGCGTGGAGTTACGAAGATATGCCCGGACTAGATCCTGTGCTCGTTGAACATCGGCTTACACTTAAGCCAGGGTCTGTCCCGGTCAAACAGCGATTGAGACGTTTCCACCCAAATATGGCTTTAAAGATGAAAGAAGAGGTCGACAAGCTTCATAAGACTAGATTTGTTAGAGTTGTCCTCTATCCTAATTGGGTGGCTAACATTGTCCCAGTTACGAAGAAAGACGGGAAGGTTCGAATTTGTATAGACTTCTGGGACCTCAACTGCGCGTGTCCTAAAGATGACTTCCCCCTCCCTCATATTGATGTTTTGATTGACAACACGGCAGGATATGAGACTCTCTCCTTTATGGATGGTTTTTCAGGTTATAATCAGATTCGCTTGGCGGAGGAAGATCAAGAGAAAACATCGTTCACTACACCATGGGGAACATATTGCTATGTGGTCATGCCTTTTGGACTTAAGAACGCTGGAGCCACCTATCAAAGGGCCATGATGGCTATTTTTCATGATATGATCCACATTTATATTGAGGTGTATGTGGATGACCTGGTAGTAAAATCAAGAACAAGGATTGAGCATCTCGGGGTTCTAGCTGAAGTCTTGCAAAGAGCACGAGAGTATCATTTGAAAATGAATCCCAAGAAGTGCGTATTTGGTGTTTCATCAGGGAAGTTGCCTGGATTCATTGTTAGTAAGAGGGGTATTGAGATTGATCCCAATAAGGCGAAGGCCATAAGAGAAATGCCTCCTCCCAGGAATTTGAAAGAAGTTCAGGGATTAATCGGGAGGTTGTAATTTATTCGCCGATTTGTCTCTCAGCATTCACAAAGATGCAGGCCGTTCTACGAGCTTACCAAGCCGGGAGTCAAGTTTATTTGGGATGACAAGTGTCAGGTAGCTTTTGACGGATTGAAGGATTATCTCTCAAATCCTCCTGTCCTGAGGCCGCCTGTTCAGGGCAAACCGCTTGTTCTTTATATTTCTGTCCTGGATGACTCTGTAGGCGCTGTCCTAGCCCAAGTTGACGAAGAAGGAAAAGAGAGGGCAGCCTACTACTTGTCAAAACTTCTTAACCCCTGTGAGCAGAGGTACTCAGCCATAGAGAAGACTTGTGCAGCTTTAGTCTGGGTAGTTCAGAAACTCAAGCATTATTTCTTAGCTCACGAGGTTCATCTCATTGCTCGTATGAATCCAATCAAATTCCTTCTTGAAAAATCTGTTCTCACTGATCGATTAGCACGATGGCAAAGCTTCCTTTCTCAGTTCGACATCATCTACATTCATCAAAAAGCGATTAAAGGCTACGCCATAGCAGAACATCTTGCTCATCACCCTCTCCCCAGATTTGACACTGTTCGCTCAGAGTTTCCAGATAAGGAACTAATGTCTATCAATCAACCCGATCCAATGTGGACATTACATTTTGATGGAGCTTTGAATTCTAAATGGAAGGGGATTGGTATTGTTCTTCTATCACCTGAGGGTATCACCATTCCGCTCGCCTCCCAGCTTGCATTTCCAGTTACAAACAATATAGCTGAGTACGAGGCTCTTTTGGCCGGACTGGAGGCCGCTCATCAACTCAGTGTTACCCAATTACGAATTGTAGGTGATAGTCAGCTTATTCTTCGCCAAGTACTCTCCAAGTGTCGCACGCTCAATCCTAAACTCAAGCCCTACCAAGAATTGACTCCTGCTTACACCAAGCTTTTCACCAAATTAATCTTCGTTCACGTCCCTCGTGACCATAACATTCTAGCTGATGCTCTTGCTTCTCTTGCATCTTCCTTGGTTCTTCTTCCCGAAAGGGATTCCCACTCCATCACTGTTCGTAAGCGGCTCATTCCCGCTATTCAAGACCCATCTTTTCTTAGGATTAAGGAGGAGGTGCTTAGGAAGGTTGAGCAAGGTAGAATTATTGAGAATAAGGAGGTCATGCTACTGGACTTGGAAGAAGAATTGGATGATGAAGAAAAGCCGTGGTATTATGAAATTGCTAAATATTGCCAGGATCAATCATATCCTGAAGAAGCTACAACGGAAGAAAAGAAAGCCATTAGAAGGGTTGCCCAGCGATACACTCTAATTGGAGGTGTGCTTTACAGAAGAGGTCTCACTGGAGTTTTATTAAGATGCCTAGATGATGATGAATCTTGGAAAGTTGTGGAAGAGGCCCATTCGGGGGTGTGTGGTGGTCATGTCAATAGCCAGATGTTTGCTAAGAAGATCCTAAGGCTAGGTTTCTATTGGTCCACTCTAGAAGAGGATTATTCTATCTATGTCCGGAGGTGTGTTAAGTGCCAACTGCACGCCGACAAAATTCATTCCCCTGCTTCTTCACTCCATCCTATGTCCTCCCCATGGCCTTTCTCCATGTGGGCTTTCGATATCATTGGACCTCTTGGTGATCCGACCCTCCTCACAAAACCAAAGTCATTCATACTGACGGCGACGGAATACTTCACCAAGTGGGCGGAAGCGGAAGCTTACGTGGAGATAAAAGTGTCAACCGTCTGCAAGTTCATAATGAAGAACATCATCGCAAGGTTCGGCATCCCAAGTACCATCGTCACCGACAATGGACCGCAATTCATCTCTCAGGAACTTCAGGACCTCTGCAACAGGTATAACATTGCATTACATCATTCATCTCCTTATTATCCGCAGGGCAATGACCAAGCAGAGGCAACTAACAAGACTTTGATTAAAATTGTCAAGAAAACGTGTGAGGCTAACAAATTTGCGGATTGGCCAGAAAAATTGGTTGAAGCTCTTTGGGCCTATCGTACTTCCATTCGTACCCCTACAGGGCAAACACCTTTCGCCCTCACTTATGGAATGGAGGCGGTAGTTCCTTACGAGATTCTTGTTCCTTCTATGCGAGTACAATTGGACAAGGAATTCTCTATTGATGAGCGTCGCGAATCCCTCCTTGCCCAGTTGGAACTCTTAGATGAGAAGCGTCTGGCTGCCGCCGAGCGTGCGCGTATTTATCAAAACAGGCTTTCACGTTTTTATCAAAAGAAAGTGATTGAGAGAAATTTCAAAGTTGGTGAATTGGTGATTAAAAGAATCTTTGTAAAACCAGGGGGACCTCGTTCAAAACTCCAACCTAACTGGGAAGGTCCTTTTGTTATAAAAAATGTCTATCCTGGCAATGCTTATAAATTGATTAATGCTGAAGGTGAAGAGCTAACTCATCCTTGGAATGGCCTCTACTTGAAGAAATACTACTCCTAAAAACTAAAAAAAAAGAGAAGAGAAAAAAAAATTAAAACAAAAAAAGAAGAAAAGAAAAAAGAAAAAAAAAGAAAAAAAGAAGAATTCTTAGAGGCCGGTATAGTACATGGGCCACGAGCCCGAAGCAATCAAAATCTTTAATTCATTCTTCAGTCTCGACGGTTTAACTCTTGGGTTAATTCATGCACACACTACACGCTTTATTCTTAAACTCGAGCAGCCCAGAATTCAAGGAAAGTCCGACCCAATCAAGAGTGTAAAAACCTTACCTATTCTCTTCCTTTCGGCTCACGAGAGGGAACACAAGTTAGGGGTTACCAATCAAGCCTGCTCGCCGCCCTAGTGGTGGAAGTCAAGGCCCAAAAGGGAACAAAATGCTTAAAGCCCAAGTACAATTAGGTCTTTATCTGTTTAAGAAAAGAAGAAAAGAAATGGAAGTTACTATAAAAGAAAGCATGTCAAGAGGGCAAAGTCCCCGCAAGAAAAACCTTGGTCGTAAGCATGCATGAATAAGGGCAAAAAGAGCAACAAAATTTCCCTAAGCCGAAGACCGAATCCCAACAGGCATAAGGGTAGGGGAGGAGTGTGCCCCGTTCTTGAAAACCCTTCGTGAGCTTCCTTGATCATTCTTCCCTTCTCCCTCCATGGTGGGTTGTGAACTCGAAGAATGGCAAAGACCAACTAAGAAGGATGGGCTGCGAGAGAATATGAGTAAAAGCCTAAGTATAAATCACGTTGACTCTTTTGTTAAGTCTCTTGAGAAAATCTAATGAATTTTAGATTATGATGGTTAAGGTTTCAAAGCTCTATACCATACTCGCCTCCAAAATAAAATTTTTCAAATAGGCGTCCTTTTCAAAATTAAGTGTCACTTTCAAAACAAAAATTCAACAAATAAAGCATATATGCCAATAATAACAAAAAAAATGACTGTGGAATTTCAAGCCCTTTGTTTCTCATATGCTTGATTGCATTCTTGTATGGGCATCTTTTATTTTCAGTTTGCATTTGCTTGCTTGCATGATGCATTTTATATCTATCATTCATCTTCATTGATTAAAGGCTTGGCCCCTTGACCCGTTATCAAGGTCAAAGACATCCCTTGCTTATTAAGCAAGGGGCCAAGTCGAACAGATGAATTAACCTATTTATTCAAGTGTGGAAGCACAGGGCAAAAGTAAAAGACGAGAAAGAAAAGAAGGTACAAGTACACAACTATACAAGTGCGCAGGTAACAAAATCTCAATTTCATATATATATACATCATAAATGTCTGAGTACAGGTGTGAGGGTGGAGGAGTACAAGTAAGTCTCTCAGCTCTCGCCTCCACCCTCCTCTCTCCTACTCTCTGCCTCACTCTCGTCCTCCCGACGAGACGCTGGTGGAGGGGGCATGGGCCCCCGGGAAGTAGCTGGAGCTCGAGCCGGCTCCTTTGCCTCGCTCCTCTGCCGGAGAGAGGAACCCGCCACAAAAGTAGAGCTGGTGAAGCTGTACCCTGCAGCTCACGCCCGCTCCCGACCTCGCTGAAGTCGCTCCTCGGTCGCTCGTAGCCGCTCCTGTGCAACGGCTAGCTGGGCCCTCAAGGCTGTAAGATCTTGATCGCAAGCTGACCGCTCCTCACGATCCCGGGCATGCTCCGCCTGGTGCTGCTCACGATCCCGGGCACGCTCC
Source organism: Amorphophallus konjac (assembly GCA_022559845.1). Taxonomy (NCBI): domain Eukaryota; kingdom Viridiplantae; phylum Streptophyta; class Magnoliopsida; order Alismatales; family Araceae; genus Amorphophallus; species Amorphophallus konjac. The sequence continues at coordinate 421,069,945 of CM040118.1, forward strand.
GCCTTGTACTGCTCACGGTCCCAGACACGCTCTGCCTGGTGCTCCTCACGCTCCCGAGCACGCTCTCTCCGCTCCATCTCGAGGGCGACTCGCAGCTCTGCCACATCCTGAGGCAACTCCTCTCGCCGCCTCAAGGCCCGCTCCAGCTCCACGACCCGTTGCTCATGGATCGCCAACTCTGTCCCGGCCAGGGCAGCCCGGGTATGTGCCGCCTGTAACTGAGAAGACTGCAAACATTCAAACAAATCATCAGTTCCACATTTAATGCAATAATTCAATAATTCATGGAATAAGCAACATACAATTGAAAATAAATAACTCACCTGCGTGGCCATCGCCCGCTGTCCCTCCTCGATGCAAGTAAGAGCGGCCCGGAGCTCCTCGGTCTGTAAGAAATGATTTTTATAAGTATATCACATAAATAATTTAATGCAAGGTTAAGTTTGAGTTTGAAATTTACCCATGAGGCGAGGTTGTGCTCTGCCGCCTAGGCCCGTGCCACTGCCCCTGCTAGCTGCTCTGCTAGTGCAGTCGCCTCTACACTAGGCCCTCTCGAGCTGGAGGCCTCTCCTGTCTCTCTCCCAACTGCTCCCTACTGAGCACGCTACATTCATTAAGATTGTCAGTAGCTAATCATCAATAATTGAAAAAAAAACTTCATATGCATATAGGAATAAATTAAACACTCACCAAGGTCTCAAGGTCTGCCCGTGTGGTGGCTAGCTGTGCCTCTAGGCTGTGTAGGTGGGCCTGTGCATCCATCACCACTATGTCCCGCGCATCCTGCATTCATCACATATTAATTGCATGATAGATATACAAAGCATTTGCATTTAATTTAGAAATAAGTGCATTCATACATACCCCTAGGACCCTTATCTGGGGTCGGCCGGCGTAGACCTCCCAATAGCGTCGGAGGTACTCGGAGCTGTCGGTCGCCTGTGAAGTGACCCGGGTCCCGCCACGCTACCAGTCTGCGTACTGGTCGGAGAACCGTACTCTCCAGTCGATCACTTTCGTGCGACCGCGTGTCTTCTTGCCTACTCCCCGTGGCTCTCCAACCTCGATCCACTCCTGGTGTAGATCGAGGGTCCTCATCACCAACCTAAGCCGTAACGGCTCAATCTCGTTCAGGCAATGAACCCAAAGCTCATGCCCAAAACGAGGTCGGCCCGCTACGACCCACGGCTGGCCATCGTCGGTCATCCCTTCATAGGGTCTCCACCTCACCTGCATTCACAAACATGCATTCACATCATCATAGCATCATCATATTTCACATAAAAACAAAAATAAAAATTGCATCATGCATACCAGTGAGGTGGGGAAGTCTCGGAACTCCCGTCGCAATACGTGCAGCTCATATGCAAGTGGGGCTCCGATCACCACTGGCAGCCAGCGCCGTGCTAGAGGGAAGGACCCCTCATCTCCGGGTCGTAGATCAACACGCCCCATGGGCATGTACAAGTGACTCCATATCTGCATTCATGCATCGCATTAGTAAAGAATTCATATGCATATGCATTCTAAAAAGAATAAAAAAAATGCACACCTGAAGAAAAGGTGAAAATCCACTGACTGTCGTCTCTCGACCTGTCTGATGAGGGCATCCCTTGCCCCTCCACATTTTCTCCGGACTCGGATTGTTCGTCGGCAAGCGCCATTATGTTCCTCAAGTGTTTGTGAGTCGAGTCATGTAATTTTCTTATTTTTTGAGTCTTAATCATGTAATTTTCCCTTTATTTGAGTCATGTACCTAGGTTAGTAGGTTATCTACCAATGTCCTAAGTCATTGTGTTGTTTAGATAGGCTATTGGGCCCATCTCATTGGGCTAGGCCCATGGACACCCCCCTTCCCTTCGGTTATTAGTCATTGTGTCTTTTGTTAGGGTCCTTTGTGAAAAAAGTCATGTGCCTATAAATAGGCCACCCCACTCCTCATATGTAACAACTTATGCATGAATATTGAATTCCAGATATACTCCAAATCCCTCTAGCCTTCTCTCTCAATATCTCTCTCTCTCATTATCTCTCTCTCTCTCTCTCTCTCCCTCCACCCCAATTTTCGGAATTTTCTCTCTCCTTCCCATTTACCTCTCACTAACTCCCCTCCCCTCATTCAATCACCTTCCCAACCACCCCATCTCCCACCTACCCCATTTAAACCTCTCCCCTTCCCCATAACCCTCTTTATTCCACCCCCTAGTCCCAAGAGAGCTCCACCCAATCCCCACTCCACCTTCCAACCCCCAACTACCCATTTCCCTTCCCCAAACCTCACTCCACCTTCCCAAGACACCTCTTCCCATCCCCAAGACCACCATTGATCACTCCATATCAAAGAAAATTCAAACTCACATTCCCTCCACCCACTTGTGCCTCCCTCACAGCCCAAATTCGTAGCTCCTCTCTCACCCTCTGAAAACACCCCATTCCAGACCCCATTCTCCCTCTCCCACACCTTAGAACACCCCCTCCTAGGCCCCCTCACAAGTAGGGGTCACTCCCACACCTATTCACCCCCATTTCCACTTCCATTTACCCCATTTCTCCCACCACCTTCCACCTACAGTTCGCAGGTTGCTGGTGGCAGAAGTCCAGCGACTTGCAGAAGGTGTCACATCGTCATCCTGAGGCTTCTGAAGGCGCTTCATACATCGTTGGAATCATCTTTGAGTCCTCTTTCCAACAGAGGTGGTCCCGCATCCATCCGAGCTCGGAGCTGTGCGGTGGAGCAGATCTTGTGCGACTGTGCAATCTGCCCCAGGCTGAAGACCAGAGAGCATTTGGAAGTTTCACCACGACCAACCTAGCAAGAATCAGAGCTCGGCTTCTTCATCAAAATTCTTCTTCTCTGAATCCTCTTTCATCCCCAGAAAGCGGAGCTCTATTTGGCGTTCGAATCTGGGAGATATCATTTTTCTCCCCCGAAGTATACGTTCTGTCCTCCCACAGTCTGCAGCGACCCTTCACCGGTGACCTGAGGCTACCGGCCAACCTTGGCATCGGTTGGCTTCCCCGTTAATTTTTCTGCGTAGAAGACTCGACAGCCGAACCAACGGCTTTGACGGCGCTCGATTTGGAGTTCGGGAGCGGTCGTGGCATTGCTGTCAATCTGCTGCTGGGAAACTGTTCCTATCCGAACCAGAGATAGAGCTCCTGTTCAACTGTTGACCTCGGCCAGCTCGTGAGGGATCTGAGCGCCAATTTTGGAGGGCTGAAACTATTACCAGTTAGCTGTCATCTCCAAGAAGAAGGACCTCATTTGGCCACCGGAGCTCTCAGTTACTAATTTCTTCGTCGAAGGTTGCAGCCAGCCACCTGCAGGTCCAAGTTTGACCTGTTCTCACATATCCGACCACCATTCTCCCCTCCGACCTCCGATTGGGGCCCCGTCAATTCCTGCTCGAAGCTACTCCGACGACGATCACTTCACCACCAGGCTCGTCTCATTTGGAGTTCAGGATCGTCTGTGGTGCCTTCTGCAACTCGCTGTACCTGTTCTGCACCAGCCAGAAGAAGAAATTGCTGACCTGTTCCAGTCGCCGGTCCGACCAGCCCTGAGTTCCAGAGCTCCTGCAAAAATTCAGACACCATCCCTGTCCTGTTGGGGAACTTTCGGCACATGTTTCATCAAGATCCAAGATCCGTGGAATTTTTGGTAGCATCAACACCGCCCCACTGTCCGGCGAACCTGCAGATTGGCAGAACCGGCGGGATTCGACAAGTCGGGTTCCTTTGCTTAATTCCCCCACCCCGCTTGGCCGGCTGAAGGCCCCTCCCTGCGTGGAGGTAGTTTTGAATGTAATAAGCCTAATCCCCACCCCAAGATCACCCCTCCTACGTGAGGCGTAGTGTTGTACATCTTTGCATTTTCAGGTCAAGCGACACCGCCGCGGCGATCGGGTGTATACCCTCGCCTCCCCGCTCGCCCCCGTCTCCGGTCGGAGTCGGCGTCTTCACGCTGGCTAGGTGAGCTCCAGAACATCCCTCATTACTGTATTGGACTTGCTTAGCTTAGTATTGCTATAGTTACTCCGTCGGCGGTAAGAGAGTGTCTGATTTTACATTGCCACCAAATTGAGTGACCACCGCGGGCGAGTTGAGAGTGAATCCACTTAACCCACACCCTTGGTGTGTTGGCCGCCCATGATTTGGGCATCCTAGGCCCATTTGGGGTTCTTACCAAGCTAGCCAACCATTGGAGCCTAAAGGTCCCGCCTCGGACCCTCTCCAACATCGCCTAGTCGCCATCAGGTACTAGTGTGCGCCATACGGGTGAGTTCGCTAGTGTGAGTCCGTTGCTCAAACTTGAATGCTTGCAAAATAGGTCCATAGGTGGTGTCACATCAAGTGGTATCAGAGCAAGTTCACAACTTGTCTCTATCAAGTTGGTCCTAGGGCATGTCTATACATTTAGAGTCTTCAAGTGCATCACTCTTGTCCCCTAGTATGGCCACCTCATATCGACCTTACCAATCGGCCCACTCCATAAGTCCAAGCCACCAAGAGATGCCTACCACTAACACCCATAACTTCCCTGGCCATGTCAACTACTTCATGAAAGCCTTGACCTATGCCAATGAGCGGCTTGATAACATATCGGGCCGACTCAACCAACTTGGAGAAAATAGGCCCGCCCCAAGGACAGACGATAGAATGGTCCCTTTCCCACTTCCCACCTTTGATGGAACCTCTCCTAGAGAATATTTTGATTGGGAAGCTACAATGGACCAATACTTCACTTGGTATCATATATCCGACGATGAAAAGGCATTGGTTGCCAAAATGCAACTTACCAAACGGGCGGAAACTTATTGGATGCAAATTGTCGGGCTAAAGATACTTAGAAGGGAAACTCCCATCACCACTTGGAAGGACATGAAGGAGCAACTTAGAGTAAAATATATGTCCCCTTCCTACCCGGGTTACCAAAATTCGAGGAGCACTCTCACTCCTCCAAACCCACCCGTCCAAACCCTTACCACTAGAACCCAAGTCTCCAAGGCCTCCACCTCCCCACCTGATCCCATGAGGGCCCCCACACCCCAACCAAAACCCCCTTCACTAACCTACACTAGTCAAGCCTCTTTAGCCCCCACTTCCACCCCAAATAATCCCAAGGGCAAGAGACCCCTAACCGACCCAATTCCCTCCATGGTGACCACCACTCATCCAACCCTCACCATTAAAAACCATGTGGACACCGTGTCCACCCCTCCACCAAGGCCCATAATGGCCACCATCCCCAAACCCAAAACCCCTCACCCAACTCACCTCCCGCTTCCTACACCAATCTTTCCCCAACCTAGGCCTCCTCTACTTCCCCTTCCGATCCAAGTCCACCCTTGCCCACCACCCCAAGTGCACCATGCTCCAGCTATCACCAATTCTCCCGCATTAGACCTACCCAACCCATTAACACTAGGAATTGAAACCTCCACAACCCTCCACATGGGAGTAGATGCTAGTCCGGAACCCATTCCCACCCATAAGGAAGCCCAAGATCACACCAATGGTAAGGAAAAGCCTCAACCCTTTACCACTTCAAATAGCCCGGATCCTCAAGAGTCACCCACCTTCACCATGAATGAGCATATACTCCAATGGCTCAAGCAAGGACCCACCCTTCCTAGCTCACCCCCACCTCTCTCACCTTTGGGATATCCATCCCAAATTGTTCCCCTCCACTCCTATCACACCACAATCCAATCCTACTATGAGGTAGAAGATTGGGATGATCTCTTCAAAGGTCTAAAGTGGCAATCAGACTTGACTTATTTATTGGCCCTAGGAGCGGACCAACCCAAGAGCCTTAACCTCATCCATCCATACATTGGGTCTATCTCCTCGGTTTGCACTATTGGTTGCTACACTAGTGACATCCTTTTCCTTCTCCCCATAGTGGAAGAGCCCATCCTGGTCCACTCCCCTACCATTGTGATTCCTAAAACCTTGACCAACCAGCCCACCCCATACACCGGCCCAACCATTCCACTAGAAGAAGACGACTCATCACCTTTTGAGGACCTTGAGGACATGGAGCCCCTTGGTAACCCACTTTATGATCCCTATGATCCATTCCAATGGGAGTCAAGGAACCCGAGTAACCCAACCACCTTAACTACCACCTACCTTTCCCTACCCCAACCCACCATGTTTGATCCAATCCACCCCATCCCAGACCCGGGTTACACCATGGGAACCATGACTTTGGGTGGTATACACCTAGGGATCGAGGAAGTGCCCCATCTCATGATATCCACCTTTCTAGACCCCTTCGACCCATTCCAATGGAAGTCCAAAGGCCCACACATAGGAGACATCTTTGTCACAAGAGTGCATAAGTCTTGGCATACAACACCACTTGGCATGATTCATAAGTCGGGTACATTCATTTACATCACCCACATGTCAAGTAGGAAGCATAAGTGGACCATATTTGGATGTATTGGCCCACCCTCATTCATCATGAGTCTTAAGTATGAGAGGAGCATACATGGATGTCCGGGTCCCCCGACATTTGTCATACCCATGCATAAAAGGTTCACCTATGGATGTCCCGGCCCCCCTGAGTCTGTCACAATCTTCATAGCATCAAAGCATGATCGATCTACATGTGACTGCCCCGGACCACCTTTGCATACCAAACATTGCCCACTCACATCGCATCATCAAGCATGGCATATGCATCCAAGCACATATCAAGCAACAAGCGGTGATATTCACAACAAGCGAGCAAAAACTCATGAGCGCCACTTGGAATTCCAAGTTGGTAACTTGACGATGATGACTTTGGAGTGGCTCTACCCCAGGGTCACCTCCAAATTGAGGGCACGAGGACTTGGACCTTGCCAAGTTCCGAGTGGCTTTGGTAACCCGGCTTATGGGTTGAACTTTCAAAAAGGGTTTTGGGATTCTCCCCATTTCTCATGTGGCGGATCTACCACCTTATAAGGGCACCTCGGTGGATCCTAGTGAGTGCCTCCAGCTTACACCTACCCTTGTGAGAGACACCCTCGGAGTGCCACCACAAATAGCCTGAGAGCCCGACGTGAGCACACAGTGGCAATACTAGGCAAGCAAGATCCCATCGCCAGCATGAGGGTATGACCGAGTCACTTTGTCGAGCTAAAACGCCGTTCCCCGACTATGGTCGCGGGTTGAGTATGGAGATCGAGGATCACCCAGAGCCGCAGTTCGATGTAGTACTTCCATGGTGGACCCATACTCGACGGGGTCGAGTTTTCCCCACCCCGGGGGTATGATGAGGGCATCACTTGCCCCTCCACATTTTCTCCGGACTCGGATTGTTCGTCGGCAAGCGCCATTATGTTCCTCAAGTGTTTGTGAGTCGAGTCATGTAATTTTCTTATTTTTTGAGTCTTAATCATGTAATTTTCCCTTTATTTGAGTCATGTACCTAGGTTAGTAGGTTATCTACCAATGTCCTAAGTCATTGTGTTGTTTAGATAGGCTATTGGGCCCATCTCATTGGGCTAGGCCCATGGACACCCCCCTTCGCTTCGGTTATTAGTCATTGTGTCTTTTGTTAGGGTCCTTTGTGAAAAAAGTCATGTGCCTATAAATAGGCCACCCCACTCCTCATATGTAACAACTTATGCATGAATATTGAATTCCAGATATACTCCAAATCCCTCTAGCCTTCTCTCTCAATATCTCTCTCTCTCATTATCTCTCTCTCTCTCTCTCTCTCTCCCTCCACCCCAATTTTCGGAATTTTCTCTCTCCTCCCCATTTACCTCTCATTAACTCCCCTCCCCTCATTCAATCACCTTCCCAACCACCCCATCTCCCACCTACCCCATTTAAACCTCTCCCCTTCCCCATAACCCTCTTTATTCCACCGCCTAGTCCCAAGAGAGCTCCACCCAATCCCCACTCCACCTTCCAACCCCCAACTACCCATTTCCCTTCCCCAAACCTCACTCCACCTTCCCAAGACACCTCTTCCCATCCCCAAGACCACCATTGATCACTCCCCATCAAAGAAAATTCAAACTCACATTCCCTCCACCCACTTGTGCCTCCCTCACAGCCCAAATTCGTAGCTCCTCTCTCACCCTCTGAAAACACCCCATTCCAGACCCCATTCTCCCTCTCCCACACCTTAGAACACCCCCTCCTAGGCCCCCTCACAACTAGGGGTCACTCCCACACCTATTCACCCCCATTTCCACTTCCATTTACCCCATTTCTCCCACCACCTTCCACCTATAGTTCGCAGGTTGCAGGCGGTAGAAGTCCAGCGACTTGCAGAAGGTGTCACATCGTCATCCTGAGGCTTCTGAAAGCGCTTCATACATCGTTGGAATCATCTTTGAGTCCTCTTTCCAACAGAGGTGGTCCCGTATCCATCCGAGCTCGTAGCTATGCGGTGGAGCAGATCTTGTGCGACTGTGTAATTTGCCCCAGGCTGAAGACCAGAGAGCATTTGGAAGTTCCACCACGACCAACCTAGCAAGAATCAGAGCTTGGCTTCTTCATCAAAATTCTTCTTCTCTGAATCCTCTTTCATCCCCAGAAAGCGGAGCTCCATTTGGCGTTCGAATATGGGAGATATCATTTTTCTCCCCCGAAGTATACGTTCTGTCCTCCCATAGTCTGCAGCGACCCTTCACCGGTGACCTGAGGCTACCGGCCAACCTTGGCATCAGTTGGCTTCCCCGTTAATTTTTCTGCGTAGAAGACTCGACAGCCGAACCAACGGCTTTGACGGCGCTTGATTTGGAGTTCGGGAGCGGTCGTGGCATTGCTGTCAATCTGCTGCTGGGAAACTATTCCTGTCCGAACCAGAGACAGAGCTCCTGTTCAACTGTTGACCTCGGCCAGCTCGTGAGGGATCTGAGCGCCAATTTTGGAGGGCTGAAACTATTACCAGTTAGCTGTCATCTCCAAGAAGAAGGACCTCATTTGGCCAACGGAGCTATCAGTTACTAATTTCTTCGTCAAAGGTTGCAGCCAGCCACCTGCAGGTCCAGGTTTGACCTATTCTCACATATCCGACCACCATTCTCCCCTCCGACCTCCGATTGGGGCCCCGTCGATTCCTGCTCGAAGCTACTCCGACGTCGATCACGTCACCACCAGGCTCGTCTCATTTGGAGTTCAGGAGCGTCTGTGGTGCCTTCTGCAACTCGCTGTACCTGTTCTGCACCAGCCAGAAGAGGAAATTGCTGACCTGTTCCAGTCGCCGGTCCGACCAGCCCTGAGTTCCAGAGCTCCTGCCAAAATTCAGACACCATCCCTGTCTTGTTGGGGAACTTTTGGCGCAGGTTTCATCAAGATCCAAGCTCTGTGGAATTTTTGGTAGCATCAACACCGCCCCACTGTCCGGCAAACCTGCAGATTGGCAGAACCAGCGGGATTCGACAAGTCGGGTTCCTTCGCTTAATTCCCCCACCCCGCTTGGCCGGCTGAAGGCCCCTCCCTGCGTGGAGGTTGTTTTGAATGTAATAAGCCTAATCCCCACCCCAAGATCACCCCTCCTGCGTGAGACGTAGTGTTGTACATCTTTTCATTTTCAGGTCAAGCGACACCGCCGCGGCGATCGGGTGTATACCCTCGCCTCCCCGCTCGCCCCCGTCTCCGGCCGGAGTCGGCGTCTTCACGCTGGCTAGGTGAGCTCCTGAACATCCCTCATTGCTGTATTGGACTTGCTTAGCTTAGTATTGCTATAGTTACTCCGTCGGTGGTAAGAGAGTGTCCGATTTTACATTGCCACCAAATTGAGTGACCACCGCGGGCGAGTTGAGAGTGAATCCACTTAACCCACACCCTTGGTGTGTTGGCCGCCCATGATTTGGGCATCCTAGGCCCATTTGGGGTTCTTACCAAGCTAGCCAACCATTGGAGCCTAAAGGTCCCGCCTCGGACCCTCTCCAACATCGCCTAGTCGCCATCGGGTACTAGTGTGCGCCATACGGGTGAGCTCGCTAGTGTGAGTCCGTTGCTCAAACTTGAATGCTTGCAAAATAGGTCCATAGGTGGTGTCACATCACTGTCCCCGTAGAGAGGTCGGCTATCAAGTGCGCTAGCAGCGTCGCACCCCAGGCGTATCTTCCGACGCCCTCCAAGTCCTCGAGTATGCCCAGGAAGCGGCAGTTGATGACATCGCCCTTCGTGCCGAGCAGCAATCTCCCGAGCATCAAAAATAGAAACCTCCTCAAATCTCTGTCTGCTCTCTCTCTGTCAGCTGGATCCTGGCAGTAGGCAGCCCTAGCCCCATCTATCAATCTCTGCAAAAACTGCTCTAAGGACTCCCTGGATTTCTGCCTAGAGTCCCCCAATCCCATAGCTATGGTAAGGTCGGTGTGGAAAACGGTCCTACACTCGCTAGGCGTCTCATAGACCGTCTCTAGCCCTAGCAGCCTCTGAGTCAGCTCACTATAATCAGGTAGGGTGATCCCGCTCACAGCCTCACCATCTACCCTCAGCCTGGTGATCCTAGCCACATCCTCTAAACTAGGAACCATATGCCCCCATGGCATCATAAATGCCCGGCTAGACCTATCCCATCTCTCCCTGAGAACCTGAATCAAAGGTAGGTCTGGCCTAACTGGCTCAATGCTAAGGAAAGCCCCAAACCCCATAGCATCTATGCTAGCTCTCTGGAACTCAGGGAGGCCGTAATACGCTGCCCGGACCTGGACCCAAGAAATCCGTGTCCTCATCAGCCCCTGCATGCATATAAAAGAACTTTTTGCTTAAGTTTTCATGTGGAAATTCATTTAAGCTCATTAATTGTGATATTTGCTGTTTGGATAATTAACGACCTACCATGGGTCATGGTTTTCATGATTGACGCCCCTGACGGCGACGTTATTTCCAAATAGGTTTTAGGTGGTACTGTACGTTCATTTAATTGACGACCTACCTAGGGTCGTTGTTTATCTAATTAATGCCCCTGTGGGTGATGTTGTTTTGAAAGTGATATTCTAAAAATCTGAAAAATTTAGAATTGACGCCCAACCCTGGGTCGTCAGTTATCTAAGTAACGCCCTTGTGGAAGGGCGCGATTCATGAAGTAACTTTCTATCCTAAATTGCATCTCTGGAAAATGTTGAATTGACGGCCACTCTGTGGTCGTTACCTACCTAATTAACGTCCCGATGGGGGGCGTGGTTTTCCTGGGGTTTCAAGGTTTTAATGTGCGAAATTGAAATAACAGAAATACATACATTTTAAAATTTAAATGAAATCATAGGGGAATAACAGCATGCTGGCAAAACATGATAAAATTAAAAATAACGACATGCTGTAGGGCGTTTCTTTCATGCGATTAATTATTTTTAGAAAATCAAAAAAAATGTAATTAACGACCCATTGTGGGACGTTATTTAAATTCACGACACCCCTCGGGGCGTCATTTTTCTGCGTCTCTGGTTTGCCCTCTCCCGAGAGCTATGGAAATGGAAGAAAATGGAAATAAAAATAAAAATAATGGAAAATGGGTGTGGGGGCCTACCTTCTGTCGTTTTGGTCCAATTAATCCCCCACGGAGGGGTTGCCGTGGTTGGCGTGGTCGCCAGAGCTGCCCAGGCCGACGGGCCACCGCCGCCGCCGCCGGTGGGTCTTCGTCACCCCCTCCCTCTTCACTTCCGTCGCCATCCTCTCCCTCTTCACCTTCACCTTCTCCTTCGTCTTCCTCGCCTTCATCTTCTCCCTCTTCACTTTCATCGCCGTCGTCTTCCTGTTCTTCTCCGTCATCGCCTTCATCATGATCCCCTTCACCGGCCGCCGCCGGTACTTCTTCGACCACTGCGGGAGGGGGCCCCTCCACTACTTGCTCTTCCTCCAAGTCCACCACGGTCGGGGCAGTAACCCTCTGACGTTTGGGAGCGCCGCCAGCCATTGATAGTGAGATAGAGTAGTAAGGGAGAATGAGGGAGAGATAAATGGGGGCTCGGTTAGGGTTTGTAGGAAGGGAGGGAAAGAGAGAAAGAGTTGAACGAAGGAAGAAGAAAGGGGGAAAGTAGGGTTTAACGGTCGAGATTGATTGACGCCCTGAGAGATGACGTGAATTGACGGTTTAGAGAAAGGCGTGGATTATAGATTTGACGCCCTGAGGCTGGACGTCAATTATTATTTGCATGGGGATTTTCAATCGTCGTCAGACGCATTGATGGGAACTGATTGATGTGAGTGGGCGTCATTATTACCCCTTTGAATTTGATGACGAACAGAGTGGGCGTCCATTCTTTAATACGCGACGTGAGTAAAGGCGTGTTTTCTAAGAAATTAAGGAATTATTTCAAAAATTATTTGAAAATTTGAATTGATTAACGCCTTGTTTAAAGACGTGAGTTAAGAAACGCCAGTGCCTTGGGCGTCAATTATGAGTTTGAAATATAATGGACGGCTTCAACTGAGGCGTGTCTTAAGTAATTGACGCCGTTGATAGGGGCACTGTTCAGAACAGAAGGACCGAACTCCTTGTTATCAGACAGAATTACTCGAAATATCAGAACTGATCACTTTCATACATTGCTTTGGCTCAGATAAAAGAGGAATTCTTATTGCATTCATGAAAGTCTTTGATTACATTCTAAGCCACTGTGGGCCTTATCTTCTTGAGAGCCAGTACATAAGCTTTACATTTGTTCTCTTCTTCTTCAACATGAGTCTTGGATTTGTGGAGAAGGCCCACCTTCCATTGAGCCATTATGGTCCTGATTTCTTCATGGTCACCACTTGAGCATAGCTCCCTTTTCTTGATTGGAGGAAGGTGAGAAGGCCCTTCGAAAAGATGCCGAGGAAGCCCGAGTTGTGGGAGACATCGGTGTGTGTTGTAAAGGACAAAGTCGGTCCCACCAACCAAACGGAGCTCGATGCCGGAGGATAACCTTGAGCGAAGTTCTTGGGTTTTGAGAAAACCCAGTGTGCATGTGAAATTGCTCTTTGGCATTGATTTGAAGTAATCCCTCCATTCATTCCTCTTCTTGAGCTTGGGAACTCTATTAGTAACTCTTTCACATAAGCCTAAGGAGTTTGTCATATACCTAAGTGGGCTCTTAGAGAAGATTTTGGAGGCCGCTTGGTTTGCTTGACATGGATCAAACTTAAAGTGAAAATCTATCCAACAAGCCAGAAGAAGCATTGATCCGAATAAAGGCCGTCCTAGTGAAGCCGAGGTGAGCCCATTATATAGGTTGGCTAGTATTGCCCCACCTATTCTCTTTCCCTCCCACATGCTTGCTATTGCACTCAAGTGTTGTTCCTCTAAATGATCCTCCAATGAAGGGAAGAATAAAGCTCCACCTACACATATGACAAACCCCTTCATCACTCTCTCCAAAAGGGCTTCATCTCCTTGAGCCTTATCCATGTATACCCATGAAGCCAATTTCAAAAGATTGATTCCCTTGTTGGCCTTCATTTGATTTACTAAATTTGAGCTTTGGACAAGACTCATGAGCATATCATGGGCTTGTATGGGCTTAGTCATATGGGCCATCTTTGTTTCCTCTCCTTGCTTCATCTTCTTCAAACCCAAGAGCATCTCCACTTCTTCTAGGAGGATAGTTGCTTCAAAGGTTGGGAATAGAAAAGTATGGGTGTGAGGGTGCCATAATTCTATAAGAGCTCCAATGGAAGCCCAATCAAGATAGATATCATTATAATGGGTGGCATGGGTGATAAGGCCTAGAAGGTTCCACTTAGCAAGGAAGGATCTCATGTCTAGAGAGAGCTTGGAGAGTAGCAAAGGAAGCCACTTGACCTTTAGAAACCTTCATGGACCAAGAATAATGGGGCAATCTTGAAAACATAAAAGAAAGAAGAAGAAGGAAGAGAATAATAATCAAAATTTTGAACAGAAAGAAAGACAGTACAAAATAAAAGCTTCAACATCAAGAACACTTACTTGGCCCTTGGTGACTTTCTCACTTATATGGCCTGGCAATTCAGAAATTCTTGGGAAATTCATGCTTGGCTTTTTGAAAAGCCTTTGCTGCATCAGTTGATTCATCATTTTGATAGTCTGCTTGACAAAAAAAAAAATAGCTTCGATGCTCTGTTCTGCTTCTACTTGGTTCTTTCTGTCTACTTAACAGAAGATAGCTTCGTCTCAATGCTTCGATGGTCTTAATGCTTGAAAAAACACCAAGAGTTGCCCTATTTATAATGTTTTGAACGTTAATGAGTATCATGGTTTGAGTTTGAATCAAATAGTTTGCTGGAAGTTTAGTTCCGAGATGGAAATGAAAACAGGTAATTGACGACACGCTGTTTGGCGTCATTTGTTAAATTGACGACATCTTCAGGGTCGTCATTTATCCCGCGCCTCCATGGAGGGCGTCATTTGCATTCCAATTCCAAGTTAAACCTTTAATGCAATTAACGCCTCAGTGCACGTCGTCATTTCTTATTTTGACGCCTATCAGAAGGGTCGTCATTTTCAAACTTATGCTTTTGAATTGTTGGATTTTCATGAACTTAAGTGTTGTCATATCATGATTAAATTATTTTTATCAAGCACTTATGATCATATTTTGAGCTAATGATCTTTTGAGCTTTGAAGTGCAGGTTGTGCAAGTCTGAGCATCGTGGGTGCAAAGTCTCTAAGTCTATACACTCTAAGCATTCCATTCATAAGTTTGTACATTACACTCACCCTAAGTCCATACGTTCCATTCTGAAGTCTATACATCCTTCACAAGTCTACACATGTAGCAACCCTGGAAAAAAAATAATAAAAGGAAATAAAAACCCCAATTGATCAAAATAAGATTAAAAGATTTAATTAATAAATGATAAGAGCCTAAAGAAGTAAATAAATGATAAGAACCAAAATGAATAAATAATAAGTCAAAATGAAAATAACGCCTCTCAACAAGGCGCGATTTAAATAAGAAATGCCTTCACCTGAGGCGTTAATTCAAAGAGAAACGCCCTTATACAAGGCGCGAATTCCAGAAAGGACGACCACAGTAGATGTCGTCAATTCTTAAACGGCCAAAATAATAAAAAAAGGGCAAGTAAACGTGACGCCCTCCACATGGACGCGTTTTACATAAGAAATGACCTTAACAAAGGCGTCAATTTAAACTAACGCCCTATGGCAAGGCGTTAATTCCGTTCGAGTTTCGTTCGACCCAGAGACTATCCAGAGCAAGTTTCTGGATAACTACGTGGAAATTTGAATAGGGTAAGAACTCTATTAGGGAAATATTACTTCCAATACGATACTAAATCCATTAGGATCGTAAAAACCCTATAAATAACCCTTCCTGTCGAACCCTAATAAGCTATTTGGTCGAAGGAAAGCTCTGCTGCTGCCGTGCGTGAAGAACAAGTATTGTTCTTCTTCCCTTGCCTTCAGTCAGAGAATATAAAGATTATTAATCGTTCTTCATCTTCTTCTTCTGTAGGTTGCCTGCATCTAACCCTCCTGTCTAGCTGAAGGACGTGAGGTTCTTCATCGACGTCCTCTTTTTCCGTTCACTGTGAAAGGGGGAGGGAGCTGTTAATATCTACGACTGAAGCCTAAGAACAACACCCTGTTCATCTATTATCACTCTAAGGGCTGCTGTTGCTTGGCTGTTGTTGGTGTTGTTATTGTCTAAAGTTCGTGAGTAGCTGTTCTCAGGACACTCTGTTTAGAACAGAGTACCGTTCTCCCTTCAAAAAAATTCTGCGGTACCATCAACCCAGATCACCCATCAGGTAGGTTTTCTCAAGAATTGTAGCCCAAATCAACATAGTAATTATGATAAAGTCATCTGTCAATTCATGCATATAGATTCTCTGCGTTTTTCATAGTTTTCTGGAAAATAGTGTAAGTAGCGACCCTCCATAGGGCGCTAATTTTAAAGGAAGCGACCCAGACTAGGGCACTAATTCTTGTTTTGACGCCCTGCCTAGGAGTCGTCAACTTCACTTAATTATTAATTACCCATGTTTAAAATTCTATATCAAGTAAACCATGTATCTAATCTAATGCATGATCATACTTGTTGAATCCTGCTATTTTTCTCTTCCTGACCGTGTGATCCTCTTCCTGAAAATTTTATTATCTGGAAATTTATACTGTTCATGAATCCTATTTCGGATGTTAAGGAATTAACGACCTGGGATAGGTCGTCTCTTACATAACTGATGCCCTGCACCAGGGCGTGACTTTAAAATTAACGCCCCTCTGTGAGGCGCGTTTGCATGAAAATTCCAGAAATAGGCAATTTTGCAAAATATTATAAATCTAATGGACGCCTGCTAGTGTAGTCGTTAAATCATAAATAAACGCCCCTATAGAAGGCATTAATTTTATAAGTAATGACTTAGATTAAGTCGCTATTTTCCTGTGTTACTGTTTTGAACTGTTTTCTGTTAACCGAGGGTTTTGATATATATATAATTATATTATCTGGCACTATATTTCCATTCCGTGAATATAGTCCCATGTTTCATGATGGCTTATCGCACTATCCTTCAATTCTCAGTGACATACAAGCTCTCCATTGGACATTCTGTTCCTTTGGACTAGCGAGTTAGTCATAGAGACCTCCGTAAGACTCCTCGAGTCTTGAATTCCCTCAAGGCCGATTGAGCGGGTTGTACCATAAAAACCTATCACACTACTTTGCCATGTCACTCTATAGAAACATGGTATACCGGCCCTCATGTTATGCTATGTGTATGATATGAGAATTATCTTAATGAACAGGGAAAGCATGCCATTATTGTGATGTTCTTGTGGACCCCAATTCTATATCAAACATTATTATGATGTTCTTGTGGACCTCAATTCTATATTAAAATAAGTGACCATCTACTTGTGGGCACTTACTTGTCATGGTACCCAAGGGAACCAATTCCACCCAGTTTTATCGATATTTGTGATTATATCGAGTTCAATTTTGAACTCTACTCTATCTTAAATTTACACAAGCTTTTTCCTTGAAACTCCATATTGGCTATACAATAAAGTGGATGTCTAGATCTATCTTTAATGCTGTGCATATTAGGGCCCGATCTGGTCCTGGGAGGAGCACCCAAAAGTACTAGTGTCCATGGGAGTTGTAATGATACCGGTGTCTAGCATTGCACCGAAGTACTATTTTCTCTTGATCTAATTGGCATTCCACCATCTCTCTCTTACTTACGTGCGTGACTTGACTTGCGTGAGCGTGGCCCGACACGGGCAAAGTACTTGCGTGAAATAGCCAATTCCCACATGACATGATAAATATCTTGACATATATTTGATACAAGTTCTTGAAAGTTCATGAATAGTTCACTTCATTATCCCTTGTTATACTCTCTATCTTGTCGTTTTACGCAAGCATGCATAGCCATAGTGCATTTACATGTGAGAAATTGTAATTACTTAAACCCCTTGCTAGTTCTTGAGATATAATTTCCTACTGAGCGTTCGCTCACTCAGTGTTTCCCTACTTTTCAGGTAAGTCCGATGACGAGACCCAGACAGAAGGGGAAGGTCAAGAGTGAAAGAGATTAGAGCTTCTCAAGCGCCAACTAGTCTTGTCTTTTCTATATTTTCTTGAGTCAACTTTGTACTTTTCTTTTTATTAGGTTTAGCAGTTGCAAGGGCTTGTAATAGACATATTTTTATAAAGGAAATAAAGGATTAGGTTATCTTTATTCTCGCGCATCTCTGATTCGGTGTCGAATACACTAATACTCTGATTGACATGATTGATATAAACTCGTCACACGTCTCCGGGTATCTTCCGCGCTCGGGGCGTGATAGTTTTTGTGGTATCAGAGCCAGGTTATTCAATTCCTAGGAAACCCAAGTCCAAGGATAAGTCTGAACCTCTAACCAGTGAGATTTGGGTAGAACCAAGGGTTAAAGTCAAATAGAATTAAAAGCCTTTAAACGTAATCACCTACTAATATAGCTATCGAAATTGTAGGACAATGGCTGCCGAACGTGCTCAATGGCGCAACATGCAACGCACTCTCCAAGGCATGACCCAGGCACTTCAACAAGTGGCACAAGGAGGTGCACATCGTGGAGCAGGAAATCTCCACCAAAGCTTCAAGAACATGAAGCCTCCTAAGTTCATGGGATCCACTGATCCAGATGATGCCGAACACTGGATCTGAGAGACGGAACGTGTTTTTAGAGTCATGCAATGTTCGGACCAAGAGAAGGTCCTATTAGCCACATTTCAATTAGAAAGAGACGCCCGATGCTGGTGGGAGTCGGTAGAAGCCACATTAGATCAAGGACAAGTTACTTGGGAGGAGTTTGTTGAACATTTCAACAATAAATATTTCTCAGATCTAGTTCAAGAGAAGAAAGCCGCTGAATTCGCCGCACTTAAGCAACGATCTTTTTCGGTGGCTGAATATGAAGCACAGTTCTCTAGGCTGTCTCGGTTCGCTAAACACTTAGTTAGTACCGAGAAGATGAAAGCTCAAAAATTCCGTAATGGGCTCAGGCCCCAATATATCACACAACTGGCACCAATGGACATACAAGTCTATTCGGAGATGGTTCGACGAGCCCAATTACTAGAAGATGCCACGGAACTATCTGATAGGATCCGTGGGAAAGACAAGAAGGAGAATGTTACTAGCTCCGGCACCTTCAAACCTAATTTCAAGAAGAGACCAAGTAATGGAGGCATTCCCTCCCAGGAGCAAAAGTTCAAGAAGACCAAACCTTTCTCCATCACCACTACACCTGCTAAGGTGGTATGTAAGCACTGTGATAAGGCCGGGCACAAGGCCGAAGAATGTTGGAGGAAACTTGGAGCGTGTCTCAGTTGTGGGAGCCGTGATCATCGGATTCCCGTCTGTCCCCTACTCAACGATCAAGCCGGTGACGGAAAGCGCCCGGTAACAAAGAATGCTCGTCTCCACGCAATTAAGGAGACCGAAGAAGACGAAGGCGGACTAGTAGAAGGTACACTGAAAGTTTGTTCCAAGTCTGCATATGTCTTATTTGATACGGGTGCATCACATTCTTTTATTTCCAAGAAGTTTACTGACCCACTGCCTATGGAACCGGAATGGATGAAAATATTTTTATCTACTCCTCTCGGAAACGAAACCGATATTACGCACCATTACCAAAACTGTGAAGTCTTAGTAAAAGGAAGAAATCTTCCTATCAACCTCATATGTTTAGACGTAAAGGAATATGATGTCATATTGGGAGCAGACTGGTTGTCTAGGTATCAGGCAACTGTGGATTGCCGTAACAGCAAGGTTACTTTCAAGGACTTTCCAGAACTAGTCTATTCTAGCCCTAAGAGTCGGAGCAAGTCACCTCTTATTTCGGCTCTCCGAGCTAGCAAGCTAATAAGGAAAGGATGTGTATCTTTCCTTGCATTTGTCACCATTAAGGAGACTAAGGAGACTAAGCTAGAAGACATCCCAGTTGTGCAAGAATTTTCGGACGTGTTTCCGGAGGACTTGCCTGGATTACCCCCACAAAGAGAAGTGGCCTTCACCATCGATTTGGTCCCTGGTGTTGGACCAGTTTCTAAGGCACCATATAGGATGTCCCCTGCCGAACTCAAGGAGCTGAAGGAGCAATTGATGGAACTTCTCAAGAAGGGATTTATTAGACCAGGCACTTCCCCGTGGGGAGCACCTGTGCTATTTGTAAAGAAGAAAGATGGATCCATGAGGTTATGCATCGACTATCGACAGTTGAATCATCTCACTATCAAGAACAAGTATCCACTGCCGAGAATCGATGAGTTATTTGATCAAATATCTGATCCAAGTATTTTTCAAAGATTGATCTCAGGTCAGGTTATCACCAACTAAGGATCAAGGATGATGACATTCATAAGACCGCATTCAGAAGCAGGTATGGCCATTATGAGTTTGTTGTTATGCCTTTTGGACTGACAAATGCCCTTGCTGCCTTTATGCAGTTAATGAATAGTATATTCAGACCTTATCTAGATCAATTCGTGGTGGTTTTCATTGATGATATATTAATTTACTCCAAGACCAAGGGAGAGCATGAGGAACATTTAAGGATTGCATTACAGATATTGAAGACAAATCAGCTATATGCAAAGCTCAGCAAATGTGAATTTTGGTTAGGAGAAGTAGCTTTCTTGGGGCATGTTATATCAAAAGACGGTTTATCCGTAGATCCATCAAAGGTTGAAGCTGTAAGGAATTGGGAAAGACCGACCGATGCTAGCGAGGACCGTAGTTTCTTGGGTCTTGCGGGCTACTATCGGCAAGGATTTCTCCAAGATAGCCGTACCACTCACTAGGCTAACTCGCAAGGAGATACGCTATGAATGGAGCGAGGATTGTGAACGAAGCTTCCAAGCTCTCAAGGATCACTTAACTACTGCCCCAGTCTTAGCTCTACCAATTGAAGGAGAAAAGTTCGAGGTATACATCGATGCATCTGGCATTGGCCTCAGATGTGTTTTAATGTAGCAAGGGAAGGTTATAGCCTACTCTTCTCGCCAATTGAAGAAGCACGAGGAGAACTACCCAGTTCATGACTTAGAATTGGCTGCGGTAGTATTTGCACTGAAAATATGGAGACATTATCTATACGGAGTGCAGTTTATTGTATACTATGACCATAAAAGTCTTAAGTATCTCTTCTCTCAGAAGGAATTGAATATGAGGCAAAGACGTTCGCTAGAATATCTTAAGGACTTTGACTTTTCTATACAATATCATCCTGGAAAGGGTAATCCTGTAGCTGATGCCCTTAGTCGAAAGCCGAGAGCATTATTAGCCAATTGTATGATTCAGGAATGGAAGTTGCTAGAACAATTCTCTGAACTTAATATAAGCATGGACAATGACAGTAGGTGTGTCACCTTATCCCATATAAGCATACAGCCATACTTGCTACCCGAAATACAAGGACTTCAAGGTAGTGACCCGGTATTAGTGGAAATCAAGGGCAAACTAGAAGGACAATCTGTGTTCCAACTAGCTTCAGATGGAAGGTTGTTATTCCAAAATAGAACTTGTATACCGGATTGTCCAGAATTAAAGAAGAAGATCTTAGATGAAGCTCACAGATCAAGGTACACAATTCATCCAGGATCTACCAAAATATACCAAGATGTGAAAAGGAATTTTTGGTGGTCCAACATGAAGAGAGAAGTCGCGGACTTTGTGTCTCGCTGTCTCACCTGCCAACAAGTTAAGGCTGAACACCAGAAGCCTGTCGGAAAGCTACATCCTCTGGATATTCTCAAATGGAAGTGGGAGGATATTGGTATGGATTTCATCATAGGTCTAACTAAATCAAAAGGAGGATATGATGGAATATGGATTATCATTGATCGATTGACCAAATCAGCACACTTCTTGCCAATCAAGAGTCGATGGTCAGTTGATGTTCTGGCTGTATTATACATAAAAGAGGTAGTCAGATTACATGACATTCCTATTTCAATCGTGTCTGACAGAGATCCCCGTTTCACTTCTCACTTTTAGAAAGGACTACAACATTCCCTAGGAACGAGACTTAACTTTAGTACAGCTTTTCATCCTCAAACGGATTGTCAGACCGAGAGAACTAATCAGGTGGTTGAAGATATGCTCAGGGCTTGCATCATTGATTTTGGTGGAAGCTGGCATGATCACTTGCCGTTGGTTGAATTTGCATACAATAACAGTTACAAGGCAAGTATACAAATGGCACCTTTCGAAGCCTTATACGGATGGAGTTGCCGATCACCCTTATGCTGGGACGAAGTTGGAGAGAAACAACTATTAGGTCCAGACATGGTAAAGGATACCACCGAGAAGATACAGTTGATTAGAGAAAGACTGTAAGTAGCTCGGTCTAGACAAAAGGCTTATGCTGATACAAGAAGAAGAGATCTCGAATTCCAAGTCGGAGATCACGTCTTTCTCAAGATATCACCTGGACGTGGAATAAGGAGATTTGGTGTTAAGGGCAAGCTTACGCCAAGATTTATCGGACCTTTTGAAATACTAGAAAGGGTTGGCGAGGTTGCTTATCGCGTCGCTTTACCTCCTCAATTGTCCGAAGTTCATAATGTATTCCACATATCAATGTTAAAGAAATATGTGCATGATCCGTCACATATCATTGATCATGGAGACCTGGTGATTCAAAGGGATCTTACTTATGGACAAAAGCCCATGAAGATCCTTGATCGCGAGGTACGAACATTAAGGAATAAAGTTATCCCCATGCTAAAGGTGCAATGGAGTAAAAGTTCTGAACACGAAGCCACCTGGGAGACTGAGGAATCCATGAAGAAACGATTTCCAGAATTATTTTAAGAGGTATGTACTCTACACTCTCCACACATATATATATTTGCGATTGAATTTGGGGACCAAATTCTTTTAAGTGGAGGAGGGTGTAGCAACCCTGGAAAAAAAAATAATAAAAGGAAATAAAAACCCCAATTGATCAAAATAAGATTAAAAGATTTAATGAATAAATGATAAGAGCCTAAAGAAGTAAATAAATGATAAGAACCAAAATGAATAAATAATAAGTCAAAATAAAAATAACGCCTCTCAACAAGGCGCGATTTAAATAAGAAATGCCTTCACCTGAGGCGTTAATTCAAAGAGAAACGCCCTTATACAAGGCGCGAATTCCAGAAAGGACGACCACAGCAGATGTCGTCAATTCTTAAACGGCCAGAATAATAAAAAAAGGGCAAGTAAACGTGACGCCCTCCACATGGACGCGTTTTACATAAGAAATGACCTTAACAAAGGCGTCAATTTAAACTAACACCCTATGGCAAGGCGTTAATTCCATTCGAGTTTCGTTCGACCCATGAGACTATCCAGAGTAAGTTTCTGGATAACTACGTGGAAGTTTGAATAGGGTAAGAACTCTATTAGGGAAATATTACTTCCAATACGATACTAAATCCATTAGGATCGTAAAAACCCTATAAATAACCCTTCCTGTCGAACCCTAATAAGCTATTTGGTCGAAGGAAAGCTCTGCTGCTGCCGTGCGTGAAGAACATGTATTGTTCTTCTTCCCTTGCCTTCAGTCAGAGAATATGAAGATTATTAATCGTTCTTCATCTTCTTCTTCTGTAGGTTGCCTGCATCGAACCCTCCTGTCTAGCTGAAGGACATGAGGTTCTTCATCGACGTCCTCTTTTTCCGTTCACTGTGAAAGGGGGAGGGAGCTGTTAATATCTATGACTGAAGCCTAAGAACAACACCCTGTTCATCTATTATCACTCTAAGGGCTGCTGTTGCTTGGCTGTTGTTGGTGTTGTTATTGTCTAAAGTTCGTGAGTAGCTGTTCTTAGGACACTCTGTTTAGAACAGAGTACCGTTCTCCCTTCAAAAAAATTCTGCGGTACCATCAACCCAGATCACCTATCAGGTAGGTTTTCTCAAGAATTGTAGCCCAAATCAACATAGTAATTATGATAAAGTCATCTGTCAATTCATGCATATAGATTCTCTGCGTTTTTCATAGTTTTCTGGAAAATAGTGTAAGTAGCGACCCTCCATAGGGTGCTAATTTTAAAGGAAACGACCCAGACTAGGGCGCTATTTCTTGTTTTGACGCCCTGCCTAGGAGTCGTCAACTTCACTTAATTATTAATTACCCATGTTTAAAATTCTATATCAAGTAAACCATGTATCTAATCTAATGCATGATCATACTTGTTGAATCCTGCTATTTTTCTCTTCCTGACCGTGTGATCCTCTTCCTGAAAATTTTATTATCTGGAAATTTATACTATTCATGAATCCTATTTCGGATGTTAAGGAATTAACGACCTGGGATAGGTCGTCTCTTACATAACTGACGCCCTACACCAGGGCGTGACTTTAAAATTAATGCCCCTCTGTGAGGCGCGTTTGCATGAAAATTCCAGAAATTGGCAATTTTGCAAAATATTATAAATCTAATGGACGCCTGCTAGTGTAGTCGTTAAATCATAAATAAACGCCCCTATAGAAGGCGTTAATTTTATAAGTAATGACTTAGATTAAGTCACTATTTTCCTGTGTTACTGTTTTGAACTGTTTTCTATTAACCGAGGGTTTTGATATATATATAATTATATTATCTGGCACTATATTTCCATTCCGTGAATATAGTCCCATGTTTCACGTTGGTTTATCGCACTATCCCTCAATTCTCAGTGACATACAAGCTCTCAATTGGACATTCCGTTCCTTTGGACTAGCGAGTTAGTCATAGAGACCTTCGTAAGACTCCTCGAGCCTTGGATTCCCTCAAGGCCGATTGAGCGGGTTGTACCATAAAAACCTATCACACTACTTTGCCATGTCACTCTATAGAAACATGGTATACCGGCCCTCATGTTATGCTATGTGTATGATTTGAGAATTGTCTTAATGAACGGGGAAAGCATGCCATTATTGTGATGTTCTTATGGACCCCAATTCTATATCAAACATTATTATGATGTTCTTGTGGACCTCAATTCTATATTAAAATAAGTGACCATCTACTTGTGGGCACTTACTTGTCATGGTACCCAAGGGAACCAATTCCACCCAGTTTTATCGATATTTGTGATTATATCGAGTTCAATTTTGAACTCTACTCTATCTTAAATTTCCACAAGCTTTTTCCTTGAAACTCCATATTGGCTATACAATAAAGTGGATGTCTAGATCTATCTTTAATGCTGTGCATATTAGGGCCCGATCTGGTCCTGGGAGGAGCACCCAAAAGTACTAGTGCCCATGGGAGTTGTAATGATACCGGTGTCTAGCATTGCACCGAAGTACTATTTTCTCTTGATCTAATTGGCATTCCACCATCTCTCTCTTACTTACGTGCATGACTTGACTTGCGTGAGCGTGGCCCGACACGGGCAAAGTACTTGCGTGAAATAGCCAATTCCCACATGACATGATAAATATCTTGACATATATTTGATACAAGTTCTTGAAAGTTCATGAATAGTTCACTTCATTATCTCTTGTTATACTCTCTATCTTGTCGTTTTATGCAAGCATGCATAGCCATAGTGCATTTACATGTGAGAAATTGTAATTACTTAAACCCCTTGCTAGTTCTTGAGATATAATTTCCTACTGAGCGTTCGCTCACTCAGTGTTTCCCTACTTTTCAGGTAAGTCCGATGACGAGACCCAGACAGAAGGGGAAGGTCAAGAGTGAAAGAGATTAGAGCTTCTCAAGCGTCAACTAGTCTTGTCTTTTCTATATTTTCTTGAGTCAACTTTGTACTTTTATTTTTATTAGGTTTAGCAGTTGCAAGGGTTTGTAATAGACATATTTTTATAAAGGAAATAAAGGATTGGGTTATCTTTATTCTCGCGCATCTCTGATTCGGTGTCGAATACACTAATACTCTGATTGACATGATTGATATAAACTCGTCACGCGTCTCCGGGTATCTTCCGCGCTCGGGGCGTGACAACACATCCTTCACAAGTCTACACATCCTTCACAAGTCTATACATCCTTCACAAGTCTATACGTTCCATTCCCTTCACCAAGTCCATACATTCTTTGAGTCTATACATTGTCAAGTCTGTACATTCATAAAGTCTATACGTTCCAAAGTCTATACACCCCATTCCATAAGTCTATACATTCCAAAAGTCAAAATTCCAATAAAAATTCATAAATTCTCAAAAATTCATAAATTCTCAAAATTCCAATAAAAATTCATGAATTCTCAAAATTCAAATAAAAATTCATAAATTCTCAAAATTCCAATAAAAATTCATAAATTCTCAAAATTTCAATAAAAATTCAATAAATTCTAAAAATTCTAAAATTCTTAAAACTCTAAAAAAAATTCCAAACAAAAAAATTCTAAAAATTCAAATCAATGTTGTTGAGTATGCTTTATGCATCTTTATATCATGGCTAATGAAATTTTGAGTGCAGGTTAAGAAGCTCTTGGTCCCATTAACTAGGCCTCGACATCCAAGCCCCACGGTGACTGCACCTCATTTCTCAGTTCTCACATGCTCATGTTATCACCATCTTCCTGTATGCATTCCTGTATGCATTGTTACTATAAGGTATCTACGCTATTATAACATATCAAGGACCTTGTGGTTCTGATGAACCTGGAATTTGAGTTCCCCTTCATCAAAAACAGTGATAATTCTAGGGGAATCTTGAGCTCACGAATAGGCCGTTGAGTCATTCAAGGTTTGGGACGATGGTTCCACTTTCTGAGTTGATGCGTGGACAAACGGGCTTCGGCTTAGTATCAGCTCAGAGATCTAGATTCTTGACCAAATCTAGGTGGCTTAGCAATATTATCCTTGATTATCTTTTATTTTAGTTTGTTTTATTTTTTTCCTTTAGCCCAGCATGCATCATGTAGGACTTTGAGCTTAATGCTGAAAATCTTCATATTACGCCAATAATGAAGGTCGCTCGCTCTTAATTAAGTTGACATGAGATATTCCATTCCAAATCAAGTACTTTATTCTCCTTGAAACCATTCAGGCTGGTCCCTTGAAAATCGTCCCTTTGCTGGATCTTTATCCCAATTCCCTTTATTTTTCTACAAATCCACCTTGGTTATAGCACGTCCACATTGGCTGGTAACCGCTTTCCAATGGTGCCTCCCTGTCGTGCCCTCGCGCACATTTTGTTTATTTAGTTTACTCTCCTTTATCCAGCTGATCGATGCTTTCTCGGAATTGTCCGGAGTTATTTCATTCAGAATCTTGGAAAGATTTCCATCACTTAGTGTCAGAGGCGTGTCACATCACACCTTGACATCTACTTATCAGTTCGTTCCGCCTCATTCCGCTTGTTTCACTTCCACTCTATTCCGTCTCACTCCCTTGCAAAGCAGACGCCAAGGCGGGGCAGCTGTAGATACGCTAAAATTGATGGTATGTTGAGTAAATCTCATGTCACCATGTGACGTCCCAAAGCGGACTTCAATATTGATTTAATATGAAGTTTTTCTATTTCTTATAAATTAATTGTGATTTCTTGTTTTTTTTCTTGGGAAATTGGAATTAACACCCTGATCAGGGGCGCTATTTCAATTGACGGCATGACCAAGGGCGCCGCTTTTAACAATGGATGACTACCAATACGGGCGTCATTTTCTGGATTTACTGAAAATTCCAAATTTCAAATCAAATGAAAATTGAAGAATTAACGTCGTTCATAAAGGCGTTGATTATTTGACGTCTGTCTGGCAGGCGTCAGTTGATAATTTTAAACAAGGAAAGTTATTTGTTTCTATAATTAAATCCAGGAATTGATGACTTGATGGGAGTCGTTATTCTAATTAACGCCTTTAGATGTGTTGCCATTTTTAATTGACGCCCTTCATGGGGTCGTCATTTTTAATTCCGTCTCCCTTTCGCCTGCTTCTTTCCAGTAATGGTTCCTTCCTCATTTTGAGCTTTGTATTCGACTGGGAAGGGAGTTTCTTGATGGAAGATCTTTACCTTGTTTTAATCCTTGTTCTCCAAGGATCTTAGCCCTATAAATACCCCTCCTGGGTCTCTTCGCGCGAGGGAACAGAGAGAGATCATCATTAAGAAAGCAGAGCTGCGGACACGAGAGTGAGAAGAAAATAGAAGAAAGCTAACAGAGAGAAAAGAGTTTGTTCTTGATTGCAGGTCTTTCTTCATCCAAGCAAGCTCTTCTTCCGGGCGGTTCTTCATCCTTTCTGAGCTTCATCCTTTGCTGCAGCCTCTTGCATATTGAAGCTTCCTCACCTCTACTGCTGCACGCACAGCAGAGAGGAGCTCTCTCTCTCTTTCTCTTTTGCTTGTTTTGTTGTGTTGTTAGCATTCATATCATCATCTTACGTTTTATTTTTCTCTAGCTCTTGCTAGACCTCATATCATATTGTTACTTAGCATATTACATCCATACTTTTCAAACCTTGTTACTCCTCTTAGGGGTTTAAAACCAAAACACACAAGGTGTGTTCATATTCATGTTCAATTTGATTAATTTCATAATCTTAGAACTTTGATACTACACCCTTTGGCTAATCCACTCTTTTATTTGATTTGTGTGTTCTTGCAAGGTAATCAAGACTAAGAGCCCCCTTCATCGGCCGGCCGGTAGAAGGAGGAAGAAAGGGTTCACAATCTCCCCCGCTCAACACAAGGTACTCGCGATCATCCTTTCTCTTATTTGAGGTAACCCCTCTGGCGATCACATTCTCCTTTAGCATCCCACACATGCTCTTCCTTTTACCATTTAATTTTTAAGCTTTAGAAATTGAGTTTGAGTTTCATTCCCTATTAAGTGGATTTTTCATAATCTACAGTAGGGAGCCCGTCGCAGTCCCGAACCACCTTAAAAATCCTCGTCTCCTGTGATTTGAATTGTGTGATTGTATGGTTAGCTTGTTATACTTATTTGTGTGATCATGTGTGAATGGAGAGAGTGAGAGAATCTAGTTAACTTGTGTAGCATTAAATTCCTCTATCTTATCAATCTTGTTAATTCCGTTGTGTGCTAGTTTACGTTTTTAATTGGACATAGTTTTTAGTAGAAGGATCTATTCACCCCCCCTCTAGATCCGTGTTCCTGCACTATGGGACCCAACATAACTAATCAGTTATCTTCATGATTTGGACTTAATAAAACATGTGTTCTTAAAAAATGAACTTCCGTGCTTGAGTATGAACCTCGCACGAGCTTATGACTCTACTCATGGAGGGCCTGGGACTCCAATTCAATAAATAATTAACCTAACCAAACCCAAAATCTTCTAGAACATCTTAATAAACCAAATAGATTCAAAAATACACCAAAAATCAACTTAAACGGCGCGGCCTTAACCCAGCGTGCCCTAATACAACGCGGTACCCCCCCCCCCGTGCCGGATTAACACTAGACTCAAATTCAAATGGTTTTAAACGGTCTACACCCGACGCGCCCTAATCCAGCGTGCCCCAAGGTCATCGCGCCGGGTGAACATCTTTCCATGGCCGCACCGGGGAACTCTTCTCCTATGCTTGGTCGCCTCGGTTTCGAATAAATACTCTCTATCGCATTATTTTAATCTCCTCACTCGTCTTCAGAGCAATCTTTGCCTCCCACGGTCGAGGTTAATAAACCCCAATCAATAATAAACCAAATAAAAGGGGATGTTCAAGTCCAAACTATTTTCCTATTATGCTTCTACTACGTTTGGCATTATCATGCCTCTGTCACCATTTTCGTCTCCCTTGGAGGAGATTAATAAACTCGATTAATCATTATTTATCTTCATGATTCTGTTATCATGCTTTAGTATAATCATGAGCATTATGCATGCATGCTTGCATGGACCCCTGGTATATCAAATGGCACTGACGGAAGTCCAGGTTACACCCGACCGGAAGTCTCTGCTATACGCGATGGTGGTCTCCCGACCTGTGTCCTCCGCCATGTATCGAGGGTCTCCAACCCAATAAACCATGCCTCCCCTGCATGATAGATAAAAGCATTGCATGTGACCTTGTCACATTCATCCTCTTGCATCTTATTCTGGCCTCGGACGGCCCACTATCTCTATAATTAATCAAAGGTTTTCTCCCTTATGGGGGATGTAATTAACATCATAGCCTTTATGGTATGGCGGACTGCTGGTCCCGACCCGAATCTCACTCTCGCCCGACACGGGTCAGAATGAGCACATAATAAATATGTCACTTATGTGACTGGCACGCCTGCACGGTCAACTAATCAACTGATTACTTATTAATTAATTAGTTGGTCGACCCCAGAATAAAAAGAAACAAAATCCCATCAAACATAGTCTGGCACGCCCGGTGGTACCAGTGTCACCTTTCATCTCTTTGCCGAGATATGTGGGCCCCGAGGCCCTCCCAAAGATTGTTGATCATTTGTTTGTTTTATGTGACAGGCAGACGATGGCAACATTAGGACTTGCTGCTCTTACCTTTGGCTCTGCAATCGTCACCGGTCATGCTGAACATGGGTACCTGGTGGTACCCACTGTCCTCGGGACATTCCCTGCTGCTATAGGTTTCGCCAACTTTTTGGGGCTGGCCTTCGCTGATTTGCTTCAAGTGGAGACCTCGGAGCCTACCGAGGAGACTGGAAGAAAGTCGAGGCCTTGAAGGCTCGATGCTCTGTGGGCTCGCTCAAGAGTCCGATTCAGGTTGCCAGCTACCTGGTGCACCACATCACCAATGGGGTCCGCCCCACTCCTGCCAAGAACTCCGAAAGATGCCAGCGCTGGGGCTTCTGGCAGAATACTACTACTGTTACCAGACGTCTCTCCGTGTTTACAACTCTGATGGACGTGACACTCGGGTGGAGTTCGCGTCTTCCTGGATGGACGTGACACTCGGGTGGTCCCGGATCGGGTCATCCCCGTTGTACCTATTTACAACTCTTACCAGGTCTTCTCTGGGAGGAGAGCTGAGAAAGAAGAAGCCAGCCGCCATGGCCATGAGAAGCTGGCCCCTAGGCCGAAGAAGTTCAAACAGGTTTGGGTCCCGAAGAAGATCCAACCCACTCACCAGGACGCACCACTCCATCACCGCCCTGCACGTGACGGAGCGGGAATGGAGAAGGAAAGGGGCCTGACCCCAAGAAAAGAAGAGACGGTTGTGGACCCTCCACGCCATGAAAGTTTCAGGGCCTGTGCCCGACAAGCCAACATCCCCACAGTGGGAAGAAGATTCCAGCAACTCGTCGGACGATCCCGACTTGCTTACATCCCTCCCGTGGGAGGTCGACAATTATCCCCAATACTACATCAAGAACGGGGGCAAGAAGAAATGACCAACATGGTCAGAAACTACTTCAGGGGTCTGGGCAACCCCTCGCTGGGCCAACAATGGTTACTACAAGCAGTCGTGGCCAAAGAAGACTATTGCCTACCAATGGCAGTTGAAGAAGAAGAAGAAAGAAGGATGGCGTCGTCGGTCGACAACAATGGTTATGAAAATGGCTTTGACGCTGAAGTCGATGAGACCGCCCCTAGGCAGGAGGAAAGAAAAAGAATCTCTGTGTTTGAAAGGTTAACCTTCCCGGGGCATGCAAAGAGGAAAGTTCATAGACAGAGAAGAAGAATGCAGATCTTTACCTGCAACATGACTGGCATATCCGGCCAATATGGAAGGCTTCCAGAGGATCCTCATGAGCTGGCTCAATTGGCCGGGATGCCGGGACCGAACACTCGAAGGGCAGAAGCCGCAAGATAACTATTGGCGGCGGCTAAAGGAAAGCAAGCCCTAGCCCACCACCAACGATGTGATAAAGCTACTGTTATGATCGCCAATGTGGTGATGGCAGAAGGAGAAGAAGATGCCTTGCTTGACATCCTACCCGAGGGTGTATCCGAGGAGACAACAGAGACTATCCCCAGCACTGCAGCTATGGATCCGGCAGTACTAATGATGCTACAAAGGTACTGCCAGGAGATAGAGCTGTTGAAGAAGCAACTGATAGAGAAGACAGAGCAGTCCTTAGCCTCCAAGCAACTCGAGATGCATGGCGAATCGTCACGGGGAGCTGTCAACTGGAATGACCCCCCGCCACATTATATTATGCCCGAGCTCGTAGAACCAAGCTTGGCGACGACTCAGCAACGCCCACCACAGCCGCTGATGCCGCCAGTGCTACCATAGGTGCATCAGACACCTCCTCTACTGCGTCCTCCACCACAGGCGACCACCCTGGTCACCCTTTACCTACAGCCGGCACATTTCTACCCAGAACCAGTTGATCCAACCGTCATGAACAAAATGATGGTGGAGAGAATGATCGAGCTGAAGCTCACTGAAAGAAGTGAAGGCGACTACGTCACGTTTGATGCATACAGGGTTCCATACCCACCGCATCATGCTGCCAAGCGGCTCCCTCCTGGGATTAGCAAGCCACCAAAATTTGACAAGTTCAACAGGAAGGGATCCCCAAAAGAACATGTCACTTACTACATGACCGTCATGGGTGATCTGGCCACCGACGAGTCATATTTGCTAAAATTTTTCGAGTCCTCGCTGACGGGGCTCGCTTTTGAATGCTACTCCAGCCTCCCAACCGGGTCGATCAGCGACTGGTCAGACATGCAGAGGAAGTTCAGAGAAAGATTTCATGTTACAGACAGAGCGGTCACAGTGGTCGAACTCTACACAACAAGACAGAGGGCAGATGAGACAGCCCTCGATTATATCAAGAGGTGGAGGAACCTCGGAATGAGATGCAAGCGGTCCCCGCATCAGGAGGACGCTGTACAAATATGTAAACAGAACCTCAGGAGAGAGGTCCGAGAAAAGGTGATAGGAATGGAAATCTGGTCATTCGACAGATTAAACAACATTGTGGTGGAGGTGGAAGCCTTCTTGGCCAGACCCGCCCCTGCATCAACTACTGCTACTACACAAAAGGGCAAAGCAGTAGAACGGTGCCAGGCGCCTAAAGAAGCAAATGCCCTTGACATTAAGGCATTTGAACAACAGAAGGATAAAGGCAAGAAGGCGGTTGCACCACAGCCTGCTAAAGCTGGAGATGGCAAAGAAGGTCCCTCACTACGGGATAAAATGAAGAAGGCCTACTTTTTTCCAAAAGAGAAGACCAGAATTCTATTCGACTGGATAACCCAGTACAACAAGGTCACCCTGCCTGAGCCAAAGAGGCCGGAGGACCTAAAAAGAAAAGACAGTCCATGGTTTTGCCCCTATCACCAGATGTTGGGGCATCCAATTGAAGGCTGCTATGTCTTCAAAGATATTATTGAAGGCATGGTGAAGAAAGATGAGATTGACTTGGGAGAGTACAGGGTCAACCCTCCACAGCCTCATGAAGCTCCTCTGAAGAGGGCTGCAGTCAATATGGTCTCTGCATACCAAGCCCTGCCTGAGGAGATCTCTGAAGCCAGCACTCGGCGCACTTATGAACTCTGTTTCCTGGCGCCCATAAAAGAACAACAGGGATGACAACAAGTCCCTACAAAGAACAAGAAGAACACGACACCTCGCCCGAAAGTGGGGGCACATGTTCGTGGCATCACACCACGACCTACCCCTCCGGTGGTAGCACCTGTGTGGACCAATCCACCTGCAGTCATCAGAATACCTACACACAATCGGAGAAGATAGACTTCATTGCCAATGGTCAAGAAGATTAGTCCAGAAGCCCGACGGCTGCAAGATAGTATAAATGGGCTAGATGAATATGTATAGCCCGAATTAGAACCCTTGCTGGTACGGGATCATGTCCCGTGGCAAGAGCTAGAGCAGCTTTCACTCAAGCAGGAGCAGCAAGCTGTCGCAACATCCAACAAGGATGGCAGCCTGTTCTAGGGGCAGGCGCCAGCTGAAGAAATGAAGAAAAAGAAACAAAGAAGAAAAGAAAGGCCACCAAGGTCAACAAAGAACAAATTGTGTCCTATAATACCCTCTCGGCTCTCTTCAACCTGCCTGGTGAAGAGGACGAGGAAGAAATATGCTTCACACCTATCGCCGGGGTAAGCCAGGCTGAAGCGGCTACTACAGCACATGCAACCCGATCAGGTCGGAAATGGGGGTGCCAGCCGCCTGCTAACCATAATATCATATTTAGGGGAGAGCAACCCTACAAGATACCTTCCCCGGAAGACAAGGGAGTTCAAATCCCTCCTCCGTCAGGCCTTCATAACCAAAGTGGGGGCAACACTACTACCCCTTCCTTCCTGGAATTCCTGAAGATGTCCAAGGGAAAGCAACCATGTCAGGATGCCGACCCTACAGTCGGGAGTACTTACCCGCAGCCCCAACAATCTTTCGAAGCTCCGGATGCAGATAAAGCTTGCCTGGCAGCAGCCAATGAAGGGCAACAAGAACATGGCACGAAGCAGAAGGATGTAGAATCTAAGCCCGATGAGGCAGGACCTGTTAGTGCTGCAAGAGTGATATAGAAGGGGGGGGATGAATAGATCACTCCCAATTTGTAGAAACTTAGGCGGAAAATAAATTCTACTGCTAACGCACCTCCTTAACCCGTACACAGAGAAATGTAAATGAGAATGAAGAACTGATCACATGGAAGCAAAGAGACAAGCAGATGAAGAGCGCAGATAACAATAGCAAACCACAGAGGAGGCACTCGGTTTTTTAGGTGGTTCGATTGCAGTCCGCAATCTACATCCACCCCTCACTCCAACTAGAGTGAGGATTCCACTAGACAATGCTAGATCAATGCAGACTCGGTCTGCGAACAACATGCTGCCACACAGCTTGAACACCAAGGGAAACAAATCCCTCAACCAAGTTCTGCTACCCACAGAACTTGAAACCTGTTCTAGCTCCCAGCTAGAACACAACCGGAGAATCCTCTCCCTTCCTCCACACACCGGAGGGAAACTGTTAATGACAACCAGTCACTAACACCACCAGAGATCACCGATCTCTCTTCCTCTGCAACTCAGAGGGAAACTGGAGTAATACTCCCTTCCTCCACACACCGGAGGGAAACCAATTCAAATCAGAAGGATGAACAAAATGAAACGAAAACAAAGTAGAAACAGAAACCAATGAAGAAGAAATCGGTTCTGAAACCCAATACAAATGTAGCTTCAAATGAAGTAATTCATCAATCCACACACACTGCTCTAACTCTCGAACAATCTCCTCTCAGATCTGGAACTCTCTGCTCTTTTTCTTTTCTGGATCGTGCACACTCTCACCAATGGCTTCTGCTATTTTCTTTTCACGATCAAGCTTCTACTGAAGGATGAAGCTCTATATTTATAGCAGATATTGGCGTGTGGCTGCCAGGTTCCTGCCCATGCACTTTTTGGCCAGATCATTTGAATTTCGACCACATGGCAGCATCCTGACTAGGTTGCCATCCACGTGTCATGCGCCTGTTGTCTTGGATCACGTGCCAGGTGCTAACCTCGGTTCACGTGCCAATCATCAGCCTGAATTGCCTGCAGATAGACAGATGGAATGTATAGACTTAGTTAGTTCAGGCTATTAACATGAATGTATATACTTCAGAAACTTCAACTGATTAAGTGTGTACAACGTGAGAGAGTGTACAGACTTAATGAAAGAAGCGCATGTGTGAAGGCAGTGTATAGACTTATGAACAATGCAGACGAATGGCAGTGTATAGACTATGAACAATGCAAATGAATGGCAGTGTATAGACTATGAACAATGCAGACGAATGGCAGTGTATAGACTATGAACAATGCAAACGATCCTTACTAGTGTGTACACTTTACAAAGCTTAGCCACTGTGTAGACTTCACGAAGCCTAACCAGTGTACAGGCTTGGAACAAGTGTGCTGTGAGCATTGAAGATTCAAGTTATAACAGCAGAATGCATAGGGTTGTGGTCGGACCACCCAATGTGTAGACTTGAAGCAGGAGGCCAGTGTTCAGACTTTGAGGATGCGATGTACTGTACGCAATGTACAGACTTGATAGTGTAAGGCTCTTCATAAGACGGTTAGCAATGTATTTACTTGAAGCCCAACGGTGATGTATAGACTTCGACAGCTTTAGCCAGTGTATAGACTATGCCAGGGTGAGACGATGCATTAGACACTCGGCTGTACAGACTTGGAAAGTTCTGTATGAGACGATCGACTGTTGAACCGATGTACAGACTCTGGATGTGAAGGCAGTCTGTATAGACTTGAATCGCTTGAAGCGATGTACAGACTAGATGAAGCTCAAGCACTGTACAGACTTGTGAAGACTTCAGCGTTGTATAGACTTGGTGAAGCTCAAGCAGTGTATGGACTTGTGAAGGCTTCAACGTTGTATAGACTTGGTGAAGCTCAAGTGAATGTATAGACTTGATGAACCACTGTGGATGTGTGGACTTGAGCGAATGAAGCCGATGTACAGACTTGCCTAAGACGCAGCATGAGACGCTGGCTGAGACGGACGCTGTACAGACTTTGAAGACTTTGAACGTTTGAGCAGCATACAATGTACACACTTAGTGATGTACAGACTTGGCCAGGAAAGCGTAGGGAAATGTTGAGTGTATGGACTTGGCCAAGCGTAGGAACAGATGAGGAGTGTACAGACTTGGCGTTGTATAGACTTGGCTTTGAACGCTTGGGCTGAAGGCAATGTGCAGACTAAGCGATGTATAGACTTTGCCCAAGGAACCGAATGTATAGACTTGCCACAGTCTGATGTACATGCTTTGCAGAAGTGAACGAGCCAATGAATAGACTTCAAAAGAAGCAGTCTGATGTACAGACTTCAAGGATTCTAGACAACGGACGCTGTACAGACTTGGACTCAAGGAATGTATATACTTAGCATGAAGACTGCCAGTCTATGTATAGACTTTGCTGAAGCTATCTCTGAAGCAATGGTCTGACTTTGTGCAATGTATGTACTTTAGTGTGTGCGAGCCTGTTGACAAGCAATGTGTAGACTCTGATTGTGTAAAGCAGGTGATGTACATACTATGCAAACATGACACTGGGCGATGTATAGACTTACACTATCGGGTGTTTAGACATCAAGAGAATGCAGCAGCCAGTGTATAGACGTGAAGTTTGGAATTCCAATGTATAGAGTTGAAGCTTGGAAGGATGTATAGGGTTGAGCTGAACTAACTTTGAGTATTGAGACCAGTGTATGGACTTCAGTTAGAAAGTGCCCGATGTACAGACTAGAAGAGGATATGCCAATGTACAGACTAAATGGATCAAGCTGGTGTATAGACTTTGTGCCCAAACTATCAATGCTCTGATGCGTCGACCCACCCTTGCTGATGAGTCGACCCACTACTGTTCATATTAACCAAACAGTGTAGATAGATGAAATAATGGAACAGCATATGAACTGAACTAACTTAGGTGATGAACCAGCATGAATCTAGAGATAGAAGGTTGATTTATAGTGTGAGACATCATCAAAACCATAGGGATGCAACAGGACCGTCAGGGACCGCAGTCCAAGACTCCTCCAAGCCTAGATGGGCAGATGAAATGAAGTTGTCAAATGTCCAAGCTGGAAGCAAGATAATGAAACTACTCAAGAAGCTCCCTGCAAGATTTGCAATCTGGGAGATCCTTTCTTTGAGTGAAGAGACCTGACAGGCGATCGTCACCGCCTTGCAGACGCCTGCTCAATATGAAACATGCTTGGCTGAAGCACTGACAGAGGCCAGCATGACCTTCACTCAGAAGGACATGTTGCTCCCTACTATCAGCCACAACAGGCCGCTCTACATGAGGGGACACCTGAATGGACAGGAGCTGAACAGGATCTTGGTCGACCCTGGCGCAACTATCAACATTCTAACATATAGAATATATCAGAGGCACCACTTTAATGTATGCCTCGATAAAGTCAGAGAAATGTGTATCACCGGCTTTAACCAAAAGTGTGAAGTATCGCTGGGGTAGCAGAATTCACACTCACTCTGGCAGACTTTACTACTAAGGTGCAGTTTCATGTCATCGACTCCCGCACCTCATACAAGGTGCTGCTTGGCCATCCCTAGTTGCATGAAAATATGGTGGTGCCATCCACGCTCCACCAGTGCATCAAATACAGTCTCGAAGGGAAGGAAGAGAGGATATTTGCTGACCTCCATCCATTCGAAGTGTCTGAGTGTCACCTGGCAGACGCTCATCTATATCCATATCGGTCTCAAAAGACCTCTGAAGCCAAGACCCCTGTAGGGGCACCAAAAAGCACCTCCAACGACAACTGGTTTCCACCACTGCCACGCGGATATACCAAGCCGAAGGCGGTCTCTCATATCACCGTCACCGGAGACGTGGGCAGGATAGCACCTCCCGCTATATACCCCGAAGCCACTGAAGCCAAGGTCGATCAGTAGCATGACCACATAAGGGTCCCGGAAGGCCTCACCAAGCCAATCCCTAGCCTCGATAATGCCATCGTTGAGCCTTTCAGAGCTTGGGAGGTATCACAGATAGACGCCCCCGGCATCTTATTTTATACAGTCGAGGAGCACCCTACCCGGGAAGACACTGATTGTCATCTGCCTGAAGATGTAGAGAACACGCTAGCTCCCATCCAGGGTTTGGTGTTCACGACAAGTTGGATGGCCAGGATGTTTCAGAAGCAGCACATCCCCTCCGACCAGTCGCGCAAGGGCAAAGAAGCATTCCAGAAGATGTGGTATCCCGCGAGTCTGGACAAAGAGATGAGACGTGTTTCTCAGCATCCAGGGTTTGGCTTCACCCTTGAAGAATATTATTACAGAGAGCGCTATGAGGTGGACACCATCTCCGCCTTCTATCTTGCTAAAAATAATCCGCTGGGGGCAACTTTTGATGAATACCCAACAGAAGCGGAAGATGCTGAACTGGCTCGACTAAGAGACTCAGAAACGGAGACCATGACTCCTTGCCGATGTTGGGAGCATGTCTATCCTGAAGAAGCGGCCCTTCAAGCCAAATTTGACACGGCCAGCAGTAGCGAAGCCGAAGATGTTGAAGAAACGGGGACGTCTCCCTCTAGCGGACCTCCGCTAATGATGATCTCAGCACCTCTCGTGCCAATCGGGGAAGCTGCTGTCGAAACTGATCAAGAGATGTATGTTGCTGAAAAGGAAAAGGCCACCAACACTGAGGACATGGCTACCCAAGGGGGCGAGACCTTCTCACCTTCTGCTATAAAGCTGCTATGCTACCCCAGCCCAGCAGTAAACAATCACCAGTCTTCCATGACTGCAAACCTATTTGTAGGGGATGGAACTGCCAACTCACCCCTCGAAGCTGCAACGACAATGGACTCGCTGATGGAACAATTTGCACAGCCGCTGCTTGCTAGGGCGGAGATCCTTGCTGAAGTCCAAATAGGACCAAATGAAGAGAGTGAGGTTCTTGACCTTGAAGATGATATTCCAGACTTTGTCGACCTTCAGCCAGCTCCCTCCGAAATAGAAGATGGAGGCCAAGCCACAGTCGATGAACTGATAGAAGTTAATTTGGGAGATGAGGACGACCGTAGGCTGACCTTCCTCAGCGCCCAGCTATCTGCTGAAGAACAGAAGCTGTACATCCAGCTACTACGAGAATATCGAGATTGCTTCGCCTAGACCTAGAAGGAAATGCCAGGACTGAACCCCACAGTTTCACAACATGAGCTAGTAATAAGCCTTGAAGCCGAACCGGTGAAGCAACCGCCGCGGCGCATGAGGCCAGAGCTCATCACTCAAATAAGCAAAGAAGTTGACAAGCTCATTGATGTTGGTTTCGTCGAAGAAAATCAATATACCACGTGGCTGGCCAATATTGTGCCCGTGAAGAAGAAGAATGGGCAGATCCGGATATGTGTTGACTTCCAAGATCTGAATAAAACATGCCTCAAAGATGACTTTCCGGTACCAATAACGGAGGTCATGATAGATGCAACAACCGGTCATGAGGCCCTATCATTCATGGATGGGTCATCCGGCTACAACCAAATATGGATCGCAGAGCATCACCGAGTCCACACTGCCTTCCGAACTCCCAAAGGCATTTATCACTACAAGAGGATGCCGTTCGGATTAAAGAACACCGGCGCAACTTATTAGCGGGCGATGACTAGAATATTTGATGAGCTGCTCTACCATAAGGTCAAGTGCTACATAGATGACTTGGTAGTCAAGACCAGAAAGAAAGAAGACCACCTGCGGGACCTCCGAGTTATCTTTTAGAGGCTAAGGCAATATGATTTGAAGATGAACCCTATGAAGTGTGCGTTTGGAGTGTCGAGCAGAAAGTTCTTGGGCTTCATTGTTAGATATCGGGGGATTGAAATAGACCCCGCAAAGATCAAAGTAATTCAGGAGTTACCCTCATCGAGGAACCTCTCCGAACTAAGATCTCTGTAAGGCCACCTGGCATACATCCGGCAGTTTATATCTAACTTGTCAGGGAGATGCCAACCCTTTCACAAGCTAATGATGAAAGACGTTCCCTTTTACTGGTATGAAGATTGACAAGCTCAAAGACTATCTGAAGACTCCTCCAGTGCTGGGCGCACCGGTGAAATGATGGCCCTTGGTTTTTTACATAGCAGCCACATATAACTCTCTAGGGGCAATGCTAGCCCAGAACAATGAAGAAGGGAAAGAACAAGCCTTCTACTACCTCGGTCGAAGAATGGTCAGAATTGAGGAGAGATACACCTATATCGAGAAGATCTGCCTGGCACTAGTCTTCACTGTCAAGAAGCTTCGACACTATATATTGTCACATGAAGTTAAGCTAATTTCCAAGAAAGATTCGCTTAAATATATCATGTCTCAACCGACACTCAAAGGCCGTCTGGGTAAATGGGCGGTGATTTGATATCTCTTACATACCGCAAAGGGCCGTCAAGGGCCAGTCCATCGCAGACTTCTTTGCTGAGCATCCAGTGCCCGAAGACTGCCCGCTGGAACCAGAACTTCCTGAAGATGAAACCCTAGTGGTCGGCCAAGTGCAACCCTCTCTATGGCAGCTGTATTTTGACGGCGCTTCTAGAATTGACACCTCAGCTACTGGATCAGCCAGAGTGAGAGCGGGGGCAGGCATAGTCCTGATATCTCTAGAAGGAGAAGTCATATATACATCTTGTTCAATAAACAAGCCATGCACAGACAATGAAGCAGAATATGAAGCCCTCATAATCGGGTTGTAGATTGCTCTATCTATGGGGATCCAGATGTTGGAAGCATTTGGAGATTCCATGCTAGTTATAAAATAGTTGGAACGAGAGTTCGATGTGCAGAAGTAAGAGCTCCTCCCTTACTCTCAGCTGGCACTACGCTTGATGGCGAGATTCTACTTCATCAAAATAAAGCATATTAACTGAGGACAGAATGCTCAGGCAGATGCCCTCGCGAAGCTGGCTAGTTCTTTGGCAATCTCGCCAGACGCAAGTCTGAATATAGCAGTAATCAACCATCGATAGGTCCCCAGTGTAACGGAGGTTCTGATCGATAAATAAGAAAATGAAGTGGTAGCTATCGAAGAAATCCAGCAGTCCGATTGGCGGGAGCACCTCCTACGTTGGTTTCAACACCAATAGCTCCCGAAAGAAAAAGAACAAAGAATGAAGCTCCTGAGAATCAAAGACTCCTACGAGATGAGAAGCGGAACCTTATTCCGAATAATGGCTGATGCCCGAAAGAAAGTTTTGCTCCGTTGCTTGTCTTCAGTAGAAGCTGGGCAAGTAATGCAAGAAGTCCATGCCAGGTCAACTAGAGCACATCAGGCCAGGCCGAAAATGAAAATTGAAATAAAGAAATTGGGCTATTATTGGCCCTCCATGTTTGATGATTGCTGCAAGTTTGCTAGAGCTTGTCAAAAATGTCAAGAGCACGCCAACGTGTCTAGGAGACCGCCAGTGCTGCTACGTCCCACCATACCAAGTTGTCCGTTTGCCCAATGGGGCACGACGTGGTGGGGCCACTGCCAGTATCTTTGTCAGGATGCAAATACATCTTAGCAGCCACAGATTACTTCCCCAGATGGGCAGAAGCAATTGCGCTAAGGGATGTGACGGAAGAATTGGTCGCAAGATTCTTCTAGCAGAATATTATATTTCGGTTCGGGGTTCCTATCCGAATTATCTCTGATAATGATAGCCATTTCAGAAACCAAAAGGTTTATCGGCTGGCCGATAAATACAAGATTAACTGGAGGACCTCGTCCCTCTACAACCCTCAGGCCAATGGACTCACAGATGCCTTCAATAAAACACTATGCACGCTGCTAGCAAAGACTATGAAGTCTAACAAAAAGGACTGGGAAGAAAAGATGTATGAAGCACTTTGGGCCTATCGTACGGTCTACAAAACCCCAACCGGCTGTTCATCATTCTCCCTCGTATATGGGTCAGAGACTATGGTGCCAATTGAATTGGAGGTCCCCTCGCTGCAAGTGGCCATCCAACATGGATTGGCTAGCGGCGAACAAACCAACATAGAAAGAAGACTGGAAGAGCTTACCGAGCTCGAAGGAAAGCGCCTCCGCGCGCAACAAAATATTCAACTCTACCAAGCTTGCATGGACCGTGCTTTTGACAAGCTGGTCAAAGGTTGAGAATTCAAGAAGGGTGACCTAGTGATGGTCAAAAGAAGGGAAGTGATGGCCTCCAACCCCAAAGGGAAGTTGGTTGAAAAGTGGTTCGGACCATATGTCGTCCATCGAGTATATGAAGGGGGTGTGTACATCCTTGTAGATCACAAAGGAGTCATCCAGTTCTCTCCCCTTAATGGAAATCATATGAAGCTATATCACACAGCTCAACCGGCATTCCTAGAATGACTGGAACCCACCTTGGTCTAGTGGCGCTCCGCCCTGGCCGAGCTCTACCTACCTTGGTCTAATGGCACTCCGCCCTGGCTGAGCCCTACCTACCTTGGTCTAGTGGCACTCCGCCCTGGCTGAGCTCTACCTACCTTGGTCTAATGGCACTCCACCCTGGCCGAGCCCTACCTACCTTGGTCTAGTGGCACTCTGCCCTGGCCGAGCTCTACCTACCTTGGTTTAGTGGCACTCCGCCGTAGCCAAGCTCTACCCACCTTGGTCTAATGGCACTCCACCCAGGCCGAGCCCTACCTACTTTGGTCTAGTGGCACTCCGCCCTGGCCGAGCTCTACCTACTTTGGTCTAGTGGCACTCCGCCCTGGGCGAGCCCTACCTACCTTGGTCTAATGGCACTCCGCCCTCGCCGAGCCCTACCTACCTTGGTCTAGTGGCACTCCGCCCTGGCTGAGCTCTACCCACCTTGGTCTAGTGGCACTCCGCCCTGGCCGAGCTCTACCCACCTTGGTCTAGTGGCACTCCGCCCTGGCCGAGCTCCGAAAAATATATATATAATACAGCATTGCCATTACGGGCCTTACGCCTGAATCAACATGAAATCTATCCTTTGCGTTAGCATTACCTTCTTGCTAACGAATAAACCCCTTTTTAGGCACAAGACTTCGTGTCCTAGCCGACTCTCATACCATATCGCCATTGTGAGCCTTACGCCCGAATCGGCATGAAATCTATCCTTTGCGTTAGCATTACCATCGTGCTAATGAATAAATCCCTTTTTCAGCGTAAGACTTCGTATCCTAGCCGACTCTCATACAATATCACCATTGCAGGCCTTACGCCCGAATCGGCATGAAATCTACCCTTTGAGTTAGCATTGCCTTCTTGCTAACGAATAAACCCCTCTTTTTGGTGCAAGACTTCGTGTCCTAGCCAACCCTCATACAACGTTGCCGTTACGAGCCTTACGCCCGAATCGGCATGGAGTCTATCCCTTGCATTCGCATTACCTACTTGC
Organism: Amorphophallus konjac; assembly: GCA_022559845.1. Lineage (NCBI taxonomy): Eukaryota > Viridiplantae > Streptophyta > Magnoliopsida > Alismatales > Araceae > Amorphophallus > Amorphophallus konjac. The sequence continues at coordinate 421,113,106 of CM040118.1, forward strand.
TAACGAATAAACCCTTTTTTCGGTAAAAGACTTCGTGTCCTAGCCGACCCTCACATAATATCACCATTGCGGGCCTTACGTCCGAATTGGCTAAAGCTCCTCTGATGGGGACATCACCTCCCATGCCCACGTTCACAGCTCGTCTTCGCTGTGAATCATGGAAAATCCACTCTTAAAGGAGAATATATATATAAGTATATGCATAAGAGTAAAAGAAGAATAATGATGAAAAAGGGAGTAAAAGAGCACGTGGTGCTACTAAGGAGTGTGATCGCCAGAGGGGTTACCTCAATAAGAAGAAAAGATGATCGCGAATACCTGGTGAAAATAAGACGCGGGATGGATATGGATTCCTTCCTCCACCTTCTATCGGCTGGCCGATGAAGGGGGGTTTTCCTTGTTGATTACCTTAAACAAAGAACAAACAAATAAATGAAACGTGGATCAGTCGAGAGTGAGTGTAGTATCAATCCAAAGAAATAGTACGATGAAGTAAGAATATGGCATGCACACCTTTTGTTTGGTTTTAAAACCCCTAGAGAATTAGGGAGAGGAGAGGAGATGCAGTACTAATGCAAAAGAAAAAAAAAGTATGATGATCGATGATGATACGATGAAGACAAGCACACAAGGGAGAGGGAACCCTGCTGTTCCTGTAAACAGTAAAGGGGAGAACCACCGGAGCAGTAGGAAGCAGAAGGAAGATGATGAAGAGATCACACGGATGAAGAGAATAACTCTTCTCTGCGCAAAAGAAAACTGCTCTCTGCTCTTTTCTGATTCGTGGTTAATGACTCCAGCAATACCGTGCTAACACCGTACCCTCGCGCGAGATTTGACTAGGGAATCCTTTTATAAGGTTTCGATCACAGATAGACACAGATTTGGGAAGATAAGAATAGGCAGTGATCGTTAAGGGCAAGGACTCTAGTTCCCAGATCAAGCAAGGTGACCAAGAAAAGCAGGGAACTCTTCAGGAAAGATGAGTTTAAACAGGACACGAAAGGGTGAGAAACGACCTACCAAAGGGCATCAATTCAGAATTGACGACCTGCCCACGGACGTTAAATCAAAACACGACCAGGCTTAAGGCGTCACTTCCTGGATTCAATTTTGGTAATAAAAACCTTCTTTATTTGAAAATTGTGAAGAGACGCTTGAAGCAAAGGCGTTAAACAAAACACGTCCTATGGAAGGACGTTAATCATTGATTTTCAATCAGGGTGGGATTCGTAAAACACCAGGAATTGACGCCCTTACAATTGGTCCTCCTTTCTTTAGAACGCGCCTAAGGCAAGGCCGTTAATTAAAACACGCCCTAGGCAAAGTCGTGAATCACAAAAAAAATGCACAAAATGCGAAGAAAACCCACAAAAATAGAAAATCTTTATTTTATGGAAATATTGAAGTTCACTTTGGGGTATTATCATAGTGACATGAGATTTGATCATCATAGCGTCAATTTTGGCGTGTCTACAGCTGCCCCGCCTTGGCGTCTACTTTGGAAGGGAGTGAGATAAAATGGAGAGAAAGTGCAACAAGCGGAATGAAGTGGAACGAACTGATAAGTAGATGCCAAGGTGTGATGTGACACGCCTCAGATACTAAGCATTGGAAATCTTTCCAAGATTCTGAGTAAAACAACTCCGAGTAATTCCAAGGAAGCATCGATTTGCTGGATAAAGGAGACTAAACTAAGTAAGAAAAATGTGCACGTGGGCACGACAGGGAGACACCATTGGAGAGCGGTTACCAGCCAACGTGGACGTGCTACAACCAAGGTAGATTTGCAGAAAAATAAAGAGAATTGAGATGAAGACCCAGCAAAGGGACATTTTCAAAGAACTAGCCTGAGCGGCTTCAGAGAGAATAAAGTACTCGATTTGGAATGGAATATCTCATATCAACTCAATTAAGAACGAGTGACCTTCATTATTGCCATAATATGAAGATTTTCAGCATGAAGCTCAAAGTCCTACATGATGTATGCTGGGCTAAAAGGAAAAAGATAAAACAAACTAAAAATAGAAAATAATCAAGGATAATATTGCTAAGCCATCTAGATTTGGTCAAGAATCCAGATCTCTGAGCTGACACTAAGCCGAAGCCCGTTTGTCCGCGCATCAACCCAGAAAGTGGAACCATCGTCCCAGACTTTTAATGACTCAACGGCCTATCCGTGTGATCAAGACTCTCCTGGAACTATCACTGTTTTTGATGAAGGGGAACTCAAATTCCAGGTTCATCAGAACCACAAGGTCCTTGATATGCTATAATAGCGTAAAATACCATATAGTAACAATGCTTACAGGAAAGAAATACAAGGAAAGAATGATGTCGTTCCGACGAATGATCCAAGCATCTCGAAACCTGCACTCTTCTACACTTGAAAAAATTCATTAGCCCTCATAACAATAACCCTCGAGATATGATCATAAGTGCTTAATTAAAAAAAACAATTCCAACCAAAGAATAGCACTTAAGTTCATTAAAGCATATAGAGGAGTTAATCATGTGAGCAAATAAAATCTCGACAAAAAAAAACGTCTGATATCAGGGCGTCAAAAGATAAAACACGCCCTTCCACTGAGGCGTTAAATGCACCGAGAGTTTCAAGAATAAGACGTCCCATACAGGGGCTTGAAATAAAACACGACCTCGGTCAAGTCGTCAATTAAACAATTGACGCCCCAACAGAAGACGCTAATTAACCACCCGCTTCCGATTCCAAATCGAAAGCAAAACCCAATCCTAATGGCAATCAATCTTCCAACTCCGAACAGCCTTAAGACCCTTCAGACCTCCATAAAAAGGAAGGAACCTCTCTAGATTAATCAAAACAAACTCATCAAATCCTGCTTCTTCTGCTTCTTCCGTTCCTTCTACAGGCACTGCAACTGTCCAAGCCCTTCCTGCAGACCTAAGATGGAGAGAGCCATCAAGAGATCCAAGATTTCAACTCCCAGATTATCTGAGATCAACGGGCACATCAGCAACCGTATTGCATTAAATCAGGTAAGTTTAACTGGTTGATGTCCCTTCTGTTTTATCTTTCTTCGGTTCTACTATTCCACTTATTCTCATCCACTTCTCTGCTTGTCCTTTCTTTTTCCTTTCTTTTCCACAGGAATATCCTAATATCCCAGGAGCCCGGAGATTCATCAAAATTAAGTGGCTGCCTCTTATTCTCTCCAAGTTTTCTTCAGATATGAGGGTCTTTCTCTCTAGATGGCATCTTCTAGGCCTAATAACCCATGCAAAACACTATGACCAGGTTCACCTTGATTGGGCTGCCATAGGAGCTTTAATTGAAATATGGCACCCTTCCACTCACACCTTCCTATTCTCAACCTTTGAAGCCACCATCCTATTGGCAGAATTAGAGTTGATCTTGGGCTTGAAGAGGATGAAGCAAGGGGATGAAGAGAAGATGGGCCATCATGCCAAAACCAATCTCCTCACATGAACTATTAACCACATTGATACCTAACCCAAACTTAGTGAACCAAATCAAGGTCACTAAAGGAATTAATCTTCTAAAGCTTGCCTCATGGGTGTACAAGAGAGCGGATCAAGCTAAAGAAGAAGAAGAGATCGAACGGGTGACCAAGGCCTTCGTGGTATGCTTAGCAGGAGTACTCTTATTCCCATCCACGGAAGATTTCCTAGAGGAGGCCCAATTAAGCGCAATAGTGAGCTTATGGGAAGGAGAGAGAGTTGGACCGGCTATCCTAGCCTATCCCTATAGTGGGCTTACCTCGGCGGCAATGGGAAGGCCCATCTACGGATGCATGCTAGCACTCTCTAGTTGGGTAGATCTCCATTTCAAGTTCGATCCATGTGATGAGACCCAACAACCTTCTAGAATCTTCTCAAAGAGCCCACTCTCTTACATGACCGGTTCACTTGGGATAAGCAATAGGGTGACGAACCGGATTCCTCAGATTAAGAAGAGAGCGGAATGGAGAGAACACCTCAAAGTAATGCCAAAGAACCTTTTCACTTGCGCCCCGGGAATACTCAAGACTCAAGAACTCTGTGCAAGATTTTCTCCCGGTACGGACCTTAGACTCATAGGCGCTTCAGAATTCGTTCTGTATAACTCACACCGGTGCCTTCCTCAACTCGGGCTTCCACGGCAAGTACTCGAAGATCCATCTCATCTCCCTCCGATCAAGACACGGAACCTTGGCAGCAATGAGGATGGAGAAGAATGCACAACTATCCAAGCTCTGTGGAAAATCAACAAGACACATCATCCTGTGGAAAACTTAGAAGAAGACAGAGATCAGTGGAAGTCTTATGTAATAGCTTTAAGAAGCTTGAGGCCCAAAGCGGCTCATTGAAGCAATGTAATCATTTCTTCAAATAAATCAATGATAATTTTCTGATTGAGCCATAACACAATGATTCTGATCAAATCTTCCAATAACTTGCGGTTCTGTTGCAAATAACGACTCAGTCAATGTCGTGAATTCTCAAAGTGACGCCTCAGCCAACGTCGTCTTCAATGATTGATCTCTCATAACTGACGCCTTCACCAATGGGCGTTAACTAAATAACGTCCTAAGACAAGGCGTTAATTCGATTTATATTCCAAAAAGTATTCGTTGAAATTCCAAAAGTAACGCCTTCAGAAAAGCCACGTTTTATATAAATAACGCCTCAGACATAGTCGTTACTCAGAAACAGTAATCATTACTCCCATCACATCAATCAGTCCCCATTGAATGCGTCTGACGACGGTTATCATTCCCCATGCAAACAAAAATAACGCCTTAAGAAATGTCGTCAATTATCAAGAAACGCCCTTGTTTCAGTCGTTAATTCCATAAGACACGGCCTTCCTTAAGTCGTTAATTCTTTTTGACCGTTCGACTTAACTTTCCCTCCTTTCTTCTTCTTCCTCCGTTCTCTTTCCTTCTTTCTCTCTTCTCTCCCACTGCAACCCTAACCGAACCCAACCCTCATCTCATTCTCTTTCTCTATCTCTCTCTCTTCTCTCTATACCCTAGCCCTAGCCATGGCCGGTGGACTTAAACGGCAGAGGGTGGCCGCACCGGAGGTCGTGGACTTGGGCGAAGATGCCCACGAGGATGCTCCCCCCACGGCGGCCGAGGAAGATCCGGCGGCCGAGGAAGCTCCGACGGCGACAGCCGGCGACGAGGCCGGAGGACAAGGCGAAGAAGAAGAAGATGATGATGGCGAAGACGAAGAGGGCAACGTAGAAGGAGAAGACGGCGGTGAGGAGGAAGGTGGTGACGGCGATCACGAAGACGGTGATGAGCCACCGGCCACGGCGGCGGCCGCTCCTCGCCCCGGCCAACTCCGGCGGCCTCGTCAGCCACGCCCTCCACGGGAAGAACCCAAGCGCCACAAGGTAGGCCCCCAACCCAATTTCCATTTTTTTCCAAATTTATTTTCATTTTTTGGTATTTTCCATAGCCCTCGGGTTAGAAAGCTCGAAACTCAGAAAAGAGACGCCCTTATGGGTGTCGTGAATTCATTTTATTTCTTAAAAAATAATTAACATCATGAAAACACGCCCTGCAACATGTCGTCTATTTAAATTATCATTTTTTTCATATCAATCATGCTGTTAATTCCGTGCATTTGTTTAATTATATATTTTTCCATGATTTATATCGCATGCTGCTTTTATTTTATTTTCACAACCCTGGAAAACAACGCCCTCCATCGGGGCGTCAATTCAATAGATAACGACCAGAGGGATGGTCGTCCATTTCATTAATTCCAGAATAAATTATTAAAACCCAAAATCCATTTTAACAGAAAACGCCCTACACAGGGGCGTTACTTAATGAAATGACGACCCTGGGACGGGCGTTAATTGAAAATCCTTTTAGAAATTTAGAAATTAACCTCAGAACCACGCCCCCCACCGGGGCGTTTCTTAGATAAACAACGACCTAGGGTAGGTCGTTAATTCAAAGCTCACTTAGAAACCACGCCCTCCTCAGGGGCGCTAATTAAACAAACCACGACCTGGGGATGGTCGTTAATTAAATCAAACATCAAAATCTCAACCAAGGCAATTAAGTGAATTTCAACCAGAATAATTGAACAATTAAAACAAAATTTCTTTCTTTATGCGTGCAGGGGTTGATGAGGACACGGATCTCCTGGGTCATGGTCCGAGCAGCATATTACGGCCTCCCCGAGTTCCAGAGATCCAGGGTAGATGCTATGGGGTTTGGGGCCTTCCTTAGCATAGAGCCAGTCAGACCCGACCTACCACTTATCCAGGTTCTGAGGGAGAGATGGGATAGGACTAGCCGGGCATTCCTGATGCCTTGGGGGCATATGGTTCCTACCCTAGAGGATGTAGCTAGGATTACTGGGTTGAGGGTAGATGGTGAGGCAGTGAGCGGGATCACCTTACCAGACTATACCGAGTTGGCCGAGAGACTGCTAGGGCTAGAGATGGTCTACGAGACACCTAGCGAGTGTAGGACTATCTTCCGCACCGATCTGACTACAGTGATGGGCTTGGGGGATGCTAGGCATAGGTCCGGGGAGTCCTTAGAGCAGTTTTCACAGAGATTGATCGATGGGGCTAGGGCAGTCTATTGCCAGGACCCAGCTGACAGGGAGAGAGCAGACCGAGACTTGAGGAGGTTCCTACTGCTGCTGCTCGGGAGGCTATTGCTCGGGACGAAGGGCGATGTCATCAACTACCGATTCCTAGGGATCCTCTAGGATTTAGAGGGAGTCGGCAGATACGCCTGGGGAGCGGCGCTGCTAGCGCACATGATGGCCGACCTGTCCACGGGGACAGGACGAGAGACGACTGTCAGTGGCTTCTCACCTTTTCTTCAGGTATGCACTTATATATTTTCCCTTCTTTCTTTCTTCATTCTTCTTTTTATCTTTTTTTTTATGCATGTGAATGCCTTACTAATGCAATGCATGGATGCAGGTTTGGAGCCATCTGTACATGCCTATGGGGCGCGCCGACCCACGGCCAGGAGGTGAGGGAGCTTTCCCTCTAGCACGGCGCTGGCTGCCGGTGGTCTTCGGTGCTCCACTCGGCTACGAGTTGTGGGTGCTACGAAGGGAGCTCCGTGACTTTCCTCCCTTGCTGGTACACATGATGAATGTTATGCGATTTTTTTCTTTACTTTTGTGCGAATATGATGATGATGATGAATATATGTTTATGGATGCAGGTGCGATGGAGGCCCTATGAGGGGATGACCGACGAGGGCCAGCCGTGGGTCGTAGCGGGCCGACCTCGCTTCGAGCATGAGCTTTGGGTTCATTGCTTGAGTGAGATTGAGCCACTACGGCTTAGGCTGGTGATGAGGACCCTAGGCCTACACCAGGAGTGGGTAGAAGTTGGAGAGCCGCGAGGGATCGGGAAGAAGACGCGCGGTCGCACGAAGGCGATCGACTGGAGGGTGCGGTTCGAGGACCAGTACGCCGACTGGCGGCGAGGCGGGACCCGAGTCACCTCCCAGGCGACTGACAGCTCTGAGTACCTCCGGCGCTACTGGGAGGTTTACGCCGGTCGACCCTAGATGAGGGTCCTAGGGGTATGTATGAATGCACTTATTTCTAAATTGAATGCAAATGCTTATGTATTTCTATTATGCGACTAACATGAAAATGGATGCAGGATGCACGAGACATAGCAGCGATGGATGCCCAGGCCCACCTACACAGCCTGGAGGACCAGCTGGCCACCACACGGGCGGACCTTGAGACCCTGGTGAGTGTTAAATTTATGCAAATGAATTTTTTTTCATGAATTATTGATGATTAGCCACTGACAATCTTAATAAATGCAGCGTGCCCAGCAGGGAGCAGCAGGGAGAGATACGGGAGAGGCCTCTAGCTCGAGAGGGCCTAGTGCAGAGGCGACTGCACTAGCGGAGCAGCTGGCGGGGGCAGTGGCTCGGGCCGAGGCGGCAGAGCGCGACCTCGCCTCACGGGTAAATTCCAAAACTCGAACCTCATTCAATTATTGATTATATATTACTTTGTGCACTGATGAAATTCATTTTTCAGACTGAGGAGCTTCGAGCCGCTCTTGCTTGCGTCTGCGAGGGACAGCAGGCGATGACTGCCCAGGTGAGTGATTTACTTTTCATCATGTATTGCTTATTTCATGAATTATTGAACTGTGGAACTGATGATTTATTTACCTATTTGCAGACCAGACAGTTACAGGCGGCACGTACCCAGGCTGCCCTGGCCGGGACAGAGCTGGCGATCCGCGAGCAGCGGATTATAGAGCTGGAGCGGTCCCTGAGGCGACGGGAGGAGCTGCCTCAGGACGTGGCAGAGCTGCGGGTTGCCCTCGAGCTGGAGCGGAGAGAGCGTGCTCGAGAGCGGGAGGAGCACTTGGCGGACCGTGCCCGTCACCACGAGCTACAGCATTCAGAGCGTGCTCGGTACCAGGAGCTGGTGGCAGCACGCGAGCGTGAGCTGGCAGACTCGAGGACCCAGCTGGTCCTTTCTCAGGAGCGGCTACGAGTTGCTGAGGAGCGTCTCCAGCGAGGGCGTGAGCGAGCTCGTGCTGCGGGGTACTCCTTCACCAGCTCCACCTTTGTGGCGGGTTCTTCTCTTCGAGAGAGGAGCGAGGCAGGGGGCCAGGCTCGAGTTCCAGCTTCTTCTCGGGGGCCCATGCCTCCTCCACCAGCGCCTCCTCGGGACGGCGAGGACGAGGTAGAGAGTAGGAGAGAGGAGGGTGGAGGCGAGAGCTGAGAGGCTTACTTGTACTCCTCCACCCTCACACCTGTACTCAGATATTCATGATGTATAGATATATGAGATTGACATTTTTGTTACATGAGCACTTGTGTAGTTGTGTACTTGTGGTTGTATATTTTGCTTCTTTTCTACGTTCTTTGTTTTACCTTACTCTGTCCCGTACCTGCAGCTGTGGTTCACACTTGGATAAACAGGTTAATTCATCTGTTCGACTTGGCCCCTTGCTCCATAAGCAAGGGGTGCCTTTACTTTTGACCTGAATAGCGGGTCAAGGGGCCAAGCCTTTAATCGAATAAGGCAAATGAAATAACCAATAAAGGGAGATGCAACACGCAAGCATACGTATGCAAACAATAATCAAGATGCCCTATGCAATAATGCAAGCACACACATGAAGAATAAATCCTATTTCCTCTTTTCTTTTCTTTTCCTTCTATATTTATTTTTTTTCCTTTATTTTTCAAAAGACGCGTCTTAGATTAGGTCGTTATTCAAATAAAAGACGCCCAAGGTAACGGCGTGAATTTGAAAAATGTTTTCGAATTTTGAGAAAGCGACGACCTGTGAGGGGACGTTATTTTGAAGGAGACGACCTGAATAAAGGCGTGAATTAAATAAAAAGCGCCTTAAACGAAGGCGTTAATTAAATTTTTTTTGTTTTCCAAATTGGATTGACAAGGCTACCCAGACCGTGGGTCCTACACGGTTACCCTTAAAAATTCATGAACCTTTCTTGAGTAATTAAAAGGGAGTTGACGTGATAATGATTAACTTATATTCGAGATTTCGCACGGTGCAATCTCCTAGGTCCGTCTCGACCATTCTGCTGGTTTATGATTTACCACAAAGGAAGGGATGGAAGAAGATATAAGGAAGCCCATAAGGGATTCTGAGATGCCCGAAGCAAAGCTACCTCCCCTGCCCTATGCCCGTTGGGGTTCGGTCTTTGGCGTAGGGAAACTTTGTTGCCTTTTGCCTCTTTTATATTGCATGCATACGCCCAAGGTTTTCCTTGCGGGGACTTTGCCCTCTTGACATGCTTTTCTTTTCACCATTTGACTTTCACTTTGGAATTGATTTGCATTGATAAATAAAAACCTAATTGTACTTGGGCTTTTGTGGCATTTGTGTTCCCTTTTGGGCCCTGACTTCCACCTACTAGGGCGGCGAGTAGGCTTGGCGTATCCACCTCGAGGCGTCCCTTCCTCCCTTATGGGCCGAAGAAGGAAAGAACGGGTATTGTCTTCACCTTTAGTCAGGTTTTGACTTTCCTTCGGATTTTGCACCGCTTGAGTTCAAGAATAAAGCGTGTTAGTGTGTGCGGGTGTCAACCCCATTTTAAGCTAACAAGACGGGTGAATGAATTCTGAATTTTAACCTTTCGGACCTTGCGTCCTTACAACCGTGGCAACTATCTGGAAAACTTTCATTCCTTTTGGAGAATTTCTATTTTTTTTTTGATTTTGGAAATATATATATTTTTTGATTTTGGAAATATATATTTTTTTGGATTTTAGAATCAAGGGTAGTATTTCTTAAGATACAAACCATTCCAAGGGTGAGTTAGCTCTTCTCCCTCAGCATTAATTAATTTGTAAGCGTTGCCAAGATAAACAACTTTTATAACAAAGGGTCCTTCCCAATTTGGTTGGAGTTTTGAGCGGGGTCCACCAGGTTTTACAAAGATTATCTTGATTACCATCTCACTGACTTTGAATTTTCTCTCAATTACTTTCTTTTGATAAAAATGTGAGAGCCTATTTTGATAAACACGCGCATGCTCAGCGGCGACCAGACGCTTCTCATCTAGGAGTTCCAATTGAGCAAGGAGTGAATCGCGACGCTCATCAATAGGGAGTTCCTTGTCCAATTGTACTCGCAAAGATGGAATGAGAATCTCATAAGGGACTACCGCCTCCATTCCATAAGTAAGGGCGAAAGGGGTTTGCCCAGTGGGGGTACGAATGGAAGTGCGATAGGCCCAGAGAGCTTTGACTAGCTTGTCTGGCCAATCCGAGAATTTATTAGCCTCACATGTCTTTTTAATGATTTTGATCAAAGTCTTATTAGTGGCCTCTGCCTGGCCATTGCCCTGCGGATAATAGGGAGAAGAATGATGCAATGCAATGTTATACCTGTTGCAGAGATCTTTGAGCTCTTGAGAGATAAATTGCGGTCCATTGTCGGTGACGATGGTACTCGGGATGCCGAACCTCGTGATGATGTTCTTCATTATGAACTTGCAGACTGTTGACGCTTTAATCTCCACGTAAGCTTCCGCTTCCGCCCACTTGGTGAAATATTCCGTTGCCGTCAGGATGAACGACTTTTGCTTGGTCAGGAGGTTCGAATCACCAAGAGGTCCAATGATATCAAAAGCCCACATGGAGAAAGGCCATGGGGAGGACATGGGATCGAGTGAGGAAGCAGGAGAATGAATTTTGTCGGCGTGCAGTTGGCACTTAACACACCTTCGAACATAGATGGAGCAATCCTCTTCTAGAGTTGGCCAATAGAAGCCTAGCCTAAGGATCTTCTTAGCTAACATCTGGCTGTTCACATGACCACCACACACTCCTGAATGCGCTTCTTCCACAACCTTCCAGGACTCATCATCGTCGAGGCATCTTAATAAAACACCGGTGAGCCCTCTTCTGTAGAGCACACCTCCAACCAAAACATAACGTTGAGCCACTCTTCTAATTGCTTTCCTTTCTTCCACTGTGGCCTCCTCGGGATAGGATTGATCACCGCAATATCTGGCAATCTCATAATACCAAGGTTTCTCTTCGTCAGCCAATTCTTCTTGCCAATCCAAAAGCATGACCTCTTTGCCTTTAAGAGCTTCCTTCTGCCTGACCTTCTCGAGCACCTTATCCCTAATGTCGAGGAATGCACGATCCTTAATAGCTGGAGTGTCACGCTGATGAATCAGAGGAACATGAAAATCACGCTCAGGAGGGAAGACTAGAGCAGAGGCCAAAGATGCAAGAGCATCGGCTAGGATGTTCTGACTACGAGGGACATGAACAAAGATTAACTTAGTGAAGAGTTTGGCATAAGCTGAAGCAAGTTCCTGGTAGGGCTTGAGCTTAGGATTGATAGTGCGGCACTTGACAAGCACCTGGCGCAGAATAAGCTGACTGTCACCCACAATTCGCAAGTGAGTAACACCATATTGATGAGCGGTTTGAAGGCCGGCCAAAAGCGCCTCATACTCAGCTATATTGTTCGTGACAGGGAAAGTAAGCCGAGCAGCAAATGGGATGGTGACCCCTTCTGGTGTTAAAAGAACCATGCCGATCCCTCTTCCTTGGGAATTTAGAGCTCCATCAAAATGTAATGTCCACATAGAATCGTGGGGTCGATTAATGGATATCAGTTCTTCATCTGGAAACTCTGAATTGACAGGATCAAATCGGGGTAGAGGGTGGTGAGCAAGATGTTCGGCAATGGCGTAACCTTTGATTGCTTTTTGTTGAATGTAAGTGATGTCAAACTGGGAGAGGAAACTTTGCCAGCGTGCTAATCGATCAGTGAGGACAGATTTTTTAAGAAGGAATTTAATTGGATTCATGCGTGCAATGAGGTGAACCTCGTGAGCTAGGAAATAGTGTTTTAACTTCTGAACTACCCAGACCAAAGCAGCGCAAGTCTTCTCCATGGCTGAGTACCTCTGCTCACAAGGGTTTAGAAGTTTAGACAAATAGTATGCTGCCCTCTCCTTCCCTTCTTCATCCACTTGAGCTAGGATAGCACCCACAGAGTCATCCAGGACAGAAACATAGAGAATGAGTGGTTTGCCTGGGATCGGCGGCCTCAGGACAGGAGGATTGGCCAAATAATCCTTCAATCCGTCAAAGGCTGCCTGACACTTGTCATCCCAATTAAACTTGACTCCCGGCTTAGTAAGCTCGTAAAACGGCCTGCATCGTTGTGAGTGCTAGGAGACAAAGCGGCGAATAAATTGCAACCTCCCGATCAGTCCTCGAACTTCCTTCAAATTCTTGGGAGGAGGCATATCTCTAATGGCCTTCGCCTTGTTGGGATCAACTTCAATTCCCCTTTTGCTGACAATGAATCCAAGCAACTTCCCTGAAGAAACGCCAAATACGCACTTCTTGGGGTTCATCTTCAATTGATATTCTCGTGATCTTTGCAAGACTTTAGCTAGAACCCCAGGATGCTCAACCCTTGTCCTTGATTTCACAACCAGGTCATCCACATACACCTCAATATAAATATGAATCATATCATGAAAAATTGCCATCATTGCCCTCTGATAGGTGGCTCCAGCATTCTTGAGTCCAAAGGGCATGACCACATAGCAGTAAGTACCCCATGGCGTAGTGAATGATGTTTTCTCCTGATCCTCTTCAGCCAGACGAATCTGATTATAACCCAAAAAGCCATCCATGAAGGAGAGAGTCTCAAATCCTGCCGTGTTATCAATCAAAACATCGATATGAGGGAGGGGGAAGTCATCTTTAGGACACGCACGGTTGAGGTCCCGAAAGTCTATACAAATCCGTACCTTTCCATCTTTCTTCATGACCGGGACAATGTCAGCCACCCAATTTGGATAGAGGACAACTCTAACAAATCTAGCCTTATGAAGCTTGTCGACCTCTTCTTTCATCTTTAAAGCCATGTTAGGGTGGAAACGTCTCAACCGTTGTTTGATCGGGACAGACCCTGGCTTAAGTGTAAGCCGATGTTCAACGAGCGCAGGGTCCAATCCAGGCATATCCTCATAACTCCACGCAAACGTGTCCTTGTATTCTTGAAGTACCAAAATAAGCGCCTCCTCTTCGGAGGGCGGCAAATTCTTGCTGATGAGGACAATCCTAGGGTCTTCCTCGGTACCCAAATTAACTTCTTTGGTAGGCTCTTCTACAGAGGCTGATGGTTCATCAAATCTTCTCATACCACTGGCAAAGGCATCAGCCTCGTCCTCATATTCTTCATAACTTTCATCCCCCTCTTCAATAGGGTCTTCATCATTCATGATCTCGTAGACACCTAAACCCTCATAAGAAACATTAGCATCCTCATATTCTGACTCTGGCAGGATAATCGGATTCTCCACGAATTCGGGAAGAGCTAAGCAAGCCTGGCATCTTCTGGCTAACTCCAACAGAAATCTACGCGAAATCTGCTTACCCTTGGCTTTCTTATGAAAATCTACCCCATGAATCTTATTAGAAGAAGAAGAACAACTAGCTTGATTGAAGGTGAAAAGTGGATACAGGAGGTGATACAGAAGGAGACCCCTCACCAGAGGGGGAGAAAAGATTTATCAATGAGTCATGGAAGAGTGGCCCCTGGGTCGGGACACACTCGGAAAAGAGATAAGAAGTCTCCTCAACGGAGATGGAGGATTGAAGAGTTGGAATTTTGACATTTTTTTTCATTGTTATCTTTATTTTCATTTTTATTTTCCTTTTCTAGAAGAAAGCAATGTGAAGGGATAATAGTAGGAGGAGTGGAGATTGAAAGCTTGGAGAAAGATTGAATTGGAGATGACCCGCGCGGGGGTGTGATGGAGAGTTTGGAGAATTGCTCGAGGAGCAAGGGAGGAATCGGGAGAGAAATCTGCAGTGAATCTGGAGAAAGGCTGACCATAATTGGCGGCGGTCTCGGCACGCGAGAGAACAATTGAGAATGTAGGGAAACAAGAAGAGACGATGCATAGAAGTGAGGGAAAAGAGGCCGGCCCACAGCCTATCTATTGTAAAACCTTCTTCATATGGAACATCTGGCTCTCCAGTGTCCGTATAATCACTCAGCAACTGCCTCTTATCCGTAATCACAGCTGGCTTTTCAATCAATTCATGTATTAGTGGCGGCCATTCCAGATCAGTCGGCATAAAGAGACGGCTCAAGGCAATAGTAATATCATACATATCGAACCATCTGTACCAATCACACTCTGGATCATCCATCTTCCTTCTCTTATCAGGCCTTAGGGACTCCAGGGCTTTATAAGTGGCCAATGGTGGGCGAGCAAACTGTCTTGCATGAACATCTTGACAGTCTAGAATGGAGGTGATTATTGTAGTCCGCTCATGATTCTGAACGCCACCCGTGACAAAATGTGTCTTCAATGTCCAAGTAAGCGGCTGGCGATCTGTCTTCAAGGTGGATGTCATAACTGCCCATGGTTCATCTTCATTTTTGCCCGGCCCTTTGTAGCCCAAGCCGCCTCGTGTAATCAATTTCTGAGGATTAATAGGCCTAGTCTTGCCTTGACAACTGGCACCCAGACCTTTGCTGTTTTGATACCCCATTTTCATTAGAATTTTCCAGCCAGGGGTGTTTATCATGCTTTTCTTCTTCCTCCCCTTGGAAGGCAAGGGTGTCATAGCAACTGTCGTGACAGTCTCGGGCGACATTGGCCGTGGGTGAGGGAGGTCTAGAATTGATAGCAACGGCTTGTTGGCAGGCCAAATAGAAAGAACTGACAAAGCCAAGTGTATATCTTCCTCCGGCAGAATAGGCATACTGGTAACTTTGATAATGCGGCCCTTATGTGGAAATTTGAGGCACTGATGATTTGTAGAGGGCACCGCATCGAGTTGTTGAATGTAGGGGCGGCCCAGGATGCCATTGAATGTTGGATCCATGTCCAAAATGTGGAAATCGACCGTGATTGTGGCCGGACCCAAACTGACCTTTAATGTGATCATGCCTAGAGGAGGCTTCTTGGTATTGTCGTATGCTGTGACTGTTATAGTAGATGGCCGAATCAGGTTTTCAGGAATGCCGCATAATTTCAAGGTGCTAGGGGGCAAGACATTGATGGATGCCCCAGTGTCCACTAGACATTGTTTTACAGCCACCTTATTGATGTCGACCGTGATGCACAGAGCATATTTCCTTGCTGAGAGTGGCGCCAGTTCATGCTCATGAAAAGTAATCGCCGGCTAACTGCTAGCGGGTGTTAATACTGTAGTTATCTGCTCAACAGGGATGTCTTCATTGACCATAACTTTTTGCAGATATTCTTTTAGGGCCATCTGATGAGTGGTGGACCTTTTGATTAATTCTAGGATTAAAATTCTTGCTGGAGTTTGGTCCAAGTGCTTTAACAAATCATACTGAGTTCCTGGCACTGACTCTTGTTCTTGTTCTTGCTCTTGCGGCCCTTGCACGGGCTCTAGCTCCCTCTGTGGAAAAATACGGTGGAACATCCGTCCACTGCGGAGCGGCGCCACATTTTGCCGTGCCTCTGTCGGGACAAGTGTAGGGGGAGGATTGGAAGAAGAAGAAGGTACGTTGGTGTTAAGAAGTGGTGGAGGGGCGTTTGAAGAAGGGGAAGTTCCCGTAGGGAGTACTGGTGAGGAGTTCAACAAAGAAGCCCCCGTAGGAGGTATAGGAGTAGGAAGGGGTGCCCGAGAGTTAGCGAGTGGGATGAGGAGAGATCTGGGCACAAAAGGTGGAGGAACTGATGGTGGAGGGATCCTTGCCGATGGAGGAGTAGTGGTGGTGGGTGTAGCGTGCGTTGGCGACGGGCGGATAAGGAGTGGTCTAGACGGCGAAGGTGAAGGGTTAGTAGTGGATGGCGGGGTTTGCTGTGTGGTAGACTGCGGAGGCGGTAAGCGGGTAAGGAGAGATCGGGTTGATGGAGAATTGGTGGGAGCAGGTGGATTAACGGGGCGTAGAAGAGCTCGGCTCAATTGGGGCGTAGAAGAAGAAGGAAGCGTGCGCAAGAGGCGCGGAGGTTGATTTGGGTTATGATTAAATGCCCCGACAGAGGCGTTCTCTTCGTGCCACCCCTGTCCTCTCTCCACCTCACGGAGAGATGTGACAGGGGTCACGTGCTGATTTGGCGGGTGCTCCGGCAGTGGAGTGTGGACAATCCCCATATCTTGCTGAGGTGCCGGAGCTTGCTGTTGTACTTGTGGAGCCGGTTGCTGTGGCTGCTGAGCCTGCTGTTGCCGAGGAGGCCGTCTTTCTTTCATAGTGGCGATAAACTGCCTCATCTCATCCCAATTAATGCCACCCTGGTCATTTAAATCATAAATGTAATCCTTGAAGTGGAAGCAACGATCAATGTTATGACCAGGGGAGCGGTGGAAGACACAGTAGCGGGATGTGTCAACATTAGCGGGCCACGCTGCCCTTTCCTTTGGTAGCATGAGCAAGTTGGCGGCCATTAAGGCATTGAAAATATCCGGGAGACTTTCTGGCAATGGCGGATAATGGGCCCTTTTGGGGCCAAGTGGTCTCCTTTGCTGTTGTTGTTGCGGTCGATAATTAGTGGGTGGCGGTACTTGGTGATATTGTTGTGGAGCTGGAGGGTCAGCGCGGGGCGCTTGGTTTTGTGGTGGAGCAAAGGAAGGTTGAGGTGCGAATTGGTGTTGTGGGGGTGAATTAAAGAGGGTGCCTTGTGATGGAAGTGGCGGAGGTCGTGGGTTAGATTGGCGAAAAGGTGTGGGGTTGCCGACCGCGCCAACTTGCTCATTTATGACGGTGCCCTCAGTCGTGGGCCCGCTATTGTTGACATTTGTATTCTTTTTAACCAACCTTGGTTTTGGCTCAAACATGCCCATGATGGGTGAATCTTTCATTTGGGTCTGAATATAACGAGCTCTTTCATAAAGTTGCTCCATGGTGGTCAATCTGTTCATAGCCAGTATATGCCGGAACTGAGGGGTTGCATTGGATATAATCATCTTAACCTATTCCGGTTCTGATAAGGTATCTTTCAACTTCCCGGCCATTGACCGCCATCTATCATCAAATATGATGAAGTCCTCCTCGGGCTTCATTTTCTTTGCAACCAAATCTGTAACTGAAAGGGAGGGTCCAACCCGGTCCCTATATTTCTGCAAGAATTTCCTTTGAACCACATCGAAATCACTAGCATCTGTCGGATCCAGGGAATAGAACCACTCGAGGGCTGGCCCCTCTAAGGATCTTCTAAACAAATAAGCCAAAGAGGCTTTGTTGCCCTACCAAAAGGACGTTTCATACATAAAATCCTTCAGATGGATAAAAGGATTACCAGTTCCATTGTATCGCCGAAAGTTCGACATCTCAGAAGGTGGTAAATGGAAAATTGGCAATGTAGGGAGAGAGATTTCTGGGGCATTCTTGGCAGCAGTAACCATGTTGAGTTTTTCTTCCATGCTAGCCAATTTCTGAAGGAGCAAAGCATTAGTGTCTGACTCGACCGGGGCCGAATTTGGAATGAAGGTATTCGGCATAGGCGTCCTTAGAATTTTGGGAGGTTGAAAGAATTGGGGCCTAGCCGCTGAGTAGCTCGCCTGTTGGGTCGGCATGGCCGCACCAGGGGTCGGTGGACAAGAGGGGGGTTTGTGCAAGACCGCTTGGTCATTAGTGAGGTGATGGCCACTCTCGGCCGGAGGGGGATTAGAAGATGAAGAGGGAACGGACTTCCCTTTCAAAGCGGCCTGAACTGCCTGCCGCTGGGAGTCATCTAATTGAGATAGAGCATTAATCAAATCAGTAACATTGAAGGATGGGGAAGGGTTCCCCGAAGTGTTGGAGGGTAAAGCCTGAGAAGAGGGCACAACCTCTTGAGTAGTGGTATCAACCACATGAACTTGAGGATAATGAGAATGAGGAGGAGGGTAATTCCCTTCATGATAGATAGAATCTTGGGGAACCTCATATGATTGACCGAAAACGTTCTCCTCCACATCATCATAGGAATATCCGTAGCTTGCCATGTTGATAATATTACCTGAACGGAGTTGCATGCTTAAAAGGAGAGAAAGCTTTATGAATGAATATCACACAATCAATCACCCAATCAAAACAAGCTTAAGCAAATCAACCCAACCAAATTTATGCAAACAAGTTGAGATGAAGGCAAGATTTTAGTGTTATGTTTGAGATTAGAGTGAGTTAAATTGCAGAATAATTCACTCCTCTTTGCAAAGTGAAACCTAGTTTGGATCCAAGTGTAGCCTCCGTGTCAACTAGGTTCTCTCTCTTCTTACCAACGATAGGTTCTCTAAACTCCGGGTACTTCAAGGGTACAACCAGCCCAGCGTCCGTGAGGGTATCCACGGGTGCGGGGACTTACGGAGGTCTTGGAAAAGGGATTTCCGGTCCAAAGAGACGGAATGCTCAATGGAGGGTTGTCCAGATTCCAAGAAAGGTGTGTGGAATCCTAGTGTAGAGAGAGGAGGTCTCTCAACCAAATGCCACAAAATGTAGTATAAGATAAGCCAATCACAGCAATATAATCAAATAATCAATGTAAGTATGAATCCAGCATGAATAGACAGAAACAGCAAAGCTCTGTAAACACACAGGAAAGAGGCGACCTGGAGGCAGTCGCTACCAACAAAAGAGACGACAGCGTCGCTGTCGTGAATCACTGGGAGGGGCTCATAGGCAATGCAAAAACGCGCCTTGATGTGGGGCGCTAAATATGATAAAGACGCCTCTGACAGAGGGCGTCAAATATAAATGGTGCGCACGATCGAAGAAAAATGCGCCTTGGTGTGAGGCGCTGCCAAATAAGAAGACGCCCGAGAGGAGGGCGCCAATTCACAGAAGCAGCAGATATGATGAAAGATGCCTTCGTGGAAGACGTTAAATAGGAAACAGACGCCCTGGATGAAGGCGTTAAATAAAAAGGCGCCTTTGTGAAAGGCGTTAATTCAAAAACAGCAATAGACTTAATCACAAGCTGGCTGATCCCGGGGAGTGTGCAGTGTGTACAGTGGAGGGTGCCAGTGGGGCACAAAGGAGGGGTATCGTGGGTACCAAAGGGAAAGGGCACGCGTGGGTGCCAAAGGGGAAAGGGCACACGTGGGTGCCAAAAGGAGATGGTAATCAAAAGAAAAACAGTGGATGTCCCACCGTGATCGCCAATTTGTGAATCATGAAAAATCCACTCTTAAAGGAGAATATATATATAAGTATATGCATAAGAGTAAAAGAAGAATAATGATGAAAAAGGGAGTAAAAGAGCACGCGGTGCTACTAAGGAGTGTGATCGCCAGAAGGGTTACCTCAATAAGAAGAAAAGATGATCGCGAATACCTGGTGAAAATAAGATGCGGGATGGATATGGATTCCTTCCTCCACCTTCTATCGGCCGGCCGATGAAGGGGGGTTTTCCTTGTTGATTACCTTAAACAAAGAACAAACAAATAAACGAAACGTGGATCAGTCGAGAGTGAGTGTAGTATCAATCCAAAGAAACAGTACGATGAAATAAGAATATGGCATGCGCACCTTTTGTTTGGTTTTAAAACCCCTAGAGAATTAGGGAGAGGAGAGGAGATGCAGTACTAATGCAAAAGAAAAAAAAAGTATGATGATCAATGATGATACGATGAAGACAAGCACACAAGGGAGAGGGAACCCTACTGTTCTTGTAAACAGTAAAGGGGAGAGCCACCGGAGCAGCAGGAAGCAGAAGGAAGATGATGAAGAGATCACACGGATGAAGAGAATAACTCTTCTCTGCGCAAAAGAAAACTGCTCTCTGCTCTTTTCTGATTCGTGGTTAATGACTCCAGCAATACCGTGCTAACACCGTACCCTCGCGTGAGATTTGACTAGGGAATCCTTTTATAAGGTTTCGATCACAGATAGACACAGATTTGGGAAGATAAGAATAGGCAGTGATCGTTAAGGGCAAGGACTCTAGTTCCCAGATCAAGCAAGGTGACCAAGAAAAGCAGGGAACTCTTCAGGAAAGATGGGTTTAAACAGGACATGAAAGGGTGAGAAACGACCTACCAAAGGGCGTCAATTCAGAATTGATGACCTGCCCACGGACGTTAAATCAAAACACGACCAGGCTTAAGGCCTCACTTCCTGTATTCAATTTTGGTAATAAAAACCTTCTTTATTTGAAAATTGTGAATAGACGCCTGAAGCAAAGGCGTTAAACAAAACACGTCCTATGGAAGGACGTTAATCATTGATTTTTAATCAGGGTGGGATTCGTAAAACACCAGGAATTGACGCCCTTACAATTGGTCGTCCTTTCTTTAGAACGCGCCTAAGGCAAGGCCGTTAATTAAAACACGCCCTAGGCAAAGTCGTGAATCACAAAAAAAATGCACAAAATGCGAAGAAAACCCACAAAAATAGAAAATCTTTATTTTATGGAAATATTGAAGTTCACTTTGGGGTATTATCATAGTGACATGAGATTTGATCATCATAGCGTCAATTTTGGCGTGTCTACATCCGCGTCCCGGTTGCATCCGGCATGGTCTAGTCATTTAATTTTGAGTCCTATGTAATTTTTATTTGAGTCATTTGATGTAATTTTTATTTTACTTGAGTCATGTCCCTAGGTCTTGTGCTTATTTCCTTAAGTTTGAGAGTCATTATGTTGTTTAGTTAGTTATTGGGCCCAATTCATTGGGTTTGGCCCAAGTGCACCCCCTACCCCCTCGGTTATTTGTCATTGAGTCTTTTGTCAGGGACTTATTGTAAAATATGGGTTGCCTATATATAGGACCCCATTCCCCCCATTTCAACTAATGAATCAATGAATGAAAAACTTGCCATTTTGAGAGTTTACACTTCTTATCTAGTGGAGAGATTCCATTTTTTGGGTGAGAGACCCTAGGGGAGAGATTCCCCACCCTTCCTTCTCTTAATCTCTCTTTTTCACTCCACTTTCTCTCTCCTCCACACCCAATTTCAAAAATTTTCTCTCTCCTCCCTTCCCAACCACCACTCTCCCACCTACCCCCATTAAAGGCCACTCCCCTTCCCCACACACCCCATTACTCCACCCCCTAGTCCCAAGAGAGCTTCCACCAATCCTAGCTCCACCTCCCAACCCCCAACTACCCCACCCACTTCCCCAGGCACCCTTCCCACTACCCAAAGCAGCCCTCCACCTTACCAAGGCATCTCTTCCCATCCCCAAGACCACCATTGATCACCCCACATTAAAGGAAATTCAAACTCACATGCCCTCCACCCACTTGTGCCCCCCCCACCTTCCTCCTTCTCCCTCCAAGCCCAAATTCGTAGCTCCTCCTCCCACCACCTGTTAGACCCCCTTCCAGACCCTATTCTTCCCCTCTCACACCTTGGAACATCCCCTCCTAGACCCCCTCACAGCCAGGGTTCTCCCCACACTCATCCACTTCCATTTCCCCTCCCATATACCCCATTTCCCCCCACCATCTTCAACCTTCAGTTTTTAGTTCGCTGGCAGCAGAAGAGTAGCAGTTTGCAGAGGCGACCCCGACCACATCCTAGAGAATCTGAAGGCTCAATAGGCATCCACGGAAGCGTCTACCTGTCCTATTCGCAACGGTCATGGTTTCATCCCCATCGGAGATCGGTGCTGCTTTGGAGGTCAATTCTTCCCCGACTGCGCAGAGGTGTCCCTACAGAGGTTCTGAGTCAGAGAGGAAGCTTCACCACGCCAAACCTCGGAGGAATCAGGCGAAGGGTTCTTCTACAAAGTTCTACCTCTCCCTGTCTACTTTCATAATCAAAAAGTAGAACCCTGTTTGGCATCCGGTAGCAGGAGTTACCAATTTTCTCCCTCAGCTTTGCAGTCCTGCTACCCACAGTCTGCTCCGACCAATCAACAGTGTCCAGAGTTCCCTGGTCCTCTCCGGCATCGTCTGGCCTCTCCGTCAGTTTTGCTGCGAAGAGGATTCGTCCACGATTCCAATGACTCTGACGGTGCTCGATGAGCTGCCGGTACATCCTCTGCAACCTGCTGTTACTGCACCGATCTGCCCCCTACAGAGGTTCTGAGCTAGAGAAAAAGCTTCACCACTACGAACCCAGGAGGAACCAGGCCACAAGCTCTTCTACAAAGTTCTTCTCCTTCCTATCTACTTTCGGAATCAAGAAGCGGAATCTCGTTCGGCATCCGTTAGCAGAAGTTATCAGTTTTATTCCTCGGTAGTGCGACTCTACTTCCCCACAGTCTGCACCGACCTCCCCTCACTCTTCTAGATCCATTGTTCTTCTCCGGCATCGTTTGGCATCCCCGTTTGTTATGCTGCAAAGAGGACCCGTCCACGGTTTCAACGGTTCTAGAGGCACCTGATTTGGTGTTCGGGAGCGGCCGGGGCAACCTCTTCTTCCTGCTGTTAGTAACCAATTGCTGTCAGTCCGGGAATCAGCGACCCTGTTCGAGCTCCTGCCCAGGCCAGCAGCGACCCCAAAAGAATTCGGAAAACTCCAGAGGCACTCCAGTTCCAGTAACGAAGATTTCCTCACTGGTCTCGGCCTCGGAAAAATTTTTGATCAAGTTCTGCAGCCACAGTACCGACTGTCTATCCACAATTACCGAGAGAAGGCAGATTCGGCATCTTCACTTCATCATCGTTTTAGCCCTAGTTTTCCCCACCCCGCTTGGCCGGCTGAAGGCCCCTCCCTGCGTGGAGGTAGTTTGATTGTAATCCATTAACCCCCACCCCAAGATCTCCCTCCTGCGAGAGGTGTAGTGTTGTAATTTGGTTTGATCAGGTCAAGCTACCCCGGCGCGGCGTGTGGGGAACCCACGCTTCCCCGCTCGCCCTCGTCTCCGAGTGGGACCGGTTTCTTCAAACCGGTCGAGTAAGTGCTCTATAACCTTGCTCTAATTCATGCTTGTTCTTTCAATATTAGTTCATAGTTCCGCTGGCCGTGAGAGTGAGAGCTCGATCCTCAAGCCCCATTGCTTTGAGTGATCACCGTGGGAAGAGAGAGTAACCCGGTGCCTTTGGCACTTTGTCGGCCCCATTGAATTGGGCATCCACAACCTTTAGGATTCAAATCTTGGCCTTGCTGGCCCTCTACCAGCAAGGGCCCAACCCCTCAACCTCACCTTGGCATTGCCAAAGTTACCCCGGGTCTTGGTGAGCAGCGGGTGAGCAGTCGTCGACATCGGTCTGTTTGATTGCGATTGTGCTTGTTTGTTTAAGTTCTAGGTTGTGTCACATCAATTGGTATCAGAGCAAGTTCATAACTTGTCTCTCCACAAGTTGGTCCTAGGGCATGTTTATGTATTTAGAATCCTCGGTTGCATCTCCCATGTCCACTAGAATGGCCACTTCATACCCGTCATATCCATCCCCATCAACTTTCCCAATAAGCCCAAATCCTCATGGAAGCTCCATTGCCAACAAAGTGGGTAGCAACACCTCTATCATAGAAGCCCTACCTAATATCCTTAATCGGCTTGAAGATATCATGTCTCGACTCGACCGACTTGAAGGAAATAGCCGTGTACCAAGAGTGAATGAGAGTGACCTTTGGGCAAATCTAGAAACCATATTTTTAGAACACTTGAAAATCAAAGCCCCCGCCTTTGATGGATCCAACAGCCCAAGCCTTTACCTAGATTGGGAGATTTCCCTAGACCAATTCTTTAAAGGTTGCCCCTTGAACGAAGGAAGGAGAATGAGGCTAGCCAAGGCACACCTCTCCAAACAAGTTAAAACTCATTGGTTAGTTGTGGAAGGTTTGAGAAAGATCCGTAGGGAGGCTCCAATTAGCACTTGGGATGAGATGAAGACCGAGCTTAGAAAAACCTACACTCTCCAACCCTCTCCCTCCTACTCAAATCACTAAAGTCCAAGGAGCACTTCAACTCCATCATCCCCACCCAGTCAATCCAAGACCCCAATCACCCATTCCCCACCACTTCCCATCTCTCCTACCCCAACCACTACATTTACACCCCACCTCCAAGTCCACACCACAACCATAGGTCCCCATACCCAATTGGGCCCCATGACCAACTCTCCACCTAGGCCCATGGTAACCCTCACCACTACCTCTCCATCACCCCCAAAAGGGACACTCCTCCCAAAACCAATCAACCCAAACCCCTTCAACCAACCCATCTTCCTCTCTCTACCCCAATCCAACTCCCACCAAAGCCTCCACTACTACCCTTACCTATCCTAACCCAAGTTTCCCACTACCTACCACTCCGGATACACCATGCCCCAATCATCACCACACCCTCAAAAGCCCCTCTCACCTCCTTGGAAGAAGAACCCATACCCGATCTAATAGTGGTGAACACCCCAAACCCACTCCCTACCTTGGAGGAAACCCATGACCAAGAAGAAGAAGAAGCATCACATGGTGACCTTCACGTTACACCACCCTCTCTAGTTAGGGCCAAACTCATCTTAGAGGAACCCCTTATTAGTTGGCTAAAGAAGAGCCCAATAAGAGAGATCACGGCCCACGATTGCCTTCCCATAAAGGAAAATCTTCCCATAGTGCACATCTCCTCCTATCACACCATAATTCAAACATCCTACCAAGTGGAAACCTTAGAGGACCTTCTCAAGGGCTTAGCTTGGCAATATGAGTTGACCGGCTTGTTGACCCCCATGGCCCACCAATCTAGGAGCCTTGACCTCCTACACCTTTGTGTCAGGTCTATCACCTCGGTTTGCACCATTGGATGCTACACTAGTGACCTCCTTCTATTCCTCCCCACACCCGAGGAGCCCGACCTTCTCCTCAATTTGGAGCTTCTTATATCGGGTGGAAAGTCAAGCCCTTGCCTCATGGTCGACCCACTCACAAAGAACTTCGGCCCAATTGTCTCATTAGAGGAGGATGACCCACCACCACTTGAGGATCTTGAGGACATAGGGTCCCTCCCCCTCGATAACCCTTTTTATGATCCCTTTGATCCCTTCCAATGGGGGTCAAAGAACCCATGGGACCCAACCACCTTATCCACCACCCACCTTTCCCTATCCCAACCCACCATGTTTGATCCAATCCACCCCATCCTAGACCCGGGTTACACCTTGGGAGCCATGACCTTGGGCCACATATCCCTAGGTAATAAGGTTGTGCCCCACCCCATGATGACCACCTTCTTAGATCCATTCGATCCTTTCCAATGGGAGTTCAAATGTTGTCCCACACCTATACACATGGAAGTCACCTTTGAGAAAAGCATGCATGTGTCTAGGCTTACCATACCCCTTGGCATGAACACTATGTTGGGTCCATTTATTCATATCACCCAGATGTCAAGTAGAAAGTGTGAGTGGTCCATATTCGGATGTCATGGTCCACCTTCATTCATCATGGGTCTTAAGCATGTCAAAGGCATCTACGGATGTCCGGGTCCCCCAATATTTATCACCAATTTGCATGATAGGGCCACCTACGGGTGCCCCGGCCCACCTAGGCTAACCAAAGTCTACACTGCATCATTACACGATAGGTCTACTTTTGGTTGCCCAGGTCCACCCATCACCCCCAGAATGTCTGCATACACAACATTACATAAAGAGATCCGCAAGCACATTAGCAAGAAGAATGTGACTTATAAAAGGTAAGCCGATTCTCATCGACGTCACCAAGAATTCCATAAGGGTGACTTTGTGATGGTAAGGACGGAGAGGCTCTCCCCGGGAGCCATCTCCAAATGGAGGCCACGTGGGGCTGGTCCCTTCCAGGTCCTGAGGCGCATTGGTACAAATGCATATGAGTTAGATCTCCCTGAGGAATATGGGGTGAGTCCCACATTCAGTGTCGCCGACCTAGTGCCATACAAGGGACCCACGGTGGTACCTAGTGAGGATATTGAGCCTATTCCCTCCATTGAGAGAGCACCCACCCGTGAGGAGAGTCCACCAGCCTGGAGAGCCCAGCGTGAGCACATTGAACGAATATTGGATGAACATGTCACTACCACCAGGAGCAAGGTATACGAGCGCTATCTCGGCAGGTGGATGGATTGGTCTCGTTCGGAAGACTTGAGGGCAGTACCACTTCTACACCCTCCAAGGAGGGAAGGACACTTACTCGACAGAGTCGAGTTCTCCGCACCCCGGGAGTATGATGGGGACATCACCTCCCATGCCCACGTTCACAGCTCGTCTCCGCGTCCCGGTTGCATCCGGCATGGTCTAGTCATTTAATTTTGAGTCCTATGTAATTTTTATTTGAGTCATTTGATGTAATTTTCATTTTACTTGAGTCATGTCCGTAAGTCTTGTGCTTATTTCCCTAAGTTTGAGAGTCATTATGTTGTTTAGTTAGTTATTGGGCCCAATTCATTGGGTTTGGCCCAAGTGCACCCCCCACCCCCTCGGTTATTTGTCATTGAGTCTTTTGTCAGGGACTTATTGTAAAATGTGGGTTGCCTATATATAGGACCCCATTCCCCCCATTTCAACTAATGAATCAATGAATGAAAATTTTGCCATTTTGAGAGTTTACACTTCTTATCTAGTGGAGAGATTCCATTTTTTGGGTGAGAGACCCTAGGGGAGAGATTCCCCACCCTTCCCTCTCTTAATCTCTCTTTTTCACTCCACTTTCTCTCTCCTCCACACCCAATTTCAAAAATTTTCTCTCTCCTCCCTTCCCAACCACCACTCTCCCACCTACCCCCATTAAAGGCCACTCCGCTTCCCCACACACCCCATTACTCCACCCCCTAGTCCCAAGAGAGCTTCCACCAATCCTAGCTCCACCTCCCAACCCCCAACTACCCCACCCACTTCCCCAAGCACCCTTCCCACTACCCAAAGCAGCCCTCCACCTTCCCAAGGCATCTATTCCCATCCCCAAGACCACCATTGATCACCCCACATTAAAGAAAATTCAAACTCACATGCCCTCCACCCACTTGTGCCCCCCCCACCTTCCTCCTTCTCCCTCCAAGCCCAAATTCGTAGCTCCTCCTCCCACCATCTGTTAGACCCCCTTCCAGACCCTATTCTTCCCCTCTCACACCTTGGAACATCTCCTCCTAGACCCCCTCACAGCCAGGGTTCTCCCCACACTCATCCACTTCCATTTCCCCTTTCATATACCCCATTTCCCCCCACCATCTTCAACCCTCAGTTTTCAGTTCGCTGGCAGCAAAAGAGTAGCCATTTGCAGAGGCGACCTCGACCACATCCTAGAGAATCTGAAGGCTCAAGAGGCATCCAAGGAAGCGTCTGCCTGTCCTCTTGGCAACGGTCATAGTTTCATCCCCATCGGAGATCGGTGCTGCTTTGGAGGTCAATTCTTCCCCGACTGCGCAGAGGTGTCCCTGCAGAGGTCCTGAGTCGGAGAGGAAGCTTCACCACGCCAAACCTCAGAGGAATCAGGCCAAGGGTTCTTCTAAAAAGTTCTACCTCTCCCTATCTACTTTCAGAATCAAAACGTAGAACCCTGTTTGGCATCCGGTAGCAGGAGTTACCAATTTTCTCCCTCAGCTTCGCAGTCCTGCCACCCACAGTCTGCTCCGACCAGTCAACAGTGTTCAGAGTTCCCTCGTCTTCTCTGGCATCATCTGGCCTCTCCGTCAGTTTTGCTGCGAAGAGGATTTATCCACAATTCCAACGACTCTGACGGTGCTCGATTCCGAGTTCGGGAGCTGCCGGTACATCCTCTGCAACCTGCTGTTACTGCATCGATCTGCCCCCTGCAGAGGTTCTGAGCCGGAGAAAAAGCTTCACCATGACGAACCCAGGAGGAACCAGGCCACGAGCTCTTCTAAAAAGTTCTTCTCCTTCATGTCTACTTTGGGAATCAAGAAGCGGAATCCCGTTCGGCATCCGTTAGCAGAAGTTATCAATTTTATTCTTCGGTAGTGCGACTCTACTTTCCCACAGTCTGCACCGACCTCCCCTCACTCTTCTGGATCCACTGTTCTTCTCCGGCATCGTTTGGTGTCCCTGTTTGTTCTGCTGCAAAGAGGACCCGTCCACGGTTCCAACGGTTCTAGCAGCACCTGATTTGGAGTTCAGGAGCGGCCGGGGCAACCTCTTATTCCTGCTATTAGTAACCAGTTGCTGTCAGTCTGGGAATCAGCGACCCTGTTCGAGCTCCTGCCCAGGCCAGCAGCGACCCCAGAAGAATTCGGAAAAATTCAGAGGCACTCCAGTTCCAGTAACGAAGATTTCCTCACTGGTCTCGGCCTCGGAAAAATTCTTGATCAAGTTTTGAAGCCACAGTACCGACTGTCTATCCACAATTGCCGAGAGAAGGCAGATTCGGCATCTTCACTTCATCATTGTTTTAGCCCTAGTTTTCCCCACCCCGCTTGGCCGGCTGAAGGCCCCTCCCTGCGTGGAGGTAGTTTGATTGTAATCCATTAACCCCCACCCCAAGATCCCTCTCCTGCGAGAGGTGTAGTGTTGTAATTTGGTTTGATCAGGTCAAGCTACCCCGGCGCGGCGTGTGGGGAACCCACGCTTCCCCGCTCGCCCTCGTCTCCGAGCGGGACCGGTTTCTTCAAACCGATCGAGTAAGTGCTCTATAACCTTGCTCTAATTCATGCTTGTTCTTTCAATATTAGTTCATAGTTCCGCTGGCCGTGAGAGTGAGAGCTCGATCCTCAAGCCCCATTGCTTTGAGTGATCACTGTGGGAAGAGAGAGTAACCCGGTGCCTTTGGCACTTTGTCGGCCCCATTGAATTGGGCATCCACAACCTTTGGGATTCAAATCTTGGCCTTGCTGGCCCTCTACCAGCAAGGGCCCAACCCCTCAATCTCACCTTGGCATTGCCAAAGTTACCCCGGGTCTTGGTGAGCAACGGGTGAGCAGTCGTCGACATCGGTCTGTTTGATTGCGATTGTGCTTGTTTGTTTAAGTTCTAGGTTGTGTCACATCATCCTCCTTTGTGCTGGCATTGTTCCTTTGCCAATGAATAAACTACCTTTACTGACATAAGACCCCGTGCCTCAGTCAGTAGCTATCTACTGTCGCCAAGAATCCAACATCACAGGTCGACATGGCAGCATTCTCCTGTCATGTGAATTGAACAAAAAAAAGAAGAAAGAAAAAGAATGGGGCTTAAAATAGAGGTGCCCCGCCGGCCTTGCTCCTACATTAGGACAATGGTAAACATGGCTATAACCCGACTGTGGTGAAAACTCGAAAGGGCGTCGTAGGCAAAATCGGGTACCCCGCCACGTGAAAATCCGAAAGGGCGCGTGGGCAAAAGCAAGAGGGGGCTGGCTTTGGCGAAAACCCGAAAGGGTGCTTGAGCCAGTAATGTGGTAATTTAAAGTTCCTCTTCACCCTCATCCCAAGGAAACTCTGAAAAGGGTGATCACCACAGATCTCACCGGAGACCTTTTCCTTAACATCATCGTGACCCTTGTCATCATAGGAAAGATCGGTCCACATCCTTTCGACCCTTGCCATCATCGACAAGATTGGTCGATATTTTCCCTTAACTTGGGCCTTCCGTCCGCGTTAATGAATGAACCTATCTTTTGCTTCGGCATCTAACCAATGTCGAGGAACAAACTTGTGCTTGACCCATGCCATCATCGATAAGATCAGTCGATATTTTCCCTTAACTTAGGACTTCCATCCTTGTTAATGAATGAACCTATCTTTTGCTTCGGCATCTAACCAATGTCGATGAACAAACTTGTGCTCGACCATTGCCATCATCGGCAAGATCGGTTGACATTTTCCCTTAACTTGGACCTTCTGTCCTCGTTTGTCCTCATTAATAAATAAACTTATCTTTTGCTTTGGCACTCATCTGACGCCGATGAACACACTATTGTCGACCCTTGCAACCATCGGCAAGACCAGTCTGTACTCCCTTAACTTGGACCTTCCATCCTTGTTAATAAATCTACCTTTGCTTCGACATTAAACCCAGTTGTTGACATGTTTTCCTTCTTTCCCCTTTAGATTTCCCTTCCAATCCCTTCTTTACCGTACTAATGTAAAGAATTAAATGACTATAAAGAATAGGGGAAGGATGTGGAATGTGTGTGATCGCCACCAAGGTGCCGAATGTAAGTAAGTGCACCGTACCTTGGAAAGAAAGGGGAGACACTCGCCTAGAATAGCAGTGCAGCAATGCACAGTTCTGAAAGAACCACCCTGAAGGTGTACGGTCGCTTGACAGACCGCTCGGTAGTGCTTGGATGAAAGCGGGACGCAAAGCATCTGGATGGCGGAATGACTCAGAAACAACCGCTTCACAGAATAGCACATTCGACGGTTGGCCGTCCTATCCTTCGAACGGACAGATGGAAACCGCCCTGTACCACCAACCTTCAAAACGTGGGATCTCGACTTCCACCCTTCCCGGCCGGCCAGGAGGAGTGGGCCTCATGTTGCGGTGATGCTGACCTGCAAAACACAGTGTAGGACACTATAAGCAACCCAATATTAGAACTGCGAAGTGTAGTAAATGCTAGAATGGAAAGACACGAACATAACCAAACGGAATGGGGAATACCTGGAGGTTTTTAAACCCCTAGGGTGCCAAAAACGTGGGAGGATGTGTGTAATGTGATGAAACAATGAAGAAAACCGGATGAAAGAATGGAGAGCGATGCATGTAATGAAAAAAACGGACGGCGGGACTAGTGAACCAATGACTCAAACAAACGGTGTACTCTCTAAACCGGAGGCCTATGCGGACATAGAACGCCTTCTTCCCTGCCTTGGGTCGCTCAACAATCCGGCAGAGCTTCGCCGTCGACCAGAAATCTCCCCCTCTTTCAAAGCTTGCCCTTAGGGTCCATTTATAGAGCCTACGAAGTCAACCCTGAAATTAGGGTTTCCAATGAATATCAGCTCAAGATATCAAAAGAAAATCCATAGATAATGCAATTATCTTCCAACCAGTCGAAACGGCACCTCGTTTAGTTGAGAAACCATGGAGAAATGGTTGGAACAAACTAAGGATAAAATCACAGATAGAGAGAGAAAAACCCTTAGTTTTTTTTCAACAATCGGACCATAGCGCAGCCACTCGATAGACCACCCAATCCACTGAGTGGTCGATCACCGGACCGTTCAATCTGTAGGTGGAAATTAAGTAAATAGAAAATATTATCCAAATATCCATCGAATTGAATCGGAGTTTACGCCGTTGGATTCTCATGAATTGGGCGGTTCTTAATGGACCACTCAAACCACTGAACGGTCAAAAATCAACTGTCCAATGCCTGTCGGTGATAAATCAAAATAAACTAGATAATTAGATAATTATCTGAATAGCCAATGAATCTGGGACTCTGAGAACTAGACGGTCATAAGCATACCGTTCCATGAGTCTGGGCGGCTACATATGAACCGTGCAACAAGCTTTGTCGGTGGAAATTCAGAAAATCACCTCAATATCTAATAAATTGGTAAATGGTTAATCCTCAACCGCTCAGTGTATGAACGGTCATCATGGTGACCGCGCAATGGCTTTATGCTTGAAAATTAATAAAATGTGATAAATCAAGCAAAACCAAGGCAGGGAGGGAGGTACCCATAAAATAGGCCCAACAAGCTACCTGAAAATATCCCACTAAGCAATGGACAACTTGAGGTATCAACAAATGATAGTAAGAGAAATGACTCAACTTATCGATAAAAAACGGGTGTCAACAGATGCCCCTCCTTAACGTCCTCTTTGCAGGGGATCGAGCGGAGGTGAAGCGAAAGTGAAATGGAACAAGGAGATGAAGCGGAAACAAAGCGGAGCGGATCGAAAAGCGGGCGTTAAGGTAAAACGACATCTGTTTTGCCAACGAGCGATAGGAATCTTTCAGAAAACTCTGAATCATTCACAAGGAATGATTAGACCAAAAGGCGACACCAATCTGGAGGAACTAAAAATAAAAAGAAACACACGATCAACCTCATGGGAGACACAATCCCTCGGACCAATGAGGAGACCGGAATAAGCAGAAATAAAGAAACAGACTAAACTCCAGATGGGGACCTTTTAATTAACCAAACCGAGTGAATCGACCAGAGAGAAGCTTCCAACTCAGAGTGGAATTGTTCCTCTTACTCAAACTCTGAACGCATAGCTAACCATCACTGGTGGGACATTTGCTGGCAAACCATGGGTCATGAATGCTCAAAAGATGCGTATGATGCATGCTGGGCTAAAATAAAAGAAATCATCAAAACAAATACAAAGAAAGATAAAATATAAAATACTCGAGAATAATATTGCTAAATTGGGAGAATCAGAGTCAAGATACTATCCGCAACCACAACGTGCAGGATAGAACCATTCTCCGCAGGCTTTCCCAACCTAACGGCCTATCCGGAGATTAAACACGTGAACGTGAATCATCATCGTTTTTGTTAAAGGGGAACATCAGATCCTAGAACGCGTAGATAACCAACTGGTTCCCGAGATAGCATAGCATAGTACCATATAGTAATGCAGTAAATGATGTAGGGATAGAAAGCCATACATGACTTACCTATGCAGGCGGAATGGCAATATGAAGGTGATGCTGTAAATAAGATCACAATATGCAATATAGATCATTAAATCCATCAGTGAATCACCCCATGCAGCACTAACGGGGTCAAACCACATTTAAACACATGAACAGCCAAAAATAGACCGCTCAGACCATAGAACGGCTCACCTAGGACTGTCCAATCATAAGCAATTTAAACCAGAACTCAAATCCACACGGCCCAATCAAGACCGTTCAAAATCTGTGCAGTGAGAGTTCAGCCGCCCCAATGCAAAGTACCGTTGGGGATGGGGTGGTGTACTATAGGCCGTCCAAAAGTGGAGTGGTGTAGCGATAGACCACGCAACACTGGCGTCGTTTAAATAAAAAAACCATTCGTCTCCCTCCCTCCCCACCGTAACCGATGGTGGGAGGAGGGAGAACACACTCATTCTCCCCAACCGCTCCTCCACTCTCTCATTCTCCTCCCCCCACTCCATTCTCTAATCCATGCGAACAAAGCATCAAGCGCACCATGACCGGATGGCCGACGAGGAACGAACGCCGCCGCCACCGACCATCACCGTCAAGGAGGTCCTGCCGGCGTCGGAGATGCCGGCACTGCCACCGGCCGAAGGAGAGGCTCCCCCACCGTCGTCCGAGGCCGGGGAAGGAGTCGGAGCTATCGTACCTGGGGATGGAGATGCCGACGAGGGAACACCGGCGGAGAGGCCGGCCAAAGGGCCACGCCCGACCGAGGTAGGTGCATTAAAAACCACCCCCATTTCATCTTTTATTTCGTGCATGATAGTTTTAGGGGGAAATAAGGGCACACAACCCCTTAAAAACACCATGGAAGGCCATTTGGGCCATGAACGGAGATGGGGGAAGGATCTCTCATCGTCGAAAACGACGGCAGAAGCATGGTTTAATAGTAACCACCTAACAAAACCACACGGTTCCCATAGAACCGTTCAAATAACACACGGCTCATGGGTAGCCGTTCAAAGAACACGAACCGACTTCACAAAACGATTCCCTGGAAACCGTTTAATCTAGGGCGGCCCATGATAGTCCGTGTGGAATGTGAAATGTTGAAAACAGAGCGGTCTCCATTAGACCGTGGAATCTAGGATGGTCCTACGTGGTTCGCTCAAGACCTAGAATAATTAGGGATAGAACGATCATTAGCAAACCGTGGAAATGATGGGCGGCCTAACTTAGTCTGTTCAGGAATTGAAATAGTAGGAATAAAAAGGTTATCACCAGACCGCTGAAAAACCAGGCGGTCGATCAATGGACCATGCAAAATCAATGATTAACCACTTAAAGGGAAGGGACACAGTCAGATGGGGACCGTGTGATTACTGAACGGCCATTTTTGGTCCGTTCCCAAGCCAACCTCAGATTGCAAGATGGCTCAACGTGAGCCGTGAGACTTATTGAAGCGGTTGGGAGCCAACCGTTGCATTGGAAAATGGTTCATAGGGGACCGTTCAGCGAGCTGAGAGTGAATTATTTAGTTAAATGCCAGAATTATAAACTAAAATGTAATTAATCTAAATGTATGCAGGGAAAGCGTAGGGCCAGGATCTTCTAGTTACAGGTCTGGGCAGTGTACCTCGCACTGCCCGACTCCCAGCGTGAGAGGCACAGAGTGATGGGCTTCTCTGAGTTCTTGAGCATGGAGGTCAGTCGGTTCGACACCGCGCTACTCTATTCTCTGCACGACCGTTGGGATCCGGTGAGTCGTACCTTCCTTTTTCCGTGGGGTCATATGGTCCTCACGTTAGAGGATGTGGTCCGACTTATCGGACTGCGGGTGCATGGGTCTCCGGTTAGCGGGACCACTTATCCCGACTACCGGGAGATGGCCCAGGAGCTTCTGGGACTGGACTTGCTGCACTTGGAGCGGCAGTCCATGACATTGACGCGGGCGAGGATTTAGGACAGCCTCGGGCTTAGGAGAGCAGGGATCGCGACCGGAGAGCTGCCCGAGCAGCATCTCGAGAGGCTCGTGGAGCGAGTCAGACCATGAGTGGCGGCTGCGGCAGGACCGGAGGCGGACAGAGTTCTTCGGTGATTCCTGACACTGTTGTTCGGCCGGTTGCTGTTCGCGACAGGAGGAGACGTCATCAGTTTCTGCTTCTTGCCGCTGCTTCAGGACCTTGACCGTGTAGGCAATTACGTGTGGGGAGATGGTGTCCTCACGTTCCTTTTCGACACGTTGAGCTCGACGTCCCGACGGATGATGCTTGGGGGCTTCTCCCCTCTGCTCCAGGTACGACTCCGACTTCTACTGTCATCTAGCTACAGGACTCCTACAATTGTTATATACTGACTCTTGGTGGAATGCAATGCAGGTGTGGGCCTACGTATACCTACGCGGGCTCGGACAATGCGAGGAGACCCACCCGGATCGGGTACCCATTGCTAGGAGGTGGACCACACCTCGGGAGAGTGGAGGTCTCCGGTGACAGGTCCGGGAGCTCCAGGATGACTTGGACACTCTACCGTACACCTCGGTACGTTTCTAAACTTAAACCCTTTAATTAAATGCAATTCCATATGATGATGATGCTGATGTGACTCTCTACCTTGACAGGTGCTGTGAACTCCTTACACGGAGGAGGGACACGAGGGCCAGCCCTGGGTGGCAGGGGCCCTTGCCTTCTCAGGCCGCGACATGTGGCTACACTGCATGAACGTAGTGGAGCCACTCTACTATAGGCTGGTGATGAGGACGACCGGCGTCCCATAGCCAGCGGTGGAGTTTCCAGCACCAGGAGAGCGCGTCAGCCGGTACCTATGGACACTAAAAAATTCTCACCCCATGTTTACGTGCAGGGGAATAAAGAAGAAGAGAAAAGAGAAGAGGAGATGAAAATAAGAAAACAAGAAAGGAAACACTGCTACGTGCCTTCAACGGCACACTCTGCGAGTGCCTCTAGCGGCACACCCTCAACGTGCTTTCAACGGCACACTCGTTAAAGCCTTCAACGGTACACTCTCCAGTGCTCCCAGCGGCACACTTCTTAAAAGCCCCAGCGGAACACTCCCGAAGTGCCCCAGCGGCACACCCTTCTTAGCCCCCAGCAGCACACTCTCACGCCAGCTCCAGTGACACACTCCCCTGGTGCCTCCAGTGGCACACTCCATGGGATGCCTCCAGCGGCACACCCCTGTGGCCCTTCCAGCGGCACACTCGTGTGAGCCCTTCAGCGGCACACTCACTAGTCCCTTCCAATGGCACACTCCCTCGTGCCCTCCAATGGCACACTCTCTCGTGCCCTCCAACGGCTCGCCCACTAGTGCCCTCCAACGGCACACACACCTGTGCCTTCCAACAGCACGCTCACTGGAAGGCCCCTTCAGCGGCACAACCCGTCGATGCCCTCTTAACGACATAGCCTTCGTGGCCCCAATGGCACGCTTTTTAGGTGCTTCAGTGGCACACTTCAGACGAGCCTCCAGCGGCACAGTGGTAAACCTCCCAGGATGGCACAAGCAACAGAAGACTCAACGGTCACTAGGTAGAGCCCTTGGCGCGCAGCTCGGCCACTTCAACGCCAGCTAGCGCCTGCCTTGGTGTCACCCTCTGGCTGGACGAGGGGGACCCTCACTCGACAGTGAGGAGACCGAAGTCAACCTCGGATGGCAGTGCCATCATGAGGTCTGCCCCCTTCAATGGCACACCTATAAAAGCCTCTCACAGAGAAGAAGAAAAAGAGAGAGAGGACTCTCGACGCTGGTTAGCTCCCTAGAGAACAGAGAAGAGAAGAAGAAGAAGAAGAAGAGGAGGAGAAGAGAGGAAAAGAGGAGAGGCATGCCACTCCGCCGACCACCGTCCACGTGAAGAGAAGAGAAGAGAGAAAAGAGAGAGGAGAAGAAGAAGAATGAGTGAAGAGAGGGAGTGAGGTCTGGGGAGGGGAGGAGCTAGTGTTCCATTTCCCCCCTCCCCACTATATCTTGTTCTTCCTTTTCCTCCGTCCCCCCCTTTTTTTGTTGCAATGTATTAGCCCCCTGGGGCATCCCTCTTATGAGAATAAAAGTAGAAGGCTTGCAAATATTTTTTTTTTGATGTCTTTCTATGGCATTTCTTCCGCATTTGCATCCCTCCATGTTTCACTCCGCTGTGCGGTTTTTCACCCACTACTCTTGAGGGCTGCACCCTCAGTCCACCCACTCACCCTAACATGCTTCACTCAACACACTCCCAATGGCCTTTGGCCGGTGCACTCACCCCAGCCACCCTTGCCCGGCACACCCTCAGGGTGCTCCATCCGGCACACTCCCAACGGCCTTTGGCCGGTACACCCTTTGGCCTGTACCTTGGCCGGCACACCCCTTGGCCTGTGCCCTGGCCGGCACACCCCTAGCCTTCCTTCCACGGTACACCCTTGGCCCACCTCCAACCTGCCTTGGCCCCTCCCTTCCAGTCAGGGTGTTCTTAGCCTGCATTAGACCAGTGCCTCTCGTCCATTGTTTTCCCTGGGTTTTTTGAAGTTTTCTCAAAGGTGGCTGCCTTGGCACACACCTCAAATTGTTGGGTCATGCCACTTCTTGTGGGCGTGTCACCTTTCACTCCCTTACCATCCGGGTCAAGGGGAGATGCTGTCGAATTTTCGTCAGAACTAATGAACCCATTAAAAGACAAAAGGAAACAACAAATAAACACAATAAAGCACCAATGAAGCGGTTTTGCCTAAATAACAAAGAAACCCCAGAGATCCCGAATAACTGAACACTCGCGTCTTTATGACGGTCTACCGAACATAACCACGAACATGGTCTACATGAATAAAAGAAAACCAAATCAACTCCTCACATGCATCCCATGAATAAAAAGAAAGCTAATTATATGCATTTTATGAATAAAAGAAGACCCCCGTCACTTGCATTTCACGAATAAAATAAACCCAAGTCAAACCCCCCTTTTACTCGTATTTCATGAATAAAAGAAAACTCTCCACCTGCATGGACCTTCCCCCTTAAGCCAGCCATAGCTGCACAGACCGCATGCGTTCCTGCATCGGCCTCCCTTCATCCTTAGCCTCCTTACCCGGCACACCCTTGCTCCCCTTAGCGGTACACTACCAGTTCCTCTACTCGGCGCACTCCTTCAGCGGCACAGCCTCCCTAAAACACCTAGCCATGCCTTGTCCGGTGCACCCATCCGTGTCTTGGCCGGCACACCCAGCTTCTGGCCTTACCCGGCACACCCGGCCTCTGGCCTTCCCCGGCACACCCGCCTCTGGCCTTCTCCGGCACACCCAGCCCTGTCTAGCCTGGCACACCCTTGCTCCCCAGCGGCACACTCTCCCATACACCCATTTCAGCACACCTGGAAGGAATAATAAATAATAATAATAATAATAATAACAAATAAATAAAATAAAAAATGATAAAATAAATAGAAAAGGAGTTCATAGCCCACGGGTGATAAAAAAGGGGGGTCAATAAAAATGATAACAATAATAAATAAATGATGATAATAAATAATAAAAAAACAATAAGGAATAGAATGGTACGGCTTTCGTCTCCCTCGGACCCCGGATTCAGGAATATTAATGACGCCCTCGTAGGCCGGGCTTGGCCCTCGGGTATTTTCCCCCCGTCATGGTTCCGGTTTGACCTCACCCTGGGCCAATATCTCACCGAAGCCCCCCTTCTTGCCACCAGGATCTAATCCCACCTTCTCATCAAGATTGCCATCTCTCGACATACATTTGTATGGGTTTATTTCCGTTCACGTCGTACCTTCAGTACGAACTTTTGTCCGAACATAAAGTGGCCCATGAACGACCGACAAAAATCTGAATGGAACGAGAAGGCTCTCGTCATCTCCGAGCCCTACGCATGGGAATATTGATAAGACCTTCGTGGGTCACGATTAGACCACAGGTTCACCCTAATCATGGTTATTGCCTGACCCACATCCTCGGCCTATAGCCAACTATCTCTGTACACGTCTTCATTTTGGAATCTAGTCTCGGGACTATTTCCTATTGCTCTACGGCACCGGAAATATTAACGATGCCCACGCAAGCCTCGTTTGGACCACGGGAGGTGCCTCCGGAATGGTCCTGACTCGATCTCACATCGGGCCAATAAATTCACTGGTTTCCTACTACACTAAGTGGGATTTAACTGAATGTTTTCAATTCCTCGGAATAATAAATTTTCCGTACCCCGACATACATATGTTCCGGGTCTGCCCGCGACGATTACGATATTCTCAAGTCGGACACCCGTATGAATATTGAACGGTCCCCCGAACGACCGACACGTTTCGAATGTTTGCTTCCCTAGACATAGGGCTTTCCAGCTGACTCAAGGCACATTCTCCCGTTGCCCCTTGCCACCGGAAATATTAACGATGTCCACACAAGCTTGACTTCAACCGCATGGGGCCCACCGCAGCATGGTCGCAGTTTGATCTTGCACTGGGCTGACAAGCTCGCGGGTTTCTGACCATTCTAATCGAGATTTAGCCGAACATTTCTTGTTCCCCTGAACAATAAATTTGACGTGCCCCGGCATACATACGTTTTAGTTTTCCCCATGACGATCACGCTTCCCTGAAGCCGGATGCTCGTCCGAATATCAAAATGGTCCCTTGAATGACCAACATATTTCGAATACTTACTTCCCTAGACATATATAGGGCTTTTCAACCGATTCAAGATCGCTATCGTCTTGTTTCTCTCGATATAATTTCTTGGCCATGAGGCCTTGATTCCCGGCGATTAATCAAGGGTGTTCCCCTCTCAGAGGGGATGTAAATGACGTCGTGACCTTTATGGTGCGGCGGGTTTCGGTCCTGACACGAACCACACAATTGTCTGATTAATCAGATCGAGCGCAGAATAAATCGTCACTTTGTGACTGGCACGCCCACGCACTTAATAGATGAATCGACCATTCCCGGATAACCGAACAACATAATAAGTGAACGAAAAGTGCGTCCAAAAGTCTGGCATGCCCGGTGGGACCGAAACCACCCTTCATCTCTTCGCCGGGATTCGGGGCCTCATGGCCTCCTAATAAACGTTGTTTGCCTATTTTGATGAATTTCAGGAACTCTCTTCCCCAGCCCTATGGGGAGAAAAGCCGGACTAGGCAAAATTATCTTTGTCGCCTCAAAGATGCTACTCCGAGGCACCTACAACTTCCAGGAATCATAGAGGATGCTAAGAAGAAGGGAGGGGAAATCAAACACCCTTTCCCAAAAAAAAGAAAAAAAGAAAAAAATAAATAAAAAAGGAAGAGAAAGAATTGGCAAGAGAGGGTTGTACGGTCGCATCGTCGACATCTGTACTGAATAATGATTACCACTGTGGGATTGATTCGGTGGAGCAAACCACTCATCCGCTCCCTGAGGGGGTGAGCGCTCTCCTGCGTACCCACCTTGGTCTATTACGCACAAGAAGAGAAAAGAGAGAAGAGAAGAAAAGAAAGGATAAAAAAAAGGAAGAAGAGTTGGCAAGCATCGTCGACGAACAGAACAAGAAGGAGGCCGACATCCCGCCCAACTCTAGGAGGGTCCAAGTCCGTGGTGGAATGCCCCGATCTGTTCCACCTCCCTTCTGCCCCTATCCGGCACAAGATGGTCCCTCGAGTGACTGTTCGAAGATCCAACAAGCCGCAACTATAGCTTGATGAATTTCTGCCAGCTATGGGGAATGCTTTGTAGTGATAAGGCCAAGCACGGCCACGACTCCCGAAGAGAGCATGCATGTACCCGCCATGGGGGATAAGAAGAAGAAATATACCCCACCATGGGGGGAGAAGAGGCAAGAAAGAATACACCCCGCTCATGGGGGCACATGAAGAGAATACACCCCGGCTCAGGGGCATATGAAGAGAAGTATACCCCGCTCTGGGGCATAAGAAGTAGTAGAATCCACCCCCGCCATGGGGACATAAGAAGCAACATACCCCACCACGGAGGGGGAT
Organism: Amorphophallus konjac; assembly: GCA_022559845.1. Taxonomy (NCBI): domain Eukaryota; kingdom Viridiplantae; phylum Streptophyta; class Magnoliopsida; order Alismatales; family Araceae; genus Amorphophallus; species Amorphophallus konjac. The sequence goes on from CM040118.1 coordinate 421,153,912, forward strand.
GGAAGCTATGAAGAATTCACCTCGGCTTAGGGGTATTCAAAAAATTTACCCCGGTCCAGGGGCACTTGAAGAAGAACTACACCCCGACCCGGGGGCACAGGAAGGGAATCCACCCCGACTCGGGAGCACATAAAGAAAAAGTTACACCCCGGCTTAGGGGCATTTGATGAAGAATCTACCCAACCTTGGGGGGGGGGGGCATAAGAAGAAACAGAGTTTCACCCCGACCTAAGGGCATAAAGAGTAAAAGAACACGCCCCGACTTAGAGGCATATGAAGAGAAGTATACCCCGCTCTAGGGCATAAGAAGTAGTAGCATACACTCCGCCATGGGGGCAGAACAAGCAATAGAGTTACACTTCGACTCGAGGGGCAGATGAAGAAACACACCCCGCCATGAGAGGCACAAGAAGCAGGAGTACACCCCAGCTTAGGGGGGGGCATATGAAGAAAGGCATACCCCGCCTAAGGGGGGTTTAAAAAAGAGAGAGAGAGAGAGCAACATACTCCGCCTGGGGGCATAGAAGCCATAAAAGACGTACCCCGCCATGGGGGCATAAGAAGCATAGACTCTACCTCGGTTCAGGAGCATTTGAAGAAGAGCTACTGATGCGGGACGGGACCACGGACACGATAAGCTAGCGGTCGTCCCTTAGCGAGGGAAGCGTCGGATGTGCGCGGTTGAACAACCGGCAGTGAGCTAGGGTGGTCGGCTCTCAATTGTGCCCGGATCGGGTCACGGGATGGTCACTCTCTCACTCGCAGCAGTGATATGATAAATTAAAAGCGAGCTAGGTAACCCTACACATGCTCTCTAGCAGCGGCATAAACAAGCATATATAGAAATAAGCGGAATGCCAAGCAAGGAGCGAATACGATACCTCCACGCGCTCGGCGTGGCGAAGATGGCACCCGGCCGAAACTCGTACTCCCGGGAACTTAATACATTAAGATTACAGCAATACAAGTAAGCCCACTCCACGCAGGGAGGTAACGGGCGACACAAGGGGACCCGGGAGGACCAATTCCGGGTTGACGGGCGGTTTCCGGGCACGGCTTCGGCTTCGCGCGTACTCGTGCTAGTGGGGCCCACGTGTGGACCGGAGGGGTCGTGTGGGACCTGATGCCTCCTCTGGTGTGGGTACACTTGGGAAGCGCTCCCCTAGGATGGCGAGTTGCTGGAACGACCGCCGGACGCCGGGCGGCCCTCGGACGACGCTCGCGGGAAACCGGCCACAAGTCTGCACTTGCTGTCTTCTCGCGCGCTGTCCGGCGAGATCGGCTGCTGTGATCAACCCCGTCGTCGGAATGCAACGAGCTCGGCGCCGTTGGAAAGAGGACTCCAAATACTTCGACGTAGGGGCCTTCAGAAAAAATAATCAGATACGTATATCTGACTTATGGAATTTACACCCTTGCTGTAAACAGGCCAGAACTGCAGGGGCAGGTTCTGACTTCTCTGAAAATCACCATTGACCGGTGGGAGGACCTTGGAATATGGAGATGAGTTCTTCAGAAAAGTTGAATATCTCTGAGATAGAAAACCGGGACTATTTTTGGTTTTTGATTTGGATAGGAAATGGATTTTATGGGATTTTTTGAGTGGACCTGGGTCGGATCTGGGACACTGTGGAAAAATTGCTCACAGGAACTGGTACGAATTTTGAAAAATACCTAGAGACCTTATCAAAAATTAAGAAAATTCTTGGTGGTAGACATATGTGGACAGAAGTCTCAGTAATTTTTGGAGCCCCAACAAAATTCAAAACATGGGTCTAACAAGGTAGATTCAGAACTATTGAACAGTAGACAGAACCTGGACAGAACTGAAATTTGAACTTGGACGAAAATCTAAAAATATCTAAAGGACGAATTTTTGCCTGAAATTTTTTGTGGAGGTAAGGGTTCAAGAGGGGAACCAACCCTGAAAATTGGAGCTTCAGAAGATGAGGGAAGAGAGAGAGACAATTCGGAGAAGAGAGGTCTGTCCAGAGTGGACAGAAAATCGAATTCGTTGGTGAAGACGCGTCGGCGGCGAGACGGCGGCGGCGGCGATCACCGGAGCTGCTTCAGAAGTTGGAGGGGATCAAGAGGGGAGGGATCTCACTCTATAAATGGGCTGGAGGTGGAAGAACACCAGGGAGAGAGGGGAGAGGGGCACAAGCTTCAAGGAGGCAAAATGCTAATTTCTTCTTTCATTCATTCTTTCCATAAGAAAATACAAGTATTTATATGAAAGGGTTCTAATCTAATATGAGCCCTTGGATCAAGGGTTGAAGAATGGAGGGTTGAGATGTGGTGTGAACACCACATTAAACCCAAATAAACTAATAGGTCCGCCCCCCCCCCCCCTTAAAGAGGACAATTTGGAATTGTCTTCTTTATTTAATTCATGGTCCAAGTCCAAATTTGGACCATGGACCAGCCACCTTGGACCCAAGAGTCCATGTGGACCAATAAGGAGGAGGGAGGGGGCCCCTGTAGGGCCTACAAGCATATTTGCAAAGAAACCCAATGGCCTTTTGCAAATAAACCCACTAAGACCTACTATTGTGTACGCATATATCACAAGGGCGTACATACAAATACAAAAGGACATAAATGCAAACACAAAGTGAGCTGGTTGTCGCTGATGTCCCCATCAATTCTCCCCGGGTGGGAGGAACTCGACCCCGTCGAGTAAAGGGTGCGGCTGCTCAGGTCTCCGGCGGATCCGTCACCGTGCCAAGTAGCGCGGGTATGCTCCACTCCAAGTGATCGGCACCTGCTCATTCCACATATACTCGATATGCGCACTGCTATGGCCAAAGGTGGTCACTCCGAAGGGGCACTCTCAACGGAAGGAAACAGCTCAAAGACTCACTAGGAATCACTGCTGAGTCCCTATAGGTGACTGATCCGGGTATAGAAGTAAACCGATCCCATACTCGTCAAGTGAATCGACTCGCTTCACACTCATTCGGGAACGACACGAGCTTGCACAAGACACATGCAGACTCACCATGCACTGACACACGAATGCAAACCATGCAAACAATCGACTCAAAATCACCACACAAACAAACCACACAAAGAAAGCACACTGACTCATGCACGACTCTAGACTAAGGTGGTAGCATCAAACCCACTAGGTGGCGACATCCTGGGCGGCAGAAGGGTCGCCCAGCTCTTCCCCCATGGCATAGTATTCATCGGCCAGTGCCTCGTCGGCCTCGTAATCGACATGCTCAAGCTCGGGAGGTGCGGATCCTCCAACACCTAAGGCTAGGGTGGTGCGAGCGGGACACTCACTAGCAATGTGGCCGTACCCGTGACAGTGGAAACATTGTATTCGCGATCGACTACTCTCCCCGATAAGAGGGGCCTTACCCTTATCATCCCGCCGGGTAGGGGGTGTAGGCAACAATGGGGGAGGTGTAGGTGCCTTGGACAAGAGTGGCGGGGGTGCCGGTGCCAGAGGACGGGCTATAGGAGCTGGGGGACGGGCAAAGGGTGCCGGTGGTTGGGATGGAAATAGATCCCGGGGTGGAGGAGGGCGAGGCCGTGGAGCGAAGTGCTCCTGACGGGTGGGCTCCTGAGGTCGAGCCATGGGAGGCCGCTGATGTGGGCCTATAGAGTGACGGGGCTCGGTACTACGGAGAGGGGTGGGGCCCAACCGATGGCTAGACTCGAACTCTCCCTCAAATTGCTTCATCTCGAGAGCAACCTGATATGCCTCTTCCAACGTCTTGGCATTGCGGCGGAAAAGCTCATACTGGTAGTGTGGCCGCAAACCACGTCGAAAGCGGGACACGGGCATGGTACTCTCCTCCGTGACACCACATCGTAGAAAGTACTCATCAAACTCCGTGATGTATTCGGAGACGGACCGGTCTCCCTGGCTAAGACTTTGCCATCTATCGATGAGTCACTGGCGGTATGTGGGAGGAAGGTACTTTTGCCGAAGTTTATTCTTCATCTCGGCCCATGTGTCAATCGGGGGTTCTAGCCGCTGAAGTAGCAGGCTCTCCACATTCTTCCAATAGGTTTGTGCCTGCCCCATGAGTTTCATGGTGGCAAATCGGACCCTTCGACGCTCCGACATATCATACCATTCAAAATAACGGTCCATGCCAAACTCCCAATCTAGGTAGACTTTCGGATCCAAAGACCCGTAAAAAGCTGGAGGATCCGCTCGCACGGTCTTAAGGACCCGATCATCATCCTCATCTCGTTGTGGCTGAAAACCACGACGGCGTTGACCATACCCCTCGTAGGCATTGTCGGACCCATAGTCCTCGAGACCAAGGTCACGGTGTGGTAGTTGGGGAACCCGAGGAGGGGCGGGTGGAGGAACCAGTGGTGGCTGGTTTTGGGCCGAGGGAGCGGCCTGGACTTGGGCCATGGGAGCGGGTGGGACTTGGGCCCCCGCGGGAGGAGGTGCGGGTGGACCTTGGGCTGCCCCAGGAGGGTCCCCGTGTGACATCCTATCTAACCGCCCAACGAGGTCTTGGACCGACCTATCGGAGTTTTCCATGCGTCCCTCCATGGCCCTAAGGCGACCATCCATATTCTCGGAGAAGGTCCGAAAGTTAGCATCGGATTGGTCCAACCTAGCCATAATGGCCATCATCGCCTCTTGTAGGGAGTGGAAGTCTCCCGAGGTATCCCGTGGGTTGGCCATAGGTGGGGGTGGGGGTGAGTACTGAGTACCCCGACGAGTGGGCATGCAAACACACCGACTAGAGGACACCGACTAAAGCAAAACACACTAATGCAAAATGATGCGCCTAGACTTAACCAAAACTCGGTACGCGGCGGAGATAATTGACCCGAAGGTCACTCGCACAAGTGTGCGGCCTTCCCGATAGGCGTAACCTAACGGTCGGACAACACCTTTTTATATACCGAGTAAAGGGATGTATGCGACCCAAAAACGACTCTTTTTGTTGTTTTAAAAATATGATGATCCTAAACATAACTTAGACAGACTAATGACTAGACGTAAATCACACTCTTTTTTTTTTTTTGCTTTTTGACACCCTAGACTCAAACTCGCTCTGATACCAAATTGATGCGGGACGGGACCACGGACACGATAAGCTAGCGGTCGTCCCTTAGCGAGGGAAGCGTCGGATGTGCGCGGTTGAACAACCGGCAGTGAGCTAGGGTGGTCGGCTCTCAATTGTGCCCGGATCGGGTCACGGGACGGTCACTCTCTCACTCGCAGCAGTGATATGATAAATTAAAAGCGAGCTAGGTAACCCTACACATGCTCTCTAGCAGCGGCATAAACAAGCATATATAGAAATAAGCGGAATGCCAAGCAAGGAGCGAATACGATACCTCCACGCGCTCGGCGTGGCGAAGATGGCACCCGGCCGAAACTCGTACTCCCGGGAACTTAATACATTAAGATTACAGCAATACAAGTAAGCCCACTCCACGCAGGGAGGTAACGGGCGACACAAGGGGACCCGGGAGGACCAATTCCGGGTTGACGGGCGGTTTCCGGGCACGGCTTCGGCTTCGCGCGTACTCGTGCTAGTGGGGCCCACGTGTGGACCGGAGGGGTCGTGTGGGACCTGATGCCTCCTCTGGTGTGGGTACACTTGGGAAGCGCTCCCCTAGGATGGCGAGTTGCTGGAACGACCGCCGGACGCCGGGCGGCCCTCGGACGACGCTCGCGGGAAACCGGCCACAAGTCTGCACTTGCTGTCTTCTCGCGCGCTGTCCGGCGAGATCGGCTGCTGTGATCAACCCCGTCGTCGGAATGCAACGAGCTCGGCGCCGTTGGAAAGAGGACTCCAAATACTTCGACGTAGGGGCCTTCAGAAAAAATAATCAGATACGTATATCTGACTTATGGAATTTACACCCTTGCTGTAAACAGGCCAGAACTGCAGGGGCAGGTTCTGACTTCTCTGAAAATCACCATTGACCGGTGGGAGGACCTTGGAATATGGAGATGAGTTCTTCAGAAAAGTTGAATATCTCTGAGATAGAAAACCGGGACTATTTTTGGTTTTTGATTTGGATAGGAAATGGATTTTATGGGATTTTTTGAGTGGACCTGGGTCGGATCTGGGACACTGTGGAAAAATTGCTCACAGGAACTGGTACGAATTTTGAAAAATACCTAGAGACCTTATCAAAAATTAAGAAAATTCTTGGTGGTAGACATATGTGGACAGAAGTCTCAGTAATTTTTAGAGCCCCAACAAAATTCAAAACATGGGTCGAACAAGGTAGACTCAGAACTATTGAACAGTAGACAGAACCTGGACAGAACTGAAATTTGAACTTGGACGAAAATCTAAAAATATCTAAAGGACGAATTTTTGCCTGAAATTTTTTGTGGAGGTAAGGGTTCAAGAGGGGAACCAACCCTGAAAATTGGAGCTTCAGAAGATGAGGGAAGAGAGAGAGACAATTCGGAGAAGAGAGGTCTGTCCAGAGTGGACAGAAAATCGAATTCGTTGGTGAAGACGCGTCGGCGGCGAGACGGCGGCGGCGGCGATCACCGGAGCTGCTTCAGAAGTTGGAGGGGATCAAGAGGGGAGGGATCTCACTCTATAAATGGGCTGGAGGTGGAAGAACACCAGGGAGAGAGGGGAGAGGGGCACAAGCTTCAAGGAGGCAAAATGCTAATTTCTTCTTTCATTCATTCTTTCCATAAGAAAATACAAGTATTTATATGAAAGGGTTCTAATCTAATATGAGCCCTTGGATCAAGGGTTGAAGAATGGAGGGTTGAGATGTGGTGTGAACACCACATTAAACCCAAATAAACTAATAGGTCCGCCCCCCGCCCCCCCCCTTAAAGAGGACAATTTGGAATTGTCTTCTTTATTTAATTCATGGTCCAAGTCCAAATTTGGACCATGGACCAGCCACCTTGGACCCAAGAGTCCATGTGGACCAATAAGGAGGAGGGAGGGGGCCCCTGCAGGGCCTACAAGCATATTTGCAAAGAAACCCAATGGCCTTTTGCAAATAAACCCACTAAGACCTACTATTGTGTACGCATATATCACAAGGGCGTACATACAAATACAAAAGGACATAAATGCAAACACAAAGTGAGCTGGTTGTCGCTGATGTCCCCATCAATTCTCCTCGGGTGGGAGGAACTCGACCCCGTCGAGTAAAGGGTGCGGCTGCTCAGGTCTCCGGCGGATCCGTCACCGTGCCAAGTAGCGCGGGTATGCTCCACTCCAAGTGATCGGCACCTGCTCATTCCACATATACTCGATATGCGCACTGCTATGGCCAAAGGTGGTCACTCCGAAGGGGCACTCTCAACGGAAGGAAACAGCTCAAAGACTCACTAGGAATCACTGCTGAGTCCCTATAGGTGACTGATCCGGGTATAGAAGTAAACCGATCCCATACTCGTCAAGTGAATCGACTCGCTTCACACTCATTCGGGAACGACACGAGCTTGCACAAGACACATGCAGACTCACCATGCACTGACACACGAATGCAAACCATGCAAACAATCGACTCAAAATCACCACACAAACAAACCACACAAAGAAAGCACACTGACTCATGCACGACTCTAGACTAAGGTGGTAGCATCAAACCCACTAGGTGGTGACATCCTGGGCGGCAGAAGGGTCGCCCAGCTCTTCCCCCATGGCATAGTATTCATCGGCCAGTGCCTCGCCGGCCTCGTAATCGACATGCTCAAGCTCGGGAGGTGCGGATCCTCCAACACCTAAGGCTAGGGTGGTGCGAGCGGGACACTCACTAGCAATGTGGCCGTACCCGTGACAGTGGAAACATTGTATTCGCGATCGACTACTCTCCCCGATAAGAGGGGCCTTACCCTTATCATCCCGCCGGGTAGGGGGTGTAGGCAACAATGGGGGAGGTGTAGGTGCCTTGGACAAGAGTGGCGGGGGTGCCGGTGCCAGAGGACGGGCTATAGGAGCTGGGGGACGGGCAAAGGGTGCCGGTGGTTGGGATGGAAATAGATCCCGGGGTGGAGGAGGGCGAGGCCGTGGAGCGAAGTGCTCCTGACGGGTGGGCTCCTGAGGTCGAGCCATGGGAGGCCGCTGATGTGGGCCTATAGAGTGACGGGGCTCGGTACTACGGAGAGGGGTGGGGCCCAACCGATGGCTAGACTCGAACTCTCCCTCAAATTGCTTCATCTCGAGAGCAACCTGATATGCCTCTTCCAACGTCTTGGCATTGCGGCGGAAAAGCTCATACTGGTAGTGTGGCCGCAAACCACGTCGAAAGCGGGACACGGGCATGGTACTCTCCTCCGTGACACCACATCGTAGAAAGTACTCATCAAACTCCGCGATGTATTCGGAGACGGACCGGTCTCCCTGGCTAAGACTTTGCCATCTATCGATGAGTCACTGGCGGTATGTGGGAGGAAGGTACTTTTGCCGAAGTTTATTCTTCATCTCGGCCCATGTGTCAATCGGGGGTTCTAGCCGCTGAAGTAGCAGGCTCTCCACATTCTTCCAATAGGTTTGTGCCTGCCCCATGAGTTTCATGGTGGCAAATCGGACCCTTCGACGCTCCGACATATCATACCATTCAAAATAACGGTCCATGCCAAACTCCCAATCTAGGTAGACTTTCGGATCCAAAGACCCGTAAAAAGCTGGAGGATCCGCTCGCACGGTCTTAAGGACCCGATCATCATCCTCATCTCGTTGTGGCTGAAAACCACGACGGCGTTGACCATACCCCTCGTAGGCATTGTCGGACCCATAGTCCTCGAGACCAAGGTCACGGTGTGGTAGTTGGGGAACCCGAGGAGGGGCGGGTGGAGGAACCAGTGGTGGCTGGTTTTGGGCCGAGGGAGCGGCCTGGACTTGGGCCATGGGAGCGGGTGGGACTTGGGCCCCCGCGGGAGGAGGTGCGGGTGGACCTTGGGCTGCCCCAGGAGGGTCCCCGTGTGACATCCTATCTAACCGCCCAACGAGGTCTTGGACCGACCTATCGGAGTTTTCCATGCGTCCCTCCATGGCCCTAAGGCGACCATCCATATTCTCGGAGAAGGTCCGAAAGTTAGCATCGGATTGGTCCAACCTAGCCATAATGGCCATCATCGCCTCTTGTAGGGAGTGGAAGTCTCCCGAGGTATCCCGTGGGTTGGCCATAGGTGGGGGTGGGGGTGAGTACTGAGTACCCCGACGAGTGGGCATGCAAACACACCGACTAGAGGACACCGACTAAAGCAAAACACACTAATGCAAAATGATGCGCCTAGACTTAACCAAAACTCGGTACGCGGCGGAGATAATTGACCCGAAGGTCACTCGCACAAGTGTGCGGCCTTCCCGATAGGCGTAACCTAACGGTCGGACAACACCTTTTTATATACCGAGTAAAGGGATGTATGCGACCCAAAAACGACTCTTTTTGTTGTTTTAAAAATATGATGATCCTAAACATAACTTAGACAGACTAATGACTAGACGTAAATCACACTCTTTTTTTTTTTTTGCTTTTTGACACCCTAGACTCAAACTCGCTCTGATACCAAATTGATGCGGGACGGGACCACGGACACGATAAGCTAGCGGTCGTCCCTTAGCGAGGGAAGCGTCGGATGTGCGCGGTTGAACAACCGGCAGTGAGCTAGGGTGGTCGGCTCTCAATTGTGCCCGGATCGGGTCACGGGACGGTCACTCTCTCACTCGCAGCAGTGATATGATAAATTAAAAGCGAGCTAGGTAACCCTACACATGCTCTCTAGCAGCGGCATAAACAAGCATATATAGAAATAAGCGGAATGCCAAGCAAGGAGCGAATACGATACCTCCACGCGCTCGGCGTGGCGAAGATGGCACCCGGCCGAAACTCGTACTCCCGGGAACTTAATACATTAAGATTACAGCAATACAAGTAAGCCCACTCCACGCAGGGAGGTAACGGGCGACACAAGGGGACCCGGGAGGACCAATTCCGGGTTGACGGGCGGTTTCCGGGCACGGCTTCGGCTTCGCGCGTACTCGTGCTAGTGGGGCCCACGTGTGGACCGGAGGGGTCGTGTGGGACCTGATGCCTCCTCTGGTGTGGGTACACTTGGGAAGCGCTCCCCTAGGATGGCGAGTTGCTGGAACGACCGCCGGACGCCGGGCGGCCCTCGGACGACGCTCGCGGGAAACCGGCCACAAGTCTGCACTTGCTGTCTTCTCGCGCGCTGTCCGGCGAGATCGGCTGCTGTGATCAACCCCGTCGTCGGAATGCAACGAGCTCAGCGCCGTTGGAAAGAGGACTCCAAATACTTCGACGTAGGGGCCTTCAGAAAAAATAATCAGATACGTATATCTGACTTATGGAATTTACACCCTTGCTGTAAACAGGCCAGAACTGCAGGGGCAGGTTCTGACTTCTCTGAAAATCACCATTGACCGGTGGGAGGACCTTGGAATATGGAGATGAGTTCTTCAGAAAAGTTGAATATCTCTGAGATAGAAAACCGGGACTATTTTTGGTTTTTGATTTGGATAGGAAATGGATTTTATGGGATTTTTTGAGTGGACCTGGGTCGGATCTGGGACACTGTGGAAAAATTGCTCACAGGAACTGGTACGAATTTTGAAAAATACCTAGAGACCTTATCAAAAATTAAGAAAATTCTTGGTGGTAGACATATGTGGACAGAAGTCTCAGTAATTTTTAGAGCCCCAAAAAAATTCAAAACATGGGTCGAACAAGGTAGACTCAGAACTATTGAACAGTAGACAGAACCTGGACAGAACTGAAATTTGAACTTGGACGAAAATCTAAAAATATCTAAAGGACGAATTTTTGCCTGAAATTTTTTGTGGAGGTAAGGGTTCAAGAGGGGAACCAACCCTGAAAATTGGAGCTTCAGAAGATGAGGGAAGAGAGAGAGACAATTCGGAGAAGAGAGGTCTGTCCAGAGTGGACAGAAAATCGAATTCGTTGGTGAAGACGCGTCGGCGGCGAGACGGCGGCGGCGGCGATCACCGGAGCTGCTTCAGAAGTTGGAGGGGATCAAGAGGGGAGGGATCTCACTCTATAAATGGGCTGGAGGTGGAAGAACACCAGGGAGAGAGGGGAGAGGGGCACAAGCTTCAAGGAGGCAAAATGCTAATTTCTTCTTCATTCATTCTTTCCATAAGAAAATACAAGTATTTATATGAAAGGGTTCTAATCTAATATGAGCCCTTGGATCAAGGGTTGAAGAATGGAGGGTTGAGATGTGGTGTGAACACCACATTAAACCCAAATAAACTAATAGGTCCGCCCCCCCCCCCCTTAAAGAGGACAATTGGAATTGTCTTCTTTATTTAATTCATGGTCCAAGTCCAAATTTGGACCATGGACCAGCCACCTTGGACCCAAGAGTCCATGTGGACCAATAAGGAGGAGGGAGGGGGCCCCTGCAGGGCCTACAAGCATATTTGCAAAGAAACCCAATGGCCTTTTGCAAATAAACCCACTAAGACCTACTATTGTGTACGCATATATCACAAGGGCGTACATACAAATACAAAAGGACATAAATGCAAACACAAAGTGAGCTGGTTGTCGCTGATGTCCCCATCAATTCTCCCCGGGTGGGAGGAACTCGACCCCGTCGAGTAAGGGTGCGGCTGCTCAGGTCTCCGGCGGATCCGTCACCGTGCCAAGTAGCGCGGGTATGCTCCACTCCAAGTGATCGGCACCTGCTCATTCCACATATACTCGATATGCGCACTGCTATGGCCAAAGGTGGTCACTCCGAAGGGGCACTCTCAACGGAAGGAAACAGCTCAAAGACTCACTAGGAATCACTGCTGAGTCCCTATAGGTGACTGATCCGGGTATAGAAGTAAACCGATCCCATACTCGTCAAGTGAATCGACTCGCTTCACACTCATTCGGGAACGACACGAGCTTGCACAAGACACATGCAGACTCACCATGCACTGACACACGAATGCAAACCATGCAAACAATCGACTCAAAATCACCACACAAACAAACCACACAAAGAAAGCACACTGACTCATGCACGACTCTAGACTAAGGTGGTAGCATCAAACCCACTAGGTGGCGACATCCTGGGCGGCAGAAGGGTCGCCCAGCTCTTCCCCCATGGCATAGTATTCATCGGCCAGTGCCTCGTCGGCCTCGTAATCGACATGCTCAAGCTCGGGAGGTGCGGATCCTCCAACACCTAAGGCTAGGGTGGTGCGAGCGGGACACTCACTAGCAATGTGGCCGTACCCGTGACAGTGGAAACATTGTATTCGCGATCGACTACTCTCCCCGATAAGAGGGGCCTTACCCTTATCATCCCGCCGGGTAGGGGGTGTAGGCAACAATGGGGGAGGTGTAGGTGCCTTGGACAAGAGTGGCGGGGGTGCCGGTGCCAGAGGACGGGCTATAGGAGCTGGGGGACGGGCAAAGGGTGCCGGTGGTTGGGATGGAAATAGATCCCGGGGTGGAGGAGGGCGAGGCCGTGGAGCGAAGTGCTCCTGACGGGTGGGCTCCTGAGGTCGAGCCATGGGAGGCCGCTGATGTGGGCCTATAGAGTGACGGGGCTCGGTACTACGGAGAGGGGTGGGGCCCAACCGATGGCTAGACTCGAACTCTCCCTCAAATTGCTTCATCTCGAGAGCAACCTGATATGCCTCTTCCAACGTCTTGGCATTGCGGCGGAAAAGCTCATACTGGTAGTGTGGCCGCAAACCACGTCGAAAGCGGGACACGGGCATGGTACTCTCCTCCGTGACACCACATCGTAGAAAGTACTCATCAAACTCCGCGATGTATTCGGAGACGGACCGGTCTCCCTGGCTAAGACTTTGCCATCTATCGATGAGTCACTGGCGGTATGTGGGAGGAAGGTACTTTTGCCGAAGTTTATTCTTCATCTCGGCCCATGTGTCAATCGGGGGTTCTAGCCGCTGAAGTAGCAGGCTCTCCACATTCTTCCAATAGGTTTGTGCCTGCCCCATGAGTTTCATGGTGGCAAATCGGACCCTTCGACGCTCCGACATATCATACCATTCAAAATAACGGTCCATGCCAAACTCCCAATCTAGGTAGACTTTCGGATCCAAAGACCCGTAAAAAGCTGGAGGATCCGCTCGCACGGTCTTAAGGACCCGATCATCATCCTCATCTCGTTGTGGCTGAAAACCACGACGGCGTTGACCATACCCCTCGTAGGCATTGTCGGACCCATAGTCCTCGAGACCAAGGTCACGGTGTGGTAGTTGGGGAACCCGAGGAGGGGCGGGTGGAGGAACCAGTGGTGGCTGGTTTTGGGCCGAGGGAGCGGCCTGGACTTGGGCCATGGGAGCGGGTGGGACTTGGGCCCCCGCGGGAGGAGGTGCGGGTGGACCTTGGGCTGCCCCAGGAGGGTCCCCGTGTGACATCCTATCTAACCGCCCAACGAGGTCTTGGACCGACCTATCGGAGTTTTCCATGCGTCCCTCCATGGCCCTAAGGCGACCATCCATATTCTCGGAGAAGGTCCGAAAGTTAGCATCGGATTGGTCCAACCTAGCCATAATGGCCATCATCGCCTCTTGTAGGGAGTGGAAGTCTCCCGAGGTATCCCGTGGGTTGGCCATAGGTGGGGGTGGGGGTGAGTACTGAGTACCCCGACGAGTGGGCATGCAAACACACCGACTAGAGGACACCGACTAAAGCAAAACACACTAATGCAAAATGATGCGCCTAGACTTAACCAAAACTCGGTACGCGGCGGAGATAATTGACCCGAAGGTCACTCGCACAAGTGTGCGGCCTTCCCGATAGGCGTAACCTAACGGTCGGACAACACCTTTTTATATACCGAGTAAAGGGATGTATGCGACCCAAAAACGACTCTTTTTGTTGTTTTAAAAATATGATGATCCTAAACATAACTTAGACAGACTAATGACTAGACGTAAATCACACTCTTTTTTTTTTTTTTGCTTTTTGACACCCTAGACTCAAACTCGCTCTGATACCAAATTGATGCGGGACGGGACCACGGACACGATAAGCTAGCGGTCGTCCCTTAGCGAGGGAAGCGTCGGATGTGCGCGGTTGAACAACCGGCAGTGAGCTAGGGTGGTCGGCTCTCAATTGTGCCCGGATCGGGTCACGGGACGGTCACTCTCTCACTCGCAGCAGTGATATGATAAATTAAAAGCGAGCTAGGTAACCCTACACATGCTCTCTAGCAGCGGCATAAACAAGCATATATAGAAATAAGCGGAATGCCAAGCAAGGAGCGAATACGATACCTCCACGCGCTCGGCGTGGCGAAGATGGCACCCGGCCGAAACTCGTACTCCCGGGAACTTAATACATTAAGATTACAGCAATACAAGTAAGCCCACTCCACGCAGGGAGGTAACGGGCGACACAAGGGGACCCGGGAGGACCAATTCCGGGTTGACGGGCGGTTTCCGGGCACGGCTTCGGCTTCGCGCGTACTCGTGCTAGTGGGGCCCACGTGTGGACCGGAGGGGTCGTGTGGGACCTGATGCCTCCTCTGGTGTGGGTACACTTGGGAAGCGCTCCCCTAGGATGGCGAGTTGCTGGAACGACCGCCGGACGCCGGGCGGCCCTCGGACGACGCTCGCGGGAAACCGGCCACAAGTCTGCACTTGCTGTCTTCTCGCGCGCTGTCCGGCGAGATCGGCTGCTGTGATCAACCCCGTCGTCGGAATGCAACGAGCTCAGCGCCGTTGGAAAGAGGACTCCAAATACTTCGACGTAGGGGCCTTCAGAAAAAATAATCAGATACGTATATCTGACTTATGGAATTTACACCCTTGCTGTAAACAGGCCAGAACTGCAGGGGCAGGTTCTGACTTCTCTGAAAATCACCGTTGACCGGTGGGAGGACCTTGGAATATGGAGATGAGTTCTTCAGAAAAGTTGAATATCTCTGAGATAGAAAACCGGGACTATTTTTGGTTTTTGATTTGGATAGGAAATGGATTTTATGGGATTTTTTGAGTGGACCTGGGTCGGATCTGGGACACTGTGGAAAAATTGCTCACAGGAACTGGTACGAATTTTGAAAAATACCTAGAGACCTTATCAAAAATTAAGAAAATTCTTGGTGGTAGACATATGTGGACAGAAGTCTCAGTAATTTTTAGAGCCCCAAAAAAATTCAAAACATGGGTCGAACAAGGTAGACTCAGAACTATTGAACAGTAGACAGAACCTGGACAGAACTGAAATTTGAACTTGGACGAAAATCTAAAAATATCTAAAGGACGAATTTTTGCCTGAAATTTTTTGTGGAGGTAAGGGTTCAAGAGGGGAACCAACCCTGAAAATTGGAGCTTCAGAAGATGAGGGAAGAGAGAGAGACAATTCGGAGAAGAGAGGTCTGTCCAGAGTGGACAGAAAATCGAATTCGTTGGTGAAGACGCGTCGGCGGCGAGACGGCGGCGGCGGCGATCACCGGAGCTGCTTCAGAAGTTGGAGGGGATCAAGAGGGGAGGGATCTCACTCTATAAATGGGCTGGAGGTGGAAGAACACCAGGGAGAGAGGGGAGAGGGGCACAAGCTTCAAGGAGGCAAAATGCTAATTTCTTCTTTCATTCATTCTTTCCATAAGAAAATACAAGTATTTATATGAAAGGGTTCTAATCTAATATGAGCCCTTGGATCAAGGGTTGAAGAATGGAGGGTTGAGATGTGGTGTGAACACCACATTAAACCCAAATAAACTAATAGGTCCGCCCCCCCCCTTAAAGAGGACAATTTGGAATTGTCTTCTTTATTTAATTCATGGTCCAAGTCCAAATTTGGACCATGGACCAGCCACCTTGGACCCAAGAGTCCATGTGGACCAATAAGGAGGAGGGAGGGGGCCCCTGCAGGGCCTACAAGCATATTTGCAAAGAAACCCAATGGCCTTTTGCAAATAAACCCACTAAGACCTACTATTGTGTACGCATATATCACAAGGGCGTACATACAAATACAAAAGGACATAAATGCAAACACAAAGTGAGCTGGTTGTCGCTGATGTCCCCATCAATTCTCCCCGGGTGGGAGGAACTCGACCCCGTCGAGTAAAGGGTGCGGCTGCTCAGGTCTCCGGCGGATCCGTCACCGTGCCAAGTAGCGCGGGTATGCTCCACTCCAAGTGATCGGCACCTGCTCATTCCACATATACTCGATATGCGCACTGCTATGGCCAAAGGTGGTCACTCCGAAGGGGCACTCTCAACGGAAGGAAACAGCTCAAAGACTCACTAGGAATCACTGCTGAGTCCCTATAGGTGACTGATCCGGGTATAGAAGTAAACCGATCCCATACTCGTCAAGTGAATCGACTCGCTTCACACTCATTCGGGAACGACACGAGCTTGCACAAGACACATGCAGACTCACCATGCACTGACACACGAATGCAAACCATGCAAACAATCGACTCAAAATCACCACACAAACAAACCACACAAAGAAAGCACACTGACTCATGCACGACTCTAGACTAAGGTGGTAGCATCAAACCCACTAGGTGGCGACATCCTGGGCGGCAGAAGGGTCGCCCAGCTCTTCCCCCATGGCATAGTATTCATCGGCCAGTGCCTCGTCGGCCTCGTAATCGACATGCTCAAGCTCGGGAGGTGCGGATCCTCCAACACCTAAGGCTAGGGTGGTGCGAGCGGGACACTCACTAGCAATGTGGCCGTACCCGTGACAGTGGAAACATTGTATTCGCGATCGACTACTCTCCCCGATAAGAGGGGCCTTACCCTTATCATCCCGCCGGGTAGGGGGTGTAGGCAACAATGGGGGAGGTGTAGGTGCCTTGGACAAGAGTGGCGGGGGTGCCGGTGCCAGAGGACGGGCTATAGGAGCTGGGGGACGGGCAAAGGGTGCCGGTGGTTGGGATGGAAATAGATCCCGGGGTGGAGGAGGGCGAGGCCGTGGAGCGAAGTGCTCCTGACGGGTGGGCTCCTGAGGTCGAGCCATGGGAGGCCGCTGATGTGGGCCTATAGAGTGACGGGGCTCGGTACTACGGAGAGGGGTGGGGCCCAACCGATGGCTAGACTCGAACTCTCCCTCAAATTGCTCATCTCGAGAGCAACCTGATATGCCTCTTCCAACGTCTTGGCATTGCGGCGGAAAAGCTCATACTGGTAGTGTGGCCGCAAACCACGTCGAAAGCGGGACACGGGCATGGTACTCTCCTCCGTGACACCACATCGTAGAAAGTACTCATCAAACTCCGCGATGTATTCGGAGACGGACCGGTCTCCCTGGCTAAGACTTTGCCATCTATCGATGAGTCACTGGCGGTATGTGGGAGGAAGGTACTTTTGCCGAAGTTTATTCTTCATCTCGGCCCATGTGTCAATCGGGGGTTCTAGCCGCTGAAGTAGCAGGCTCTCCACATTCTTCCAATAGGTTTGTGCCTGCCCCATGAGTTTCATGGTGGCAAATCGGACCCTTCGACGCTCCGACATATCATACCATTCAAAATAACGGTCCATGCCAAACTCCCAATCTAGGTAGACTTTCGGATCCAAAGACCCGTAAAAAGCTGGAGGATCCGCTCGCACGGTCTTAAGGACCCGATCATCATCCTCATCTCGTTGTGGCTGAAAACCACGACGGCGTTGACCATACCCCTCGTAGGCATTGTCGGACCCATAGTCCTCGAGACCAAGGTCACGGTGTGGTAGTTGGGGAACCCGAGGAGGGGCGGGTGGAGGAACCAGTGGTGGCTGGTTTTGGGCCGAGGGAGCGGCCTGGACTTGGGCCATGGGAGCGGGTGGGACTTGGGCCCCCGCGGGAGGAGGTGCGGGTGGACCTTGGGCTGCCCCAGGAGGGTCCCCGTGTGACATCCTATCTAACCGCCCAACGAGGTCTTGGACCGACCTATCGGAGTTTTCCATGCGTCCCTCCATGGCCCTAAGGCGACCATCCATATTCTCGGAGAAGGTCCGAAAGTTAGCATCGGATTGGTCCAACCTAGCCATAATGGCCATCATCGCCTCTTGTAGGGAGTGGAAGTCTCCCGAGGTATCCCGTGGGTTGGCCATAGGTGGGGGTGGGGGTGAGTACTGAGTACCCCGACGAGTGGGCATGCAAACACACCGACTAGAGGACACCGACTAAAGCAAAACACACTAATGCAAAATGATGCGCCTAGACTTAACCAAAACTCGGTACGCGGCGGAGATAATTGACCCGAAGGTCACTCGCACAAGTGTGCGGCCTTCCCGATAGGCGTAACCTAACGGTCGGACAACACCTTTTTATATACCGAGTAAAGGGATGTATGCGACCCAAAAACGACTCTTTTTGTTGTTTTAAAAATATGATGATCCTAAACATAACTTAGACAGACTAATGACTAGACGTAAATCACACTCTTTTTTTTTTTTTTGCTTTTTGACACCCTAGACTCAAACTCGCTCTGATACCAAATTGATGCGGGACGGGACCACGGACACGATAAGCTAGCGGTCGTCCCTTAGCGAGGGAAGCGTCGGATGTGCGCGGTTGAACAACCGGCAGTGAGCTAGGGTGGTCGGCTCTCAATTGTGCCCGGATCGGGTCACGGGACGGTCACTCTCTCACTCGCAGCAGTGATATGATAAATTAAAAGCGAGCTAGGTAACCCTACACATGCTCTCTAGCAGCGGCATAAACAAGCATATATAGAAATAAGCGGAATGCCAAGCAAGGAGCGAATACGATACCTCCACGCGCTCGGCGTGGCGAAGATGGCACCCGGCCGAAACTCGTACTCCCGGGAACTTAATACATTAAGATTACAGCAATACAAGTAAGCCCACTCCACGCAGGGAGGTAACGGGCGACACAAGGGGACCCGGGAGGACCAATTCCGGGTTGACGGGCGGTTTCCGGGCACGGCTTCGGCTTCGCGCGTACTCGTGCTAGTGGGGCCCACGTGTGGACCGGAGGGGTCGTGTGGGACCTGATGCCTCCTCTGGTGTGGGTACACTTGGGAAGCGCTCCCCTAGGATGGCGAGTTGCTGGAACGACCGCCGGACGCCGGGCGGCCCTCGGACGACGCTCGCGGGAAACCGGCCACAAGTCTGCACTTGCTGTCTTCTCGCGCGCTGTCCGGCGAGATCGGCTGCTGTGATCAACCCCGTCGTCGGAATGCAACGAGCTCGGCGCCGTTGGAAAGAGGACTCCAAATACTTCGACGTAGGGGCCTTCAGAAAAAATAATCAGATACGTATATCTGACTTATGGAATTTACACCCTTGCTGTAAACAGGCCAGAACTGCAGGGGCAGGTTCTGACTTCTCTGAAAATCACCGTTGACCGGTGGGAGGACCTTGGAATATGGAGATGAGTTCTTCAGAAAAGTTGAATATCTCTGAGATAGAAAACCGGGACTATTTTTGGTTTTTGATTTGGATAGGAAATGGATTTTATGGGATTTTTTGAGTGGACCTGGGTCGGATCTGGGACACTGTGGAAAAATTGCTCACAGGAACTGGTACGAATTTTGAAAAATACCTAGAGACCTTATCAAAAATTAAGAAAATTCTTGGTGGTAGACATATGTGGACAGAAGTCTCAGTAATTTTTAGAGCCCCAAAAAAATTCAAAACATGGGTCGAACAAGGTAGACTCAGAACTATTGAACAGTAGACAGAACCTGGACAGAACTGAAATTTGAACTTGGACGAAAATCTAAAAATATCTAAAGGACGAATTTTTGCCTGAAATTTTTTGTGGAGGTAAGGGTTCAAGAGGGGAACCAACCCTGAAAATTGGAGCTTCAGAAGATGAGGGAAGAGAGAGAGACAATTCGGAGAAGAGAGGTCTGTCCAGAGTGGACAGAAAACGAATTCGTTGGTGAAGACGCGTCGGCGGCGAGACGGCGGCGGCGGCGATCACCGGAGCTGCTTCAGAAGTTGGAGGGGATCAAGAGGGGAGGGATCTCACTCTATAAATGGGCTGGAGGTGGAAGAACACCAGGGAGAGAGGGGAGAGGGGCACAAGCTTCAAGGAGGCAAAATGCTAATTTCTTCTTCATTCATTCTTTCCATAAGAAAATACAAGTATTTATATGAAAGGGTTCTAATCTAATATGAGCCCTTGGATCAAGGGTTGAAGAATGGAGGGTTGAGATGTGGTGTGAACACCACATTAAACCCAAATAAACTAATAGGTCCGCCCCCCCCCCCCCTTAAAGAGGACAATTTGGAATTGTCTTCTTTATTTAATTCATGGTCCAAGTCCAAATTTGGACCATGGACCAGCCACCTTGGACCCAAGAGTCCATGTGGACCAATAAGGAGGAGGGAGGGGGCCCCTGCAGGGCCTACAAGCATATTTGCAAAGAAACCCAATGGCCTTTTGCAAATAAACCCACTAAGACCTACTATTGTGTACGCATATATCACAAGGGCGTACATACAAATACAAAAGGACATAAATGCAAACACAAAGTGAGCTGGTTGTCGCTGATGTCCCCATCAATTCTCCCCGGGTGGGAGGAACTCGACCCCGTCGAGTAAAGGGTGCGGCTGCTCAGGTCTCCGGCGGATCCGTCACCGTGCCAAGTAGCGCGGGTATGCTCCACTCCAAGTGATCGGCACCTGCTCATTCCACATATACTCGATATGCGCACTGCTATGGCCAAAGGTGGTCACTCCGAAGGGGCACTCTCAACGGAAGGAAACAGCTCAAAGACTCACTAGGAATCACTGCTGAGTCCCTATAGGTGACTGATCCGGGTATAGAAGTAAACCGATCCCATACTCGTCAAGTGAATCGACTCGCTTCACACTCATTCGGGAACGACACGAGCTTGCACAAGACACATGCAGACTCACCATGCACTGACACACGAATGCAAACCATGCAAACAATCGACTCAAAATCACCACACAAACAAACCACACAAAGAAAGCACACTGACTCATGCACGACTCTAGACTAAGGTGGTAGCATCAAACCCACTAGGTGGCGACATCCTGGGCGGCAGAAGGGTCGCCCAGCTCTTCCCCCATGGCATAGTATTCATCGGCCAGTGCCTCGTCGGCCTCGTAATCGACATGCTCAAGCTCGGGAGGTGCGGATCCTCCAACACCTAAGGCTAGGGTGGTGCGAGCGGGACACTCACTAGCAATGTGGCCGTACCCGTGACAGTGGAAACATTGTATTCGCGATCGACTACTCTCCCCGATAAGAGGGGCCTTACCCTTATCATCCCGCCGGGTAGGGGGTGTAGGCAACAATGGGGGAGGTGTAGGTGCCTTGGACAAGAGTGGCGGGGGTGCCGGTGCCAGAGGACGGGCTATAGGAGCTGGGGGACGGGCAAAGGGTGCCGGTGGTTGGGATGGAAATAGATCCCGGGGTGGAGGAGGGCGAGGCCGTGGAGCGAAGTGCTCCTGACGGGTGGGCTCCTGAGGTCGAGCCATGGGAGGCCGCTGATGTGGGCCTATAGAGTGACGGGGCTCGGTACTACGGAGAGGGGTGGGGCCCAACCGATGGCTAGACTCGAACTCTCCCTCAAATTGCTTCATCTCGAGAGCAACCTGATATGCCTCTTCCAACGTCTTGGCATTGCGGCGGAAAAGCTCATACTGGTAGTGTGGCCGCAAACCACGTCGAAAGCGGGACACGGGCATGGTACTCTCCTCCGTGACACCACATCGTAGAAAGTACTCATCAAACTCCGCGATGTATTCGGAGACGGACCGGTCTCCCTGGCTAAGACTTTGCCATCTATCGATGAGTCACTGGCGGTATGTGGGAGGAAGGTACTTTTGCCGAAGTTTATTCTTCATCTCGGCCCATGTGTCAATCGGGGGTTCTAGCCGCTGAAGTAGCAGGCTCTCCACATTCTTCCAATAGGTTTGTGCCTGCCCCATGAGTTTCATGGTGGCAAATCGGACCCTTCGACGCTCCGACATATCATACCATTCAAAATAACGGTCCATGCCAAACTCCCAATCTAGGTAGACTTTCGGATCCAAAGACCCGTAAAAAGCTGGAGGATCCGCTCGCACGGTCTTAAGGACCCGATCATCATCCTCATCTCGTTGTGGCTGAAAACCACGACGGCGTTGACCATACCCCTCGTAGGCATTGTCGGACCCATAGTCCTCGAGACCAAGGTCACGGTGTGGTAGTTGGGGAACCCGAGGAGGGGCGGGTGGAGGAACCAGTGGTGGCTGGTTTTGGGCCGAGGGAGCGGCCTGGACTTGGGCCATGGGAGCGGGTGGGACTTGGGCCCCCGCGGGAGGAGGTGCGGGTGGACCTTGGGCTGCCCCAGGAGGGTCCCCGTGTGACATCCTATCTAACCGCCCAACGAGGTCTTGGACCGACCTATCGGAGTTTTCCATGCGTCCCTCCATGGCCCTAAGGCGACCATCCATATT
The DNA here is from genome assembly GCA_022559845.1 of Amorphophallus konjac. Taxonomy (NCBI): domain Eukaryota; kingdom Viridiplantae; phylum Streptophyta; class Magnoliopsida; order Alismatales; family Araceae; genus Amorphophallus; species Amorphophallus konjac. Next base: position 421,176,234 of record CM040118.1, read on the forward strand.
CTCGGAGAAGGTCCGAAAGTTAGCATCGGATTGGTCCAACCTAGCCATAATGGCCATCATCGCCTCTTGTAGGGAGTGGAAGTCTCCCGAGGTATCCCGTGGGTTGGCCATAGGTGGGGGTGGGGGTGAGTACTGAGTACCCCGACGAGTGGGCATGCAAACACACCGACTAGAGGACACCGACTAAAGCAAAACACACTAATGCAAAATGATGCGCCTAGACTTAACCAAAACTCGGTACGCGGCGGAGATAATTGACCCGAAGGTCACTCGCACAAGTGTGCGGCCTTCCCGATAGGCGTAACCTAACGGTCGGACAACACCTTTTTATATACCGAGTAAAGGGATGTATGCGACCCAAAAACGACTCTTTTTGTTGTTTTAAAAATATGATGATCCTAAACATAACTTAGACAGACTAATGACTAGACGTAAATCACACTCTTTTTTTTTTTTTGCTTTTTGACACCCTAGACTCAAACTCGCTCTGATACCAAATTGATGCGGGACGGGACCACGGACACGATAAGCTAGCGGTCGTCCCTTAGCGAGGGAAGCGTCGGATGTGCGCGGTTGAACAACCGGCAGTGAGCTAGGGTGGTCGGCTCTCAATTGTGCCCGGATCGGGTCACGGGACGGTCACTCTCTCACTCGCAGCAGTGATATGATAAATTAAAAGCGAGCTAGGTAACCCTACACATGCTCTCTAGCAGCGGCATAAACAAGCATATATAGAAATAAGCGGAATGCCAAGCAAGGAGCGAATACGATACCTCCACGCGCTCGGCGTGGCGAAGATGGCACCCGGCCGAAACTCGTACTCCCGGGAACTTAATACATTAAGATTACAGCAATACAAGTAAGCCCACTCCACGCAGGGAGGTAACGGGCGACACAAGGGGACCCGGGAGGACCAATTCCGGGTTGACGGGCGGTTTCCGGGCACGGCTTCGGCTTCGCGCGTACTCGTGCTAGTGGGGCCCACGTGTGGACCGGAGGGGTCGTGTGGGACCTGATGCCTCCTCTGGTGTGGGTACACTTGGGAAGCGCTCCCCTAGGATGGCGAGTTGCTGGAACGACCGCCGGACGCCGGGCGGCCCTCGGACGACGCTCGCGGGAAACCGGCCACAAGTCTGCACTTGCTGTCTTCTCGCGCGCTGTCCGGCGAGATCGGCTGCTGTGATCAACCCCGTCGTCGGAATGCAACGAGCTCGGCGCCGTTGGAAAGAGGACTCCAAATACTTCGACGTAGGGGCCTTCAGAAAAAATAATCAGATACGTATATCTGACTTATGGAATTTACACCCTTGCTGTAAACAGGCCAGAACTGCAGGGGCAGGTTCTGACTTCTCTGAAAATCACCGTTGACCGGTGGGAGGACCTTGGAATATGGAGATGAGTTCTTCAGAAAAGTTGAAGATCTCTGAGATAGAAAACCGGGACTATTTTTGGTTTTTGATTTGGATAGGAAATGGATTTTATGGGATTTTTTGAGTGGACCTGGGTCGGATCTGGGACACTGTGGAAAAATTGCTCACAGGAACTGGTACGAATTTTGAAAAATACCTAGAGACCTTATCAAAAATTAAGAAAATTCATGGTGGTAGACATATGTGGACAGAAGTCTCAGTAATTTTTAGAGCCCCAACAAAATTCAAAACATGGGTCGAACAAGGTAGACTCAGAACTATTGAACAGTAGACAGAACCTGGACAGAACTGAAATTTGAACTTGGACGAAAATCTAAAAATATCTAAAGGACGAATTTTTGCCTGAAATTTTTTGTGGAGGTAAGGGTTCAAGAGGGGAACCAACCCTGAAAATTGGAGCTTCAGAAGATGAGGGAAGAGAGAGAGACAATTCGGAGAAGAGAGGTCTGTCCAGAGTGGACAGAAAATCGAATTCGTTGGTGAAGACGCGTCGGCGGCGAGACGGCGGCGGCGGCGATCACCGGAGCTGCTTCAGAAGTTGGAGGGGATCAAGAGGGGAGGGATCTCACTCTATAAATGGGCTGGAGGTGGAAGAACACCAGGGAGAGAGGGGAGAGGGGCACAAGCTTCAAGGAGGCAAAATGCTAATTTCTTCTTTCATTCATTCTTTCCATAAGAAAATACAAGTATTTATATGAAAGGGTTCTAATCTAATATGAGCCCTTGGATCAAGGGTTGAAGAATGGAGGGTTGAGATGTGGTGTGAACACCACATTAAACCCAAATAAACTAATAGGTCCGCCCCCCCCCCCTTAAAGAGGACAATTTGGAATTGTCTTCTTTATTTAATTCATGGTCCAAGTCCAAATTTGGACCATGGACCAGCCACCTTGGACCCAAGAGTCCATGTGGACCAATAAGGAGGAGGGAGGGGGCCCCTGCAGGGCCTACAAGCATATTTGCAAAGAAACCCAATGGCCTTTTGCAAATAAACCCACTAAGACCTACTATTGTGTACGCATATATCACAAGGGCGTACATACAAATACAAAAGGACATAAATGCAAACACAAAGTGAGCTGGTTGTCGCTGATGTCCCCATCAATTCTCCCCGGGTGGGAGGAACTCGACCCCGTCGAGTAAAGGGTGCGGCTGCTCAGGTCTCCGGCGGATCCGTCACCGTGCCAAGTAGCGCGGGTATGCTCCACTCCAAGTGATCGGCACCTGCTCATTCCACATATACTCGATATGCGCACTGCTATGGCCAAAGGTGGTCACTCCGAAGGGGCACTCTCAACGGAAGGAAACAGCTCAAAGACTCACTAGGAATCACTGCTGAGTCCCTATAGGTGACTGATCCGGGTATAGAAGTAAACCGATCCCATACTCGTCAAGTGAATCGACTCGCTTCACACTCATTCGGGAACGACACGAGCTTGCACAAGACACATGCAGACTCACCATGCACTGACACACGAATGCAAACCATGCAAACAATCGACTCAAAATCACCACACAAACAAACCACACAAAGAAAGCACACTGACTCATGCACGACTCTAGACTAAGGTGGTAGCGTCAAACCCACTAGGTGGCGACATCCTGGGCGGCAGAAGGGTCGCCCAGCTCTTCCCCCATGGCATAGTATTCATCGGCCAGTGCCTCGTCGGCCTCGTAATCGACATGCTCAAGCTCGGGAGGTGCGGATCCTCCAACACCTAAGGCTAGGGTGGTGCGAGCGGGACACTCACTAGCAATGTGGCCGTACCCGTGACAGTGGAAACATTGTATTCGCGATCGACTACTCTCCCCGATAAGAGGGGCCTTACCCTTATCATCCCGCCGGGTAGGGGGTGTAGGCAACAATGGGGGAGGTGTAGGTGCCTTGGACAAGAGTGGCGGGGGTGCCGGTGCCAGAGGACGGGCTATAGGAGCTGGGGGACGGGCAAAGGGTGCCGGTGGTTGGGATGGAAATAGATCCCGGGGTGGAGGAGGGCGAGGCCGTGGAGCGAAGTGCTCCTGACGGGTGGGCTCCTGAGGTCGAGCCATGGGAGGCCGCTGATGTGGGCCTATAGAGTGACGGGGCTCGGTACTACGGAGAGGGGTGGGGCCCAACCGATGGCTAGACTCGAACTCTCCCTCAAATTGCTCATCTCGAGAGCAACCTGATATGCCTCTTCCAACGTCTTGGCATTGCGGCGGAAAAGCTCATACTGGTAGTGTGGCCGCAAACCACGTCGAAAGCGGGACACGGGCATGGTACTCTCCTCCGTGACACCACATCGTAGAAAGTACTCATCAAACTCCGCGATGTATTCGGAGACGGACCGGTCTCCCTGGCTAAGACTTTGCCATCTATCGATGAGTCACTGGCGGTATGTGGGAGGAAGGTACTTTTGCCGAAGTTTATTCTTCATCTCGGCCCATGTGTCAATCGGGGGTTCTAGCCGCTGAAGTAGCAGGCTCTCCACATTCTTCCAATAGGTTTGTGCCTGCCCCATGAGTTTCATGGTGGCAAATCGGACCCTTCGACGCTCCGACATATCATACCATTCAAAATAACGGTCCATGCCAAACTCCCAATCTAGGTAGACTTTCGGATCCAAAGACCCGTAAAAAGCTGGAGGATCCGCTCGCACGGTCTTAAGGACCCGATCATCATCCTCATCTCGTTGTGGCTGAAAACCACGACGGCGTTGACCATACCCCTCGTAGGCATTGTCGGACCCATAGTCCTCGAGACCAAGGTCACGGTGTGGTAGTTGGGGAACCCGAGGAGGGGCGGGTGGAGGAACCAGTGGTGGCTGGTTTTGGGCCGAGGGAGCGGCCTGGACTTGGGCCATGGGAGCGGGTGGGACTTGGGCCCCCGCGGGAGGAGGTGCGGGTGGACCTTGGGCTGCCCCAGGAGGGTCCCCGTGTGACATCCTATCTAACCGCCCAACGAGGTCTTGGACCGACCTATCGGAGTTTTCCATGCGTCCCTCCATGGCCCTAAGGCGACCATCCATATTCTCGGAGAAGGTCCGAAAGTTAGCATCGGATTGGTCCAACCTAGCCATAATGGCCATCATCGCCTCTTGTAGGGAGTGGAAGTCTCCCGAGGTATCCCGTGGGTTGGCCATAGGTGGGGGTGGGGGTGAGTACTGAGTACCCCGACGAGTGGGCATGCAAACACACCGACTAGAGGACACCGACTAAAGCAAAACACACTAATGCAAAATGATGCGCCTAGACTTAACCAAAACTCGGTACGCGGCGGAGATAATTGACCCGAAGGTCACTCGCACAAGTGTGCGGCCTTCCCGATAGGCGTAACCTAACGGTCGGACAACACCTTTTTATATACCGAGTAAAGGGATGTATGCGACCCAAAAACGACTCTTTTTGTTGTTTTAAAAATATGATGATCCTAAACATAACTTAGACAGACTAATGACTAGACGTAAATCACACTCTTTTTTTTTTTTTGCTTTTTGACACCCTAGACTCAAACTCGCTCTGATACCAAATTGATGCGGGACGGGACCACGGACACGATAAGCTAGCGGTCGTCCCTTAGCGAGGGAAGCGTCGGATGTGCGCGGTTGAACAACCGGCAGTGAGCTAGGGTGGTCGGCTCTCAATTGTGCCCGGATCGGGTCACGGGACGGTCACTCTCTCACTCGCAGCAGTGATATGATAAATTAAAAGCGAGCTAGGTAACCCTACACATGCTCTCTAGCAGCGGCATAAACAAGCATATATAGAAATAAGCGGAATGCCAAGCAAGGAGCGAATACGATACCTCCACGCGCTCGGCGTGGCGAAGATGGCACCCGGCCGAAACTCGTACTCCCGGGAACTTAATACATTAAGATTACAGCAATACAAGTAAGCCCACTCCACGCAGGGAGGTAACGGGCGACACAAGGGGACCCGGGAGGACCAATTCCGGGTTGACGGGCGGTTTCCGGGCACGGCTTCGGCTTCGCGCGTACTCGTGCTAGTGGGGCCCACGTGTGGACCGGAGGGGTCGTGTGGGACCTGATGCCTCCTCTGGTGTGGGTACACTTGGGAAGCGCTCCCCTAGGATGGCGAGTTGCTGGAACGACCGCCGGACGCCGGGCGGCCCTCGGACGACGCTCGCGGGAAACCGGCCACAAGTCTGCACTTGCTGTCTTCTCGCGCGCTGTCCGGCGAGATCGGCTGCTGTGATCAACCCCGTCGTCGGAATGCAACGAGCTCGGCGCCGTTGGAAAGAGGACTCCAAATACTTCGACGTAGGGGCCTTCAGAAAAAATAATCAGATACGTATATCTGACTTATGGAATTTACACCCTTGCTGTAAACAGGCCAGAACTGCAGGGGCAGGTTCTGACTTCTCTGAAAATCACCATTGACCGGTGGGAGGACCTTGGAATATGGAGATGAGTTCTTCAGAAAAGTTGAATATCTCTGCGATAGAAAACCGGGACTATTTTTGGTTTTTGATTTGGATAGGAAATGGATTTTATGGGATTTTTTTAGTGGACCTGGGTCGGATCTGGGACACTGTGGAAAAATTGCTCACAGGAACTGGTACGAATTTTGAAAAATACCTAGAGACCTTATCAAAAATTAAGAAAATTCTTGGTGGTAGACATATGTGGACAGAAGTCTCAGTAATTTTTAGAGCCCCAACAAAATTCAAAACATGGGTCGAACAAGGTAGACTCAGAACTATTGAACAGTAGACAGAACCTGGACAGAACTGAAATTTGAACTTGGACGAAAATCTAAAAATATCTAAAGGACGAATTTTTGCCTGAAATTTTTTGTGGAGGTAAGGGTTCAAGAGGGGAACCAACCCTGAAAATTGGAGCTTCAGAAGATGAGGGAAGAGAGAGAGACAATTCGGAGAAGAGAGGTCTGTCCAGAGTGGACAGAAAATCGAATTCGTTGGTGAAGACGCGTCGGCGGCGAGACGGCGGCGGCGGCGATCACCGGAGCTGCTTCAGAAGTTGGAGGGGATCAAGAGGGGAGGGATCTCACTCTATAAATGGGCTGGAGGTGGAAGAACACCAGGGAGAGAGGGGAGAGGGGCACAAGCTTCAAGGAGGCAAAATGCTAATTTCTTCTTTCATTCATTCTTTCCATAAGAAAATACAAGTATTTATATGAAAGGGTTCTAATCTAATATGAGCCCTTGGATCAAGGGTTGAAGAATGGAGGGTTGAGATGTGGTGTGAACACCACATTAAACCCAAATAAACTAATAGGTCCGCCCCCCCCCCCCCCTTAAAGAGGACAATTTGGAATTGTCTTCTTTATTTAATTCATGGTCCAAGTCCAAATTTGGACCATGGACCAGCCACCTTGGACCCAAGAGTCCATGTGGACCAATAAGGAGGAGGGAGGGGGCCCTTGCAGGGCCTACAAGCATATTTGCAAAGAAACCCAATGGCCTTTTGCAAATAAACCCACTAAGACCTACTATTGTGTACGCATATATCACAAGGGCGTACATACAAATACAAAAGGACATAAATGCAAACACAAAGTGAGCTGGTTGTCGCTGATGTCCCCATCAGCTACACCCCGCTGTGGGAACATGAGAAGCAAAGACTATACCCCGCTTGGGGGCACACAAAGAGAGAAACTTACCCTGGGTCCGGGGCACATGAAGAGGAATACACCCCGACCTCAGGGTCCATGAAGCAACATACACCCCCCCCCCTTGGGGGCATTTGAAGCAGGACGAACGACATTCCCCGGTTTAGGGACACATGAAAAAAGGAATGCACATTGCTTGAGGGCACATAAGCATAAGAGGAAGAAACTGCCCCGGCCTGGGGTCGTAAGAAGAAGCAGAGCTACACCCCGCCTTGGGGGCATTTGAAGAAGCAAGATACTCCGCCAAGGGAGCATGGAAGTCATGAAGAATTCACCCCAGCTTAGGGGTATTCGAAGAAAATTTACCCTGGTCCAGGGGCGCTTGAAGAAGATGCTACATCCCACCTTGGGAGCTTAAGAAGGAAAGAGTCCACTCCTTCTTAGGGGTATTTGAAGAAGAAACATACCCCGCCTGGGGGCATAGAAGCCATAAAGAATACCCCCCCCGGGTTTAGGGGCAATTGAAGAGGCTACATCCCGCCTTGGGACCATAAGAAGAAAAGAGTCCACCCTGGCTTAGGGGTACCTGAAGAAGAAACCTACCCCACCTGGGGGCATAGGGGGTCATAAAGAATACGCCTCGGCTTAGGGATATTTGAAGAAGAAAGACACCCCACTCCTAGGGGCACACAAAGAGAATACGCCCTGCCATGGGGGCACATGAAGAGAATCCACCCCAACTCGGGGGCACATAAGGCAAAAGAATACACCCCGGCTTAGGGGAATCTGAAGAAGAAACATACACCCCGCCACGGCGGCACAGAAGCCATCGAGGGCACACCCCACTTTGGGTGCACAAGAAGCGAACATCCCCCAGCGTGTCGGGACAGAAGAAGAAGAATTCCCCCCGCCTCGGGGGCACATAAAGCAAAAGTTATACCCCAGCTTAGGGGCATTTGACGAAGAATCCACCCCGACCCGGGGGGTGGGCATAAGAAGAAACAAAGTTGCACCCCAGTTTAGGGGCTTTTGAAGAAGAAATATACCCCGCCATGAGGGCATAAAAAGTAGAAGACATACCCCAGATTAGGGGCGTATGAAGAGAAGTACACGCTCCGCCTGGGGTGCATGAGAAGCACAACACACCCCGACTCGGGGGACATATGAAGAAAGGAATACAACCCGGCTTAGGGGTACTTGAAGAAGAAACACACCCCGCCTGGGGGGCATAGAAGCCATAAAAGATACACTCCGCCACGAGTGCATATGAGACAAAGAATAAACCCCGGCTTATGGGAATACGAAGAGAAATATACCCCACTCTGGGGCAGAAGAAGCAGAAGGATCTACCCCATCCGGGGGCACAACAAGCAGCAGAGTTACACCCTCGTCTTGGGGCACATGAAGAGAAGTATATCCCACCATAGGGGCATGTAAAAGGAAAGAGAGCAGAATATACCCTGCCTGGGGGCACAGAAGTAAAGAGACCCACACCCCGACCTAGGGGCATAAAGAGCAAAAGGAACATACCCCACCATGGGGCATATGGAGAAAAGAATACACCCCACCCTGGGGGCACAAGAAGCAGAAGAACTCACCCCGGCCTAGGGGGCATGCGAAGAAAGAAACACATGCCCTGCCTTGGGTGCACAAAAAAAAAACAAAACACACCCCGGCCTGGGGGCATACAAAGAGAAAAAAAAACACACTCTGCCTGGGGTGCACAAGAAGCAAATACACCTCGCCTGGGGGCATAGAAGCAAAGAAGCAAAATCCACCCCGGCCTGGGGGCATAAGAAGTATGAAGTTACACTCCGACTCGGGGGTACGTAAAAAAGAAACACATCCTTCCTTGGGTGCATAGGAAGCCGAAAACACACCTCGTATGGGGGCATAAGAAGCAAGAGTACACCCCGAGCTAGGGGCAATGTAAAGAAAGAAACTACACCCCATGATGGGGGAATGAGAAGCAAAGACTATACCCTGCTTAGGGGCATTCGAAGGGAAACATACCCCGCTTCGGGGCATAAGAAGCAGAAGATACACCCCGGTTTAGGGAGCTTTGAAGAAGAACTATACTCTGCCATGGGGGCATGAGAAGCAAAGACTATACCCCATCCGGGGGCACATAAAGAAAGAAACTCATCCCCGTCTGGGGGCATGCAAAGAAGGGAACCCCCCTGGTCCTGGGGCATAAGAGGAATGAATACACCCTGGCTTAGGGGCATTTGGAGAACAAATATACCCTACTTGGGGGCATATGAAACAAGGAATACACCCCGGCTTAGGGGTATTTGAAGAAGAAATATACCCCGCCTCGGGGCATAGAAGCCAGAAAGGATACAACCCGCTTGGGGGCATAAGAAGTCAGGGCTCTACCCCGCTATAGGGGGCATAAGAAACAAAGATACCCCCTAGCTTAGGGGTATTTGAAGAAGAAACATATCCCGCTCCGGGACATAAGAAGCATAAGTTACACCTCGTCTGGGGGCATAGAAGCCATGAGAGACACACCCCGCCTGGGGGCTCAGAAGAAAAGTTACGCCCCAAGCTGGGGGCATATCAAGAGAAATACACCCCAAGCCGAGGGCATTAATGAGAAAGAAAGAGCGGAACAAAAGAACAGTCATGAGGCAGACGTGGTCTTCGAACCCACCTCTTCACACAAAAGAAGAAGAGAAGAAAAGATAGAAAAGACAAATGAGGTAGACGTGGTCTCCGAACCCGCCTCTCCACACAAAAGAAGAAGAGAAGAAAAGAAAGAAAAGAATAGCCATGAGGCAGACATCGTCTTCGAACCCACCTCTTTACATAAAAGAAGAAAAGAAGAAAAGGAAGTGAGCCTTGAGACAGACATGGTTTTCCACCTTCGGCCTTTGGCCACCCAACAAAGTCAAGAGACCTTTCCTATTGTCGGCACCATGACCTTCCGTCTTAGCCGATGCATCAACACATTGTCAGCATCATGACTCCTTCATCTAGGTTGGCGCATAAACCCATTGCCGGTGGCACTCTCGGCATCTAAGCTGACAAATATCTCACCTTCGACCTTTTGGCCGCTAAAAATAAAAGAATAAACCCTTCACTTTGGTTCGGATCCTTTCCTGGCCAGAGAATTATAGAATCAACCTTTCACTCTGGTTCGGGTCCTTCCCCGGCCAGAGAATCAAAGAATCAACCTTTCACTCTAGTTTGGGTCCTGCCCCGGCCAGAGAATCAAATAATCAACCTTTTGCTCTGGTTCGGATCCTCCCCCGACTAAAGAATTAAAGAATCGACCCTTCACTCTAGTTCGGATCCTCCCCCGATCAGAGAATTAAAGAATCAACCCTTTTACTTTGGTTCAGATCCTTTCCCGACCAGAGAATTAAAGAATCAACCTCTCACTCTGGTTCGAATCCTTTCCCGACCAGAGAATCAAAGAATAAACCTTCCACTTTGGCTCGGATCCTTCTCCGACCAGAGAATCAAAGAATAAGCCTTCCACTTTGGCTCGGATCCTTCTCCGGCCAGAGAATCAAAGAATAAACCTTCCACTTTGGCTCGGACCCTCCTCCAGCCAAAGAATCAAAGAAGAGACATTTCACTTTGGTTCGGATCCTTCCCCGGCCAGAGAACAAAAGTATAGACCCTTTCACTTTGGCTCGGACCCTTTCCCGACCGAAGCACAAAAGAAAAGACCTTTCACTTTGGTTCGGATCCTTCCCCCGCTAGAGAATAAAAAAGAAACCCTTCTCTTCGGCTCTTGCAGCCCACTTTCCCCACTTCGGCTCTTTGCAGCCAGCTCCCCAATTTCGGATTTTATAGCCTGCTTCCCAGAATTCGGCCTTCACGGCCCGCTTCCCACAACTTTGGCTTTCATAGCCTGCTTCCTAATTTCGGCTCTCGGAGCCCGCTTCCCACAATTCGGCCTTCACGGCCTGCTTCCCATAACTTTGGCTTTTGCAGCCCGCTTCCCAATTTCAGCTTTTATAGCCTGCTTCCCAGAATTCGGCTTTCACGGCCTGCTTCCCACAATTTTGGGCTCTCGTAGCCTGCTCCCCCAGCCTTTGGCCTTTGTAGCCTGCTTTCCCCACTCTGGCTTCTACGACCTGCTTCCCTAATTTCCTTTTGACCCTTCGCGGTCTACTTCCCTGATACTTCTACTACCACTTACAAGATACATATACGTAACAACAGTATGTTCTTATGCAAAAAAAAAGAAAAGAGAACAAAAAGAGAACAGAAAATGCTTGGTTACCCTGTTTGCATGCTTGCATATGATATAGAATAATACACACCCTTGAAATTTCTGGGACCATGTTTCCTTGCTAAATAATGTCACCCCGATTCCGCATGCACATGCTTCATGGCATACGCTCGAAATGGAACCCAATTATGACGGGTACACACGTCAAGGGGAAGAGTCATGGCTAAATTACTAAGCCCAACTCACAAAATAAACCTGAGGCAACACTCCCACACTTCACGCTTAATGTGTTCAATGGTGTGCAACCATAGGGATTGCCCGACTTTCTTCTTAGCACTCTACGGAGACTTGAATTTCTGCACTCGCGTGAAAGGTAATCATGAGGAACAAGCTGCCTACCCCCACTTCAAAAAAAAGAGAGAAAAATGATGCAAAAAAAAGAGAGAGAGAAGCCTGAATCCTAGTAGTTGGGAATCCCCATTGAGACACATGAGGAGACTCGCGCGAAATGATGAAGCCTAGTAGCCGGGAATCCCCATTGAGACACATGATGAGACTCGCGCCGAACGGTGAAATCCGCTACCGAAATAAACAGATGGGGGCTGTGCGAAGCTACCGAAATCGAGAGCCCGAAACCCATGTGTAGGTGCTAGAGTAACCCTCGAGTATTGCTTAGAAAACCTGCATATCCTTATGTTTAGGGCCTTTTGCTCACACGTCTGCTCCTCCACTCTACAAAAAGTTGCTTTGGGTGAAATGCGTGAATTTAAGCTATGCATGCAATACATGCGAGATCCTCTTGACGGGTGCACCACCCCTTAGCTGTGCCTTTTGGCCCGTACTGTGTCTGTGAATTAGGGGCGATGTCCCTATCCCATCCGCTATAGAGGGAGCTGTCTTATTCATACTTATGTTATGCCTACTGACGAATACCTGCATGCTTGAATAAAGAAATAAATAATAATAGTTAAATAATAACAATAAATAAATAAACTCAATTTTGGCTATTGTAGCCCGTCTTCCAAGTTTTAGCTCGTGGTGCCCAATCTTGGCCCCCATGGCCTACTTCTTGCCCTTGCGGCTTGCTAATCTCCCAACCTTCGGCTCTCGTAGCCCGCTTCCTAATTTCAGCCCTTGCGGCCCGCTCCCCAACTCTGGCTTTTATAGCCTGCTTTCTCAACTTCGGCTCTTGCAGCCTGCTTCCCCTATTTTGGCACTTGTAGCCTGCTTCCCAACTTTGGCTCTCGTAGCCTACTTCCCAATTTTGGCTCTTGCAGCCTCCTTCCCCAATTTTGGCTCTTATATCCTGCTTCCCAACTTCGGCTCTTGCAGCCCGCTTCTCAACTTCGGCTCTCAACTTCAGCTCCCGTAGCCTGCTTTCCTTAATCTCGGCTCTCGCAGCCTTCTTCTCAACCTCGGCTCTTTGCAGCCCGCTGCCCTTCGGCTCTGTAGCCTGCTTTCCCAATTTCAACTTTTGTAGCCAACTTCCGATTGCGGCTCTTGTAGCCCGCTTCCCCGATTTCGGCCTTTACGGCCTACTTCTACAACACCGATTCTGGCCCTTGTGGTCCACTTTCTCGGGTTCGGATTTCGTAGCCAGTACTCCCGACGCATTGAAAGAACATCAGATTCTCTTCACTCTAGATCGGACCTCCCGTCTGACTAGAGAATGAAAACACCCTCTCACTTTGGTTCGGACCTTCCGTCCAACTAGAGAATAAAAGACTTTTCACTTTGGTTTGGACCTCTCGTCCAACCAGAGAACAAAAAGGCTTTTCACTCTAGATCGGACCTTCCGTCCAACTAGAGAACAAAAAGACTTTTCACTCTAGATCGGACCTTCCATCTGGCCAGAGAATAAAAAGATCCTTTCACTTTGGTTTGGACCTGCCATCCAGCCAGAGAACGAAAAGATTCTCTCCACTCTAGATCGGACCTTCTGTCTGGCTATGGAATTAAAAGATTCTCTCCACTCAAGATCGGACAGTCCGTCCGGATAGAGAGCCTAAAATCCTTTCACTGTGGTTCAGACCTGCCGTCCAACCAGAGAACGAAAAGACTCTCTCCACTCTAGATCGGACCTTTTGTCTGGTTAGAGAACAAAAAGACTTTCAACTCTAGATCGAACCTTCTGTCTGGCTAGAGAACAAAAAGACCCTTCCAATCTAGATCAGACTTTCTGCCCGGCCAGAAAACAAAAGATTCCTTCCACTCTAGATCGGATCTTCCAGTCGGCTAGAGAACTAAAAAGAATTCTCTCCACTCTGGTTCGGACCTTCCGTCCAGCCAAAGAAATAAAAGACCCGTCATACAGCTGGTACCCCCGGTGCATTAAAGAACGAAACAACCTTTCACCCCGGTCCGAGCCTACCGTTCGGGTAAGGAATCATCCCCTTTTCCTTGCGCTAACACTAGCCCGTGTCAGCGACTTGACCATCTCTCCGTCCCCTTTCGACGACGAACATCACCTCTTTTGGTTTGGACCTGCCATCCAGATCATTAAAGGAATGAATTCTTCTTTCCATCCCTTCGGGCGACGAATAACTATTGAATCAACAAACTCTTCTCTCCGTCCTTTCGGGCAGCGAATACCTCTTTTGAATCAACAAACTCTTCTCTCCGTCCCTTCGGGCGGCGAATACCAACAAACTCTCCTCTCCATCCCATCAGGTGATGAATAACCTGTCAGATCTGGGTCTCTTGTTCAGATCATTGAATCAACAAACTCTTCTCTCCATCCCTTTTGGGTGACGAATACCCCCTTTGATTTGGACCTTCCGTCCAGGTCATGGAATCAATAAACCCTACTCTTCGCCCTCATGGCCTACCTTCCAACGACTTTAGCTTCCGTAGCCACCTTCTAACATCCTTCGACTCCTGCTGCCCTGCGCTCCTCGTCATGTTGATAAATCTCTCAGTCGGTCTGCACCCGCAAGCCCCGCTCTCTCATCCCTCTCTCGCGCCGTGTATGGCTGGGAGGCATTTGTGGACACTAAAAAATTCTCACCCCATGTTTACGTGCGGGGGAATAAAGAAGAAGAGAAAAGAGAAGAGAATATGAAAAGAAGAAAAGAAGAAAAGAAACACTGCTACGTGCCTTCAATGGCACACTCTGCGAGTTCCTCTAGCGGCATACCCTCAACGTGCCTTCAATGGCACACTCGTTAAAGCCTTCAACGGCACACTCTCCAGTGCTCCCAGCGGCACACTTCTTAAAAGCCCTAGCGGCACACTCCCGAAGTGCCCCAGCGGCACACCCTTCTCAGCCCCCAGCGGCACACTCTCACGCTAGCTCCAGCGGCACACTCCCCTGGTGCCTCCAGCGGCACACACCATGCGATGCCTCCAGCAGCACACCCCTGTGGCCCTTCCAGCGGCACACTCCTGTGAGCCCTTCAGCGGCACACTCACTAGTGCCTTCCAACGGCACACTCCCTCGTGCCCTCCAAGGCACAATCCCTCGTGCCCTCCAACGGCTCGCCCACTGGTGCCCTCTAACGGCACACACACCTGTGCCTTCCAACAGCACGCTCACTGAAGGCCCCTTCAGCGGCACAACCCATCGATGCCCTCTTAACGACATAGCCTTCGTGGCCCCAATGGCACACTTTTTAGGTGCTTCAGTGGCACACTTCAGATGAGCCTCCAGCGGCACAGTGGTAAACCTCCCAGGACGGCACAAGCAGCAGAAGACTCAACGGTCACTAGGTAGAGCCCTTGGCCTGCAGCTCGGCCACTTCAACGCCAGCTAGCACCTGCCTTGGTGTCACCCTCTGGCTGGACAAGGGGGACCCTCACCCGACAGTGAGGAGACGAAGTCAACCTCGGATGGCAGTGCCATCATGAGGTCTGCCCCCTTCAACGGCACACCTATAAAAGCCTCGCATAGAGAAGAAGAAAAAGAGAGAGAGGACTCTCGACGCTGGTTAGCTCCCCAGAGAACAGAGAAGAGAAGAAGAAGAAGAGGAGGAGGAGAGAAGAGAGGAAAAGAGGAGAGGCCTGCCACTCCACCCACCACCGTCCACGCGAAGAGAAGAGAAGAGAGAAAAGAGAGAAGAGAAGAAGAAGAATGAGTGAAGAGAGGGAGTGAGGTCTTGGGAGGGGAGGAGCCAGTGTTCCATTTCCCCCCTCCCCACTGTATCTTGTTCTTCCTTTTCCTCCGTCCCCCTTGTTTTTGTTGCAATGTATTAGCCCCCTGGGGCATCCCTCCTATGAGAATAAAAGTAGAAGGCTTGCAAATATTTTTTTTGGTGTCTTTCTATGGAATTTCTTCCACGTTTGCATCCCTCCGTGTTTCACTCCTCTGTGCGGTTTTTCACCCACTACTCTTGAGGGCTGCACCCTCAGTCCACCCACTCACCCCAACGTGCTTCAGTCGACACACTCCCAACGGCCTTTGGCCGGTGTACTCACCCCAGCCACCCTTGCCCGGCACACCCTCAGGGTGCTCCATCCGGCACACTCCCAACAGCCTTTGGCCGCCTTAGGGGGGAGCAGAGGGACGCCTAGAGGGACGAGTGTGAAGGTGATGGCAAGAGTTGGCGAGCTAGCATACGCCTCCTCTCTATGATTGTGATGTTTATGACAGTTTATGTAGACTTATGAATGGGGTGATTTGATGTCCTGCCGCTTGTTTGTCCTCTTGTGCGTTCCTTCTTCCTTACGCTTCTTCACTGTTCCCATGTGACATGCTTGTCGAGACCCCGTCTGAAAATGGTGACTCATATCTCGCTCCGACCATCTTTCACACGGAAATCTACCGCCGAAGTCAGTAATGAAGGCTCTAGCCTCTTCTCCTTTACGACCTTCCAATCTTCCGGACGACCTCTACAGCATGACAGGGCAACCCTAGACTGTGTAGGGAGGGAGTCATCATATCGCACCATCAATCAATTACCCTGCGAGCAGTGAAGTGACACATGTAGGACCACAAGGGAGGTGCCTTATTACGAGGGTTATCGTTAACAGTGATGTAGGCAGTCTTGACTCGCCCTTCTCCCATTTCTATAAATACCGTCCTTGTTCGTCTCCCCAGGGGCACCGGTAGCCAACAAGTTTCCACAGAAACGGAAGAACTAAGGGTTCTAAGGTTCAAATGGAGGGTGAATCTTCCCACTCTCGAAGAGAAGCAGGTCCAGTGGTAGCAGCTCTCGGAGCTTGAAGGGCAGCTGAATGAAAGGGCCCAATCGCAACTTGTAAGCTGAGCTTGCTCGTCTCTTCTTCCAGTCTTTCTTATTCCTTTTCTCTTCTGGCAAAACTCCTTCTTGTGTATGCGCAGGGTGTGATGAAATCACACATTCCATGGGAGTTGGTGGTGGCCGCATACCGGGGTCTCCCGGATTTTCAGAAGGCCAGGCTAGACATGATGGGGCTTGGAGTCTTTCTTCGGATCTAGCCAATCAGGCTCGACCTCTCTCTCGTCCAAGCATTGCGTGAAAGGTGGGATCCAATGAGCCGTGCCTTCTTGATGCCTTGGGGGCACATGGTGCCCAGCCTGGAAGATGTGGTCTGAATTACAGGCCTGAAAGTGGATGGCGAGGCACTGAACGGTATCACGTACTCCGACTACAGAGAGGCTGCCCAGAGGTTACTAGGGGTGGACCTAGATGATCGCAAGAACAGGTCCATAGCCAAGACGCCTATCATGGAGACACTGGGGCTTACTGATGTTCGTCCTCGTGATGACGACTCCTCGGAAGAGTTCATGGAGAGGACTGAAAGAGGATGTCACGCCGTCTACTGCGTAGATGCGAGCAATTGGGAGAGGGCCAACATGGATTTGAGGAGATTCCTCTTCTTCCTGTTGGGGAAATTATTGCTGGGCTCGAAAGGAGACAGCATTCATTGCCGCTTCTTAGAATTCCTGGTAGACCCTGAGAAAGTGGGACAATACGCCTGGGGGGCATCCATGTTGGCGCATCTATTTGCGTGCCTGTCTGAAAGAGCAGATCGAGAGGTAATAGTGAGCGGTTTCACACCGTTCATCCAGGTACCCGGCTTCTCTCTTAGCTTCAACTGTATCTTTTTCTTTTGATGACGATGTTCATAACACATGACAAGGTAGTTGTGGAGCTATTATTATCTTCCAATGGGAAAGGCCCATCATTGGCGCCCAATGGCGGTGCCGTTGGCGAGGTGGTGGCAGCCCATCATGAGCCCGGCCCCTATGTCCTAACAGCTGATGGTGATAAGACGCAAGTTGCAAGAGTTCCCTGTAGCAATGGTGGTTATCAATCGCCATCCATTTTATTTTTGTGTTGTTTTGTCCCTCTCGTAAATAGAAAGATTTGCCTGACTTAGGTGATCTGGAGGCCTTATGCGCGCATGACCGACGCCGATCAGCCCTGGGTCATAATGAGCCGTGCCATGTTCAGACGCGACCTCTGGATGCACTATTTGAACGAAATTGAGCCACTTCGGCTACGATTTGTCATGAGGACTCTAGGGCTTGCCCAAGAATGGGTGGAGATGACTACCACACCACGTGTCGGGAGGAAGACGCGTGGCCCGGCGACCTCCGTTGATTGGAGAGTGCGGTTCCCTGAGCAATACGAGGACTGGCGACGGTGTGGCACTCCCGTGGAGTCACATGCTCAAGACAGCGATGATTATCTGTGCCTCTATAAGGTGATGTATGTAGAGCGACTCCATCCTGAAGGGGCCGTAGAGGTGAACAACACATTTTTTTATTATTTTTATTATTTTATGTTTTTTTTAAACTATGTCCTGGCCACAGGATGTTCGCGACACTATGATAGCAAACCTACAAGCTCGCCTGATAGGCACGGAGCGGCAGTTACATGATACTCGCGCCGCCTTGAGTTATTCGGTAAGCCAACATACACACGATCATAGACCAAGATTCCTGGCGTTAGGTTCTCGGTGTCACCTTATGTGTGTTGCAGCGCGCCCAGCTTGACGCGGCTTCCTCAGTAATGGGGGCGGATGGTGTCTCTTCTAGTTTATGGATCCCCACTTCCGAACTTGATTTGCTTCATGAGCAGCTTGCTCATACTACGCAGCGAGCCGCGGAGGCAGAAGGAATGCTTTCCACACAGGTGAGAGTCTCACCATTGAATTTCACTTATTCGTGCCTCCATCTACCTGAGATGATGGTTATGGCAGACGAAAGAGGTGCAAGATGCACTTGCCCGCACCGCGCAGGGGGAGGCCAGAATAGCGAAACTGGAGGAAGAGTTACGGCATCGTCCAGATGATGGCTCTTCTCGGGACGCCGTGGAGCTGAGGATTACCCTTCAACTGGAAAGGGAGGACCGCGAGAGAGAACGCGCGGAAAGGGAAAGAGACACCGAAAGACGGAGAGTCGACAGATTGGCTGAGAGGGAGGAGCGTAGGGCCATGGAGGCCCAACTGTTTGAACTCTGAACCAGCCTCGGTCTTGCTGAACAATGGCTGAGAGATAGTGAAGAGCACTACCGTAGAGCACGAGAGCGCGGCTTTCGTGTTAGTAGCTTCTTCGCTGCCCCTGTCGATCGATGGGGAGCAGAGACGGGAAGAGGGGTACAGAGCAGCAGTGGCACCGCCTCACGTGGTTTAGCAACACCTTCCAGGGTTCTTCGCCTGGAGAGTGGGGAAAGGGGTAGCACTGAGAGAGAGGACAGAACTTAATGTATAATTTCTAGAAGGAAATAAAAGAAGGAATGTTTAGTTTCATGTCTTCTGCCTTCATTCCTGCTTTTCAATCCTGTACACATTGCTCAATGAAACAAGTCAGTTTTTCCGTTCTGACTTGGCCTCTTGCTCAAGAGTGGGTGATTGTTTTGAGACTAGCCTTGATAACGAGTTAAGGGGCCAAGCCTTTATTAATTAAGGCAAGAGCAAAGATGATGAATGCAACATACGGGCACACAAATGGAACATAACGTAAAAATGTAGCACACAAATGAGATCACACTGATGCATTTTTTTTTGAAAACTTTGTTTGTTTGTTTATTTTTTTTGAATTTTTTTTTATTTTTATTTGAAAGACACTTGTTATTACAATCGGCATGGTTCTCGGATCATCGGTGTTTAAATCGTTCTTAAGTAGTGTAAAGCAGGGTTAATGTGCCCCAAGGGAATCCCCGCTTGGACTTACTCGACGGAGCCCTCCGGGGGGCCTCTTAATCACAAACATTACCATTTTTTGTATATTTTGGTAACTAATGCCTGGCAACCATCCTTATGGCACCTGACCTATATGAAGATAGGGTTTCTTACTAACCTCCCAGGTATCCTGTGCGCACATCTAGATTGATTTGGGCCCCTAGACCCCTCAAGTGATAGTCCTGCCGGTTAAGACTTAACCTGATGACAAAACCATCATGCCATGCTTAGGCTCCCAGTTGCTTCCGACTGCAAGGATACACCGAAGAAATGTTCAGGGTAAAGGATTTGCCCGACCCGGGTCTATTTCCTCACAACTCTCGAGGGTATAAGATGGAACACCTTGGAACCCTAACGGTCAACCGCGCGACGCTGACCTGGAATCAGACGTCGTCGCACCTATTGGTGATGCGCTTGCATTGACCTAAGCCCGAGGTTGAAGTAAGAAGCCATCAAAGTGGTAAATAGAGGTCTTGACCGGCCAGAAACACCGAGACTTCTTCGCAGTGATGGCTTTTGCTCTTCGAAGTAGACAAAAATGTGTGTTTTGTAAAAAATGGGGTTGCTTGCCTTAGTGGGGCGCGCCTCTCGGGCATTCCATTGAGCTTTCATCTTTGAAGGGAGAAAGAAGAGTAAGGTTGGGTAAACCTTCTGAGAGGACCGGCAAAACCGTTAACCCGACGAGCTAACCGGGACCTACTGGACCTTTCCCTTTTGAGCGACTTCGGACCAATCCTCAAACAGACTTACGTTGCCCCTTTGTAGAATTTCCTTTGTTTGGGGGGTTTCATTTATCAAAATCAGTCACGGTCACGACCAGGCTTTTGACTTTGATTTTTCTCTTTCCCCCTTTTTTGAGGGAGGTATGAGAAGTTGATATGTGGGAATCTCTTTTGTATGCCTGCGGGGACACTACCCTCTTCTCGTGCTCTGACTCGGGTTTGAGGAGATGAATCCTACACTCTCCTTCGGGGTATTGCATTTCGGTTCCCTTATGCTCAGCATTTTAAGGGCACCGGCTGTCTCATAGGGTCGAGAAAGGAGAGAACAAAGATTACGACTTTCTTGGAGACCTTCGAGCACAGCCCCATGATGAGCAAAACTACCAATTTCCTAGCTAAAACGGCTGCGTGTGTGTGTTGCCTTCTTTTAATGGGCATAATCCGACATGACCGGACAAGAGTCTCCACAATTCTAGCAGACCAAGACCCGAGACCTACCGACCTCAATGGGTCCTATCTTAATATGAAGGATAGATGCAAAGACCTGACCGCATGATAGACACCAGGCATCAGTTCTTTTTTTTTTCTTCTTTTTTTTCTCTCTTTTTTTTATTTTTTCTTCTCTTTTTTCTTATTTTTTCGAGGCTCCCCTCGGGTTCCGTTCCATTCGATCCCAAAAGCGGGGTACAAGAGTGAGCAGGGATTAACCCTGAGTTAGACTGCAAAGATCGAAGAGTGAATTCCAGCTCGCTGGTCCTCGTACCAAGCCAGTTGTTACGGCTATCTAAGGGTAGCATTTCTTAAGATAAAGCCCGTTCCAAGGGTGGGATAACTCGGTCCCTTTGGCATTGACTAGCTTGTAGGCGTTACTGGGGTACACGGCTTGAATCACATATGGTCCTTCCCAATTGGGTTGGAGCTTAGAACGCGGCCCTCCAGATTTGACAAAAATTCTTTTCACGACCATCTCGCCAATTTTGAATTTTCTCTCAATGACCTTCTTTTGGTAAAAGCGAGCGAGTCTATTTTGATAAACACGTGCATGCTCGGCAGTAGCCAACCGCTTCTCGTCTAAGAGTTCCAATTGGGCAAGGAGTGAATTACGACGTTCGTCGAGGGAAAATTCCTCATCCAATTGTATCCTGAGAGAAGGGATCAGAGTCTCGTACGGGACTACCACTTCCATCCCATAAGTAAGGGAAAATGGAGTCTGTCTTGTGGGGGTACGGATTGAAATGCGATAGGCCCATAGAGCTTCGATAAGCTTTTCTGGTCAGTCTGAAAACTTATTAGACTCGCAGGTTTTCTTTATGATTTTGATCAATGTTTTGTTGGTAGCCTCTGCTTGGCCATTACCTTGTGGGTAATAAGGTGATGAATGATGCAATGCGATTGCGTACCTTTTGCAGAGGTCTTGAAGATCCTGAGAAATGAACTGTGGCCCATTGTCGGTGATGATTGTGCTCGGGACGCCGAACCTGGTGAGGATGTTCTTCATGATGAACTTGCAGACTGTTGACGCCTTGATTTCTGCATAAGCTTCGGCTTCGGCCCATTTGGTGAAGTACTCCGTTGTAGTGAGGATGAAAGATTTCTGCTTGGTGAGGGAGTTACGATCACCTAGGGGACCAATGATGTCGAATGCCCACATGAAGAAAGGCCACGGGGAGGATATTGGATGAAGTGAGGAAGATAGTGAATGAATTTTGTCGGCGTGAAGCTGACACTTGACACACCTACGGACATAGACAGCACAATCTTCTTCCATAGTGGGCCAGTAAAAGCCTTGCCAAATGATCTTCTTAGCGAGCATTTGGCTATTTACATGGCCACCGCACACACCTGAGTGTGCTTCCTCCACACATTTCCAGACCTCATCGTCATCAAGACATCTTAATAGAACACCCGTAAGGCTTCTCCTGTACAGTAGACCTCCAACCAAGGTGTATTTCTGGGCCACCCTTCTTATGGCTTTCTTATCTTCTGTGGTGGCTCCTTCAGGGTAAGACTGATCTTTACAATACTTGATAATTTCATAGAACCATGGTTTCTCTTCGTCAGCCAGTTCTTCTTCGACTTCTGCCAACATGATCTCCCTTTTCTCGAGAATTTCTCCCTCCTGGACCTTCCGTAAGACTCTTTCTTTGATTCTTATGAGGTACGGGTCTTGAACGCCAGGGACAAGACGCTTGTAGAGGGTGATGGATTCAGACCATACACCTAGAGGGAATCTGAAAGATGAGGCCAAGGAGGCGAGGGCATCGGCCAGAATATTCTGTTCGCGAGGGACATGGACAAAGATCAGTTTTGTGAACAATTTGGCATAGGCGGAGACCAACTCTTGATAAGGCTTGAGTTTAGGATCAAGGGTCCGATACTTGGTGAGCACTTGGCGGAGAATAAGTTGACTATCACCCACGACTCGTAATTTGATGATATAGAAGGAATGGGCCAGTTCTAGACCAGCTAGAAGAGCCTTATACTCAGCAATGTTGTTGGTGACTGGAAATGCGAGGTGAAATGCCTCTGGGATGGTAACGCCTTCGGGCATTAGAAGGACAATGCCAATACCCTTCCCTTGGGAATTCAGAGCTCCATCAAAATATAACGTCCACATTGGCTCATCAGATTGGGTGATGGACATTAGTTCCTCATCTGGAAACTCTGATTGGACAGGATCGAACTTGGGGAGGGGATGATGAGCGAGATGCTTGGCTATAGCATAGCCTTTAATCACCTTTTGCTGAATGTAGGTGATGTCAAACTGAGATAGAAAACTATGCCAGCGTGCTAGCCTATCAGTAAGGACGGATTTCTCCAGAAGGAACTTGATAGGGTTCATGCGAGCAATCAAATGACTTCATGAGCCAGAAAGTAATGCTTCAATTTCTATACTACCCAAACGAGGGCAGCACAGGTCTTTTCCATGGTGGTGTACTTCTGCTCACAGGGGTTGAGGAGTTTGGACAGGTAGTAGGTTGCCCGTTCCTTACCTTCTTCATCAGCTTGTGCGAGGACGGCTCCCACGGAGTCATCCAAGACTAGATGTAAGGATCAGAGGTTTTTCTGGTTTGGGTGGAATGAGAACGGGTGGACTAGCCAGGTATTCCTTTAACCCTTCAAAAGCTTTCTGGTATTTAGAATCCCAATGGAATTCTACTCCCGGCTTTTTCAATTCGTAGAAAGGTCTACACCTTTGTGAGTGCTGAGACACAAACCGACGAATGAATTGTAATCTCCCAATTAAACCTCGAACTTCCCTCAAATTTTTGGGAGGTGGCATGTCCCTGATGGCCTTAGCTTTGTTGGGGTCTATCTCGATCCCCCTTTTACTCACAATGAAACCCCGTAATTTACCCGATGATACACCAAACACACACTTCTTCGGGTTCATTTTCAATTGGAACTCCCTTGATCTTTGCAACACCTTAGCCAAAACTTTTAGATGTTCCACCCTGGTTCTTGATTTCACCAATAAATCATCCACATACACCTCCAGATATATATGCATCATGTCATGAAATATGGCCATCATAGCTCTTTGGTAAGTAGCTCCAGCATTCTTTAACCCAAACGGCATGACCACGTAACAATATGTTCCCCATGGTGTAGTGAATGACGTCTTCTCGTGATCCTCTTTTGTCAAACGAATTTGATTATATCCCGAAAATCCATCCATGAATGAGAGGGTCTCATAACCTGCTGTGTTGTCGATTAACACATCAATGTGAGGCAAGGGAAAATCATCCTTTGGACACGCGCGGTTAAGGTCCCGGAAGTCGATGTAAATCATGACTTTTCCATCCTTCTTCATGACCGGGACAATATTTGCCACCCACTGAGGATAAAGGACAACTCTAATGAACCTGACTTTATGGAGCTTGTCGACCTCTTCTTTCATTTTTAAAGCCATCTGAGGGTGGAAACGTCTTAACCTTTGTTTTACCGAGGCGAACCCTGGTTTTAGAGTTAAGCGATGTTCAACCAAGGTGGAATCCAGACCCGGCATATCCTCGTAGCTCCATACAAACGTGTCCTTATACTCTTTAAGAACTTCGACCAATGCCTCTTCTTCAGAGGGTGGTAGATTATCACTTATTAGGATGATCCTAGGGACTTCCTCAGTTCCCAAGTTGACTTCTTTGGTGGACTCTTCTACGGCGGCTGACGGCTCGTTGAATCTCCTTATTCCACTAGCATATGTGCCTGCCACATCCTCATATTCTTCATCCCCTTCTTCAATAGGGTATTCTTCATCGGTGATTTCATAAGCCCCATATCCTTCATCAATCACACAATTGTCCTCACATTCTATCTTTGGTAGTTGGATGGGTTTTTCTAGCAACTGAGGGATGTCAAGAAGGGCCTGACACCTGATGGTTAAATCTAGAAGGAATCGATGAGGGATCTGCTTACCCTTGGATTTCTTTGTGGATACTACCCTTGACTCATTATTCCTAGGTTGACTGGGTTGTCCTACGGGCGAAGAAGAAGCTAAAGAAGATGCCGAAGAATGTACAGGGAAAGACCCCTCAGAGGAGGGGTAGAAAAGGTCGCTCATAGGACCTTGGATGGGTGGCCCGCAGGGCGGGACGCACTCGCGGGAGATGTAGGAGGTTTCCTCAACAATGATGTGTTGTTGAGGAGTTTGAAAATTGACGTTTTTTTTTCATTTTCATTTTTGATGACAAAACAATGAAAAGAAATCGGAGGAGGGGGAAAGGTGGTTATGGCTAAAGGATTGCGAGGCTCGTAGAGCAAATCATGATCGAAAACTTGGCGCGGGTTGAGAAACTCGCGCAGGTATGTAAGTAGAGAAGGGGACCTGGGAAGATCGTCAGACAACCGTCTGGCCCAAGAGGAAGACATCAGTGAAGGCTGGGGTGAGTGAATGGAAAAGATGACGGCTAATGAGCCGTCGATGGCAATGTTGATGACGGATGAAGATCCGCTGGTGACAGGGTCCTTCTAGCGAGGACGAGGATAGTTTGGAACCTTGGCAACAGTAGTGATATTTTCTGGCATTTCGGAGATCAATGGCAGTCCTTCAAGCTGTGGAGGCGAGAACATCCTTTCCAGTGCAACGGAAATATCCCGTATATCAAACCACTTGTCCCATTTGCATTCTGGATCTTTGATCTTTCCTCTTTTGGTGACCCTCGGATATTTTTCAGCCAAATATACAGCATGTGATCCCCCATGTGCTTCTTGCGGGTAATCCCCCATCTGAATAACGGGCCCTTTGTTGAAGTGGTTTGATAGGATCCACGTGAGGGGCTTCCAATCCGCCTTGAGTGGTCCTTTGAAGCCTAGGCTAAACCTGCGGTTCGGCCTGATCTCCTTTGGTGGTTTCAGCCTACCTTGTAGTTGCGCGCCCAGACCTTTGCCCTGTTGATAGCCGATATTCTTCATAATCTCCCAACCTTTGTAATGAAAAGGGAGATATGACGTTGTTGCCTTGATCGGCTTCTTTGGTGCTAGCGGAATGTGAGATGCATCACATACATCCAGCAGCGACAATATGGGCCGATGAGATGGCCAAACAGAGGGCAGAGAGGTGTTGATAGCACCCACCGTGTGAAGGACAGGTGTACTGACCACCTTAATAATTCTCCCATTGTAAGGAAACTTTAAGCAATGATGGTTGTTGGAAGGCACAACATCTATGGCTTCAATGTAGGGGCGACCCAGTATGGCCTTGAATGTGGGGTCCACGTCGAGGATATGGAATTCCGTGGAGACTGACACAGGGCCTAGCTCTGCCTTCAGGATAATCATACCTTGTGGTGGCCTTTTGCTATTGTCATAAGTTGTGACTGTGATCGAGGAAGGTCTTATCTGTTCCTCGTCGACCCCACACAACTGAAGGGTGCTCATGGAGATTACATTTATGGACGCACCCGTGTCTACAAGGCACGGGTTTATGGAGACTCCATTGATTTTTATTGAAATGCACAACACATATTTCCGAGCTTCCTTGGGAGCGAGCTCGTAGTTGTGGAACATGATGGCCGGTTGTGTGTCTGTTGGTGTCAGGACGGCTGAAATCTTCTCTACAGGGAGGTCTTCATTCACCATGACCTTTTTAAAATATTCCATTAAGGCCGCCTGATGGGACGTGGACCTTTGAAGCAGCTCGAGGATGGAGATCGGAGCGGGCATCTTATCTAGGCGTTTTAACAAATCATAATGTGTCCCAGGGATGGACTTTTCTGGCTGTTCTCCATCCTTTTTTGGCTGAGACTGCTCGGGGTTCTGACTATTCTGAGGGAAAACCCTACGGAAAATCCTTCCACTCCGGAGCACCATTGCTTGCGGTTTTTGCACCTCAACGGGATTAGGTGTGGGTTTAAGCAAAGGTTTGAGGGGTAGCGGTGGAGGAATGGTTGATGAAGCCGAAGTAACAATAGGAGCAGGGATCCTGATGAGGGGTTTGTTCGGTGGAGGCATGGTGGAGGTAGAGGGGATATCACACGGGCTATGAAGGATAAGGGGCTTGAAAGGTGGAGGTGGAGGCAAAGTGGTCATGGATAAGGCTTGAGATGGGTAATAGTTTTGAGATGGGTGACGGGTGATGAGTGGTTTTGAAGGCATTGGTGGGGGTATTGTGGAGACAGGAGGGGTCACATATGGTTGATGGATGATAAGAGGTTTGGAAGGCATAGGTGTAGATGTAGTAGAGGTGGATGGCAAAATGGAGGAGTGAGAGAAGATGAGAGGGTGTGAGGGCATAGTTGAGGGTCTTGGCTGATAGGTCATTGGTGAGTTAATGGGAGGGGTGCGAATGAGAGGGTGAGATGGTGGTGGAAATGGTGAAGGTGGTACTATAGGTTGTAATGCGGGTTGATAATAGAGAGGTGCTACCCGGGCAAGGCGAGGGGGTTGCATGATGATAGGGTTGGTGGTAGAAAGAATAGAGGTACTTTCTGGGTGCCACACCTGCTCTCTCCCGACTTCCGGGAAGGAGGAGATGGGGTTGACCTGGTGATTGGGCTGTTGGTGCTCCGGCAATGGATTCTGGATTATGCCCATGTTGGGCTGTTGTTGTTGTGCCTGTTGAGGCTGTTGTTGTTGTGGTTAATGTTGTGGCTGCTGTTGAAGTTGCTGTTGTTGCTGGAACTGTGGCATAGGAGGAGGTCTCCTGGCTTTGAGAGTGGCGACGTATCACCTCATTTCATCCTAGTCAATTCTGCCTTCGTCATTCGTATCATAGATGTAATCTTTAAACTGAAAGCAGTTCTCTACTGTGTGTCCCGGTTGCCTATGATAGACGCAGTATCTGGAGGTATCAACATTCGGGGGCACGCGAGCCTTTCCCAGGGTAGGACGAGTGTGTTTGAGGCCATGAGGGTGCTGAAAATATCTGCCAAAGTTTCTGGCAATGGTGGGTAATAGGCTCTCTTGGGGTCAATCGGTCTCCATTGTTGCTGTGGGGGGCCATAATTCCCTGGGGGTGGAACTTGGTGGTACTGAAGTGGCGGTTGTTGTTGCTGGGGTCGGGGTTGTTGCTGGGGTTGAAGTGGTTGAGGCATATTGTTCTGGGGTGGATTATTTTGGGGTGGAAGATGAGAGGGGAAAAAACTTTATTGGAGGGGAAGTCGGGGCATTTGTGGAGGCCTTGGGTTGAGTTCATAGTTGGCGTTGTTGACTGCACTCACTTGCTCATTTGTTACAACCCCTTCTGTCGCTCCACCAGTGCTTGTCTTTCTGACCACCTTGGGCTTCAGTGGCTCAAACATGTGCATAATGGGGGAGTCTTTTAACTAGGTCTGGATATACCGGGCCCTTTCATAGAGCTCTTCCATCGTGGTAAGTTTGTTCATGGCCAGGACGTGCCTGAACTGTGGGGTTGCATTGGACACAATCATCTTTACTTGTTCAGGCTCCGAGAGGGTATCTCTTATTCTTTCTACCAGGGACCTCGATCTGTCGGCATAGCGGACAAAATCTTCGTCGGGCTTCATTTTCTCGGCCACTAGGTCGGTAATGGAAAGAGAGGGACCGACCCTCTCCCGATACTTTTGCAAGAATCTTCTTTGCAACGTATCAAAGTTCTCGGCCTCGCCGGGCTCCAAAGAATAGAACCACTCTAGTGCAGGACCATCCAATGATCTCCGAAAGAGGTATGCCAGGGATCTTTGGTCATTTTGCCAATAGGAGGATTCATACATGAAGTCCTTAAGGTGAATAAAGAGGTTGCCAGTGCCATTGTACCTCCGGTACGTAGGCATTTCAGAGGGAGGAAGATGGATCATCGAAAGGATTGGCAAAGCAACCTCCGGGGTGGATTTCACGTCCACCATTTTCTTTAAATTTTGAAATTGTTCGTCCATTCTATTGAACCTGTTGAGGAGCGATTGGGCAAGCTCCTCGGGAGGTGAAGGTGGCACGTGCCACTGGGGAGGAAAATGTCTCCCGGAGACTTGAGGGGGAAACACCGAATGAGAGGGAGCTGTCGGACCGCCGACAGTTGGCCCCGGCTGGAGCGGTATGTGGGGAACAACAGGGGTTTGAGATTATCAAGGGAATTGGAACGAGGGTGGTTGTTGGCTCGCCTACCCTTGAAGCGAGGGAGACTGGATGGCTTGCGCCAGTGAAGGAGATGGGATGGCCTGCACCGACTCTTGGTGGGGTGCGATGGCTGGAGTTGACTCTTGGCGGGCGGGAGAAACAGATTTCCCTTTCAGAATGGCTTGGAAGGCCCGGAGCTGCTCAGAGGTAAGCTCTGTGTTGGCGAGGACGCCTAGCAAAGAGGAGATGTCATGTGGTGGGCATGTGTCCCCTGCGGTAACCTGCACCTCATGTGAGGGCTCATAAGAAGGACCCGAGTCCATAGCATGGACTCGCGGCTCGACTGATTGACCACGACCAAGGTGGTTCTCCTCAAAAGACTCGTGAGCCATGCTCAAAGTTCTTCCGAAACTCAAAAACATACACCAACACACAGATGGCAAAGATTATCAAACAAGTGAATGTCTTTACGCCCTTTTTTGTTTTGATTTTGATAATATTTTTTATGTTTTCAACCAGATCGGAAGTTCACACAAAAATAGGGAGGACCCTAATTCCAATTTGTTTCACCGCCGTGTCAACTAGGGTCACTCTTCTTGCCATGAATGTGTTACTAGCTCCGGGGAACTTCAATGGTACAACCAGCCCAGTGAACGAGGAGGGAATTTTTTGCTGTCGGGGACTTACGGAGGTCTCAGTGGAGGAGATCCTAGTCCGTTGAGAGGAATTCTCAAACGGAGAGTCCTTCCTTCACCGAGAGAGGGTGATCCTTAAAAAAAATTAAAAAAGGTAGAAAAGGAGGATGGATGTATGCAATGAAATGCTGACAGATATATGGAATATAAGAAAACAAAAAAGACAACAAAGTTATAATCAACACCCAATGAATCACAAGGGATTAGGGGTGAAGTGCACGAGGTGCACGAGGGATAAGAACTGAAAGTGCTACTGTGAGCACAACTGGAGCGCGCGAGGGCGCAAAGGTGGGGGGGGCACAGGCGGTGCCGAAGTTCCAAGAGTCACCAAGGGAAAGCGAAAGACGTCCCACCGTGATCGCCAATCTATGAGTGACGTCACGCGGAATTAATTTGCCGGAGGAGGCGAAGCAGAGCACGCGAGGGGTTCGTTTTGCTACAACACAGAAAGAAGAGAGAAGAGGAGAGAGACCACCACGGGAGATTGCTCCGGTGAGGCGTGCGGGACAGATGCAATATAATAAGATATGGGGATTAAATGGCCATAGCGGAAAATGACTCTCCGCGACCTCGGGGGATGGAAAAAGTGCAGAATTTAAGTAACAGTGATTTAAACGGCCATTGCGGGATCTGACTCGCCGCGGCCTCGAGAATATGAGCAGATATGAGAAGAGTACAGAATACAAGCAACAGGAATTTAAACGGCCATTGCTGGAAGTGACTCGCCACGGCCTCGAGAATATGAGCAGATATAACCACAGCACAGAATATCAATGACGGAAATTCAAACGGCCATTGCAGGAAATGACTCGCCGCGGCCTCGAGAATATAACAGATATAAGGAACAGAATATAATAGACAGAAATTTAAATGGCCATTGCGGGAAATGACTCGCCGCGGCCTCGATGATATAACAGATATAAGAAACAGATATAAGAACAATGCAGAATATAAGTGACAGAAATTTAAACGGCCATTACGGGAAATGACTCTCCGCGGCCTTGAGAATATGATGTGATCACCAGGGGCCGGAGACCCCAAAATAAAGAAAGTGATCGTGCCTACCTCAAAAGTGGGAGATGGCGAGTTGCTTCTTCCTCTCCCTTTGGCCGGCCGATGGAGAGGGCTTTCCTTGGTTACCCTTGCAAAAAGAGAAATAAACACAAAATAAGTGGATCAGAAAAGATGGCAGTGTAGTATTAGTCCCTTAGTGAAGAATAATGAAATCGTGGCAAGACACACACCTGGTTGGTGTTGTTTTTAAACCCCTATCGGACACGAGTAAGAGAAAAATGCTATGATGAATGGAATTATGCAGACGTGTATAAAAGAAGACTCCCTTATGAAGGGAGGCAGAGAATGCGAGATGATGAATGTAAAAGAACTACATAGAAAAGGGAGAGAATTAGCTTATTGAATGTGCCGATGGCGGGATCCGGCGGAGCTTCGGCAGCGTAGGGACGACGTGGAAGCACGGTGGACGAAGGTGGCCTTCCTCTTGCGAGCACGGGCACCCGAGAAGCCAGCAGAACCTCCCCCTACAAAAGACCCATGGGTTAGAAATGGGATCCGGCAGAGTCTCTCCTTCCTCTATCAGATCTGAAGCCCCTTCCCTTCGAGGGAGGGGGTCCTCTATTTATAGAGGGGAAGTGGATTGAGGCGTCCAGGAGACTGGACGCCTCAATATGGGGGCGTCCAGGACCCTGGACGCCTCCAACAATAGATTAATATTTTTTATTATTTTTTTTAACCTTTTTATGAAGGCATCCAGGAGACTAGACGCCTCCATGCCCGCCCACCAGAATTTCGCCGAAAGCCGTAGATAGTGGGTAAAGCACGTGGTTTCGGTGGGCACCCGTGACTCACGAGTGGACGCGTCTAGCTGGCAAGACGTCCTTATATTCTTGGATTTTTCTGAAACGTCAAATCGAGCAGCGTGCCAGGATTGTCAGGATGCGGAGGATGGAGGCGTCCAGGTGCTTGGACGCCTTCACAAGTATTTTTTTATTTTTTATTTTTATTTTTATTTTTTATTTTCTTTCATTGATAGAGGCGTCCAGGGTCCTGGACGCATCCATGAAAATCTGCCGAGTCCCCCCTCCCAGAACGCCGTCGGCAGCCATCCGCCAGATATCCTCCTGGTTTCGGAATCTTCTGATACGTCCGATTGGTGGTGATGCCGTCCGTATGTTGCATGATTTCCGTAATGAGGCAGTTTTCGGATGCCGAAGAAGCGTTACGTTACCCACTCAAAAGGTGAAAGAAGACCCAAGAATGGGAAGCACTCAAGCGATTCAAAATGCAAAAGCCACTATGGAGCGTCATATAATAATATGAGATTTTCTCAGGGTGATGTCAGGAATAGCGTGTCTATAGTGCGTACCTTGATAGCCTAGAGAATTGGGCCTCATACTCGGCCACGGTCAGGGTTTTTTGCTTGGGAGCGGCAAATTTCACGGCCTTCTTCTCTTGGACGCGGTCGGAGAAATATTTATTGTTGAAATGACCGACAAAGTCAGTCCATGACACATTATCTTCCATTAATGTAGCTTCGACTGACTCCCACCAGCACCTTGCATCTCGTTCCTATTGAAATGTAGCTAGTAGGACCTTTTCATCATCTGTGCACTGCATGACACGAAATATTCGCTCGATCTCCTTCAACCAATTCTCAACATCATCCGGGTTAGAAGAACCAGTGAACTTAGGTGGGTTCATATTCATGAAACCTCTATGGAGATATCCCGCTCCACGGTTGGCTCCACCTTGCGCTATCTGTTGTAATGCCTGGGTAAAGTCCTGGATGGTACGCTGCATCTCACACCACTGGGCACGTTCCGCAGCCATAATCCTACAAGAGTTTTAAATTAGTCTCATATTTATTTATAAGGATGGTCACCCTATGATGACTTAAATCCCTTGGCTCTACTCAATCTCACGAGTTTAAGTGTTGACCTATCCTTGGACTTGGGGTTACCCAGGAGTTTAAAACCCTAGGCTCTGATACCACAAAACTGTCACACCCTGAGTGCGGAAGAAAACCCAGAGAGCGTGACGAGTATATAATCATTCATGTCAATCAGAGCAATAACAATTTCGACGACAATGCAGAGCGCTAATAACAACAATAATTTCTAAAACTGACACCTTCCATACTAAATCATTAATACATAATGTCAATTTAAAAATGACTTGTTTAAATAAAGGTGACTTAATAACAATAACGGAAAGACACGACGCAACAGGACTTGGCACGGTGCTTGGAAACTTCTACACTCATCACTTTTGGTCATTCCCATCTGGTCACTATTCAGAGTCCAAATTACCTGAAAATTTATTGGAAAGCACTTGATGAGCGAACGCTCAGTAAGAATTATATCTTCAAACCCAGACTCGCTTTACGTGATTAATACATTATGCAATATGGCATGATTATGTATGAAAAGAAATGCAAGTAAATAACAAGAGTGGAATAACAATAATTTATCAAGAACGAGCTAGCAAGATATCATATGTATCAAGTAAATTTAACAAGGGTACCGAGCAAGTAATTTCATGTCATGTCATGAGATAGTGGCTACACATTTATTCAAGTACTACCCAATCAGGGCCACGCAAGTCAAGTGTATCAAGTCAAGCAAGAGAGAATTATGGAACATCATCAATCAGGCTAGTCACGTACTCTGGTGTAATGCCACACCGTAATCATTCAACTCCCATGGGCACAAGTACTTTCGGGTGTTCCACCCAAGACCAGATTGGGCCCTATGTGCACATGCATTGGTCATATAAATTGACATCCACTATAGTTTTGTAGCCATTGGAATTCCAAAGAAAATAGCTTATTGTAGGATGTTAAGGTAGATTAATGAAATTTTGGAATTCAAGGCCAGAGATTTATGTAGAGATGACTTAACTAGATAACATGCATAAGACAGGGTAATTGGCGTCCTTCTAGGAAGGCGATGATTAGTTCAATTCATTTTATCTAAAATCATTAAATTTATTTCTCAGAATATGGCATCCTTATACGTGGACGTTCATTTCTCATATTCAAATATATACGTCTATTTTAAAAGACATTATTTTATTTAATAAGATAATAAGTTTAGAAAGAACATCCCTTTTAAAAGGACGCATATTATTTAATAATTTTTTTTGAAAATAAAGTATATGATAATTAGGAGAAAAATTCAAGGATTTTAAATATATACTTTTTTTTATTTATGTTGTCTAGTTTAATAGATATAGAATTTCAAGATATGGTTACAAGTTATATTTATATATAGTTACAAGTTATATTTATATATATATAAATATATATAGTTATATATATTCAAATGATGGGGTTTGCGTGAACGCCATTTACAATTGCATGTTACGGTTCATCTCATGGATGAACAGTGACATTTTTTATTTATTGAGATTTTACGGAAATTAATTTCATGATAAATAGGAAAAAAAATCTAAGGATCTTAACCCTGAAATATCAAAATTTTATTGCATCAGAATAAAAAGATAAAAACCGACAAAGAGGGTACGGGTGTTAACACATGAACAGTAACCCGTTTTCAAATATGAGTTTTTTTATAGAAACTAATTACATGATAAATAGAAAAAAATCTAAGGATCTTAATCCTGAAATATCACGATTTTATTGTATCAGGATAAAAAGATAAAAATCGACAAAGAGGGTACGGGTGTTAACACATGAACAGTAACCTGTTTTCAAATATGAGTTTTTACATAAACTAATTACATGATAAATAAGAAAAAAATCTAAGGATCTTAATCCTGAAATATCACGATTTTATTGTATCGGGATAAAAAGATAAAAATCGACAAAGAGGGTACGGGTGTTAAGCATATGGTCTTTATTTAACTAATTAACGTAGATCATGTAAACAACCGGAAAAGTTTATAACGTGATCATCTAAACATTTAACTAAGCATATTTTTAAGAGTTTTCGTCTGAGGAGAGAAGACCTACCTTAAACGATGATCTGAGAATGAACAGTGAGATATAATAAGAAGAAGATGTCTCTGCAACTTCCTTCACGTTTACCACCACCACAGGAAAGGGAATAAAGATGACAGCACCCTTCTTGTGCAACAGTAAAGAACAAGAAATGGAAGAGGAAGAAGAGTGCAGAGGAGAAGACGTGCTAACAAACTTTGCACGAAAGAGGGCGGAGGGTTTTATAGAAGATGGGTGGTTTGGGTGAGAAGGTGTTGTTGGCCTTCTGTGTGAACAAATTCCAGCCGCTTCAACTGCCCAAATCTGTGTGAATTTAATCAGCCGAAATCCATTTCATTTTGGACACTAAATCGTGTATTGACCATCCCCCCTCCTTTTTGATGTCGGCTGGCTGCTAACACATGTGTTATTAATGTTAGGTGGTTAGAGATAACACGTAGGGTCCTTGATGAAAAGGATTGCATGGGCTTGGTGTGAACGCAAGGGGTTGGGTTGGCCAATTAAGAATCTCACATGGGTTGGACTCTTTCACGTGGGTTTGTAAAGCCTCCAAGGCCCATTTATATTAAGGGAAAATAGTAATATAAGCCCACTAAGTATACATGTAACAATTTGGGTTTGTAAAGCCTCCAAGGCCCATATATATTAAGGAAAACAATAATATAAGCCCACTAAATATACATGTAACAATTTGGGTTTGTAAAGCCTCCAAGGCCCATATATATTAAGGGAAAATAATAATATAAGCCCACTAAGTATATATGTAACAATTTAGGTTTGTGTAAAGCCTCCAAGGCCCTTTTGTTTAATTATTCATTTAATTTTACACTAGTTTATTTCTAATTAGAGTACATGTTTTTCTTTAAACTTTTCAGGGGTGCTACATTCTGTCACATGCTAACACAAAAACCTTTTCATGTCACTGGTCATAAAATGCATGAGTGTAGAACTATGGAGCTAGATGAGCGGGCCTTTAAGAAATTTCTTGTTGGGAAAACTCAAGACACTCATCATGCTGTTCGGAAGAAGAAAATTCATTGTTACCACTGTGGGAAGTCGGGCCATATTGGTGCACATTGCTGGCATGTTCAAAGAAAGAGAGTCAATTCAAACTTTGGGAGCTTCCCTGCAAAAAAAAATGTTGTTGGAAGTAAAAATTTTGATTATGGAAGAATTGGCCACCATGAATCTGAATGTTGGTATGTGAAAAGAAATAATGATAGTTATGGAAGAAATTACTTAACTCATGACCATCCACATAAATTTCATGATGATCGTGTCAAGAAAAATCTGAGATCTCTCATTCATTGTTATTATTGTGGGAAAATGGGACATATCATGAATGACTACCATTCTATGACATATGACAATAGGAAAGTTTGGAATTCTCGGAGTACACCTGCTAAAGGTGCTACTTACTCAGCAGAACCCAAGAGTTTTTGGGTTCTACATTTTGTAAAATAACTTGATCTTGCAGGTATGCCTCGGAGGAAATAAAAGGGGTAAATAAGCCAAGGCACCTGAACATGAAAAACCCCATTTTTTGCATCTTTCAGGTTAGTTGTCTAATCATCCAAAATTCTGGTTTTGGATTCTATGTGATATTTCACAGTGTCATGATATAAAAAGGTTTGTGCATGCTTCTATAGATTGCATATAATGTTGATACATATCTGTGTGATGTAAAAGAATCAGATAGTGTTTCTCTTTGTCATCTCTACACATGTTGAGGGGGAGCTATGCCATTCAGAGATAGAATACATGTTTTGGTCAGTGATTCATTGCTGCTTGGGCAGTTGGCTTCATGTGCATGATGATTTGCAAGGTTCTGCTCTTGAGATATCGACCTTGGAGTCAGCTTGAATCTGGTCTAATATGAGATGTCAAATGGTTGTGTCTTGGGCTTTTGGATTCACTTACTTCCCAGAAGGCTGAATGCTTGATGGCTTGTGGAGAAGGATGGTTATATGTTGATGGTCATTCAGGGTATGCCTTTGGATTTGTGCGAACTAGTCTTTAGTCCTTGCTCTGCTCATGAGTGGCCTTCACCCATATCACCTTGTTCTGTGTTCTCTTTCATTACTCTCATCTATATTCAAGAATAACTGAGAACGAAATTGCCGATCTTAACTGGACCGTGATTTTCTGCCTATGGATATTATATCCTATCTTTAAGTTTCCACAAGTGTCTCTAAATGAAGACTCAATGGTCATAAAACAGTCTGAAATGGAACACCTCAAAAGATTGCTTAAAATTTTTGAAAATCATGAGTAGTTTGTCAACCTCACGAAAAATCTAAAGTTTATATGGTTCTTAAACTTGTTCTAAGATAATTCTGTTGACAGACCAGAGAATATGCCATCAAAGAAAAATGAGCAAATAAAATTGTTTATCGAAAGGAGGCAAAGCAATGGCATATTATTTGAGAAACTGACCATCTGATTCAAAGAAATTCAGAGGTTATGTCATGATGATAAGTGCTATCTCTGTTCAAAAACAAAAATTGAAGCAGTAAGGTAAAACTACACTGAGTAACCAGGGATTCCGGTGTCTAATCAACATGCTTCCTTGAGTAAAAAGGTGTGGTATTACCAGAATGCTCAATCCTTAATAATCAGTTAATATTCATATGGTTGACTCTGGTGTGGCTCTAAGAAAAATTAAAACTGATTTAAGCTCTATATAAAAATGGTTTACTCTTCAGGCCTGGCAAATGAAAATGTTTAGTAAGAATTAAAGGCATATCTTGTTGAGGATAATCATGGAAGGAATTGTTTTATTCTCACTGATTTCTATTCAAAAGATATTTTGTGAAGACTTCATGTTATTCGATATAGTCCCATACGTTGAAAATCTTGAAAAGTGATGAAAGGCATTTTTCCGAAAGGTAAAGGGTGTTTTGGGTATTATATGTTGAGGTTGGTAAAGTAGATTGTATATTAGATAATTTTCTCAAACCCTATTTACCACCACTGCCCAACACACTCCTTCCCGCTCGAAACCCTCTCCAACTCTCACGATTCTCGTACCTCACCACTGTGCAGAACACAACCTTGATTTACCAAGCCACCTCTCTCACCACTTTTGCCGTTTCTCTCTATCTTTTATCTTCCACTTGTTAATCCTCCACCATGTCCTCTCCGTCGGCCACGAGTGAGTGGAAGAAGAAAATCACAGAAGAGCGACAACCCTCGCCTCCTCAAGTCTTGGTGACCAGAGTGACCAAAGCCTATAAGCGAAGATCAAAGGAGTCACATGAAGTAGGTGTGACATCAGAATTGGTTCAGAAGAACTCGGGCAAGGGGAAGAGAAAGGAAACAGAGGTACAATTGGTAGAAGATCAAGAGTCAGTGAAAGTTGCAGTGCCACCGCCATAAGAAAAGAAGCTGAAGACAGCTCAGGGCCGAGGTAAGAGAAAGGTACTCGAGGAAGAAGATATCACAGCTGAAGCTTCAAGATGTGTAGAAATAACATTGGAAGCCGGCAAGATAGTCTTCCCACGGTACGTAGACTTTCATGACCAGAAAATGCTTGAGAAATTTCCTGAGTTGTTTGAATTTTTTAAGGTTGAGAAATGGTTAAAATTTTTGGGTAAGCATAGGGTATACAATCCTAGACTCGTAGCAGAGTTCTATCAGGCAATACTGATTTCTAAAGTCAAGGGGTCCAGGATTGAAGTCTCTAAACATCTCCTACATACTGTATTTAGAATACCAGAATAAGGAGTAGCTGAAAGAAAGTTTGCATGTGATCTTCATGAGGTATACTATGTCATCACAGATGAGCCTAGAAATCCCCTAGATAAAAATCAGTTAAAATTGGGTCAGTTTAATGCAAACAACTTCTCTCCTCTCAAGAGATTGCTACATCACATTCTCACTGCTATGATCACTCCACAAGTTGGAAGAAGAGGAAGACTACCAACACTCAAAGATTTGTTTTATATTGTCTGCTGAAGAAAATCAGAGTGTGTTTGCCTGAGATAATCATTCAGATAATGAGAACCTGCAAAGAGTCTAGGAGACATTTGCCCTACGCAGCTCACGTAACTGCCATCTTTAAGAAGGCAAACATAGCCTTAGGAGATGAACCTTCGAAAGAAATTCCAAAGTTCAATGTTTACAACATGGACTTCATTGATACTTACATGAGGCTGAATGAGACTGACTCAGAGAGTCCTTCTGATGAAGTTCAAAGAAAAGAGAAATCAGTAAAGCATGCTCCGTTGAAGAAAAAGAGGAAAGTTCAAGTAAAAAATGTGTCCGAATAGCCTCTAGTAGAGACAGTGACAGAACAGCCTCCCCAGATTCCTCAAGAAGAAACTCCTTCTATATTACCTGAACAAGACCAATGCTCTGCTATCAAACCTGTTGAGAAGAATCTCAATGATCTACAACTAGAGCAAGAAGTCCATGAACTAAACCTAACGGATACTCAAATTGTGGAGTAGCTGGATCAGAATATCAGTGAGCTTTTTGATAAATTTGGAATACAATCTGGGCATGAACAACAAGTTACTCAGCAAGAACAAGTAGAAGAAGATCAACGAAAAGAAGCAAAAATTCAAGAAGATGAGCCACAAGGCATAGAAGACGAAAGAGAAGAAACAACTGAAATTGATGAAGAACTGCTATCTAGGGTGGTTACATAGATTTTGACAGAAGAGGCTGAGAATTTTTTTTAAGAAACTGCTGAGTCTATTGTCAATGATCAGAAGGGTAATCAACCAAGAGAAGAAGAAGTTCCACAAGAAGCTCCGGGGGCCACTGAAGAGAGCACACATGACCGCAGTTTCAATAGAAGGGGCGGTGGAGTTGTGAAACCGCAAGAGACCAAAGAGGCTCCATGGCAGCATGGCCGAGTACCTTGCCAGGTGTCTCTTCGTGGCCACCATCTCGGAATTATGGTTTAGCAGGAACAAATATCAGTTTGAAGACCGGCCAATGTCTGTGCGCAGCATCCTTTCCCGGACTATGCTGTCCGTCCGCTCCATCACGCAGGCATTCAAGTTCAACGGTCGCAGCATCAACCCTTCCCTCAGACCGCTGCTCGCTTCCTGGGGCACCACTCTCTTGGAGCCTCAGCCCTCGCCTCCCAGAATTGTCCGATGGTTAGCTCCTCCTCCAAGAAGGTTAAAGCTCAATGTTGATGGGGCATTCAAGAGAGGTATGGGGTTAGCAGGCGGCGGTGGGGCTCTCCATGACCCCCATGGCTGTATCCTCTTCACATTTGGTGCTGCCTACCCTTTTGATTCCTCCAGCCTAGAGGCTGAAGCCCTCGCTCTACGCGATAGGCTCCTCTGCTGCCAAGATCATGGTGTCCGATCGGTCATGGTGGAGACTGATTCCCTTATGCTTGCATGCATCGCCACTTGCAAATTCTCCTGCCCTTGGAGGCTTTATGTTGTCATGGCGCAAGTGGCACAACTGTCCCGTCTTCTTCGTGTTTCCATTACTCGTGTTTACCGGGAGGCTAATCAAGTTGCGGACATGTTGGCGGGTCTTGGTTGCTCCTTGCCATGTATTTATTTTTGGTCATCTTGGGAGGAGCTCCCCACTGTTGTCAAAGGGCCCTATCGACTTGATATGATAGGCTACCCCTCGCTTCGTCCTTAGCCTATTTTGAACCCCTTTTTTGCCTATATAAGAAAATTAGCCTGTTGGATAGCCGGGGGTGGAGCGCTCCCTCCCTTCCCATAGGGTTGATTGCTCCCTCCTTTCCTGTCTCTCAGGTATTGCTTTGAGTTAAAAAAAAAAAGAGAGCATACATGACTATGTCATGGGACCTGCCCCTCACCACATATTATATCCAAGAATGTCCTTCTCTCAGGCTCCTGAGTATGGTCCACACTTTGGAGAACTGATTGGTCTTGGCATACCAACTCCTCCACTCCCTGAACAGCATCATGAATACTTCACTGAGCTGCCAGATTCCAGTGCTTCCACCTCTATTACACATGGAACAAATGCTGAACCCAATCTTGCTCAGATGTTGTCCAACCTGACATAGATTGTTCTAAATCAGAATAACTTGATGAACAAACAGTTCTTGTTCCAGACTGTTCAAATAGGCAGAATAGAGGGCCGAATGAAACATTTGGAAAAGGTTGGGAATGCCAAGGGATAGAATTTTTAACTGCTAAACGGAAAATAGATGAAGCAGTACGAGAGATTTTACAATCT
Organism: Amorphophallus konjac; assembly: GCA_022559845.1. Classification (NCBI taxonomy): domain Eukaryota; kingdom Viridiplantae; phylum Streptophyta; class Magnoliopsida; order Alismatales; family Araceae; genus Amorphophallus; species Amorphophallus konjac. Next base: position 421,216,619 of record CM040118.1, read on the forward strand.
CTTATGTGTATCAGCACTCGAATAGGTGACATGGTAAGTAAAAGTCAAGATACTCAGATCTCCATAGTCACCAATATGGGTAAAATTCTTGACCATACATTTGATCTGAAGATTGAGTTTGAAATGTTAAAGGGCACATTAACCAAAATAGCAACCACTCAGCCAGAAATCATCACAAAGTTTTAAGTTATCCAGTCCAATCTGCAGATATTGTTAGAGACTGTTCAACAAGCTTTCACCAAACGAGAATCAGTCACCTCTATAGTGGAAAGGCTGGGGAACACTGTGCATCAAAAGCTTGACAGACTGGCAGACTCCATTAGAGAGGTTCAGACTTCTTTGCTGAACAGACTTTCTATTTCTGGCTCAAGTTGATGAGGGCATCCCTTGCCCCTCCACCTTTTCTCCGGACTCTGATTGTTCGTCAGCAAGCGCCATTATGTTAGTCATGTATTTTTGAGTCTAGTCATGTAATCTTCACATTTTCTTTGAGTCAATATCATGTAATTTTCCCTTTATTTGAGTCATGTACCTAGGTTGTTGAGTCATTTTCCTAAGTATTGAGTCATTATGTTGGTTTGATAGGTTAATGGGCCCAATTCATTGGGCTAGGCCCAGGGGCGCCCCTCCCTTAGACTGTTTGGTCATTAGTTAGTTTGTCAGGGTCAGTTTGGTCTTAGGAAAAGTGTGGAGTCTATAAATAGTCCCACCCCTCTCTCATTTGTAAGAACTTATGCTTGAATAATGAATCCAGAAAATTTCCACACCTTCTAGTTCCCTCTCAATATCTCCCTCTCTCTCTCTCTCTTACTATCACTCTCTCTAAGTGGGTTGTGCCCCCTCTCTCTCTCCTCCCCACCCTAATTTCAAAATTCATTCTCTCTCCTCCCCATTCACCCCTCATTAAGGCCCCTTCCCCTTCCCCATGCACTCATTCAATTCCTCCTCCAACCCCTAGGTGGAAACCCCTTCTCCTAGGCACCTTTCCACTCTCCCAAGCAACCCTTCCTCTCCCCAAGGTTGAAGGGGCTCATCCCTAAGCCCAAATTCAAATTTCCCTCTCCCTAGGGCTGTTCCCCTCCATCTCCCCACCTCCTAAACCACCCTAGTTCGAATTCCATCTCCCCCCAACAGCCAAGTTCGCCCCCCACCTCCTCTCCTACTCACCATCTCTCTTGTGCACCTCCATCTTCCCCCCACCACCCTTTACAGCTCCAGCTCTTCCTCCACCCATCCCTACCCCCCTAGACCTCTTGGAAGATCCTAGCCACGTCCCTCCCCCCTCCACAAACCATCAGCCATCACTCCCAAGCTATGCTACCCTCTCTCCCATTCCCTTAATCTTGCTGGTTTGCAGTTTCAGATAGCAGGTCGCAGGCAGCAGAGTTGGGTCCTGAAAGTTGCATCGGATCCAGCCTCTCCCTGGTCCTTCTGGTGTCAAGGCCTACATCTCTGGAAAGGTTGTCCAGAGAGCTTTCAAGGCGAGGTGGTTTCGTCGACATCTGAGTTCCGAGCTGCCGGTAGGAGCTATTCTCCCTCGACTGCGCAGGACCTCTCAGGCAGGGAACCAGAGCGAGAGTGGAAGCTCAACCACGACGAACCTTTTGGGATTCAGATCAAGTGTTCTTCATCCAAAATCTTCCCTCTCAAGTCCTATTTCATCCTCAAGAAGCAGAGCTGCTTTTGGACATCGGCATCTAAATTTATGAATTTTCTACTCCAAGTGTGTTAGGTCAGTTTACAGAAGCCAGAACCGACACCCCTCTATTCATCTGATCGTCTCGGTCTTCTCCGACATCTGCCGACCAAGCCGTTGGTGCCAATAGAAAGAAGACTCGACCACGGTTCCAACGGTTTAGGTCTCGTCTCAATCAGAGCTTGGTAGAGATCGTGGCACCCTCTGCAACTAGCCACATTGTTCTGCACCAGACAGAGGCAGAACCAATCAGTCCGGTTCTAGACTCTGCCCTGGCCAGAAACGACTTTACCAAGCACAAAAAAAATTCAGAGGCTTCCTTGGTCCGTTGGCAAGCTTTTGGCGCAAGTCTCATCAAGTTCTAAGCTCTGTGAAATTTTTGGCAGCATCATCACCGCCCTACTGTCCAGCAACTCTGAAGATTGGCAGAACCGGCAACGATCCGAACGTCGGGTTTTCTTCATAACTCCCCCACCCTGCTTGGCCGGCTGAAGGCCCCTCCCTGCGTGGAGGTAGTATTGGATGTAATAAGATTAATCCCCACCCTAAGATCACCCCTCCTGCGAGAGGCGTAGTGGTGTAATCTTGCCATTTCAGGTTGAAGCGACACCGACGCGGCGTGCGGGTGTATACCCTCGCCTCCCCGCTCGCCCCCGTCTCCGGCCGGAGTCGGCGTCTTCACGTCGGATAGGTGAGCTCCTGAACATCTCTCATTGCTGTAATGGACTTGCTTAGCTTAGTATTGCTATATTTACTCCGTCGGCGGTAAGAGAGTGTCCGATCTTAAATTGCCACCAAATTGAGTGACCACCTCTGGTGAGTTGTGAGAGCATCCACTTAACCCACACCCTTGGTGTGTTGGCCGCTCATGATTTGGGCATACTAGGTCCATTGGGGGTTCTCCCCAAGCTAGCCAACCATTGGAGTCTCAAGGTCCCGCCTCGGACCCTCTCTAACATCGCCTAGTCGCCATCGGGCACTAAGTGTGAGCCATACGGGTGAGCTCGCTAGTGTGAGTCCGCTGCTCAAAACTTGAATGCTTGCAAAATAGGTCCATAGGTCGGTTTTACATCAAGTGGTATCAGAGCAAGTTCACAACTTGTCTCTATCAAGTTGGTCCTAGGGCATGTCTATGCATTTAGAGTCTTCAAGTGCATCACTCTTGTCCCCTAGTATGGCCACCTCATATCGACCTTACCAATCGGCCCACTCCATAAGTCCAAGCCACCAAGAGATGCCTACCACTAACACCCATAACTTCCTTGGCCATGTCAACTACTTCATGAAAGCCTTGACCTATGCCAATGAGCGGCTTGATAACATATCGGGCCGACTCAACCAACTTAGAGAAAATAGGTCCGCCCCAAGGACGGATGATAGGATGGTCCTTTTCCCACTTCCCACCTTTGATGGAACCTCTCCTAGAGAATATTTAGATTGGGAAGCTACAATGGATCAATACTTCACTTGGTATCCTATGTCCGAGGATGAAAAGGCATGGGTTGTCAAAATGCAACTTACCAAACGGGCAGAAACTTATTGGATGCAAATTGTCAGGCTAAAGGTACTTAGAAGGGAAACTCCCATCACCACTTGGAAGGACATGAAGGAGCAACTTAGGGCAAAATATATGTCCCCTTCCTACCCAGGTTACCAAAGCCCAAGGAGCACTCCCACTCCCTCAACCCCACCCGACCAAAACCTCACCCCTAAAACCCAAGTATCTAAGGCCTCCACCTCCTTAACCAACCCCATAAGGTCCCCCACACCCCAACCAAAACCCCCTCCCCTAACCTACACTAGTCAAGCCCCTTTAACCCCCACCTCCACCCTAAATGATCCCAAGGGCAAGAGACCCTTAACCGGTCCGATTCCCTCCAGAAGGACCACCACTCATCCAACCTTCACCACTCAAACCCAAGTGGACCCCATGACCACCCCTCCACCTAGGCCCATAATGGCCATCACCCCCCAACCCAAAACCCCTCACCCAACCCACCTCCCGCTTCCTACACCAATCTTTCCCCAACCTAGGCCACCTCTACTTCCCCTTCCTATCCAAATCCAAGTCCACCCTTGCCCACCACCCCAAGTGCACCATGCTCCAGCTATCACCAATTCTCCCGCATTAGACCTACCCAACCCATTAACACTAGGAATTGAAACCCACACACCCATCCACATGGAAGTAGATGCTAGTCCCGAACAAAAACCTACCCTAGAGGAAATCCAAGAACCTCCACTTCCACCCACCTCTCCTAGTCCGGATCATCAAAAGCCACACACCTTCACCATGAATGAAGTCATACTCCAATGGCTCAAACAAGGACCCACCCTTCCTAGCTCACCCCCACCTCCCTCACCGTTGGGATACCCATCCCAAATTGCCCCCCTCTACTCCTATCACACCACAATACAATCCTACTATGAGGTAGACGGTTGGGATGATCTCCTCAAGGGTTTAGAATGGCAACTAGGGTTAACTTGCTTATTGACCTTAGGAAAGGTCCACCCAAAAAGTCTTAGTCTAATCCACCCATGTGATGGTTCTATCACCTCGGTCTTCACCATTGGTTGCTACACTAGTGACCTCCTTCTCATTCTCCCTATGGATGAAAAATCCATCATGATCCACCCCACTTCCATTGAGATCCCAAGTACCTTGATCGACTGGCCCACTAACGACCTTTGTACCTTGAGGGAGGAGGACCCACCGTGTGAAGACCATGTGGGCATAGAGTCTCTTCTTCTAGAAAACCCAGTCCATGACCCCTTTGACCCCTTCCATTGGGAGTATGGGTACCCACGTGACCCACCCACATCACCCACCACCCACCCTTTCCTACCCCCACACACCATGTTGGGCCAAGCCCACCTCATCCATGACCCAGGTTACACCATAGAAATCATGACCTTAGGCAACACCCGCCTAGAGATCAAGAAAGTGCCCCACCCCATATCCACCTACCTAGATCCCTTTGACCCTTTTGAGTGGAAGCTCAAAGGCCACCCCACCATCTCACATGAGGAAGTCATCTTTGGGAAAGGAATTCATATGTCTTGGCACATCACACTGCTTGGCATGATTAGTCCATCGGGTACATTCATCCACATCACCCACATGTCAAGTAGGAAGCATAAGTGGACCATATTTGGATGTAATGGTCCACCCTCTTTCATCATGAGTCATAAGCATGAAAGGAGCATACATGGATGTCCGGGTCCCCCATCATTTGTCACCACCATGCCTACCTATGGATGCCCCGGTCCTCCCAAATCATTCAACGTCCTCATAACATCAATGCATGATAGGTCTATATGTGGTTGTCCTGGACCACCTTTGCATACCATACATTGTCAACTCACATCGCATCATAGTGCATGGCATATGCATTCAAGCAAGTATCAAGCAACAAGCGGTGGGATTCACAAGAAGCGAGCACAAACTCCTAAGCACCACTTTGAGTTCCAAGTTGACAACTTGGTGATGATGGCTTTGGAGTGGCTTTACTTTAGGGTCACCTCCAATCTGAGGGCACGAGGACTTGGACCTTGCCAAGATCTGAGTGGCTTTGGCAACCCAGCTTATGGGTTGGACTTTCAAATGGGTTTTGGGATTCACCCACTTCCCATGTGTCAGATTCGGCACCCTCTAAGGGCACCGCGGTGGATCCTAGTGAGTGCCTTGAGCTTACACCTACCTTTGTGAGAGACACCCTCGGAGTGCCACCACAAACAGCTTGAGAGCCCGACGTGAGCACACGGCGGCAATACCAGGCAAGCAAGATCCTATCGCCAGCATGAGGGTATGACCGAGCCACTTTGTCGAGCTGAAGCGCCGTTCCCCGACTATGGTCGCGGGTTGAGTATGGAGATCGTGGATCGCCCAGAGCCGCAGTTTGATGTATTACTTCCTTGGTGGACCCATACTCGACGAGGTCGAGTTTTCCCCACCCGGGGGTATGATGAGGGCATCCCTTGCCCCTCCACCTTTTCTCCGGACTCGGATTGTTCGTCAGCAAGCGCCATTATGTTAGTCATGTATTTTTGAGTCTAGTCATGTAATCTTCACATTTTCTTTGAGTCAATATCATGTAATTTTCCCTTTATTTGAGTCATGTACCTAGGTTGTTGAGTCATTTTCCTAAGTATTGAGTCATTATGTTGGTTTGATAGGTTAATGGGCCCAATTCATTGGGCTAGGCCCAGGGGCGCCCCTCCCTTAGACTGTTTGGTCATTAGTTAGTTTGTCAGGGTCAGTTTGATCTTAGGAAAAGTGTGGAGTCTATAAATAGTCCCACCCCTCTCTCATTTGTAAGAACTTATGCTTGAATAATGAATCCAGAAAATTTCCACACCTTCTAGTTCCCTCTCAATATCTCCCTCTCTCTCTCTCTCTTACTATCACTCTCTCTAAGTGGGTTGTGCCCCCTCTCTCTCTCCTCCCCACCCTAATTTCAAAATTCATTCTCTCTCCTCCCCATTCACCCCTCATTAAGGCCCCTTCCCCATGCACTCATTCAATTCCTCCTCCAACCCCTAGGTGGAAACCCCTTCTCCTAGGCACCTTTCCACTCTCCCAAGCAACCCTTCCTCTCCCCAAGGTTGAAGGGGCTCATCCCTAAGCCCAAATTCAAATTTCCCTCTCCCTAGGGCTGTTCCCCTCCATCTCCCCACCTCCTAAACCACCCTAGGTCGAATTCCATCTCCCCCCAATAGCCAAGTTCGCCCCCCCACCTCCTCTCCTACTCACCATCTCTCTTGTGCACCTCCATCTTCCCCCCACCACCCTTTGCAGCTCCAGCTCTTCCTCCACCCATCCCTGCCCCCCTAGACCTCTTGGAAGATCCTAGCCACGTCCCTCCCCCCTCCACAAACCATCAGCCATCACTCCCAAGCTATGCTACCCTCTCTCCCATTCCCTTAATCTTGCTGGTTTGCAGTTTCAGATAGCAGGTCGCAAGCAGCAGAGTTGGGTCCTGAAAGTTGCATCGGATCCAGCCTCTCCCTGGTCCTTCTGGTGTCAAGGCCTACATCTCTGGAAAGGTCGTCCAGAGAGCTTTCAAGGCGAGGTGGTTTCGTCAACATCTGAGTTCCGAGCTGCTGGTAGGAGCGATTCTTCCTCGACTACGCAGGACCTCTCAGGCAGGGAACCAGAGCGAGAGTGTAAGCTCGACCAAGATGAACCTTTTGGGATTCAGATCAAGTGTTCTTCATCAAAAATCTTCCCTCTTAAGTCCTCTTTCATCCTCAAGAAGCAGAGCTGCATTTGGACATCGGCATCTAAAGTTACGAATTTTCTACTCCAAGTGTGTCAGGTCAGTTTATAGAAGCCAGAACCGACACCCCTCTACTCATCTGATCGTCCCAGTCTTCTCCAACATCTGCCGACCACGCCGTTGGTGCCAGCAGAAAGAAGACTCGACCTCGGTTCCAACGGTTCAGGTCTCGTCTCAATCAGAGCTTGGTAGAGATCGTGGCACCCTCTGCAACCAGCCACATTGTTCTGCACCAGACAGAGGCAGAACTAATCAGTCCGGTTCCAGACTCTGCCCTGGCCAGGAACGACTTTACCAAGCACAGAAAAAATTCAGAAGCTTCCTTGGTCCGTTGGCAAGCTTTTGGCGCAAGTCTCATCAAGTTCTGAGCTCTGTGGAATTTTTGGCAGCATCATCACCGCCCTACTGTCCAGCAACTCTGAAGATTGGCAGAACCGGCAACGATCCGAACGTCGGGTTTTCTTCATAACTCCCCCACCCCGCTTGGCCGGCTGAAGGTCCCTCCATGCGTGGAGGTAGTATTGGATGTAATAAGATTAATCCCCACCCTAAGATCACCCCTCCTGCGAGAGGCATAGTGGTGTAATCTTGCCATTTCAGGTTGAAGCGACACCGACGCGGCGTGCGGGTGTATACCCTCGCCTCCCCGCTCGCCCCCGTCTCCGGCCGGAGTCGACGTCCTCACGCCAGCTAGGTGAGCTCCTGAACATCTCTCATTGCTGTAATGGACTTGCTTAGCTTAGTATTGCTATAGTTACTCCGTCGGCGGTAAGAGAGTGTCCGATCTTAAATTGCCACCAAATTGAGTGACCACCGCAGGCGAGTTGTGAGAGCATCCACTTAACCCACACCCTTGGTGTGTTGGCCGCTCATGATTTGGGCATCCTAGGTCCATTTGGGGTTCTCCCCAAGCTAGCCAACCATTGGAGTCTCAAGGTCCCGCCTCGGACCCTCTCTAACATCGCCTAGTCGCCATCGGGCACTAAGTGTGCGCCATACGGGTGAGCTCGCTAGTGTGAGTCCACTGCTCAAAACTTGAATGCTTGCAAAATAGGTCCATAGGTCGGTTTTACATCACAAGTTCAGCATATCCTCCTAGAGACATGGGGATCTACCGAGGTCATTAGCTACTATCATTTCCCCATTTTTGATAATGATAAAGGGGGAGAGACTTATGTATGAGGACGGTGCTACTGCTGTGATGGCGGTGCTATTGCTGTGATGGCTGGATGCTGATGCTTAAGGGATGGATGCTAAGGTTTGCTGATAGTGCAATCAGTTGTAGTGCTGTGGATATTTTCATGGACATGCTTGTAAAGCTGTGGATACTTGTGAATGTTAAAGACAAACCAATCAAACACGCTTTGATAACACACTTGTAGGAATTCTTATTGCATTTTGTGCTGTAATTGTGTGTGTTATATGCATGACAGCAAATGATTTTTGCGTGATTGATTGTGTGAATTATCATACAAGACTCATTATATTGTCATCATCAAAAAGGGGGAGATTGTTGGAAATCTGGTTTTGATAATGACAACTTATGAGTCATGCTTAGACTGATTTAAATAAAGTTGTTGCTGTGTTTATCTAGTTGGCCTTGTACTGCCTTAGGTTGATGCAATACATATTCAAATTACATTCATGTCAGTGCAATTCTGTTTCCAATCCACAGCATAGTTCTTGCATGTATTCATCAAGTCGGTGCAACTCTTGTTGTTGCACACGCACACGACCAAGTCAATTGCCTTCATCAAGTGAGTCGGTGTAGCTCCAGCTCTGCATATAAGGCCAGTGCATTTCCATCATATAAGTTCGGTGCATTTTGAGTTGGTGCAATATTGATCTCTCGCACGAGCAAGTCGGTGCAAGGTAGGTCATAGCATACTGTGTACGTGCAGCTCATGCATACCGCATTCACGTAGTCTGTGCAACGTATAGCTCCACATACTAAACCAAGTCTGTGCATAAGAAATTCATGCATTCATGGTCCATGCATTGTCTGCATTCTGCATATATACAGTCAGTGCATTCCTGATGTCCTACACGCACGGTGTCCATACAATTCTTGCATCTCGCACACACGCAGTCCGTGCAACACTTGGTGCATGCATAGCTTGACTCTGTGCATACGAGTTTTTATGCTAAGTGAGTCGGTGCATATCAAGCCTATTGTTTTATTAACTTCGTGCAAACTCACTGTACCTGATCTTGTGATCCATTATCATAAAGTTGACTTCGAGCTAAGTATGATTGTCAGGATGCTAGCTCGACGATACTAAGGCTGGCATGTGACTTATGAAGACTCAGATCCGGACTGAATTCTGAGCGGGAAAGTTGGTTGCTTCACACGCTTTTCTCGTGCTAGACATATATATATATATATATATACATTTATAGGGAGCTGGCTTCGTAAGAAAGTAGCAGAGGAGAATTGCTGAAGTATCTGGAAGAAGGGAGATCGAGCACCTGAAAAGAAAAGAAAGAGAGAGAGAGAGAGAGAGAGACAGGGAGAAGGAAGGCAAGAACAACACTCTGAAGACAATCTTTTCTGTTGTGTTCTCTAGATCAGATCCGAGACACTTGGCTCCTGTGTGAGCAGTCTATTTCAGATTTATCGACAGCTTTCTGTTGCTGTGTTCAGCCCTTTTATATTTTCTTATTCTGACATTTATTCAAGTTGTTTGTCTGCGGTTGTAGAGGAGGTTTCCTCTGGTCAGCTAACCTGTAAAGCCCAGCGGGTCAAGCTGTTTGTCAGCGTTGCAGAGGATTGATTCCTCTGGTCAGCAAGCTGTGTCGCTCAGCAGTTGTAGGCAAGCTGTGAAGCCCAGCGGGTTTTTTTTTAAGCTGTGAGTCAGCAGGAATCCACACTCGGGTTAAGTGTGGGGTGGACGTAGGTCTGAAAGACCGAACCACCTAAAAATCCTTGTAATCTGTATGGATTACCTTGTTGTGTGTTTAACGCTAGATGCATGCTTAGGATCTCGTTTCATTTTCTTATCCGTTGACTCATCTTGAGGGCACAAATGCTCTGCATCTGATGGGAGTGCAGGTCAAGTGTTCAGCAGTGTGCTTCATTAGAGCATTTCGTTGTTAAGTCTAGTTTTGCATCCTTTCAGGGTGTTCTGATCCGGTGTGTCTACTTCTATTTTTTTTAATTGGTTGAGATTTTTACTGAGGGATTCATTCACCCCCCTCTGAATCCATCGCACCAGTTCTAACACCTACCCCCACCTTTGTGAGTGACACCCTCGGAGAGCCTCCATATATCAGCTCTAGAGTCCGACGTGTGCACACGGAGGTAATACTAGGCAAGCAGGGTACCATCGCCAGCAAGAGTCACCGTGAGAGGATGAAGAGTTGTCCCTCAGATAAGGACACGAGGTTCAGTTTGAAGGTTGTGGCTCGTCCGGAGCTGCATTGGAGGACCTCTTCCCCGGCGGACCAATACTCGACGGAGTCGAGTTCTTCACACCCCGGGGGTATGATGGAGGCATCTCTCACCCTTCACATTTTTCACAGCTCCGATTGCTCACCGGCATGGTTTCATTGTGTCCGTCACATTTTTCTGAGTCGAGTCATGTAATTTTCATATTTTTTTGAGTCATATCATTGTAATTTCCCTTTTATTTGAGTCATGTACCTAGTTAATGAATCATTTACCTAAGTTATGTGTCATTAGATTGATTAAAGTTAGTTAATGGGCCCAATTCATTGGGCTAGGCCTAAGGGCGCCCCCCCTTCCCCTTGGTTATTTGTCATTAATCCTAAAGTCAGGGGCTTATTGTAAATTGTTGGATCCCTATAAATAGGACCCCCATCTCCCCATTTGAAGTTAATGAATGAATGAATATTTGAATTTTCTCGTGTCCAACTTAAATCTTCTTCTTTTGGTGAGAAGCCAATTGAGTGGGTGAGAAGCCCCTATCCCCCCTCTCTCTCTCTCTACCTCTCCATCTAGGAAGCCATTTTCTCTCTCCTCCACTTTATCTCTCTAAAACATGCACCCATTTCTCTCTCCTCACCCCTCCACCTCATCATCCACCTCATCCATCACCCTCCACCTCATTCTCCACCTCATCCATCACCTCATCTAGAGACCCTTCACTTCCCTAGGAGCATTAATTACCCCCTCTCCCAACTACCATAAAATCTCCTCCCTCCCTAGGAGAATCTTGGCTCTCCCAACATAATCTCCCTCTCCCCAACACAATCCACCCTATTCCCCACACAATCCTGTAGCTCCCAAGGGACATTTGAATATTTTCCCTCCACTCTCTCCTCCCCCATGCCCTACACTTCCCAAGGGAGAGAGATCTCCCTCTCCCTTTCTCTCCCAACACCAAATTCGCAGCTCTCCTTCCCACCACCTGCTAGACCCCCTTCCAGCCCCCATTCTCCCCCTTCCTCACCTTGGTTTGCCCCCTCCCAGACCCCCTCACAGCCTGGGGTCACCCCCACACCCATCCACTCCATTTCCCCTCTCATCTACCCCATTTCCCACCTATCATCTTCAACCAGCCTGTTCTAGCTCGCAGGCCGCAGTGTTCCATCGACTTGCAGAGGCTCCCACGATGTCACTGTGAAGCTCCTTGAAGCGTATCATAACTGTTGGATTTGTCTTTCTGTCAGCTTTGCAACGGTAGTGGTCTCGTCCCCGTCTAAGTTCGTGACTGCCAGGGAGAGCCATTCTTCTCTGACTGCATAGGATAGGTCCGGTCAGCAACCTGAAGCAACTTCCAGAAGCTCCCACGGTCACATTCGTGTGCTTCTTCAGGCGCCACTCCGCTGAGAGCTTCTACGACAAGTCTTCTTCCATTACCAAGAAGAGGCACCCCGTTCGGCATCCAGAGCAGTGATTTCTCAATTTTCTCCCTCGGGCGCGCTGTTCAGTCCACTCTGGGACTGAACAGACACCCGATCACTGTTCAGGCTGTCCCTATCTACTCTGACCTCCTGCGGCATCCCCATAGGTCTCATTTCGAAGAGGGGTTGACAACGAATCCAGAGACTCTAGCCACGCCTGAATCAGAGCCCAGGAGCACCCGTGGCGACCTCATCTTCTTGCAAAAGTGGTGCTGAAGCAGACAAGACCAAAGAAGAGAGACTCTGCTCACGGCCCTGCTCCGACCAACGCTGGCAACCAGAAGTCCTCCCAAAAATCTGACATCCTCCTCGGCCAACCCAGGAGGTTTTGCCACTGGTTTTGTAGCAAACGGAGTCCGGGAGTGGCCGCAGCAGCGCCAAAATCGACTGCATATCCCCTATTCCAGAGAGCAGACAGAACCAGCAACCGCCTTCCAATTAGTTCCTAGCTCGGCTTTTCCCCTCCCCACCTGGCCAGTTGAGCACCCCTCCCTACATGGAGGTACATTTTGGTTGTAATTCTACTCCCCCACCCCTAGTCCAACCCTTTTGCAAGGGGCGTAGTGCATGTATTAGCAGGTCACCATCCGAAGCTACACCGACGCGACGTGCGGGTGCATGCCCACGCCTCCCCGCTCGTCATCGTCTCCGGCCAGGATCGGCGTATTCACGCTGATCAGGTGAGCTCCTGCCCCCCTCTCTTTTCTGATTTATCTTTCTTAATTAGTATTTCCTCTTAGCTCCGTCAGACGGTGAGAGAGTGCCTGGTCCCAAATTTACATCAATTGAGTGCTACTGTGGGTGAGTTGTGAGAGAGATACTATACCCCACGCCCTTGGCGTGCTGGCCGCCCCCGAGAGTGGGCATCCCAGGGCCCTTAGGAGTTCAATCTTAGGCTAGCCAACCCTCAAAGGAGCGAGGTCCCATCCTGGACCCTCACCACCATCACCGGGTTGCCTACGGGCCCTAGTGTGCGCCAAGCGGGTGAGTCCGCTCGAGTGAGTCCGCCATCAAAATTGCATGCTTGTGGGTTGTAGGTCCAAGGGCATCGGTCGAGTGGCCGTCACCCCCAAGGTGGTGTTACATCAATTCTACACATGGTTCACAAGGTGGTCTAAGAATGCTAATCAAGAAAGAAATAATCATGAGGATGATAAGATTTAATTCCAGTTCTTATTATTCCAAGTTAACAGTACGTTCTTGCATCATTACTAGTCAAATAGACATGCTAGGCACTGGCCAATAATCAGTCAAAACGTAGAAAACAAACATTTGCTTTTACTGTATGAGGTCCGAAAACGGTCATGGGGAAGACCGCTACATGGAACAAACGGTCAGGCAAGGACCGCTTCATTAATAATAAAAATATTTTTTTTGAAAAAAAAACGGCAGTCAGACGGTCTATCGCGAAACCGTTTCTTCCCCAAGCGGTCGCTGTTACGACTGTTTCAAATACCGTGATCCGCCGACGGTGAACCCCAACAGTCTTTCAGTAAAACCACAAATACAAGCGATACCATAAACCAAATTTGGGCAAATTTTGATCATTTGAAAGAGCTTTCGAAGTAGAATAGCATGGTATATTTTAATTAGAATCTAATTAAGGCGATCACGATCTTAAATAGAAGTAACTAAGAACGAAGAGGTACGGATACCCTTGGTTAAAATGACAAATACGATCTATATGGTCAATAGAAATTGGGCAAAATAGGTTCAATAGAAAGCTTACTTCGAGATCTACAAGATGGCATGTTTTGGTTAATATTTAGCCTGAGAGAAACCTACCTTTAGTCGATGAAAGGAGGAAGAGAAGAGGTCACCGGAACCCTAAAACACGCCGCCACTGAATGCCCTAATTCACCCAGGTCCGGCCACGATCGATCACGCCACTTGCCAAACGATCAAATGACAGTCCACATTAGTCAAAGCCCTCTATTTATAGGCCCTACAGAAGCCTCTAGAGATCGAATTCGACCCTGTTGAATACGTGTGCACCATGATTACTGTTATGGTTTTGATGATAGCAACTACTATACGTCACACTGTGGTGCATCTGTTTAAACAATCAGTCATTTCATCGAACATGTTGTGTGCATGAGCAGTGCATGGTTTTGATAGAAAATACTAAGTCACACTGTGTTTGTATATGACGTCATTGTGCATCTGTTTAAACAGTTAGTCATTTCATCGAACAGGTTGTGTGCATGAGCAATGCATCAGTGCATACCCTTGCATTGGTTCATTCATATAGTCGGTGCATCTCTTATGCTGCTACACACAAAGTCTATACATCTTCATTAACAAGTCTATACATTGGTTGCATAGCTTGCCATGCAAAGTCTATACATTCTCCATGCATCTTCATTACTAAGTCTATACATCCTGCAACTCAAAGTCTATACATAATCCTGTTGCAGGCACATCAAGTCTATACATCCTTCAGCAGCAAGTCTATACATCAGCAAGTCTATACATCAGAAAGTCCTTCAGCAGCAAGTCTACACATCAGCAAATCTATACAGCAGCAAGTCTGTACATTCTTCGCCAGCAAGTCTATACATCAGAAAGTCCTTCAGCAGCAAGTCTACAGGCCAGCAAGTCTATACATCAGCAAGTCTATACATCCTACAAACTCAAAGTCTGTACGTTGGCTGCTAGCACAAACTCAAAGTCTATACGTTGTCTGGTTGAAGTCTGTACAATGTATAGTTGCGCCAACACAGTTGCTCCAACACAAAGTCTGTGCATAGTCAGTGCATTCGGTTGCTTCATGGCAAAGTGAAAGCCATATGATTGCGTTCAAGCCTTGATGCAAATCTCTTCCACAAGCTTCATTCAAATAGCCAAGGTCACTACACAAGATGAGAGTCTAAAGACAAAGATTCAGTTGGTACTTTCTAGACCAACAAGGATGAAGTTACAGACATGAACATGCTGCTAATGGACACAAGCGACGGAGCTGAAGCGGCTAATGGACCGACCCGGGATGGACCGGGGTCTGCCCAGCTGGCGGTCGACCGCCAGCACAGGGGCGGTCGACCACCCCAGCCAGGGATTGCCAATTTGAAAGTCTGTCAGCTGGCGGTCGACCGCCAGCCCGTAGCGGTCGACCAGAAATCCCAGGGACCATCCGTCTACAGCATTTTTCAATAGAGGTCGACCGCCATAAGCTGTAGGTCGACCGCCAGCCCCGAGCCATCAATTGTTAACTTTTGTTTCCACTTAGAAAAGGGCCATTCAACATGGATTTGTTTAATCCAAAAGTCACCTAATCACCCATGATTTGTGGATCTGGTCTGGGGCTTGTCTATAGACCATTCAAAGTCTATAAAACCAATACAAGAGGGTTAGAAACCCTAGTTGATGTAGTTGATGAAGTGAATCAGAGAGAGCTCAAGGGAGGCCATTTCGAGGGTACTGTAGCACCTGCGTGAACAATACTTCGGGCTGGAGTTCTTCATCCTTCCAAGGTGATTCAAGCTCAGATCTGAAGCCAAGCAACCTCCAAGCAAGCAAGAAGCATTCAAGGCTCTCAAAGGTGATCAAAACTACATCCATACACCTCTTCATCAACTCAAGGAGATTCAATAAAAGATCAAGCTACATCCAATATTCTTCTTCATCAACTCAAGGAGATTCAAAGGAAAGATCAAGCTACATCCTATATCTGCTCCATCAACTCAAAAGGATCAAAGGAAGATCAAATCCTCAACAGATTCAAGATCCAACAATCTCAGACAAGATCTAATTCATTCTAGCATATCTTCATATCTTGTTTGAGCATTTTCATCTTGTTTCTTTCTTCATTTCATTCAATCTATTGAAACTG
Source organism: Amorphophallus konjac (assembly GCA_022559845.1). Taxonomy (NCBI): domain Eukaryota; kingdom Viridiplantae; phylum Streptophyta; class Magnoliopsida; order Alismatales; family Araceae; genus Amorphophallus; species Amorphophallus konjac. Next base: position 421,232,289 of record CM040118.1, read on the forward strand.
AAGATCGTCCCTACCGGTGGTTAGTAGGAAGGCAATCGGGAGTTCTCCGATCTACGGTGTAGCCGTCCCTGCCGGCTTTGTGTGTAGGAAGATAGAAACAAGATTTTCTCTATTCTGTGGTTTGGGGCGTGTCCCCGGTCAAGCTGTGAGTCAGCAAGGAAGCCTCACCGGGTTTTGGTGAGGGGTGGACGTAGGTTGCGGGGTTGCAACCGAACGACCTTAAAAATCCCTGTGGTGTGGGTTGTTTATTGTGTGTGATTGCTCTATATCTTCTACCCCCATTCACAGGTTTGTGTGGTTCCATACTTGGTAATCTTGTTTACACACTCAAGCACTCAGATTTGCACCTTCGGTTTTATCTACGATTTAATTGAGCTTAGCACTTTGACTGCATCCCTTGGGCGGCCTGCTGCACCCTTGCACATAGGCGCCAAGGTGAAAGTATTGCTAAGTGTTTCCCTTACTTAGACTCGCATGCACCTTAGTTGATCACCACTACATTCACACACATATGAACTTTGAGTGATCAACATAGCACACACACACGTACGGTTGTTGCAAGCTATTGCATGCTCTGTGCCACTCTTCTTAATTCCGTTGTGCATTGTGTCTAAGTGATTCATTCACTTTATAGGAGTGGTTCATGCTTCCGATAGCTAAGAGTTTTAAATAGGCCAAAGCTTTTGATAGGATCTATTCAACCCCCCCTTCTAGATCCGTTTACACCTCGCGGGACCCAACAGACCCAAGAGTCCATAGAGTGAAAAACGGAGAGAAATTAGGGATAGATCAAATCCGCCTCCGCCGCGCCAAATTGAGGTGTCTAAGGTTAGGGTTTTCGAAGAAGGATCGGTCAACAAGGGTTGGGTTAGGGTTAGACTTCGATTAGAGCCCATTAGGGCAAGAATTAAGGTCCAATTTAGCGGTTTAGTATGTTCTTTATAAAGCTACGATTTTTAGCCTAAATTTTAAAATTGGGCCTAATCCAATTTTATTATGGGCTCGATTCTTAAGACAAAATTGTTGGAATTAATAATTTACACAGGATGCATATTTTTCCATATTTTTATTAAAATTTTCAAAATCTGAGCCAATCATAAAATAGTAATATAATAGTCGTAATATTCGGTATTTTAAAATTTAGGGTGCTACATCAGGAGATGCCGGCACGGTTGCTACGATTTCAGTTTCCCCGCTCGATCGGTCCAACTCTTCAAGTAGGACGGACCTGGTCCCTTCTGTGGTGTTGGAAGAGGCCAATCGAGAGAGGGCATCCGCTCGAGAGTTTTCTTCTCGGGCTATTCGGATTACCTGAAAGCTCTCGAATGATTGGGCTATCTCGTTCACCAGGTGAAGGTATTTGACCATCTGCGGTTCCCGAGCTTTGTAGTCTCCATGGATCTGGCTAGCGACCAACTGAGAGTCAGTGTAGATGTTGACTCGTTCGGCTCCTAGGCGCTTCGTCATCCTAGCCCCGGAAATCAGGGCTTCGTACTCGGAGGCGTTGTTGGAGGCTTGGAAGTAGAATTTCAAGGTGTGCTGGAGCTCGACACCTTCTGGGGATGTGATGAGGATTCCAGCTCCGCTGCCGGTTGAATTGGAAGATCTATCCACAAATAGATGCCAGGCCTGGCCAGCCGTAGGTTCGGACACTTCTCCTGGAGGGACAACGGTCTCTGTGATAAAATCGGCTAGAGCTTCTTGTCCCTTAATGGTGGTGCGGGGCTGGTAGGAAATGTCGCAGGCCCTGAGCAATATGGCCCACTTGACGAGTCGACTCGAGGCTTCTTGATAGGCTAGAATTTTCTTCAGAGGCTCGCTAGTCAGCACCACAATGGAGCGTCCCTAGAAGTATGGCCGGAGGTGCTTGGCCGAGGTAACCAACGCTAGCTCGAGTTTAGAATTACGGGGTACTTTCTATCGGCATCCAGGAGCACTTTGCTGGTGTAATAAACGGGCCTTTATCTTCCTTGGTCATCTCGAAAGAGGATCGAGCTTACTATGGATGGTGTTGCTGAGAGATAAAGGTATAGAGTCTCTCCCGGCACTAGCTTGGATAATACAGGAGGTGACGTCAGAAACTCCTTAAGCTTGGTGAATGCCTTCTCGCACTCCTCATCCCAAGTGAACGCAGGGGTTGCCAATTTCGGCCCTCTGATTAACTTGAGGAAGGGCATGCATCATTCTGCCGCTTGAGACAGGAAGCGGTTTTGATGCGGGACGGATGACGACCGGGCTAAGACGTACGACGGACTTGATGTGCGGCCAGCACTAACACGCTAAAGGCAAGCCGGGCGGCTGACCACCGTGGCGTTCTCCGGGTGGAGATGTCTCTCAACAGCACTCTAATTAGCCCGACGATCGTCCCTTGCGAGGGAAACATGGGGATCGCAGCGGTTAAGGAACCACCGTCGCCTAGGGTGGTGCAGTCCGAGCTTGGTGCTCGACTGGAGCTAAGGAACGGGCGCTCACAACTCATAATCACGGTGATTTAGAACTAGCTATCGGCCCTAATCTCACAAACACAGCATATATGATAATATACTAAACTAGCAAAGTGAGAGAGGAACGAAGCGCATACCTCCACGACTAGGCGTAGGGAAGAATTCCGGGCCGAATCCGACAACCCCAATACACATATGCAATAAGATTACAATTTCAGAAATATTTGCCCACTCCACGCAAGGAGGTAAAGGGCTACAAAGACCACTTTTGGGGTTGCTGGAACCCGGGTTGACGGGCCACACTCGCAGGAGGCGAGGGACGCGAGTCAGAGCCGATCGGGTGAGCCGAATGGAAGTCGACTCGGTTTTGTCCGCGCGGGTCACCCTGCGCAGCAAAATTGCGGAGACCGGTACGCAAAGATCCGATGGCGGATCGGAGCACCGTTTGTTGGATAACGTCGGCGACAAGACGTAGTTTGTCCACTCCGAAGGGTGCGAACAGATTCTTTCAGATCTGGGTGCAGCAGCGACTAAACTGAGCTTCTGGTTTTGTGCACTCAGAACTGCACAAGAAGACAATTAATTATGGGAAAATTGGTTGCCGATGTCGGATCGAGGCGCCGTTTATGGGAGATCGTCGATGACATCCAGAGGAAGATGCAGACCAAAGCGCTTGCACAGATCTGGAAGAGGTGAGGTAGACTCTGGAAGTCAGATCTGGTTCTGAGTCGGGTCTGCACAGATCAGCTCGCGCGATCCCACGAGAATCGTCGGCACGATCAGTACAGATCTCGGATCGAGACGAGATCGGAGGCAGCGCGAAGAGGACTCAAAATACTACAATAAATCTGAAAGGCAACTCCTGATGGCTTGAGAGGAGATCTAGGGAAATTAGTAATCAGTAAACTCCAGATCTGGACAGCAGGCTCGGGCAGATCTGCGTGCCGTCACGAAAAAAATTACTACCGGCGATCCAGAACTCCGATCGATGCGAAACCACCTCTGAAATCTTCCTAACTCGTAGAAGTATTACTGCGAATTTTGGTGGAAGTAGATGATTAGAGGATGGGGGAGGATAGGGGGCGAGTCACACGCCCAAGATCAGTCCCGTCACAGGACTGGGCAGGGCATCAAACCCATGGGGGGGGAAAGAGAATCACTCTCTTAACTCAAAATCCTTTCACAAAAACTTCATTAACCTTTGCACTAACATTATACAAGTGTTTAAATAGGGGTTTGGCAAGGGGAGGGGGCTGGGAGGTTTGATGGAACCAAGGGGAATGGGGGGGGGTGCGCCCCTTTGACAATGAGAGGGAGAGAGGGGGAGACAAGGGGACATGGACTCACCTACTTTCACCTACCTTTGAATTTCAATGGGAAGGGGGGGTAGGTGGCAGCCATTCTTTTGGACCATCAGCCTTCTCCATGTTCCCTTGTGGTAAATGAGGGAGGAAAGAAAAGAAAACAAAAAAAAAACTAGCCTAATACATCCAAAGAAGGGGGCGCCCCCTTCATGGGCCATGAATGGGCCAAGTTTGGTCCAAGGCCACCCTTAAGCCCATTCAATCAAGCATGGCTTGTGGTCTTTCCCCTTGATGGCCCATGAAAGAAGGAGGCCCAATTGGGCCTTACATGGCTTATGGATCCATCATGAAGCCTAAGGGCCACTCCTCCTTAATGGATTTTAAAGGGCTTGAAACCAAATGGCCTTTTAAGAGCCTTACAATCAGTCCAAAATGAAAACCCAAGTGAAAAGACATATTACAAGCCCAAATGTAATGCAAACAAAGGCTAAAAGTATCCAAACTCAAGCCAAATTGCCTCCATTTCAAAGGATAGCCGATGTAGTCCAATTGGTGCTCCGCGTATGGTACCGTCGGCTCGCCGGTTCGTGCTACTCGCTCGTTTCGGTGTCTGCACCAATTCTCCCCGGGTGGGAGGAACTCGACCCCGTCGAGTAAGGGTCCCGAAGCTTGTGCTCTCCGCATGTGATCAAGGCATTGTTCATCGTGGGGCATCCTCGCCAACTGTGGACGCACTTTTCACTCGACGGATCCTCTTCAGGACGTTGGTTGGTTTATTAAGTGCGTGGGCGTGCCAGTCACCGAAGTGACAATTTATTTGGGCCCCAAGGAGCCCATGGTGCGCTCGACCTGACTTCGTCAGATGATTGTGTGGTTCGTGTCGGGACCAGATCCCGTCGTGCCGTAAAGGTCGCGACGTCATTTACATCCCCCATACGAGGGAATACCCTTGATTAATTGCCGAAATTAGGGGCCCTGCGGCTGAAAAGAATAATACTAATTGCGTGAGAAAGAGACAGGAGAAAATCACACCAAAGTACGCATTAGGATGCGAGCCACTGGCCATGTCGGTCACTCGTGGACCTTTTCATATTCGGACACGGGTCCGTGATGGAAACGCGACAGAAAATCGGGGCGAATCCGTCCAAATGTCTGCCGCATGCACGGCGATTTTAATGATGGCTCAAAAAGGATCCGGAGCGAGAAACGAATTCGGTCTTGATTAGAATGTCGGCCCAAGACCAGGTCGGGGCCTGGCCATATCAGAATGATTCCCAAGACTTGGGCCCGACCTGAGAGGGCGGCGTCACTGTTCCTTCTGCGTCGAGTCACGGAGAGAGGGGGCTACAATGTAGAATTATTAATCCCTTACAATGTTTTATCATTATTGTTCTTATCACCCCGTTGCTTATTCCTTTTTCCGCATCTATTCCGGGTGATCTCCCTCGTCTTGCTCACCGCTATTATTGCCCTTTCTTATTATTATTATTATTGCCACTCATTTCATTCGTCATCATTTTTTTATACGGATATATTCAGGTTTATTTATTCATCATGACTTTTATTAGTTTGTCGGTGCTGCCATTAGATGCCTATATGTATATATATATGTGTATTCATGTATTATATATATATATATTTATTATATTTTTTTGGGGGGAGAGTTGACCCTTGGTGGGTTGAAAGAGGGGCTAAAAAAACGGTGCACCACTGAAGGAAGGTGGGCAGAAGAGTGTGCCGGCGAAGGACTGGGGATGGGTGCCGCTGAAGGGCCAAAGGTGGTGTACCAACGAAGGAGGGCAGAGGTGTGCCGGCGAAGGGCTGGAGCTGTGTGTCGCTGAAGGGCTTAAGGAGGGTGTACCGGTGGAAGCTTTAAGGCAGTGTACCGCTGGGGGGGGAGCCTGGAGAGTGCATCGGCGAAGAAAAGGGGGGATAACATAAAGTCTGTACATTCATCAGCCCCAAAGTTTGTACATTGTCTATTCAACCAGCATATCAAGTCTATACATTCTTCAGCTCAAAGTATGTACGTTGCCTATTGACTGCAGCTCGAAGTCTATACACTGGCTGCTCAAAGTCTGTACATTGGCCAATTCAAAGTCTATACATTGCCCTTTGGCTGCACTTCAAAGTCTATACACTGGGCAACTCAAAGTCTATACATCGTTCATTGGCTACAGCTCAAAGTCTGCACACTGGGCAACTCGAAGTCTATACATTGTTCATCGGCTGCAGCTCAGAGTCTATACATTGCAGCTCAGAGTCCGTACATCGGCCAGCCCAAAGTCTGTACATCGGCCAGGCCAGAGTCTGTACATCCTTCAGCTCAAAGTCCGTACATTGCCTATTGACTGCAGCTCAAAGTCTGTACATTGGCTGCTCAAAGTCTATACATTACATCTTAAAGTCTGTACATTCCAGCTCAAAGTCTGCACGTTGCGACATGAAGTCTGTACATTGGCCACGAAGTCTATACACTGTGGCACAAAGTCTGTACATTGCAGTATGAAATCTGCACATACTAACATGAAGTTTGTACATCGCCCATCCCAAAGTCTGTACACTGCAGCACAAAGTCTGAACGTCACCGCATGAAGTCTATACATTGGCTGGCCCAAAGTCTGTACACTGCAGCACAAAGTCTATACGTCGCAGCATGAAGTCTATACATTGGCTGGCCCAAAGTCTGTACGCTGCAGCACAAAGTCTGTACGTTGCAGCATGAAGTCTATACATTGGCTGACCCAAAGTCTGTACGCTGCAGTACAAAGTTTGTACGTTGCAGCATGAAGTCTATATTGTTAGGGTGCTAGGCCCGGATATAGAGGGGGGGTGAATGTATCCCTCTAAAAAATATAGCCTAAATTAAAACTCTAAAGCACAGATATGCGGAATAAAGACTAATGAGCTTTCCAAGATGAAATGATAAGGCCACAAATGAACAAACAGTTGGACTGCACCAATGCAGCCACCTGAACAACCAGAAACGGAGGCAGAGCTAAACAACCCAAACACACTTAGCAGAATACAATGCTCAAAAATAACTCTCTAGATAATGCAACTAGCCAAGCATGCACAACCTAGGAATGGGAGGTAGAAGGTATGGAGCTAACGCAAGGCAAACCACTGCACAAATAATTTTAAGGTGGTTCGGTCCTCCAGACCTACATCCACCTGGGAGTGAGGCTTCACTAGCCAATGCTAGAACCAAGCAGACTCAGTCTGCGAACAGTTGCTGACACACAACTTGACCATGGGAACAAACTCCCCTCTTCCTCCCAACCGGAGGGACACCCCAAGTGACTCCCAGTCACTTGGAAACCAGAGGTCGAAGACCTCTCTTCCTCCAGACCAGGAGGGACCCAACCAGTGACTTCCAGTCACCAGCAAACCAGAGGTCGAAGACCTCTCTTCCTCCAACCGGAGGGACCCCTGGACTTGCAAGCCACAAGCCCAGAACCGGAGACAAGTCTCCCTTCTCCTGAATCCACAGGAGGAACCCGATCCCCAGCAGGGCAATCGGAAGAACAAGACTAACCAAAGAAACAAAAGAAAAAATACAGAAACATAAAAAACACAGCAACAAAAGCTGGAAATGAAACACAAGAGATGTGGCTCTCAATGAGCATAGTCGTTCTGGATTTGATCCACGAACAGACTGAACTGATCTGCAATAGACTCTCTCCTTCTCTTCTTTTCTTCCTCTTCTTTCTGCTTCTCTTTCTTCTCTCTTTCTTCTCACTTCTCACGAACACTATCTCTCTCTCTATCTCTCTTTCTTTCTCTTCTGCTCTCCTTTTCTCTCACGCTATTCTCTCCTTCTTCTCTGCAACCCTTTTTCATCTGCCAGCTCACTCTTCTTCTATTTCTTCTTCTTTTCTTTTTCTGGATCGAAGAGCTTTCTGCTCTCCAGGCTTCTTCTTCGATTAGTCTTCTACAGAGGATGAAGACTCGTATATATAGCAGCAGCAGCAGCACACTGGGCGAGTGTGGCTTCCACGTTTCCTGCCCTAGAAATTTGACCACGTGGCAGCATCCTGGTTCACGAGCCAGGCACGTCGGATCACGTGCCCTTCATTAGCACGCTCAGCAACTAGAGTCAGGTGGCGTTAACGCACTTGCTTCAAGGGGTTGACGCATCCTTCAAAGACATTCTACCAGCAAAACTCAAGTCTACTGCGTTGACGCTTCCAACCCATGGCGTTGACACATTGATGCGTTCCAGTGAGCAACCAGCCTAGCCCTATTGACAGTTGCGTCGACGCTGCTCCACTGCTGCGTTGACGCATCGGTGATCCAGCATCTGAACTTAGATGGCTTCAGCGCTCTCACGTTTCATGTGGAGTGCGTTGACGCATTATGCAACTGCGTCCACCCTGTGGTTACCTGGTCGATCCATCAACCTACTGCGTCGACGCCACTTGATGAATGCGTTGACGCACCAGAGTAATCCAGTAACCCATTGGCTCTCCCTTTGTAACTGCTGCGTCGACGCTCTCAGCATGCTGCGTTGACGCATGGAGCTGCAGCGTCGATGCTGCCAATGTACTCCAGAGGCTGCAATAAGGGATTCTTGAACCGCTGCATCCACGCTACTTGCTCACTGCGTTGACGCACCAGAATAATCCAGGAGCTTCTTTCTTGATTGTTTGAAGTGCTGTGTCCACGTGTCAGCATTTCAGCCTCTTGGATCACGTGCCAAGTCTTGATGGCCTGAATCATCTGCAGACAGACAGAGGAAAATGAACTTAGTTCAGACGAATGTATATACTTAAGCAGAGCTGCCAGTGTATGGACTTGAACAGTGCAGCGAGTGTGCAGACTTGGTAAAACAAGGTCCAGTGTATAGACTTGCAGATACGAAGCCAATGTACAGACTTAGAAGGATTTGAACCAGTGTCCAGACTTCAGGTTTAACTGTGGATGTACAGACTTCAGGTGTGTAGACCATTGTGCAGACTTTGGAGAATAGTTCAATGTATTGACTTAGCGTTGTATAGACTTGGCTTTGAACCCTTGAGCTGAAGACAATGATGTAATGTATAGACATGAAGAAACTGTGCACATTGTATAGACTTGAAGAAGCAAGGCAACGTTGTATAGACATGAAGATGAATGATCAGACAATGTATAGACTTCACAGTTCAACAGCCATTGTATGGACTTTGAAACAGCAAATGAATAAGTATGTACACTGAGTAGAAGAGGCAGGCTGTATAGACTTGGAGTTTAATGTGCATGAAAACCAGTGTGCAGACTTGCTGTCCTCACAGCTGACGACTCCAGTGTATAGACTTGCTGAGGGAGTGATTGAAGAATGCTTGCAGAAGGCGATGAAGTGTACAGACTTCATGAAATGTAAACGGCTGAACAGACTTGAATGAGTATAGAGTGTATAGACTTGAAGGCCTGAAGGCGATGTGCATACTTTCTGAGTTGACGCTGCAGCCCAATGAGTTGACGCTGCAACGTATACACTTTACGTTCAACTGATGATGTGTAGACTTGAAGTTAGACAAACCAGACAATCAGTGTTCTGATGGGTCGACGCATCAGCAAGAGTGGGTCGACCCACTACTGTTCATACTAACTAAGCAGAGTGTAGCAATGAATGCTCTATGCATCAGTTAACATGACTGAACATCAAATAATGTTAAACTAAACTGAGCAGCAAGATGACTGAACATTTGATAGACTGAGTTATGATCAGAAAATAACTGAATAATAGCATGATGACTCACACATCAGATTGACTCACAGTGATTAACTCACATCAAAAACCAATCATCAAAACCATCATCAAAATCACAGGGGCACAACAATCTCCCCCTTTTTGATGATGGCAACGCTACACAGTGAGTCAGTCTGATGACTCAAACTATTCTCCCCCTTTGACTTCATCAAAAAGAAAATAGTTTGAGAAATTAAAGCATGTATAAGAAATCAGTCAATTTCTCCCCCTTGCAAGAACATGATTCTCCCCCTTTAAGAGTTTCAGCAAAAGCATGAGTTAGAGATGATCAAACGGAGCTTGCATGCAAAGATTGAATGAAATTTTCCCTTTGGCAAACAATCAACATAAACAGATACCAGAATGCAAGATCTCCCCCTAGAAATATGAATGCATGAGCATAATTCTCCCCTTTTTAAGAGTTTCTATGCAGTATGATGCATATGATATGGAAGCTCCCCCTCAATAAGTGGAATCTTATGAGATGAATGAGAAGGAGACCACAGGGGCAAACAAGCAGAAGTTCAGGTCGTTGAACCAAGGACATGAGCAGAAGAGTTTCAATTAACAGATTTTTCAAGGATGCTCCAAACCCAAGAAGTTCAGCCAGATTTTCAAAGAGATATCAATCTCATAAATCCAAAACAAGTTTTTCAAAGTCTTTCATTATAAAGGCTTATGAATGAGCTTTATTGAACAGCATGGTTTAAGCATGATGTATGCAGAGTTTATCAATAAAATTCTGTATTGATATCTAAAACCATGGTTTAATAAAAATGAACCAAGCCCTCATATTTATCTTGATAAAACTCCCTTTCTCTTACACAATCAAATTTATTGATTTCTTTCGGAATTACATGCATCAGTATTGAAATCAAGCAATTATGAAGTCATATGATTTTGTCTAGGGTTGTAGCAATTTGATTTTAGCATCAATATTCAGATATTTCAATTCGTTCAACAATTTTTCATGCTACAAATTTTACGAGCACTCTAGTTCAGTGCACACCTTGTAATTAGATGATATACCTTGATCAGAGGCCAATATCCCTAAGCACTTAGTGTGACTAACTGTCATGCTTTACATGAACAGAGATAGCATTTACACATCATGACACACTGCAAATCATTTCTTGATGAGTGAATTGTATTTCTCAGTGTGCATGCCATTGCTCTGCCTGATTTTCAATGAGATTTTATTCTGCAGAGTTGACTAAGACACCTCATGACACAGTCCTTTGGACATAGTTTCTTAGTGACCAAAGTCATTGCTCTGACAACAATTACCCTTTAGACAATTCAGACAAATTCCTTTGCTTCAAGTCAATAATAATTTCATGTACTTAACCAATTAAAGCCATGAATTCAATAATGCATATTTCAGAAGATTTTACAAGACACAGCATGAAACAAATGGTTAAGGTTTATTAAACATGCTTCAGATATTTTTAAGAGATTTTAAAGCCAAACTCATTGAATACATTAAACTTAAACCACCTGAGTTACTTCAGATATTCATAAAACCATATAATAGAAGATTTCTAGTTCAAAAGTTTTCAGATTTATGATCGAGATAGACCCATTGAAATCTTCATGAAAGACTGATAGAAATCTGAAGCCAAATGATACCAATTGATAGGAGAGATTTTGAAGCTCAATGTTCTCAAAAAGACGTTCAAGGTCTGTCAACAAAATCAATAAGAAATGATATGCAATGAATTCTGACAAATGTATGCATTTGACAACCTATATGCAATGCATTGACTCCCCCTCACAATATGCATTCAACTTCCTTTTTGGCATTTTCAATATAAGGAAATGCAATGCACTATATGTATGCAAGGATATGCAACTAACTCCCCTGAAAACATGCAATGATTGCCATGAGAAACTGAACATATGATTTTGATTCATGCACATTCAGACTGTCCTATCCAACAAGGTGACCCATGGTACTAGGCGGAGCACTTGGTCTAAAAAGACCACCTCACACATAGTAAGAACCTCCAGACAGAGTTCCCTGCCTTTTGGTACCTTACCATTTATATACCATTGAGGTCATGCATGATAGTTCAACATGGGCAGCATGCATGGATCAAATTTCAGCTAATCAGATTTTTCAGAATGCAATGGATAGATTTCAAACAGCATTCAAATGCAGTTCAGATTTTTCAATGTACTATATATGCAAATCACATATATGCACTTCAGATGAGGAGAGTTTAGAGGCATCAACTCAGACAATGCAGATGAAGAATGATTATGCAAATACAGATTTAGTATGTCATGCAGTAGAACTAAAAACAGGAAGTGCAAGAAATTTACCTGAAAGATTCAGGAAAGGGTTTTCATTCTTGAGTGCCTTGGTTTATTATCCCTTTTATTTCAGTCCCAAGGCACACCTGCATAGCAATGTTATTTTGCACAAACAGGTACCCAAGAAGTCTTGGGTCCTGACATGACAGTATTACTCCTAGCAGGTTTTCTCATCATATTTTTAACTTGATGATCATTAAATTTCATCAGAGGATGACCATCCATCAAATGTCCAGATTTGCCATAATGATGGCAAGAAGCAGCAGTTTTCAAATCTGAGTTATGCACATTCTTGTTAGCATGAATTCTATGTGCATATGCATGAAATTTTTTGTTAACAGAATAAAAATTCTATTTACCAAAACCAGTTTGGTTTTGATATCCTGCCAGCCAACAGGTTGCAGCCCTGTGACCTGGCTTCCCACAATGATGGCATGTAAATTTCGCAACATGGATTTTAGCAGAGTTATTCTGAACATGCCAACAATCTCCAGCTCTATGGCCTGGCTTCCCACAGTTATAACATGAAAGTTTTGCAAATTATTTTACAGGGAATTTGACAGTTTTAGAATTGAGTTTTCTACCCTGAGCATGCCAACAATCAATGGCCCTGTGGCCTGTCTTTCCACATTCAAAGCATGAAATAGAATTTCTTCTACAAGAACCTGACCAACATTCAGAGTCCCTGTGACCCCTTTTGTTGCAATTAAAACAGATGATGTGCTGGTTCATAAAAATAGATTTGTTTTTACTAAAGACATGCTGATTTGCAAAGTGTTTTGTATGATATGAACATGATTTTTCCTTAATACTTGCAAACCAGCAATGAGCAATTGAGTGTCCTAATTTTCCACAATTAGAACATGTGACACTCCTTTTCTGAGATGAAGGATTTTTATCATGAGATCTTGATGCGGGACGAGGCCACGGACACGACAAGCTCGTGACTACCCCTTAACGAGGGAAGCGTCGGATGTGCGCGGTTGAGAAATCGGCTGTGAGCTAGGGTGGTCGGCTCTCACTCGTGCCCGGATCGGGTCACGGGACGATAACGCTCTCTCTCGCAGCAGCGGTGATATAAATAGAAAGTGAGCTAATTACCCTATCATGCTCTCTAGCAGTGGCATAAGCAAGCATATATGAAAATTAAGCAAAATGCCAAGTAAGGGAGCGAATGCGATACCTCCACGCGCTCGGCGTGGGGACGATGGGCCCGGTCAAACTCGTGCTCCCGGGACAGTTAATACATGAATATTACAGCAATGGAAATATGCCCACTCCACGCAGGGAGGTAAAGGGCGACACAATGGGCCCGGGAGGGCCGAATTCGGGATGACGGGCAGCTTCGTGTGTTGATTCGGCTACACGCGTGATCACGACCGTGGGGGCCACGTGCTGTCTGGAGGGGCCGTGTGGGACCCGGTGGCGCCGCTGTAGTGTGGACACTTAGGGAAGTGTTCCCTGGGCTGGCGGCACACCGAAACGTCGCCCGGGGGTCGGGCGGTTCCGATCGGCACCCGTCGGGTTTGCTGTCCACGGACTGGTGGTTGCTGTTTTGCAGCGCGCGCTCCGGCGAAAACGGCCGCTGCGATCAATCCCGACGTCGGATCGACCTGAGACTGGCGCCGTTGGAAAGCTAGTGTGAAGTTCTTAAACCTAGGCCTAAAGATCTGGCCTGGATCTGCTCGGATCTTGACTTATGGAATTTTCAATCTTCTGTTGTACAGTTCCTGAAATCACGGGTCAGCAGAGAACTTCCCTGTGGATTGCCTTTGACCGCGAGGGAGACGTTCGAATCAGGGGTTGTGTTCTTCAGTAAAGTTGTTGGAATTTGAGCTGGGCAGACAGTAAAATTGGTTTGGACCCGTTTGGATGTATCTATGATTTTTTATGATTTGTTTAGTGGACGAAGGTCGGATCTGGGATCTGGCTGAAAGTACTGTAGCTTCGGTAGAACATGAATTTTTAAAAATAGGTAGAAGGATGATAAAAATTTAAGCAAAATTGTGGTGGTAGGGGACGATAGACAGAACTTCCAGTTAAATTGGGAGGTCTAACAAAAATCAAAAGGGTGATCGAAGGTGGAGAACTCAGGGCTACTGTAACTGTAGACAGTGACAGAACAGATCTGAGATTGAGAGTTGAACGAAATGGTAAGGATACGAAACGGTGGATTTTGAACCTCAATTGTTTTGTGGAGAAGGGGCTAGAAGATAGGAACCAACCCTCAAAATTTTAAATCGATCAGAACTCGTGGCTGGCTTCAGGAATTCACGAACCACACCTCTGTCCAGTAGGACAGAAACTTGATGAGTGATTCCACGGCAGCTCGAAGGCGGCACGAACGGCGGCGGCGACGGCACCGACGATCACTGGAGGTTGAGAGGGGATGATAGAAGAGGGATACACTCTAGATCTGGGGTTGGGGAAGGAAGAACAGCAGGGGAGAGGCAAGGGGCGCACCAAGCTCCAAGGCTTACACATAAAATTCTGATTTTTTCCATTCAATTTCTCATGAAAAATACAACATTATATAGACTAGGTCTCTAACTAATTCTAGACCCTTGGATCAAGGGTTGATGAGTGAAGGGCTGGGATGTGGTTTGAACAACCACAATAAATCCCAATATAATACATGGTTCGCCCCCCCCCCCCCCCCTTAAAGAAGGCTATTTGGATTTGTCTTCTTTATTTAAATCTAGGTCCAAGTCCAAGGTTGGACCATGGACCAGCCACCTTGGGCCCGGGAGTCCAAGTGGACCAATAAGGAGGAGGGAGGGGGCCCCTGCAGGGCCTACATGCACTTTTGCAAAGAAACCCAATGGCCTTTTACAAATAAACCCACTAAGACCTACAATTGTGTACCCATATATCACGAGGGTATTCATACAAATACAAAAGGACGTAAATGTAAACACAATGTGAGCGGGCTGTCGTTGATGTCCCCATCAATTCTCCCCGGGTGGGAGGAACTCGACCCCGTCGAGTAAGGGTATGGCTGCACCGGTACTCCGGCGGATCCGTCACCGTGCCAAGTAGCGCGGGTATGCTCCACTCCAAGCGATCGTCACCTGCTCATTCCATATATACTCGATATGCGAACTGCTATGGGCTAAAGGTGGTCACTCCGAAGGGGCACTCTCAAAAAAGGAAGGAAGTGGCTTGAAGACTCACTAGGAATCACCGCTGAGTCCCTATAGGTGACTGATCCGGGTATAGAAGTAGAACCGATCGCATACTCATCAAGTGAGTCCAATCACCTCTTACTCATAAGAGAACGGCAACGAGCTTGCACAAGTCACATGCAGACAAACAAACGACACACAAACCATGCAAACAAACCACACAAAACAAACCACACAAGGAAAACATACCGACTCATATATGACTCGAGACTAAGGTGGTAGCATCAATCCCACTAGGTGGCCGCATCCTGGGCGGCAGGAGAGCTCTCCCACTCTTCCCCCCCAAGGCATAGTACTCCTCGGCTAGTGCCTCATCGACCTCGTAATCAACACACTCAGGCTCGGGAGGTACGGATCCTCCAACACCTAAGGCTAGGGTGGCGCGAGCGGGACACTCGCTGGCAATGTGGCCAAATCCATGACAGTGGAAACACTGCACTCGTGATCGACAACTCTCCCGGAAAAGAGGGGCCTTACCCTTATCATCCCGTCGAGTAGGGGTGTAGGCAGCAATGGGGGAGGTGTCGGTGCCTGGAAAATAGTGGAGGGGGTGCCGGTGCCAGAGGACGGGCTATAGGAGCTGGGGGACGGGCAACGGGTGCCGGTGGATGGGGTGGAGGTAGATCCCGTGGTGGGGGAGGTCGCGGTCTAGGAGCAAAGTGCTCCTGACGAGCGGGCTCCTGTGGACAAGTCATGGGTCCCCTCGGGTATGAACCTAAGGAGCCACGGGAATCACTACGGGGAGGAGCGGGGCTCCACCTGGGAATAGACTCGAACTCACCCTCGAATTGCTCCATCTCGAGAGCAACTTGATAAGCATCCTCCAGCTTGTCCACCTTGCGGCAGAGAAGCTCATACCGTAGGTGTGGGCGTAGGCCACGCCGGAACCGTGAGACGGTAAGGGAATCCTCCTCCGTGGCATCACATCGTAGGTAGTATTCATCAAATTCGGTGATGTAATCAGAGACGGACCGGTCTCCTTGGGTGAGACTTTGCCACCTCTCTATAAGACGCTGGCGGTAGGAGGTAGGGAGGTACTTCTTCCTAAGCTTCTCCCTCATATCGGTCCATGTATCGATCGGGGGTTCTTGACGATGAAATAATAGGTTCTCCATGTTTCTCCAATAGGTTTGGGCTTGGCCTAAAAGTTTCATCCTGGCATACTTGACTTTTCGTTGGTCCGACATCTCGAACCACTCAAAATATCGGTCCATACCAGCCTCCCAATCAAGGTAGACCTTCGGGTCTAAGGACCCGTCAAAGGTGGGAGGGTCGGCCCGAACGGTCCGAATGGCCCGTTCATCCATATCTTGGTCATGGGTACGCCGTGTATGGCGATAATCATGACCATGTCCCCGATGCTCATTATCGGACTCGTAGTCATGCACCTCGGGGACTTCATGCCTCCTATTAGCTACCCCGTGAACCCTTGGAGTCGCGGTTTGATGAACCGGCTCCGGTTGACCTTGTGTAGGTGGGATGGGTGCCTGGACTGGGGCAATCGGTGGTGCCTTGGCAGGGCCTCTCTCTAGTGCGGTGACTCTCCCGACCAATCCTTGAACCGACTGGTTCGACCCAGCGGCCCTATCCTCTACAACTTTCATCCTCTCTTCTAGGCGGGTGCCTAGGCCATTCACTCGGGTACTCGCTTCTTCCATCCTATCCACTCGAGTGCTTAACTCATCCATGCGCTCACTCAACCCATCCATTTTTCCCATCAGAGTTCGGAACATAGTGGCCACCTCATCGGAACTATAGACTCGGGATTCCGCCATTGGTGGTGGTGGGGGTGAGTATTGAGTACCTCGACGAGTGGGCATGCAAACACACTGACTAGACGACGCCGACTAAAGCAAACACACACTAATATGATGCACCTAGACGTAACCAAAACTCGGCACGTGGCGGAGTTAATCGATCCGAAGATCACTCGCGCAAGTGTGCGGTCTTCCGGATAGGCGTAGCCTAACGTTCAGACAACACCTTTTGATATACCGAGTAAAGGAATGCAAATGCGAAAAGACTCTTTTTGTTTGTTTTAAAATAATGATGACCCTAAATACGACTTAGATCGACTAATGATTAGACGTAAATGACACTCTTTTTTTTTTGACTCCTTAGACTCAACTCGCTCTGATACCAAATTGATGCGGGACGAGGCCACGGAAACGACAAGCTCGTGACTGCCCCTTAACGAGGGAAGCGTCGGATGTGCGTGGTTGAGAAACCGGCTGTGAGCTAGGGTGGTCGGCTCTCACTCGTGCCCAGATCGGGTCACGGGATGGTAACGCTCTCTCTCGCAGCAGCGGTGATATAAATAGAAAGTGAGCTAATTACCCTATCATGCTCTCTAGCATTGGCATAAGCAAGCATATATGAAAATTAAGCAAAATGCCAAGTAAGGGAGCGAATGTGATACCTCCACGCGCTCGGCGTGGGGACGACGGGCCCGGCCGAACTCGTGCTCCCGGGACAGTTAATACATGAATATTACAGCAATGGAAATATGCCCACTCCACGCAGGGAGGTAAAGGGCGACACAATGGGCCCGGAAGGGCCGAATTCGGGATGACGGGCAGCTTCGTGTGTTGATTCGGCTACACGCGTGATCACGACTGTGGGGGCCACGTGCTGTCTGGAGGGGCTGTGTGGGATCCGGTGGCGCCGCTGTAGTGTGGACACTTAGGGAAGTGTTCCCTGGGCTGGCGGCACACCGGAACATCGCCCGGGGGTCGGGCGGTTCCGATCGGCACCCGTCGGGTTTGCTGTCCACGGACTGGTGGTTGCTGTTTTGCAGCGCGCGCTCCGGAGAAAACTGCCGTTACGATCAATCCTGACGTCGGATCGACACGAGACTGGCGCCGTTGGAAAGCTAGCTTGAAGTTCTTAAACCTAGGCCTAAAGATCTGGCCTGGATCTGCTCGGATCTTGACTTATGGAATTTTCAATCTTCTGTTGTACAGTTCTTAAAATCACAGGTCAATAGAGAACTTCCCTGTGGATTGCCTTTGACCGCGAGGGAGATGTTCGAATCAGGGGTTGTGTTCTTCAGAAAAGTTGTTGGAATTTAAGCTGGGAAGACAGCAAAATTGGTTTGGACTCGTGTGGATGTATCTATGATTTTATGTGATTTGTTTAGTGGACGAAGGTCGGATCTGGGATCTGGCTGAAAGTACTGTAGCTTTGGTAGAACATGAATTTTTAAAAATAGGTAGAAGGATGATAAAAATTTAAGAAAAATTGTGGTGGTAGGGGACGATGGACAGAACTTCCAATTAAATTGGGAGGTCTAACAAAAATCAAAAGGGTGATCGAAGGTGGAGAACTCAGGGCTACTGTCACTGTAGATAGTGACAGAACAGATCTGAGATTGAGAGTTGAACGAAATGGTAAGGATATGAAACGGTGGATTTTGAACCTCAATTTTTTTGTGGAGAAGGGGCTAGAAGATAGAAACCAACCCTCAAAATTGCAAATCGATCAGAACTCGTGGCTGGCTTCAGGAATTCACGAACCACACGTCTGTCCAGCAGGACAGAAACTTGATGACAATTCCATGGCGGCTCGAAGGCGGCACGAACGGCGGCGGCGGCGGCACCGACGATCACCGGAGGTTGAGAGGGGATGATAGAAGAGGGATACACTCTAGATCTGGGGTTGGGGAAGGAAGAACAGCAGGGGAAAGGCAAGGGGCGCACCAAGCTCCAAGGCTTACACATAAAATTCTGATTTTTTCCATTCAATTTCTCATGAAAAATACAACATTATATAGACTAGGTCTCTAACTAATTCTAGACCCTTGGATCAAGGGTTGATGAGTGAAGGGCTGGGATGTGGTTTGAACAACCACAATAAATCCCAATATAATACATGGTTCGCCCCCCCCCCCCCCCCCTTAAAGAAGGCTATTTGGATTTGTCTTCTTTATTTAAATCTAGGTCCAAGTCCAAGGTTGGACCATGGACCAGCCACCTTGGGCCCGGGAGTCCAAGTGGACCAATAAGGAGGAGGGAGGGGGCCCCTGCAGGGCCTACATGCACTTTTGCAAAGAAACCCAATGGATTTTTACAAATAAACCCACTAAGACCTACAATTGTGTACCCATATATCACGAGGGTATTCATACAAATACAAAAGGACGTAAATGTAAACACAATGTGAGCGGGCTGTCGTTGATGTCCCCATCAGATCTCCTAGCATTCTTATCATCCTTCTCCATCAACTTACACTCATGCATCAGATGTCCAACTTTATGACAGTAATGACAGATAGTCTTCTTTTTGGATGCATGTGAGTGTGTGTGAGGACTGTGATCAGCAAACACTGATGGACCCTTTTTATTTATTTTCTGTTTTCCAATCATTTTCTGAGCAATGGGCTGTTTGTCTTTAGAGGTGGTGGCTACATCTGAACCATTTATAAAAGATGTCATAACTTTGTTCTGAAGTTCTTTCTTATTTATCTTATTGTAGCCCAGCCCTTTCTTCCTAGGGTTGATTTTTATACCTAGTAGCTTGTCTAGGTTTTTCTGCCCATCAACAAACTTTGACAAGGAAACTTTCAAGTCCTGAATTTCATTTTCTAAAGAGGAAATATGTAGCTCATAACTGGCAATCTCTTGCTCACAGCAATTCATAGCTTCATTCAAAACTTTGTTAGCAGTTTTATATTTTTCAACTTCCTGTTCCAGATTGCTCAGATTATCAGAATCTTCAACACACACAGTTTTTCCTCTTTCTAAGGCTAGCAGTCTCTCAGACATAGTGGAGTTCAGCATTTTTAATTTCTCATTTTCTTCCTTAAGCTTGTCATTCTGAATTAACTCATTTATCAAAATCTGATCTTCTGAGTTAGTTTCAAGTTTTCTTCCAGCCTTGAATTCCTTCAAATCTTTTTCCTTCTTTTCAATGTTTTTCTGTAATTCCACATTCATAGATTTGATGGCTTCAAGTTTTTCAGCAAGCAAGTTTTTCTCCTGCTCAAGTTTCTCAAATTTTTTATCATTTTTATTAGCAGATGTTCTCAGAGAATCATTTTCAGATTTCAGCTTGTTTAAATCTGAGTTCACACTTTCAAAGTTTTTCAGCAATTTTTCATACTGGTCATGATAGTTAACAAGAGTCTGATTATCATTATCTGAGTTGAATTTTTCTTTGAGTTCAGATATCACATTTATATGATCTTGATTTTCAGTTTTCAATAATGAAACTTGTTTCTTCAATATTTGAAAATCAGACATACAGGCATCATGAATATTTTTCAATTCAACACAATTTCTACAAGGAGAACTTGAACTATCTAAACCAGTATCCTTCTTCAATTTTTTATACTATTTTCTTAACAGT
Source organism: Amorphophallus konjac (assembly GCA_022559845.1). Taxonomy (NCBI): domain Eukaryota; kingdom Viridiplantae; phylum Streptophyta; class Magnoliopsida; order Alismatales; family Araceae; genus Amorphophallus; species Amorphophallus konjac. Next base: position 421,252,614 of record CM040118.1, read on the forward strand.
TCATGAGATTCAAATAATTCAGCATATGCATTCTCCCAATCTTCTAGAGAAAAATTCTCGAAGAGATTTACCTCATCATCATCATCTTCTTCAGTTTGATTGCTGCCTTGATCGCTGCCACTTTGATTTCTTCTGTTGGTCATCATGCAGTTGTCCTCGTTTACCCTGTGAAATTGCTTCAGCCTATCCAGGATGTCTTTTGCTGAGCTGCAATTATGAAGACAAGACCATAAGGCTCTGTCAGTACCTGCTTTCATCAGGTTAAAGGCTTTCTGATTTTCTCCATCCTTTGATCTGTGTCTGTCGGTCCATTTGGACACTTTCGTTGGTAAGGTGTGAGGACCTTGTGAAATTAATTTCCACAGATCAGGATTAGCAGAATTAACATAAGCATGTAAAATAGTGTACCACTGACTGAAATCAGAACCACTAAAGACGGGTGGAAGAGCCATTGAAAACAAATAGCGAGTAAATTCAAAGCAACAGGAATATTTATGCACTAAAAACAAATTAGCACCTAAGACTGCAAGATCGGATCTGCAGGTCGCTGGACCTTGTATGCAGACACCGCTCTGATACCAACTGTTAGGGTGCTAGGCCCGGATATAGAGGGGGGGGGGTGAATGTATCCCTCTAAAAAATATAGCCTAAATTAAAACTCTAAAGCTCAGATATGTGGAATAAAGACTAATGAGATTTCCAAGATGAAATGATAAGACCACAAATGAACAAACAGTTAGACTACACCAATGCAGCCACCTGAACAATCAGAAACGAAGGCAGAGCTAAACAACCCAAACACACTTAGCAGAATACAATGCTCAAAAATAACTCTCTAGATAATGCAACTAGCCAAGCATGCACAACTTGTGAATGGGAGGTAGAAGATATGGAGCTAACGCAAGGCAAACCACTGCACAAATAATTTTAAGGTGGTTCGGTCCTCCAGACCTGCATCCACCCCTCACTCCCAACCGGAGTGAGGCTTCACTAGCCAATGCTAGAACCAAGCAGACTCAGTCTGCGAACAGTTGCTGACACACAACTTGACCAGGGGAACAAACTTCCCTCTTCCTCCCAACCGGAGGGACACCCCAAGTGACTCCCAGTCACTTGGAAACCAGAGGTCGAAGACCTCTCTTCCTCCAGACCAGGAGGGACCCAACCAGTGACTTCCAGTCACCAGCAAACCAGAGGTCGAAGACCTCTCTTCCTCCAACCGGAGGGACCCCTGGACTTGCAAGCCACAAGCCCAGAACCGGAGACAAGTCTCCCTTCTCCTGAATCCACAGGAGGAACCCGATCCCCAGCAGGGCAATCGGAAGAATAAGACTAACCAAAGAAACAAAAGAAAAAATACAGAAACATAAAAAACACAGCAACAAAAGCTGGAAATGAAACACAAGAGATGTGGCTCTCAATGAGCATAGTCATTCTGGATTTGATCCACGAACAGACTGAACTGATCTGCAATAGACTCTCTCCTTCTCTTCATTTCTTCCTCTTCTTTCTGCTTCTCTTTCTTCTCTCTTTCTTCTCACTTCTCACGAACACTATCTCTCTCTCTATCTCTCTTTCTTTCTCTTCTGCTCTCCTTTTCTCTCACGCTATTCTCTCCTTCTTCTCTGCAACCCTTTTTCTTCTGCCGGCTCACTCTTCTTCTATTTCTTCTTCTTTTCTTTTTCTGGATCGAAGAGCTTTCTACTCTCCAGGCTTCTTCTTCGATTAGTCTTCTACAGAGGATGAAGACTCGTATATATAGCAGCAGCAGCAGCACACTGGGCGAGTGTGGCTTCCACGTTTCCTGCCCTAGAAATTCGGACCACGTGGCAGCATCCTGGTTCATGAGCCAGGCACCTCGGATCACGTGCCCTTCATTAGCACGCTCAACAACTAGAGTCAGGTGGCGTTAACGCACTTGCTTCAAGGGGTTGACGCATCCTTCAAAGACATTCTACCAGCAAAACTCAAGTCTACTGCGTTGACGCTTCCAACCCATGGCATTGACGCATTGATGCGTTCCAGTGAGCAACCAGCCTAGCACTAATGACAGTTGCATCGACGCTGCTCCACTGCTGTGTTGACGCATCGGTGATCCAGCATCTCAACTTAGATGGCTTCAGCGCTCTCACGTTTCGTGTGGAGTGCGTTGACGCATTGTGCAACTGCGTCCACCCTGTGGTTACCTGGTCGATCCATCAACCTGCTGCGTCGACGCCACTTGATGAATGCGTTGACGCACCAGAGTAATCCAGTAACCCATTGGCTCTCCCTTTGTAACTGCTGCGTCGACGCTCTCAGCATGCTGCATTGACGCATGGAGCTGCAGCGTCGATGCTGCCAATGTACTCTAGAGGCTGCAATAAGGGATTCTTGAACCGCTGCGTCCACGCTACTTGCTCACTGCGTTAACGCACCAGAATAATCCAGGAGCTTCTTTCTTGATTGTTTGAAGTGTTGTGTCCACGTGTTAGCATTTCAGCCTCTTGGATCACGTGCCAAGTCTTGATGGCCTGAATCATCTGCAGACAGACAGAGGAAAATAAACTTAGTTCAGACGAATGTATATACTTAAGCAGAGCTGCCAGTGTGTGGACTTGAACAGTGCAACGAGTGTGCAGACTTGGTAAAACAAGGTCCAGTGTATAGACTTGCAGATACGAAGCCAATGTACAGACTTAGAAGGATTTGAACTAGTGTCCAGACTTCAGGTTTAACTGTGGATGTACAGACTTCAGGTGTGTAGACCATTGTGCAGACTTTGGAGAATAGTTCAATGTATTGACTTAGCGTTGTATAGACTTGGCTTTGAACCCTTGAGCTGAAGACAATGATGTAATGTATAGACATGAAGAAACTGTGCACATTGTATAGACTTGAAGAAGCAAGGCAACGTTGTATAGACATGAAGATGAATGATCAGACAATGTATAGACTTCACAGTTCAATAGCCATTGTATGGACTTTGAAACAACAAATGAATAAGTATGTACACTGAGTAGAAGAGGCAGGCTGTATAGACTTGGAGTTTAATATGCATGAAAACCAGTGTGCAGACTTGCTGTCCTCACAGTTGACGACTCCAGTGTATAGACTTGCTGAGGGAGTGATTGAAGAATGCTTGCAGAAGGCGATGAAGTGTTCAGACTTCATGAAATGCAAACGGCTGAACAGACTTGAATGAGTATAGAGTGTATAGACTTGAAGGCCTGAAGGCGATGTGCATACTTGCTGAGTTGACGCTGCAGCCCAATGAGTTGACGCTGCAACGTATACACTTTACGTTCAACTGATGATGTGTAGACTTGAAGTTAGACAAACCAAACAATCAGTGTTCTGATGGGTCGACGCATCAGCAAGAGTGGGTCGACCCACTACTGTTCATACTAACTAAGCAGAGTGTAGCAATGAATGCTCTATGCATCAGTTAACATGACTGAACATCAAAAAATGTTAAACTAAACTGAGCAGCAAGATGACTGAACATTTGATAGACTGAGTTATGATCAGAAAATAACTGAATAACAGCATGATGACTCACACATCAGGATGACTCACAGTGATTAACTCACATCAAAAGCCAATCATCAAAACCACAGGGGCACAACATATACATTGGCTGGCCCAAAGTCTGTACGCTGCAGCACAAAGTCTGTACGTTGCAGCATGAAGTCTATACATTGGGCAACCCAAAGTCTGTACGCTGCAACACAAAGTCTGTACGTTGTCCCTTGGCTGCAGCTCGAAGTCTATACATTGCTTATTACTGTGTTTGTGCGTCAATCTGCCAAGTCTATACATTGGGTTCCACTGAGACGGTGGATGAGGGTGTACCGCTGGGGGTGATGAGGGTGTACCGCTGGAGGCCAAAAAGGGGCGTACCGCTGGGGGTTAGGAGGGGTGTACCGGTGAAGGATAAAACGGAGGGTGGTGGAAGTGTAACGGTGAAGGTTGGAACAAGGCTGGAGGTGAAGGCCCACTCTTCTGTTATTTATTTTAAGGCTTTTCTTTTCTTCCTTTCTTAATTTCTATGTAGTTTTATATAAGCTTCTCCTTTTCCTTACTTTATTCTGTTCAGCCTCTTCTCGCAGATCGGACGTTCGGGCTACCAGGTTGTTAATTGGTCCGGTTCTCGTCATGGTGCCGGCAGCGGCTTAATTAATTGGAAGGTTCCATCATTAATCGTTCCATGCGTTTGTTGCTTCCTCTTGCCTTTTTAACATTTTTTTTGTTATTTTCTGACGAAAATTCGGCAGCACCTCCCCTCTACCCGAGCGTAAGGGAGGTACAGGGAACGCGCCCACATGGAGTGGCGGAACCCGACAACTGGAGGTGGGCGCCCGGAGGCAGCAACACCTTTATAAAGCCCCGGAAAACTCAGAGAAAACCGTGAACGGAAGACCTCTAATACTAGACAAAATGGGCTAGGGGTTCGCGGCTAAGGGTGTACCGCTGAGGCACCAGGGGAAGGTGTACCGCTGGGGGGGGAGTGTGCCGCTGAGGGCCTAAAAGGTGTGCCGCTGAGGGCCAAAAGGGTGTACCGGCCAAGGGCCAACAGGGAGTGCCGCTGAGGGCCAAAAGGTGTGTGCAGAGGAAAGCCAAGGATAGGCTGCTGGTTGCTAGGTGTTATAGAAGAGAAGGAGGGTCTTCCCCCCCTCAGGCAGGTTGATACAACTGCTGGCCATAGGGGAGGGCAGAGAACCCGAAAGGCCAAAGATCATACGGGAGCGATCATACTGATATGGAAACCCCAGAAGCATCGGAGAAATAGAGAGATGGGGGAAGAAACGGACAACACATCATACACCGTGAAAACGGGCATAAACCAACAAAATAACAAAGAAACCCAAAGAGGGTGATTTTCATTCATGGGGAGCAAGGGGCCGTAGCCATCCATGTACATTGCCGAGCACGCCCGAGTTAAGGCTACGGGCAAGGAAGAAAACCAAAATACAAGATGAAGGGAGGAAGAAAACAGGGAAAACCACGGAAGGGAAAGTGTTGGGGATTGAAGCGGGGACAAGCGTCCACTGCTCGTTCCCCCGCACCTTCCCCTGTTACATTCAGCCCTCCTTCTTTCTTACTCTCTCTTCTGCCCGGTGGCCGTCGGAGGAGACTCACGCCAGAGCCCTTCTTCTTCTCCCTCCTCTTCTCTTCCTCTCTTGCGTATGTCTCTCCCTCTGTCTGTGTGTGTGTTCCTCTCCAGCCTCTCCTTCTCTTCCTTTTTCTTTCTTTTCTGGAATGGGAGTGCCTTTATACTCCCAGCAGCGGGAGCCTTCGAGCACGGCCGTCGGAGGCGGGAAGTGGCTCGTGATGATGGGGTTTGACTCCCCCTGTCCTGGCTGCCAGGGGAGTAGCCCGCGTGGCCCAACCGTTGGCTGACACCTCAGGGAGCTCACTGCGCGCCAAGGACGCGTAGGGCATGGGCACCACGTCGTTTAGCCGTTGAAAAGGCTTAACGCTGTGCCGCTGGTGGGCTGAATAAGTGTGCCGCAGGGGGTCTAAAAGGGCGTACCGTTGAACGTTGCTAAAGCGTGCCGTGGGGAGCCTAAAGTAGCGTGCCGCTGAACACCACTGGGGTGTGCCGCTGAACACCCCTGGGGGTGTGCCGCTGAACACCCCAGGGGGTGTACCGCTGAACACCCCTAGGGGGTGTGCCGCTGAAGACCCAGGGGGGTGTACCGCTGAACACCCATGGGGGTGTGCCGCTGAACACCCCTGGGGGGGTGTGCAGCTAAACACCCCAGGGGGGGTGTACCGCTGAACACCCCTGGGGGTGTGCCGCTGAACACCCCTGGGGGGTGTGCCGCTGAAGACCCCAGGGGGGGGTGTACCGCTGAACACCCCTGGGGGTGTGCCGCTGAACACCCCTGGGGGGTGTGCCCTGAGGCTACCTGGATAGTTTTGGACCGCGGGTTGCAGCCCGTTTGATCTCTTCGAGGCCCGTGACTCGTGGGTCTCTCGGTGGTTGATTCCTCTTCACTGTCAGTACTCCTGGAGATGGCTTCACGGCAGTGTTCATCTTCGGGGAATCTAAATGATCAGTCTCTCCCAGGCTGCTTCACTCGATGCCGTTGTTGATGCTGGGCCGAGTGGGATATCGTGGGTGTGTGATTTTCGGTGTCCACAAATGCCCCCCACCCACGGGTAGCGCAGGCGAAGGATGAGCCGGGCGGTGCCCGCGGGTGTACTGATCATTTTTTCTCCGTCGGTGCCGACGGGGTGTCGGGAGCCGACCTGGTTTATGGTTTGTTGGTCTCTTCGTCAGTGCCGACAGGGTGTCAGGAACTGACCTGGTTTATTGGTCTCTTGGTCTTGTCGTCAGTGCCGACAGGGTGTCGGGGGCTGACTTGGTTTGTTGATCTCTTGGTCTCTTCGTTAGTGCCGACAGGATATCGGGAGCTGACCTGGTTTGTTGTCTCTTGGTCTCTTCGCCAGTGCCGATAGGGTGCCGGGAGCTGACCTGGTTTGTTGTCTCCTAGTCTCTTCGTCAGTGCCGACAGGATATCGGGAGCTGACCTGGTTTGTTGTCTCTTGGTCTCTTCGTCAGTGCCGACAGGATATCGGGAGCTGACCTAGTTTGTTGTCTCTTGGTCTCTTCGTCAGTGCCGACAGGGTGTCGGGAACTGACCTGGTTTGTTATCTCTTGGTCTCTTCGTCAGTGCCGACAGGATATCGGGAGCTGACCTGGTTTGTTGTCTCTTGGTCTCTTCGTCAGTGCCGACATGGTGTCGGGAACTGACCTGGTTTGTTATCTTTTGGTCTCTTCGTCAGTGCCGACAGGGCGTCGGGAACTGACCTGGTTTGTTATCTTTTGGTCTCTTCGTCAGTGCCGACAGGGTGTCGGGGGCTGACCTGGTTTGTTGTCTCTTGGTCTCTTCGCCAGTGCCGACAGGGTGCCGGGAGCTGACCTGGTTTGTTGTCTCTTAGTCTCTTCGTCAGTGCCGACAGGATATCGGGAGCTGACCTGGTTTGTTGTCTCTTGGTCTCTTCGTCAGTGCCGACAGGATATCGAGAGCTGACCTGGTTTGTTATCTTTTGGTCTCTTCGTCAGTGCCGACAGGGTGTCGGGAACTGACCTGATTTGTTATCTCTTAGTCTCTTCGTCAGTGCCGATAGGATATCGGGAGCTGACCTGGTTTGTTGTCTCTTGGTCTCTTCGTCAGTGCCGACAGGATATCGGGAGCTGACCTGGTTTGTTGTCTCTTAGTCTCTTCGTCAGTGCCGACAGGATATCGGGAGCTGACCTGGTTTGTTGTCTCTTGGTCTCTTCGTCAGTGCCGACAGGGTGTCGGGAACTGACCTGGTTTGTTGTCTCTTGGTCTCTTCGTCAGTGCCGACAGGATATCGGGAGCTGACCTGGTTTGTTGTCTCTTGGTCTCTTCGTCAGTGCCGACAGGATATCGGGAGCTGACCTGGATTGTTGTCTCTTGGTCTCTCTTCTTTTCTCCTTTTTTTTTTGAACCACATTACCGATACAAGCGCCCTTTCGGGTTTTCGCCGGTACCAGCCCCCTCTTGCTTTTGCCCGCGCGCCCTCTCGGGTTTTCACGCGGCGGGGTACCCAATTTTGCCTGTATCGCCCTTTCGGGTTTTCACCACAGCCGGGTTGTTGCCATTTTTGCCCTTGTCCCCGTGTAGGGGCAAGTCCGGCGGGGTATCTCTATTTTTAACCCCATTTTTCTTTTCTTTCTTTTTTTTGACTAGCGGGTGATACGCGAGTGTCGGCTAGGGCACGGAGCCTTGCACTAGAAGGTAAGGCGTATTCGTTGGCAAGGAGAAAATGCCAGCGCAACGGGAGAATTCGTGCCGGTTCGGACGTAAGGTCCGTAATGGCAATATTGCATGGAGTGGGCGGCTAGGGCACGGGGCCTTGCACCAGAAAGGGTTTTATTCACTGTCAAGGGGCGAATGGCAGTGCAAGGATAGGGGTCATGCCGATCCGGGCGTAAGGCCCGTGGTGGCAATTCTGTGTGACGAGAGGTGGTTGAGGCACGAGGCTACGTGCGTGGGAAGGCCTTGGCAGGGTAGTGGTGCCCTTGCCGGGGTAACGTCGCAGGGGTAGAGTTCTCTTCGCTTGTGCGGACGCCCGCAGATGCATAGGGGCGTGCGGATGGAAGGAATACATCTATATTTATGTATATATCTATGTGTATGTTCACATGCATATAGATGCGTGTATATATATATATATATATATATATATATATAATATATATATGTATATATTACTATTGTTGTCGTTCTCCCCTTTTTCTTTTCCCCTTTTTTTTATTTTCTTCCTCTCTTCTCCATTTTGTTTTCTCCTCTTTTATTTGTCTTCCCTCTTTTCTCCTTTTTGTTCCTCTCGTTTCCCCCCTTTTTTCCTCTTTTTCTCTTTTTTTTCTTTTTTCTTTTCTCTTCCTTTTTTTTATTCTCCCCTTTTTTTCCTCTTTTTTTTTGTTTTCTTTCTTCTCTCTTCTTTTTTTTGAACCTATAAAAGGGTGGGGTGGCACGAACGGGCCACCCCCCTCTTCCCTCTCTCTTTCTCTCTTCAACGGGCGAACCCCCCCTTTTTTCCTTCTTCCCTCTCCTTCTTCTCCGTCACCGAGCGGCACCGCCGTGGCCGTCGCCCTCGTCGTCGTCATCGTCGTGGTGAGGGCATCACCATGGAAGCCTCCCCCCCGCCTTCTCTTCTCCGTTCTCCCCCCTTCCCCTTTTTTTTCCTTTTCTCCCCCCTCTTTTTGTACGGGGCGCGGTGAGGCCCTAGGCCTCCTCCCCCTCTTCTTTCATCATTTTTGTTTCCCCTTCTTCTTCTTCCCCGTCTCCGGTGTCGTGGGCGACCGTCGGTGAGTGTGCATGAGGGCGCACCGGGGAGAGGGCGTTGGAGCGCGTCGGGGGAGAGGTCCTAGAGCGTGTCGGGGAGCAAGGGGATGGACGTGCCGGCGAAGTCCCTACGAGGTGTGCCGGGGAAATAATTCCGTGGTGTGCCGGGGAGGGCCCTCTTGGGTGTGCCGGGGAAGCCCTTTGAGGGCGTGCCGGGGAGCGGGCACCGAGCGTGTTGGGGAGGGATGCTGGCAACTGTGCCGGTGAAGGCACGGAGGAGTGTGCCGGGGAAGCACTGCCGGGGTGTATCGGCGAAGGCGCCTGTGGAGTGTGCCGGTGAGGGACCACCCCAAGGTTTGCCGGGGAAGGGCATTTAGGGCGTACCGGTGAAAGCCCCCAGGAGGGAGTGTACCGGCCAAGGGACCAGGGGACTTTTAGCTGGGGAAGAAGACTTCTTCGATAGGCGTACTTCTGGTGTTGCCTTTCGGGGCCCACCATGACTTTGTTGGGGCCGTCACTCCTTGTGGGCGCGCACCCGTGTTTTCCCTTACGCCTCTGGCCTAGGGGAAACTCTGCCGAAATTTCGTCAGAAATTGGCAATGTTTTATTTATTTTACTTGTAGTAGAGTCCCCTTACAGTCTTTCATTCCCTTTTGCCTGTGGCTTATTCTGATCTTCTATGTGTTGTTTTTCTTTGCAGATAAATGGCTGCCCCAAGTGGTTCCTCTGCTCCTGCTGCTGCTATCGGTGCCGACCTCATTCCGCGGGGTCCAGTGCCAGCGGTCACATGGCTCAACGTGGAGGACCTAGACCGAGAGCATGCGGAGATAGCCGCCTTGGCAGAGTCGTCGGGGTCTGACCGGGAGACCATGGACTTCGGCAGGCTGGCCAGGGTCGAGGGCGGCTTCACGTTCGACCGGGCCACGGGGGAGTACAGGAAGGACTTCCCGAAGGATAGACACCTGGTTCGGTTTCTGAAGCATTTTCGCTCGCGGGAAGGGCGAGACTTCCGGGCTGTGAGGAGTGCCGAGCGGGCCATCCTGCAAGCCCGAGACAGCTTATTATACAGTGTCCCCCGGAGCATCCCAATGTACCTGGTGGGAGAGGCCAGGGAGTGGAAGCCCGTTCTGGGGATCGAGGGGGTGCTGCCAGCCGAAGACAAACTGGTGCGAGCACCTCAATTCACTCCGGCAAAATGGGACATGTCCGCCGGAAAGGTGCACGGCGAGTCGCCCCGATTCGGCTTATTCTTGGCTCCCCTAAAATGGGGCTACAGGGAGGAGCCATTTATCTTGGACTGCTTAGCCATCAGGTTCAAGTATGAACTATCACTGGGCTGGTTCGGGGAGCTGAAGCTACAAGATGCACACAGCTTCCGCGAAGGAGCGGTGGAGTTTACGGAGTACGTGTTGTTCAATTATGCTCCGTTGCTGGTCCGAGTTGGTATCTACCATAGTGTGTACGCCTCCCGGTATGGCTACCCCATCTCCAAGGGTCTTTGCTGTGGCATGATAGAGGTGTTCAGTGCGGAGACCAATACTTTCTACACGGCAGAGGGCGAGACTTCACTTGATTTGTGGAGCCTCAGTCAGCTGAGCGGCTTGCCCCTCGACGGGGAGCCTTATGAAGAAGTATGCCTCCCCGATCTGATCAAGGACGAAACCAACGGGGATGGCTATTATTCTCTCGGGTACTTGTACCGGTACCTTATGAAGGCGTACCGGGAGTTATACCAGCTGTCACATGGTGGGAGGCAGCCCGCCCGTGGAGATAGGAAGAGGGTGCGTCTGACCTTGTGGTTGCAATACTTCTACGATGGGCTGAAGCAATATGACGAATTTCCTTGCGTCGGGACCGCCGTTGCTCGCAAGAAGCGTGCGAAGCCCAAGCTTGATGTGAAGATCCCCCCCAAAGGGCGTCGGAGCGGGCCTAATCCGATGGGTGTCGACCCGCAGACTCACTGCGCCGCCTATCTCGTGTATTGGCTATGTTCATTTGCCATGCCATATGGGGATGAGACGGTGATTCGACCGGACGCTATCTATCCGGCGTGTCAGATGGCGTGGGGAATCAAACTCTCCCTGTGCCCGGCAACCCTTTGCTTGATCTACAAGGCGTTGGGGGACGTCAGTACTCATCAGTTCCCGAGACAGGCCCGCTACATATGTTCGCTGCATTTCTTCAATGCGTGGGTCTGCTCACTGTTCCCCAAGTTCGCCCCGCGAGCCCTTCAAGACTGGGGGCTGGTGCCGAGAATGCTGGAGTTCGCCAGCGCAGAGCCGGCTTCTACTTCCATGCGGATGTATGACATTCGGGGCCGATTGACAACGGTTCCCCGGGACGCGGCTGGCACTATTCACTTCTGGACGCTGGCCGCGCACTCAAGCCCTCTGGTGAATAACAAGAGGGAATGCAAAGACGACCAGGTGGAGAAGTACGTCCACCCTATCAGCCAGGAGAATGTGGTCCGCCCGTTGCTGGAGCCCGAGCTGAGGGACTGGTCGTTGTCTATTTGCCCGAGCGTGTTGGCGTTTAGGAAGGGGGACAATGTATTGCTGGAGCCGTACTACCCCTTCCGATTTGGCCGGAACTTCGGATATGATCAGCATATCCCTAGCTATCATGCACAGTTCGGCCTGCCCTCACGGAACATCCGGGGAAGTTCAGTTGCCGAGCACGCCAGGAGCTGGTGGGACTTCTTCCACCGGGCGGACTCTGCCTCCTTCAGGGTGCCAGCCCCGGGTCGCATCCCCAGAGTGACCCAGGATTACATCAAGTGGTGGAACACCCGGACGGCCTTCTATCGATTGCATAAGACCGACTGCTGGGATGGGGCTGAGAGGAGGTTCCTCAGCAGGCAGGCGGTACCGGTGCTTGACATCGAGCCAGATCATCTTCTTCGGCTCAAGAACAAGCAGGAGAAGGAGGTGGCGGCATATATGGCCGCCCGTCGGGAAGCCCGGGACGCGAGGCCGACGCCGAAAGTAGAGTTGCCTCCGGTAGCGAAGGACGACTATAAGAAGACATTGAGGGATCTTTGCCGGATAGGGAGTGACCGTCTGGAGCTCATTAATTACCCGCTCCCCATGGAGGAGGAGGGCACCCCCGCAAAGAGCTGGCGTCCAGAGAGGGACCTGATCTGCCCATACCGCACGTTTATGAGGCGGGAGGAGAGGAAGCCCGAGAATTATAAGGACACCACATGGCTGTATGTTCTGCTGCGGGTGAATGGGCTGAAGATTGAAGATCAGACGGCCGCCATCCTGGGCAAGCGCCTGCACATCCCGTATTATTATGCCGACGGGTGGGGCATAGACCACTTCAATCTTTTCTGCCACCTCTCTTCGAAGAAGCATGCGGATCTGGCTAGCCTCACAGACCGGTGCCAGAAGGTCGAGGACGTATGCTGGCTGGTCCGAGAGGCGGCGCGTCGGGATAAGGAGCCGTCCCTGAGCTACTGGCCGATAACACTTCGGTTGTACACCGGTCCTCACGGTATTTAACCTTTCCATCTCCTTTATCCTCATTGCTGCGACTTTAGCAGGTTATCGGATGCTAATCATATGCGTGTGTCTATTTTGACAGACCATCCTGACAGCGTGCAAATGGCGACGTACCGGAACTTCCTTCGGCTCGTCCAGAAGCCCGCCTATTTTGAGGCGGCACTGCCAGCTCCGACTACGGCTCCCCTGCCCAAGGCTGCGAAGAGGTCCCGGGCGAAATCGCCTGTGAAGAAGGCGGTAGATGCTGCTAAAGCGGCCAAGCAGCGGGACGCGAAGCGGCGAAAAACCGAGGCGGCTAAGGCTTCGACGACCGCTCCCCCAGCACCACAAGTCCCATCTTTTGAGGAGTTTGAGGTCGCCCGACCGGGCCGAGCCAACCTACTGGTTAACCTCTCCCACCATCAGAGTATCTTAAGGGTTCTCTCTCTCTTTTTTTTTATTTTGAGGCAAGATTTTGACACCTGAATGTCTCTTTTGTCCCAGTCTCTGTGGAAGGGCTCGCGCCCACGCCCATTCCCGACGTGGAGGAGCCGGTTCCTGCGCCCGTCCCTGATGTGGGTAAAGCTGCGGCCGTGGTAGGGGCGACCTCGACGCCAACTCCGACTCTCGCACCACAACCCAAGGGGAAGTCCTGGGCAAAGTCGCCTGTTAAGAAAGCATTGGCCGCCGCCAAAGTGGCTGGGCAGCATGAGGCAAAGCGAAGGAGGGCAGAGGTCTCCCCGGCCTCGGCGACCGTCTCCCCGGTGGTTCCCATTCCGTCTTTCGAGGAATTTGACGTCACTCGGACCGGACCGAGCCACCCTGCGGGTGAGGCTTATCGACCGCTGACATCTTTCCAGATTTATTTATTTTCCCGGGTGAGCCCTTTATATGCATGTGACCATTGCCTCTCTTTCTTTCAGACGGTGCGGAGAAGCCGTCACTTGTGCTGATCCCAGCCGAGGGGTCGGCTACGGCTCCCGAGAAGGCCTTGCCTGCCAAGGAGACCCGTGGGTCATCCCGCGCTGTAGGAGCTGAAGAGGGTATTTGTCTTTGTCAGCCCACTTGATTCCTTTCATTCTTTGGGAGCCAACTGGGTTTGATATGAACCGTCTTTCCCTCTCCCTTTTTATACGACAGGCGTAGCTGGGGCAGTTACTGAGCTATTTGGGCCTCGCCTGCATCTCCCTGCGACGCAGCTGTACATGAGGAAAAGGCTGAAGTCAGTCGTACCCGCCTCATCCAGCCCGCGGGGGGATGCGCCAGTCATTGACCTCGAAGAGGAGGTCCCTTTGCCGGCAAGGGAGGAACCCGTGGTGGCTGAATCTTCATCGGGTGAAGAGGTAGATTACAACTATTCCTCCGATGAAGTGGCTTATGACAAGGGCGCGTTTGAAGCATTGGGGCTGCCCGAGCTGGTCTTCAAGGCCCCCTTACTTGCTGGCTCCTCAAGCTTTATGGGGAGGGCTGCTGTAAGTGTGAGCTTGCTTGGGCCGGACCCCCCCTTTTTTCCATAGTGGGCTAATGATCTCGTTCTTGTTGTCCTCGGATTTTCAGGAGCTTACCCAGCCAGAGGTTGCGGAGAAGGCCGCTCCAGTTACGCCGGTCGACTGCCGGGTGGAGGTTGATGTGGGCTTGGGCCGGCTAGCCCTTTTATTCGACGCCCTTCAACAGGAGGCGTCCGCAGAGCCTCCGAGTACTAACGAGACGGCAGACGAGCCTCTGGAGGAGGGGGAAATTGCGCCCGAAGGCAGCCTCGTCCCGGTGGTCGAGGTAAGTGCGTGGGTCTTCTGATTCCTCCTGCCTTTTGACTTTGCGCGATCTAGTCCAGGCAGCGGGTGGCTAACCATACTCTATATGGTCAGGTGGTGACAACGGCAGGGAAGACGCCCGGCCGTGCCCGGAAGGCTGTCGCCAAACGGAGACCGAATATTGGCCCCATAGCGGTGGAGGGATTGGCTTTAGTCACGGACTTGGGGGAGGAGAGCCTTGCAGTGCTCGTGGAGGCGGGACGCCTACCCCGGCTGATGGTTCCACTTCCGCCCTTCCCGAAGCTCCCGGCCCAAATGGAGGACCCGCTCCTAAAGCGAATATTTGCGGGGCTCCGCGCACATCTGGAGGGATCCCAAACGCGAGAGAAAAGTCCGTGGGTGATGGCGTCGGGTTCGGCTTTACTCGAAGCCCCTCCTTCGGCCGGAGTAGCGGTACCTGCACCCCCGCCGGTTGAACTAGTGGCAGAGGCGGGCCGGGCAGGGGAAGAGGAGGCAGGAGAGCAGCGGATGATGGCGGCGCCAGATGCTTCGGTGATGATCTTACCCATTCCCCCAGCGGTGGTTGGCCAGAGGTCCTCTGTCGAGCCAGGCCGGCCAGGGGACTTGACTCTTGCTCTTCCGTCCTCTTCAGCCGCCGTGGACGCCGATTTGTGGGCGGAGGTGGACAGCACCGTGGAATTCACTCCCCTAGTCGTGCCTTCGGTCAGTCACAGCTTGTCGGAGGCGCCAGTCCATCAAATGCTGGTAACGCTGCGGACGATGCTCTTTGCCGACCTTTCCTTATCATACCGGGAGGTACATACCATAGTGACGCAGCTGACCGGGGCGTTACAAGTGCTGGGCTGTCCACTGGGGGAATGGTCGCGACGAGTCTTACTATTACTGAAGTATGTTAAGCGTCGCGAGTTCCTTGAAACCCAGGCTCCTGACGAATGTGCCGCCCTTGATGCCCAGGCAGACGAGTATTTACAGACCTTGGAGGCACGGCGCCACGATGAGGGGCGCCATGAGAGGGCTCTCGGGGAAGGCCAGAGCAATGTTCGCTCCCTTAAGAGCCGCATTGCGAAACTGGAGGGCTACCTTGCCGCGGCTAGGTCCAACCTTGCCGAAGCCGAAAGAGCGGTCGAGGCGGAAGGCGAGGCTCTAGCCGTTGCCCAGGTCGAGGAGGCGTCCGTGGATGCGGAACTTGCTCGACTCGAAGAACGGAGGGGCCGCTTGCGTGATATGACGAATTTCCCTTGCGTCGGAATCCTCCCCCTCGAGGACATCTTCAGGGGCACCGACTGAGCGTTGGACCCCTTAATTCCTTTCTCTTTTTTTTGAATGTAATGTAGGGGTATGCCCCGAAGCTCATGTAGGTCGATTTTTTTTATCTGAATTGAACAACAGATTTATGGTTTCGCATGCTCTTCTAGCACGCATTCCCCTAGGGGGCCTCTTTTCTCCTTCCTCCTCTTTCGCGTATATCGTCCCTTCTCTCTCTTTTTTTGTGTGCCGGGACGCATCGGGAGGGCGTGAGTCTTTGCGATGGTTCGCTCCAGGAGGACCAGGCAGGAACCCATGTCAGGGCACGGGAGAGTGCTCGCCTTCCCAGGGGGAGGACGAGGGGACCACTCCACCGTACCGAACGGGCGACTCACTGGCCTCGCCACAATGTTGGAAATGCGTACCGGCCTTAGGCGGGGGGGGGGGGGGTCTCGGTCAGAGATCGGGTTTCCCGCCGTCCAGAGGGGACGGAGAGAAGAGTTTGTCTAGTCAATGACCTGGACGGAAGATCCGAGCCAAAGGGGTACCCACCGCCCGGGGAGGACGGAGAGAAGAGTTTGTTTAGTCAATGACCCGGACCGGAGGTCCAAACCAAGGGGGTACTCACCGCCCGGGAAGGACAGAGAGAAGAGTTTGTTTAGTCAAAACCCGGACTGGAGGTCCGAGCCAAAGGGAGTTTGTTCAGTCAATGACCCGGACCGGAGGTCCAAACCAAGGGGGTACTCACCGCCCGGGAAGGACGGAGAGAAGAGTTTGTTTAGTCAATGACCCGGACTGGAGGTCCGAGCCAAAGGGAGTTTGTTCAGTCAATGACCCGGGCTGGAGGTCCAAGCCAAAGGGGTACTCACCGCCCGGGAAGGACGGAGAGATGAGTTTGTTTAGAAATTTCTTTTAGTACTTCGTTGCTGCGGGGCGACGGTTGGAAACGGGGGGAGTTCCCCCTTTCTCGGCTTCCACTCTTCCCCTGCTCCTGCATCTTTCCCTTCTCTTTTTTTGCTTCCCCCTTTTTTTTCCTTCTTTTCTTTCTTTATCTCTTCTCTTCTTTTTCCTTTTCTCCTCTTTTCTTCTTTTTTTTCTTTCTCTCTTCTCTTTTTTCTCTTCCTCTTCTTCTCTTCTTTTTTTCTTTCTCTCTTTTCTTCTTCTCTCCTTTTTTTTCTCTTTTTCTTTTCTCTCTTTTTTTTCTCTCTTTTTTTACCTTCCTCTTCCCTTTTTTTCTCGCTTTTTGAAAACATGGATAGTGGTCAAGTTGTTTGGACATTAATCACGTAAATCCGCCCAAAATAGGGCGGAGGGTTATATTATTGATTGAACGGGGGCGCCGGAGCGTGGTACAGTCTCAAGTGCCTTCCATTAAGAGGCGGGAACTGCACTTCCCCGCGATGGTTGACAATTACATAGGCCCCACCTTCGTAGAATTTTTGGACAACGTAGGGTCCGAGCCAGTTCTCATTCAGCTTACCCTTAGGGTTGGCAGCCATGAGGTCTCTTCTCTTGACCATGACGAGGTCGCCCTTCTTGAATTCGCGTTCCTTGACAAGCTTGTCAAAGGCGCGTGCAATCCGGGTCTGGTAGATCTGAATGTTCTGTTGGGCCTGGAGCCGCTTTCCTTCTAGACTGGAGAGTTCCTCAAGCCTTCGTTCAACGTTGGTCTGCCCTTCAAGGACAAGGCCATGCTGAATGGCAACCCTGAGGGACGGTATCTCCAGTTCAACGGGGACGATTGCCTCCGAGCAAAGGGCGAGCAGCCTGTTGGAGTCTTGTATACGGTTCGGTACGCCCAAAGCGCCTCGTACATTCTTTCTTCCCAGTCCCTTTTGTTAGAGCTGACCGTCTTGGCCAGGAGAGTACAGAGTGTCTTATTAAAAGCTTCGGCCAGCCCATTAGCCTGTGGGTTGTAAGGAGTCGATGTCCTCCAATCAATTTTATATTTTTCTGCCAGCCGGTAGACCTTCTGGTTGCGAAAGTGGCTGCCGTTGTCTGACACAACTCGGTCGGGTGCGCCAAACCGGAATATGATATTACGGTACGGACAAACCTGACCACGATCTCTCCGGTGACCTCCCGTAAGGCGACAGCCTCTGCCCAACGGGAGAAGTAGTCGGTTGCCGCCAAAATGTATTTGCAGCCTGTGGAAGATGCAGGTAAGGGACCCACGACGTCCGTTCCCCACTGGGCGAACGGCCAACTGGGCGCGGTTGGGTGTAACTGCACGGGGGGCCTTCTGGGTATGGTGGCATGCTCCTGACATTTCTGACACGACTTAGCATATTTACAGCAGTCGTCGAACATTGCAGGCCAATAATAGCCGAGCTTCTTTATTTCAATCTTCATTTTCGGCCCCGCCTGGTGTGCGCCAGCTATCCCGGCATGGACCTCCTTCATGACCCTCCAGGCTTCTTCAATGGACAAGCATTGGAGGAGTAATTTCTGCTTGGCGTCGGCCACCATTCAGAATAATATTCCATTTCGGAGCTCATAAGAGTCCTTAATTCTGATTAGCCTGATCTTCTCTTCTCTCTTCTTGGGCAGCTGCTGGTACTTGAACCACTGCATCAGGGGGTCTCTCCAGTCAGGTAGGCCGACAGCTTCTGCTGTGGTGACTTCTAGCTCTTCTTCTTCTGGTTCCTCTTCTATCATACTGGGCATCTGGCGCTGATTTATTAATTGGATACTGAGAGATCCATCTGGGGACACTGCCAGTGAGCTTGCCAGTTTTGCCAGGGCGTCGGCTTGTGCATTCTCCCCTCTGGCGACATGGCCTATCTCAAGAAGGTAGAACCGCTCCATGAGTCTCTTCGCCTTAGTGTGATAAGGGAGCAGCTCAGGTTTTCGGACGTCAAACTGTCCCTGGACCTGCTTGACGACCAACAGCGAATCGCCGAATACTTGGAGCATTTTGATCTCCATTTGGAGGGCCACCTGGAGGCCGATGATCAGAGCTTCATACTCTACTTCATTATTTGTGCAGGGCTTGCTAATGCAGCAGGAAGTGTGCATCACTTCTCCATCTGGCGATTTGAGGACGATGCCGGCTCCGGCCCGTACCTTGGCGTGTCCGAAAGGGGTCGCTTCTGTTCTCGAAGCCCCGTCAAAGTATAGCTACCAAATAGCTTGTTGGACATGATCCACCTCCAGTGTCTCATCCTCGGGTAGCTCTGTGGCCAACGGGGAGTCTTCGGGCACGGGGTGTGCTGCGAAGAAATCCGCGACGGCTTGTCCCTTAACGGCCTTTTGCGGCACGTAGGTGATGTCAAACTCCATGAGCAGCACGGCCCATTTGCCAAGGCGCCCCTTCGGGACAGGCTGGGAGAGAATGTGCTTGATGGGGTCAGCCCTGGATATTAAGCTCACTTCATGGGACAGCATGTAATGCCTCATCTTCTTGACTGCGAAGACCAAAGCAAGGCAGACTTTCTCTATCGGAGTGTACTTGGCCTCTGCTCCCACCAATCTCCGGCTGAGGTAGTAGAGCGCTTGCTCCTTTCCCTCATCATTATTCTGGGCGAGCATTGCCCCCAGTGAATATTCGGTAGCCGCTATGTAGAGAATAAGCGGTCTGCCTTTGACAGGTGCCCCCAGGACTGGCGGGGTCTTCAGGTATTCTTTTAGCTGGTCGAACGCGTGCTGGCATTCGTGACCCCAGCTGAAGGGTGCATTCTTCATCATCAGTCTGTGAAAGGGTTGGCAACGCCCCGACAGGTTGGAGATAAACCTGCGGATGTAGGCTAGACGGCCCTGTAGGGACCTCAGCTCTCCTAGACTCTTCGGAGGGGGCAACCCCTGAATGGCTTTTATCTTGAAGGGGTCAATCTCGATCCCTCTGTGCCGGACAATAAAGCCGAGGAACTTACCACTGGACACGCCAAAGGCGCACTTCATAGGGTTCATCTTCAGCCCATACAGCCGGAGCCTTTGGAAAACGACCCTGAGGTCGCTCAGATGTTCAGCTCTCTTCTTAGTCTTGACAACTAGATCATCAATGTAGCATTCGACCTTGCTGTACAGCAGCTCGTCGAAGATCTTGGTCATCGCCCGCTGATATGTAGCACCGGCATTCTTGAGGCCGAAGGGCATCCTCTTGTACTGGAATATCCCCTTGGGCGACCTGAAAGCCGTGTGAATCCGGTCGTGGTCGGCTATCCAAATTTGGTTATAGCCGAACGATCCATCCATAAAGGACAAGGCCTCGTGGCCAGTGGTTGCATCAATCATCACTTCGGTGATAGGCACCGGAAAATCATCTTTTGGGCAGGCTTTATTCAGGTCACGAAAATCCACGCAAATCCTGATCTGTCCATTCTTCTTCTTCACCGGCACAATGTTGGCCAGCCAGGTGGTGTACTGGTTCTCCACCACGAAGCCGACATCTATGAGCTTGTCGACTTCCTTGCAGATCTGGCTGATCAATTCCGGCCTCATACGCCGGGGAGACTGCTTCACTGGTTCCACCGTGGGATCAATGGCCAAGATGTGCTGAGTCACCTCGGGGCTGAGCCCAGGCATTTCTTTATAGTTCCAGGCAAAGCAATCCCGGAATTCTTGCAGCAACTTTGCGTATTGCTCTCTCTCCTGTGGGGGCATAAGAGCACTCAGAAAGGTCAGCCTGGGGTCACCTTCTGTGCCAAGGTTGATCTCAATCAATTCGTCGACTGTGGCCTGGCCGCCATTTTCAATTTCCGGCGGGGCTGGTGACAAATCGACGAAGTCTTGATCTTCATTGTCTTCGGGTTCGAGGACGCCATCCCCCTCTTCTTGTTCCTCATGAAGGGGCGCGGAGGCTGCATTTGTCGCGTATTCCTCCTGGACCGTAGCTGCCGGGTTCGTGGTGTCCGCTGGTGCAGAAAGGCACAGGGCCACCTCGGGGTCTTCTGTGTACTCATCATAGACAGCTCCGGCGGGGGCCGGGGCAGCCGCATCTTCAGGCGCCTGGTACTGGATGGATAGTGTATAGGCTCCTCTTCTGGGGCTGTCCGCCACGTGGGGGCGTGGTGGGGCTACCACATAGTCTCCCATTCTGAGCTCGTCCCTGTCAATGAGGTTTTGAGTAATGTCTTTGAAGACATAGCAGTCTTCGATGGCGTGGCCCAGTATCTGGTGGTAGGGACAAAACAGTGGGTCCCCACTTCTTCGGGTGTCCTGCGGCCTCTTGGACCGTGGGAGGGAGACCTTGCCGTAATGGCAGGCCCAGTCAAAAATACCCCGAGTCTTCTCTCTTGGGAAAGAGTAGGGCTTTTGCAGCTTCTCTTGGAGTGTCAGGCCTTGCCTGGTTGGCCGCCCAGTTAATGGGCTTGCCGTGTCTCTTGTCTCCCTTCTTGACCAGACGGGGACATCGCGACTGGTGTCTCGGGGTCGAGACATGTAGCCACCCCACGGGCAGAGAGAACCTTGGATGAGGTCGGCAACTAGCGAGGTCAACTCAGCCAGCCGTGCTTTTAACATCTCGATTTCCCGTTGCTGCCTATGGTACAAGGCGTACATGACGGGGTCATATCGAGGGGAATTTGGGGCATGACCCATGCTTCTGCTTCTTGCTTCGCCAGCAGGCCGAAGTGAGGGCGCCTCGGCGGTGTGCTCTTGCGAGGCTAGCCTATCGGAGAGAGAGGGGGTTTTCCCCGTGCAGTGGCGGCGGAGAGGGTTCCAAAGGAACACTTCTTCGTCTTGTGCCTCCTCAGCCGGAGGCCTGGGATATACTTCTTGGTGGGCTTCCCGCAAATCTGCAGCTTCCGCGGGGTCGTCACCGGACAAGGCCGAAACTGATATCACATCAGTTTCGTAATAATCTTCTGGTGAAAAGCCCAGACCGGGGTGCTTGGTGATTTGCAGCAACCGCCGATCCAGGTTTGGAGGGTTCCACATTCTTTTGAACATTTCCTTCTGGTTGGAGGGTTGATAGGGGGGAATCTTTTGCTTTCTGACCATTCTGACTGCCTGGTCGGTCATATGGGGGAGTCCCGCAATGGGGACGTGCGGGTCATGCAACTCGTCAAGAAATCGGCAATCATCGTCTTCCATGACTGGCTTTTCCCCGGCAACATAAAAGATAGTGGATGGCCCCTCCGGGTTAGGCACTTCAAAGGTCCTCAGCCGCTCGGCCGCTTGACAGTCAATCTCTGTAATGGGCTTGATGATCCCTGGCGGGACTCTGACATCCTCCAGCAGGTCTTCGAGGCAAGGCGTCCCCGGTGTGGAGTAGATGGGGAGAGGGGCTGCCTTAAATACCCCCCCCCCTCTTGTGCAATGAATGGTACATGTGGGGGAGCCACATAACCTGGGGGCGGTGGAGGAAACCAGCTGCCCGACTCCACTTTCTTCTTTCCCTTGTCTTGGGCGGCTTGGGGAATTTGCCTCGCCTTTTCTAAGTACAGATTGGCGTCTGACAGATGACACTCGAACACCTCGAACGGGTGGAGGTCGGCGAAGATCCTGACTTCCTTCCCCTCGCAAGGGTATTTAATGCATTGGTGCAGGGTGGAGGGCACCACTCTATTCTGGTGTAACCAGGGCCGTCCCAGCAACGCCTTGTAGGAAGTGTTGGAGTTGATGACGTGGAACTGGACCTTGGTGGTGAAATCATCGAAAGTTAAGTTGAATTATGCGACCCCCATGGGGACCTCACATTTCTGGTTAAACCAGCAATCTTGACATTTTTGACCTCAACCAGGTGTACGTCAAAATAGTGCTTTTGGTACACCCGGTAGGGGAGTATATTCACTGCTGCCCCTGGGTCGATCAGGACCCTGTTGATAGGCTGGCCGTTCAACTGCCCTTTCATGTAGAGGGGTCTGTTATGGCTGCAGGTGGGCAGGAGCATGTCATCTTCTGTGAAAGCCACGGCCACCTCAGGTGATATCTCTGCTAGGCAGGCTTCAAGATGTGCTGGCGTCTGGAGCGCGGCAATGATGGCTTGCCGTGTTTCTTCGTCCAAGGACAGCATCTCCCACACGGTAAACCAGGTCGGGATCTTCTTGAGGTGTCTGACTATTCGGTCGGCAGCCCGCACCTTGAGTAATTTCATCTCTTCGGGCTTGCTACGCCTGCCCCCACCCTGGAGCTGGGGTGTCAGGTCAGGGGATGCCAGCTTTGTGGGCTCTGTTGTAGCCTGCTGAGCCGGCGGGGCCTGCTGGGCTTCCTCCGTCCCCCGCATGAATTCGGCGAGGTTTGGGATGTCACTGTTGTCCGCTTCTGGCTGAGGAAGAGTTGCCACCAGTAGAGCTTGAGAGCTGCTTACTTTTTCGGTCGAAGGAGACCCCTGGGAGAGCGCCTTCTCGCCTGCTCGGGCTAACAGGAATTCGGCGAATGAAAGGGTGCCTCGGCTCCTAGCCCCTAAGGGATAGAGACCCGCCGGAGGAGGGATCTTGGTGCCTCGGACCTCAGGGTCGGGAACCTGGTATGGTTGTTTTCCCCTGAGCATGATGTTGAGGTTATCTTGAGGAGGGCGCCCCCACTTCCTTCTCGACCTGGTGGCATGTTGGGAAGTGGAGACTTCAGCTTGATTCACCTCTGGCGGCTCGTGGGGTGGCTCTTCTTCTGTTTCCTCCAGGGAAAGGGCAGTGTCGAATAAAGCCGAGAGGGTGTTGCAGGTGACGACGACTTCCCTCTTCTTCTTCTCCTTGGGTCTTCTCTTCTTCTTCTTCTTTCCTGCTGTGGCGGATGGCTGCTCTTGGAGAAGTTCAGCCCATAGGGGAGGCTCTTTCTCTGCTTCAGCTTCTGTCCCTGGAGCCAGTTCGAGTGATTTGAACTCCTCCCATGGGACATACTCCTTCAGCTCCACGGGCTGGATTTCGGGCTACTCATAATCTTCGAGCCCATCAATAATAGCCTGGAGTCTTTGGACCGCTGGACTGGTCTTCCGACGCATCCGCAGCGGGACAGAGCTCTTTTTGTTATGAGTGGGCCGCCTCATGACCAGCCGAGGGGCCGTGTCGTGGCGAACTGGTCTTGTCGGGGGCGGTGCAGGAAGGGGTGTCGCATCCCTCAGACGAACTCCGGGGCTGGGTCGAGGGACGTGTGCTCTTCTATTCTTTCTAGTTGCAGTCTGCCAATCTCCTTGATCCTGAGCCGGGGTCGTGATGAAGGTCTCATAAGTGGCGCGGGCGCAGGCCTCCGCCCACTCCTCAGGCAACTCCTGGTATAGCGAGACCATGTTGACAGTGGAGGTTATGCTGGGCAACTCATGCGGTTGCGGGGGGTCTACTCTATGCTCCCCCATGTCCAGCTCCCCATTCTTGATTAAGGACTCGATAACATCCTTGAAGACATAGCAGTCTTCAATGGTATGCCCGAGCACTCGGTGGTACGGGCAGAAGCGCGGCTCATCCTTTTTCTTTAGGTCGCCAGGCCTTTTCGGCTCTGGCAGTGTAATTTTCTTGTAGCTGGTTGCCCATTCGAACAGGAGCTTAGACTTGTCCCGGGCAAAGGAATACAGATTATTTCTCATCTTCTCCCTTAGTGAGGGGCCCTCCCGCCGTTCTGTGGTTCTGGGCGGAGGAAGGTCGGCAGCCCCCTTGGCTTTCTCTTTCTGTTTTTCAAAAGCCTGGAAATCTAATGTGTGCACCTCAGGGGGAGCTGGCTTCTTCTCGGCCTGCCTGGCTCTTTGGCTTGACATGGCCGGGGTGGAGGAGTATCAGGCCAAAAATGCCTCGATCTCTGCTACCACATTGTTCAGGCGGTCAAATGTCTTGACCTCGGTGCCAATCATCCTTTCCAGGATCTCCTTTTTCAAGTTCTGTTTGCATATCTGCACCGCATCCTCC
The DNA here is from genome assembly GCA_022559845.1 of Amorphophallus konjac. NCBI lineage: Eukaryota > Viridiplantae > Streptophyta > Magnoliopsida > Alismatales > Araceae > Amorphophallus > Amorphophallus konjac. Next base: position 421,276,691 of record CM040118.1, read on the forward strand.
TGGTGTGGGGGACGCCTGCACCTCATGCTGAGGTTCCTCCATATCTTGATATAGTCGAGGGCCGACTCGTCATTCTTCTGTCTTGTGGCGTAAAGTTCTGCCACGGTGACCTCCCGTTCTGCAACATAGAATCTTTCTTTGAACTTCTTTTGCATGTCGGGCCAGTCGGCGACAGACCCGGGTGGCAGGCCGGAGTACCACTCAAAGGCAAGTCCGGTGAGTGTCGAGCCGAAGAACTTAAGGAGGTAGGCCTCATCAGCAGCCAAGTCCCCCATGACGTTCACATAATAAGCAATGTGCTCCCTGGGGGACCCTTGCCCGTTGAACTTTTTGAACTTGGGTGGCTTGGTGACGCCGATCGGCAACTTCTTCGCAGCATGGTGAGCCGGGTAGGGCACCCGGTAGACGTCGAACGGCGTCTGATCCCCATCACCTCTCTCGACCAGCTTCATGTCTATCATCTGTTCCAGCATCAACGGCTAACTATTGCTGGGTCGACCAGACTCGGATAAAAATGGGCGGGCTGCGCGCTCGGGGTGGCCAGTACGGTCGCCTGGGGGGCCATGAGGGACCCTTGGGAAAGTGAGGCCTGTGGCGGGGCTGGTGCGGTGCAGTGTGCCTGCTGCAGGGACATGTCCCCGAGAGGGTTGAGGGCTGCTGGAAGGGCTGCTTCTGAAAATTGCCCCCTGTCCCTAGGCGCTTCGGGTAAAACCTCGGTCTGCTAGGACATCGGGGGCAGTGTGTTCCGTTCATTCAATTACTTTTTAAGTGACTCAATTTCTTGCTGGAACCGCTGCATCATGAGCAGCATTGCAGGGTCAGCTGTGGGGAGACGGGGCATGCCCCCCGCCTCTTCGGCCGGGGCGTCCTCAGATGATGTAGAGGGTCCGCCGCTCGTGTCGCCGGTGGTGACCACGTTGGCCGTGAGGGCCGCAAGGGGCTCTTCAGGTAAAGTCCCTTCGGCGCCTATGGGTGTCGTGCCGCCTGCCGCTCTCCCTCTTCTAGTAAGGGGTCCCGGCCTGGCGGCAAGTCTGGCCATTTCTTCCGGGTCGGCAGGCAAGGCCCCATACCGACCGAGAACTCCTGCCATATTGCAGGTGAAGGTGTGCCATCTTTTGTTTCTCTTAATCGCCTTCTTGGACGATTTCCCCGGGAACACCAGCCTGTCGAAGACCGAGCGTCGGGGCGGCGCTTCCTCCCGAACAGGGGACTGGCGCGGCTCCTCCGAGTGGTTTCTCGATTCTGTGCTGGACGCGGGCCGGGCTCCTTCTTCCTGGAAAGCGGAGGCCATTGCCCCCAGCAGTCTCTGGCGGCCGGCGGGGGTGCTACCCAGGCCTCAGAGGTAATTCCTCATAGCCTGCTCGATCCCTTACCACTCCTGGTCAGGGAGAGCAGCCTGCGGTTGCATGTCGATGATAGCGGCAGGAGGAGAGTAGGCCCTGGGTGCCGGGCGGGCGGCGTTGTGTCGGCGCCTGCGGTGACGGCGGTGAGCTTTCTCGGGCAGCAGCAGGGTGACGGGTGCTGGTCGACAAGCCGGGGTCATGAGCTCGACCCTTTCATTTCTTCTAGCGCTCCTCGGGCGGAAAGTGCTAGGCCCCGCCTGGGCGGGTGCAATGGGTCGGGCCTCCTTGGGGACCCAGACCTGTTTCAGTTTGGCCGGCCTATGAACCGGCGCAGCCTTCGGCGATGCGGCCACGGCAGCAGGCGTCACCCTCCCCTTCAGCTTCTCCAGTCCTTGAAAGGAGTTGTGGACTGGGACAGTCGGGACGACACGGTCCGGTGTCACCGGGACCTCTGCCCATCCAGGCGGACTCGGAGGGCCCCGACAGTCATAGTCTTTCCAGAGTTGGAGGCGCGGCGTCCAGAGCTGGCGCCGGCGTTGCTCCTCCGGAGCCTTCTTCGGTAGGATGCCGACCCTTGGTGGGATGGGCCGGTGGTTTGGTGCACGTGGTGCACATTTCAGCTTAGCGTCGTTGCTGGGACGCCATTGTTGTTCTTGGCCACAGCTCGGTCGGTGGCAGCTTCAGTGGCCCCCAGAGCAGGAGCGTTGATCTGGGACTCCTCAGGCGCCTTCACCTCGAGGATGTTGGCAAAGGCCACCCCCAAGAAGTTGGGGAAGCCCACAATGGGAGGGAAGCTCCCGAAGTTGAGGGGGACCGCCAGGTAGCCGCCTCGGATATGGTTCTCGACGACTTGGGGGCTGCAAGTGACAGCCATCGTCGGCACCATGATGCGATTTTCAAGTATTTAAGAAAGTGACGCAATTAGTATCACAAGAAGGGGGCCGTAGGGCCCCTAATTCCGGCAAAGAGATGAAGGGTGGATCGGTCCCACCGGGCGTGCCAGACTTGTGGACGCACTTTTCGCTCGACGGATCCTCGTCGGGACGTTGGTTGGTTTATTAAGTGCGTGGGTGTGCCAGTCACTGAAGTGACAATTTATTCGAGCCCCGAGGAGCCCATGGTGCGCTCGACCTGACTTCGTCAGACGATTGTGTGGTTCGTGTCAGGACCAGATCCCGTCGTGCCGTAAAGGTCGCGACGTCATTTACATCCCCCATACGAGGGAATACCCTTATTAATTGCCGAAATTAGGGGCCCTGCGGCCGAAAAGAATAATACTAATTGCGCGAGAAAGAGACAGGAGAAAATCACACCAAAGTATGCATTAGGATGCGAGCCACTGGCCATGTCGGTCACTCGTGGACCTTTTCATATTCGGACACGGGTCCGTGATGGAAACGCGACGGAAAACCGGGGCGAATCTGACCAAATGTCTGCCGCATGCACAGCGATTTTAATGATGGCTCGAAAGGGATCCAGAGCGAGAAACGAATCCGATCTTGATTGGAATGTCGGCCCGAGACCAGGTCGAGGCCTGGCCATATCAGAATGATTCCCAAGACTCGGGCCCGACCTGAGAGGGCGGCGTCACTGTTCCTTCTGTGTCGAGTCACGGAGAGAGGGGGCTGCAATGTAGAATTATTAATACCTTACAATGTTTTATCATTATTGTTCTTATCACGCCGTTGCTTATTCCTTTTTCCGCATCTGTTCCGGGTGATCTCCCTCGTCTTGCTCACCGCTATTATTGCCCTTTATTATTATTATTATTATTATTATTATTGCCACTCATTTCATTCGTCATCATTTTTTTTATACGGATATATTCAGGTTTATTTATTCATCATGACTTTTATTAGTTTGTCGGTGCTGCCATTAGATGCCTATATGTATATATATATGTGTATTCATGTATTATATATATATATATATATATTTATTATATTTATTTTTTGGGAGAGTTGACCCTTGGTGGGTTGAAAGAGGGGCTAAAAAAAGGGTGCACCGCTGAAGGAAGGTGGGCAGAAGAGTGTGCCGGCGAAGGGCTGGGGATGGGTGCCGCTGAAGGGCCAAAGGTGGTGTACCGGCGAAGGAGGGCAGAGGTGTGCCGGCGAAGGGCTGGAGCTGTGTGCCACTGAAGGGCTTAAGGAGGGTGTACTGGTGGAAGCTTTAAGGTAGTGTACCGCTGGGGGGGGGGGAGCCTGGAGAGTGCATCGGCGAAGAAAATGGGGGATAACATAAAGTCTATACATTCATCAGCCCCAAAGTTTGTACATTGTCTATTCAACCAGCATATCAAGTCCATACATCCTTCAGCTCAAAGTATGTACGTTGCCTATTGACTGCAGCTCGAAGTCCATACACTGGCTGCTCAAAGTCTGTACATTGGCCAATTCAAAGTCTATACATTGCCCTTTGGCTGCAGTTCAAAGTCTATACACTGGGCAACTCAAAGTCTATACATCGTTCATTGGCTGCAGCTCAAAGTCTGCACACTGGGCAACTCGAAGTCTATACATTGTTCATCAGCTGCAGCTCAGAGTCTATACATTGCAACTCAGAGTCCGTACATCGGCCAGCCCAAAGTCTATACATCGGCCAGGCCAGAGTATGTACATCCTTCAGCTCAAAGTCTGTACATTGCCTATTGACTGCAGCTCAAAGTCTGTACATTGGCTGCTCAAAGTCTATACATTACATCTTAAAGTCTGTACATTCCAGCTCAAAGTCTGCACGTTGCTACATGAAGTCTGTACATTGACCACGAAGTCTATACACTGCGGCACAAACTCTGTACATTGCAGTATGAAATCTGCACATACTAACATGAAGTTTGTACATCGCCCATCCCAAAGTCTGTACGCTGTAGCACAAAGTCTGAACGTCGCCGCATGAAGTCTATACATTGGCTGGCCCAAAGTCTGTACACTGCAGCACAAAGTCTGTACGTCACAGCATGAAGTCTATACATTGGCTGGCCCAAAGTCTGTATGCTGCAGCACAAAGTCTGTACGTTGCAGCATGAAGTCTATACATTGGCTGGCCCAAAGTCTGTACGTTGCAGCACAAAGTCTGTACGTTGTAGCATGAAGTCTATACATTGGCTGGCCCAAAGTCTGTACGCTGCAGCACAAAGTCTGTACGTTGCAGCATGAAGTCTATACATTGGCTGGCTCAAAGTCTGTACGCTGCAGCACAAAGTCTGTACGTTGCAGCATGAAGTCTATACATTGGTCAACCCAAAGTCTGTACGCTGCAACACAAAGTCTGTACGCTGCAACACAAAGTCTGTACGTTGTCCCTTGGCTACAGCTCGAAGTCTATACATTGCTTGTTGCTGTGTTTGTGCGTCAATCTGCCAAGTCTATAGATTGGGTTCCACTGAGACGGTGGATGAGGGTGTACCGCTGGGGGTGATGAGGGTGTACCGCTGGAGGCCAAAAAGGGGCGTACCGCTGGGGGTTAGGAGGGGTGTACCGGTGAAGAATAAAACGAAGGGTGGTGGGAGTGTAACGGTGAAGGTTGGAACAAGGCTGGAGGTGAAGGCCCACTCTTCTGTTATTTGTTTTAAGGCTTTTCTTTTCTTCCTTTCTTAATTTCTATGTAGTTTTATATAAGCTTCTCCTTTTCCTTGCTTTATTCCGTTCGGCCTCTTCTCGCAGATCGGACGTTCGGGCTGCCAGGTTGTTAATTGGTTCGGTTCTCGTCATGGTGCCGGCAGCGGCTTAATTTATTGGAAGGTTCCATCATTAATCGTTCCATGCGTTTGTTGCTTCCTCTTGCCTTTTTAACATTTTTTTTATTATTTTCTGACGAAAATTCGGTAGCACCTCCCCTCTACCCGAGCGTAAGGGAGGTACAGGGAACGTGCCCACATGGAGTGGCGGAACCCGACAACTGGAGGTGGGCGCCCGGAGGCAGCAACACCTTTATAAAGCCCCGGAAAACCCAAAGAAAACCGTGAACGGAAGACCTCTAATACTAGACAAAATGGGCTGGGGGTTGGCGGCTAAGGGTGTACCACTGAGGCACCAGGGGAAGGTGTACCGCTGGGGGGGGAGTATGCCGCTGAGGGCCTGAAGGTGTGCCGCTGAGGGCCAAAAGGGTGTACTGGCCAAGGGCCAACAGGGAGTGCCGCTGAGGGCCAAAAGGTGTGTGCAGAGGAAAGCCAAGGATAGGCTGCTGGTTGCTAGGTGTTCTAGAAGAGAAGGAGGGTCTTCCCCCCCTCAGGCAGGTTGATACAACTGCTGGCCATAGGGGAGGGCAGAGAACCCGAAAGGCCAAAGATCATACGGGAGCGATCATACTGATATGGAAACCCAGAAGCATCGGAGAAATAGAGAGATGGGGGAAGAAACGGACAACACATCATACACCGTGAAAACGGGCATAAACCAACAAAATAACAAAGAAACCCAAAGAGGGTGATTTTCATTCATGGGGAGCAAGGGGCCGTAGCCATCCATGTACATTGCCGAGCACGCCCGAGTTAAGGCTACGGGCAAGGAAGAAAACCAAAATACAAGATGAAGGGAGGAAGAAAATAGGGAAAACCACGGAAGGGAAAGTGTTGGGGATTGAAGCGGGGACAAGCATCCACTGCTCGTTCCCCCGCACCTTCCCCTGTTACATTCAGCCCTCCTTCTTTCTTACTCTCTCTTCTGCCCGGTGGCGTCGGAGGAGACTCACGCCGGAGTCCTTCTTCTTCTCCCTCCTCTTCTCTTCCTCTCTTGCGTATGTCTCTCCCTCTGTCTGTGTGTGTGTTCCTCTCCAGCCTCTCCTTCTCTTCCTTTTTCTTTCTTTTCTGGAATGGAAGTGCCTTTATACTCCCAGCAGCGGGAGCCTTCGAGCACGGCCGTCGGAGGCGGGAAGTGGCTCGTGATGATGGGGTTTGACTCCCCCTGTCCTGGCTGCCAGGGGAGTAGCCCGCGTGGCCCAACCATTGGCTGACACCTCAGGGAGCTCACTGCGCGCCAATGACGCGTAGGGCATGGGCACCACGTCATTTAGCCGTTGAAAAGGCTTAACGCTGTGCCACTGGTGGGCTGAATAAGTGTGCCGCCGGGGGTCTAAAAGGGGGTACCGTTGAATGCTGCTAAAGCATGCCGTGGGGAGCCTAAAGCAGCGTGCCGCTGAACACCATTGGGGCGTGCCGCTGAACACCCCTAGGGGTGTGCCGCTAAACACCCCAGGGGGTGTACCGCTGAACACCCCTCGGGGGGGTGTGCCGCTGAAGACCCAGGGGGGGGGTGTACAGCTGAACACCCCTGGGGGTGTGCCGCTAAACACCCCTGGGGGGTGTGCCGCTGAAGACCCCAGGGGGGGGTGTACTGCTGAACACCCCTGGGGGTGTCTCGCTGAACACCCCTGGGGGTGTCCCGCTGAACACCCCTGGGGGGTGTGCCGCTGAAGACCCCAGGGGGGGGTGTACCGCTGAACACCCCTGGGGTGTGTGCCGCTGAACACCCCAGGGGGTGGTGTACCGCTGAACACCCCTGGGGGTGTGCCGCTGAACACCCCTGGGGGTGTGCCGCTGAGGCTAACATGGACAGTTTTGGGCCACGGGTTGCAGCCCGTTTGATCTCTTCGAGGCCCGTGACTCGTGGGTCTCTCGATGGTTGATTCCTCTTCACTGTCGTGACTCCTGGAGACGGCTTCACGGTAGTGTTCATCTTCGGGGAATCTAAATGATCAGTCTCTCCCGGGCTGCTTCACTCGATGACGTTGTTGATGCTGGGCCGAGTGGGATATTGTGGGTGTGCGATTTTCGGTGTCCACACCAACGTACTAAGAGGTGTTGGTAGGCTCCATTCCTTGTGATGATCACCTGCTCATCCAGTATAAAATCTATATGCTTGCGTTGAGGCTGGAAGTGGTGGACTCTCGGGTGGTGTGTCACTCACAATAGAAGGATAAAGCCCGAAACTCACTAGGGATCACCGCGGGTTCCGATATGCTACCATATTAGAAACATGGAACGTCGAGCTGACACCATAGTCATCCGGTAGTTCAATAACGTACGCATTTGAACCCACTTGTCTCATGACTCGGGAAGGGCGGGTATCGCGGGCCTAGAGTTGCTTTACGGCCCCAAGAGGAGACCGTTCAGGTATGACCCTGATCATGACGTACTCTCCCTTTTGAACTCACGGGCATGTAGCATGCATCAGCTAACTCCTTATACGTGCATGGCTGGCCTTTTATTGGGACACGACTTAATGCAAACCATATGCATGAAAGAAAACCATATGCATGAAGGAAAACAAACTGTAGAAACAAATAGACACACACGTGACTTTAGACAAACCTATGGTTAGTGCAACCCAAACATATGCAAGGTGGGCCAGGACACCCGAATGTGTGCCATGCATACACTAGATGCAACCAAAGGTAGGTAGGATTATGGACTCCTAGACACCCAAAAGGACACCATGCATGCAAGGACTTCCTATCAGATGTGGGTGTGGGTGGGCTAAGAGGTTCATCACCACTATATGTAGGTAAGGCATGCCATGCTTCCCAATAATCGGACCTATTGCTATGTAGAGTTTGATTGGCCCGAGTGGGAAGAGAGTGGTAGGGGACTTCCTTGACAAAGTAGAAGGGAAGTGGTGGATCACGAGGCCCACTAGAGAAGGGGTAAAATGGGTCAAAGAATGTTTGACCCCATGAGATGGACTCCCAGATGTCACGGTCCCAATTGTGAAATTCTTGAAGGTGTGGGTTGTCACCTTCATCCGTTATGGTAGATGGGACGGTGGTCTCATAGAGTAAATATGGGTCCTCCCTCGGGACGGCAATACCGTAAGAGGGGTCCAATGCAAGCTCATCGAGAACGGGGAAGAGCAACAGAACCTCGGTGGTGATAGGACCCAAGGTGTATAACGAGGTAATAGACCCCAACGATGGGAGCATAAAGCTATGGGTATAGGGTTGGTTAGACCCTAAGGCCAATGTATATGTCAGCTCCCTTTGACATTCTAAACTCCTTAATAGATCCTTTACACATTCTATGAAGCAAAAGGACTTGAAAGTGGTGTGATAGGAGTTAATGGGGACTATTGGGAGTATTGGCTCCCAGGGTGGAGAGTAAGGTGGGGTAGGGACCAAGCCAGTCCTAAGCCATCTAAAAAGTGGTTTGGCTACGAGTAGCTTTTCCGTTAAAAACACGGGTAGCTCTGGCTGAAGTGGCTCCAAATATGATGGCTCCGGATGAAGTTCGGAAGGAGAGGATGGTAACGGAGCACTCACGGGTGATGAAGGAGGGGTCTCCAAGATGGGGAGAGGGCTTAGGGACTCCTTAGATGGGGCTGGGTAAGGGCTACGGGCTATGGCCTCCCTAGGCTCAGGTATGGCCATAACCGATCTCGGAGGTGGGCAAAGGGAGACCAGCGATTCAATATAAGTACATCTCTATCCACCCGATCCGAAATCATTTGCACAAGTTCGGCAACGGTGTGGGTTGGAGTAGGGAAATCATGGTGGACTTGCCCATAGTCAATCGGCCTAGGCTTGGGTCTAGGCTCATCTATGTGTGGGGGTCTTTGCTTCCGACTTGGACCCACTTGGTTGGAAGTGACAGGTTGAGGAACGTAGACCTTCCTAAGCTCTCTCTTCATGTCCCACCATGACTCGATGGGCCATTGCCTCCTAACCACTCTCAAACGTTCAATGTAGTCTCACTTTTCGGCGGCCTCATGAAGAAGCCGCTCTTTGGCGAAAGAGAATTGTATTGCCTCGGACATAGTATAACACTCAAAATATGCGTCCATGGTGGCTTCCCACTTGAGGTAGTCGCTCGGGACCTTGGTTCCATAGAAGTCTGAGGCTTCGGGCCTACGGATGTGGTGGGGTTGGATTCCCCATCCTTGGTGGTGTCGCCACCATTCATATAAACTAGGCGTTTGGGAACCCATGGGACTCGGGGAGCTAATGGATGGCCATGCCGACACTTGGACACGACACTAGACACGACCCAAAAATATGATCTAAAGTTGAAATGAGACTCAACTAAACACCGAGACACGACTATGTTGGAATGCACTAACTAGGAACCTAGACTTAACCCACTATTCGGTACTAGACGGAGATAATCGATCCGAAGATCACTCGCGCAAGTGTGCGGCCTTCCCGATAGGCGTAGCCTAACGTTCGGACAACACCTTTTGGTATACCGAGTAGAGGAATGCAAATGCAACCTTAGACTTAGATGACCCTAGACTTGAACCGATGCTCTGATATCAATTTGATGCGGGACAGATGACGACCGGGCTAAGACGTACGACGGACTTGATGTGCGGCCAGCACTAACACGCTAAAGGCAAGCGGGGCGGCTGACCACCGTGGCATTATTCGGGTGGAGACGTCTCTCAACAACACTCTAACTAGCCCGACGATCGTCCCTTGCTAGGGAAACGTGGGGATCACAGCGGTTAAGGAACCACCGTCGCCTAGGGTGGTGCAGTCTGAGCTCAGTGCTCGACTGGAGCTAAGGAACGGGCACTCACAAGTCACAATCATGGGGATTTAGAACTAGCTATCAGCCCTAATCTCACATACACGGCATATATGATAATATACTAAACCAGCAAAGTGAGAGAGGAACGAAGCGCATACCTCCACGACTTGGCGTGGGGAAGAATTCCCGGCCGAATCCGACAAACCCAATACACATATGCAATAAGATTACAATTTCAGAAATATTTGCCCACTCCACGCAGGGAGACAAAGGGCTACAAAGATCACTTTTGGGGTTGCTGGAACCCGGGTTGATGGGCCACACTCACAGGAGACGAGGGATGCGAGTCGAAGCCGATCGGGTGAGCCGAATGGAAGTCGACTCGGTTCTGTCTGCGCGGGTCACCCTGCACAGCAAACTTGCGGAGGCCGGTACGCCAAGATCCGATGGCAGATCGGAGCGCCGTTTGTTGGAGAACGTCGGCGACAGAACGTAGTTTGTCCACTCCGAAGGGCGCGAACAGATTCTTTCAGATCTGGGCGCAGCAGCGACTAAACTGAGCTTCTGGTTTTGTGCACTCAGAACTGCACAAGAAGACAATTAATTATGGGAAAATTGGTTGCTGATGTCGGATCGAGGCACCGTTTGTGGGTGCTCGTTGGCGACGTCCAAAGGAAGATGCAGACCAAAGTGCTTGCACAGATCTGGACGGGATGAGGCGAGGCAGACTCTGGAAGTCAGATCTGGTTCTGAGTCAGGTCTGCACAGATCAGCACGTGCGATCCCACGAGAATCGTCGCCACGATCAGTACAGATCTCGGATCGAGACGAGATCGGCGGCAGCGCGAAGAGGACTCAAAATTTAAAATCACTCCGAAAGGCAGCTCCTGATGGCTTGAGAGGAGATATGTGGAAATTCGTAATCAGTAAACTCCATATCTGGACAACAGGCTCGAGCAGATCAGCATGCCGTCACAAAAAGAATTGTTGCCGGCGATCCAGAACTCCGATCGATGCGAAACCACCTCTGAAATCTTTCTGACTCATAGAAGTATCACTGAAAATTTTGGTGGAAGCAGATGATAAGAGGATGGGGGAGGATAGGGGGCGAGTCACACGCCCAAGATCAGTCCTGTCACAGGACTGGGCAGGGCATCACACCCATGGGGGGGAAAGAGAATCACTCTCTTAACTCAAAATTCTTTCACAAAAACTTCATTAACCTTTGCACTAACATTATACAAGTGTTTAAATAGGGGTTTGGCAAGGGGAGGGGGCTGGGAGGTTCGATGGAACCAAGGGGAATGGGGGGGGGTGCGCCCCTTTGACAATGAGAGGGAGAGAGGGGGAGACAAGGGGACATGGACTCACCTACTTTCACCTACCTTTGACTTTCAAAGGGAAGGGGGGTAGGTGGCAGCCATTCTTTTGGACCAGCAGCCTTCTCCATGTTCCCTTGTGGTAAATGAGGGAGGGAAGAAAAGAAAACAAAAAAAACTAGCCTAATACATCCAAAGAAGGGGGCGCCCCCTTCATGGGCCAAGAATGGGCCAAGTTTGGTCCAAGGCCACCCTTAAGCCCATTCAATCAAGCATGGCTAATGGTCTTTCCCCTAGATGGCCCATGAAAGAAGGAGGCCCAATTGGGCCTTACATGGCTTATGGATCCATCATGAAGCCTAAGGGCCACTCCTCCTTAATGGATTCTAAAGGGCTTGAAACCAAATGGCCTTTTAAGAGCCTTACAATCAGCCCAAAATAAAAACCCAAGTGAAAAGACATATTACAAGCCCAAATGTAATGCAAACAAAGGCTAAAAGTATCCAAACTGAAGCCAAATTGCCTCCATTTCAAAGAAAGCCGATGTAGTCCGATTGGTGCTCCGCGTATGGTACTGTCAGCTCGCCGGTTCGTGCTACTCGCTCGTTCCGGTCTCCGCACCAGGTTTAGCGCGGCGATCCGGCCGGTCAGTCGTTGCACATCTTTGATGCAGGTGGGCGGCCGCATATCCAGGATGGCCTGGACCTTGTCGGGGTTGGCTTCGATGCCTCGTCGGGTCACCAGGAAGCCCAAAAATTTCTCGGTCTTTACCCCAAAGGCGTACTTGGTGGGATTGAGCTTCATTTGGTACCTCTGGAGGGTGCTAAAGGTCTCGGCCAGGTCGGCAAAATGGTGCTCGGCCTTCTGCGACTTTATAAGCATGTCGTCGATATAAGCTTCCACGTTATGCCCAATCTGATCCTCGAAGATCTGATTGACTAGCCTTTGGTAAGTAGCTCCAGCATTTTTTAGTCCGAATGGCATTCGGGTATAGCAATAGATGTCAAAGTCGGTGATGAAGGTTGTCTTATCTACGTCTTCGGGGCTCATTTGGATCTGGTGATATCCAAAATACGCATCCAAAACACTAAGAAGTTTGTTGCTCGCGGTTGAATTGACAAGCTGGTCGATGCTTGGCAGCGAGTAGCAGTCTTTCGGGGTAGCTTTATTGAGGTCAGTGAAGTCGACGCATATCCATCATTTACCCAAGATTTTGGGTACCAGGATGACGTTGGCGAGTCGTGTAGGGTAAATGATCGGGCTAAATAACCAAGTTTTCTTCCCCTTGCTGATCTGCTCTTTAATAATCGCCTATTTCTCAAGGGCGTGCTTCCTTTTTTGTTGTTGTATCGGCCTTACCGCGGGGTCGAGGTTGAGGTGGTGCATTACTGTCTCCTTGAGAATGCCAGGGAGATCCTCATCAGACCATGCAACAATGTGCACATACTCAGAAAGAAAGTCTTTGTATTGAGCTTGTAGTTTGGGTGGTAGATCTGCCCTGATTTTTACTTCGAGGGCCGGATCATTTCTGAGGAAAATAGACTGTAGCTCTGCCCCAGTGATGTGGCATAGCCAAAGGTAGACAAAGTATGTATTGATGAGCCTATGACCTAGACCCGCAAGCATATAAGAGTAATCAATGAACTTTCACTAGCAGCTCACTCGCAAGGCGCATACAATCTCCCGAAGGTACCGGGGGATGATGGCGAGGGTCTGAGGCGAGACCCAATGATTCTAAGTGACTTAGTTGGCTTAGGCTGACCCCCAAAGGGCCTGGAATTCCAAAATTTGTGGGAGGACGGCATGCCGGGGCATGGGATTGGGTGGCACTCGCTCACGAACCGCGGTGGGCACACTATGGACTAATTGCGGGATTGGACACTCTCTCACCGTCCGACAGGCATGAGAAACAATACTAAATTTGTAGAGTAAAGACCAAGCAGGGTAGTACCAGTAGCTCACCTGATCGGTGTGAGAACACCGATCCCGTTCGGAGACGAGGGCGCGCCGGGAAGTGTGGGTATACACCCGAATGCTGCGGCGATGGCGGTTGACCTGGAATTAAATGAAGTACAGCACTACTCCTCACGTAGGAGGGGGCTCTTGGGGTGGGGGTTAAGTTTCTTACAACTAAAACTACCTCCACGCAGGGAGGGGCCTTCAGCCGGCCAAGCGGGGTGGGGGAATTAAGCTAATAGAATCAATTCTCCGCTCTTCGTTGGTTCTGCCAATCTTCAGGTTCGCTGGATAGGTTGTCAATGAAGGCACCGCCACGGACTCAACCGAACTCAGATCTTGACGAAACTAGTGCCAAAAGTTCCCAGACTGGTCGAGGATGATGCCAGAATTTTTATAGGAACTCTAGTTGCCTACGTTGGTTGGGGCGGGACCGAGAGCAGGGACTCTGGTCGCTGGCTCCGACTGTCTCAGCACCAAAGCGGCAAGAAGAAGGGGTCACCACCGGCACTTCCGAACTCCGATTCAAGCGTGGCTGGAGTCGTTGGAATCGTGGTTGGGTCCTCTTCGAAACGAGACTTTATGAGGCACCAGAGGATGTCGGAGCAGACTGGGAGAGCACGAACAGTGGACTGTGGTCGGAGCAGTCCCAGAGGGGACAGAGTGCGCACCTGGGAAAGGAAAAATAAGAAAAGATTGCTCCGGATGCCGAATGGGGTTCCGCTTCTTGCTTCCGGAAGTAGACCCATCGTAGAAGGGCTCAGCCAAGTCCTGCCTTCATAGCTTCAGGAGGTTGACCGTGGGAGCCGCTGCAACCTTCCTCTGGATGTCTGCCTGAGTGGATCTGCGCAGGACTCCGAGATTTGCTCCACAAGACAGCTCCGAGGTTGGACGTGGGCGGGGCTACTATCATTGTGAAGCTGACTAGATGATGATTCTGACGATGTATGAAGCGCCTTCAGAAGCCTCAGGATGACGACGTGGCACCTTCTGCAAGTTGCTGGACTTCTGCTACCTGCAACCTGAACCTGAGCTTCTTGTCAAAGGAGGCAATATGGAAGGGGAATTGGGGTGGGCTGGCAAGGGAAGGAGGGTTGATGGTAATAGGAGGGGGAGGGGATGTGGTTGGGGTCTCTTGGGGTGTCTGAGATGGCAGGGATGGGGTGGAGGGGCTGGAGCAGCTGGAGGTGATGATGGAGGGGCTGTGCACTAGAGGGAGAGGGTGGGATGGAGAGGAGGGGGAGGGGCGAACTTGGGTGGGGATGGGGCTGGGTTTGGGAGACCTTGGGCTGGTGTAGGGGTGTGGGGGGAATGTGAGATGGGAGGGAAATTCAAAAATGGCCTTGGGAGAAGCCCCTTCAGCCTTGGGGAGGTGGGGAGGTGCTTAGGGAAGTGGATGGGGTAGGTGGTGGTTGGATGGTGGAGCTAGGATTGGTGGAGGCTTTCTTGGGACTAAGAGGGGAGTTAATGGGGTGGTGGGTGGTTGGGGAGGTGATTGAATGAGGGGAGGGGAGTTAAGAGGTAGGTGGGAGAGGGGAGAGAGAGAATGGGGCGCAGCCCCCCTTGTGGGAGAGAGAAGGAGAGAGAGAGAGAAATAGATAATGAGAGATATAGAGGGATTTGGAAAGATGTTTTCAATATTCATGCCAAAGTGATTACATGGGGAGAGATGGGGCATATTTATAGGCAACCACTCTTTACATGACCAAAATAATCCTGACAATAAGACAGAAGACCCAACATGTCCTAGACTCAATCTATTAGGCCCAAAACTAAGGTACTAAGGCCCAATTAAGCATAACAAGAGAAATGGACTAGAACAACATGACTCAATAAAGGAAAATACATAAGATATGACTCAATAAAAATGAAAATACATAAGATGAGACTTAGAAAATGAAGATAACATGTGTAGATCATAGTCAGCCCATATCAAGAGTGTGTAGGCGACCCGAGCCAGAGGGAGTGTCGTGAGATGTCCTCATCAAATCCCCCGGGGTGGGGAGAACTCGACCCCGTCGAGTATGGGTCTGCATGGCTGTAGTAACGCTCCAGAATGTCGGGGTCCAAGCGCAGCAGGTCCTACCGACTCACCCAAGTATCCTCTATCGGGGGACGGTTCTTCCACCTAACCAGGTAGCGCTGATACACCTTGTGCCTAGTAATGGTACTTTGCTCATCCAGTATTGCCTCTACCTGCTCTCGTCGGCCTCTTAAGCTAGGAAGTGGAGTCCCACCGTGAGTGTCTCTCTCAAGGGGGGGTAAAGGCTCGAGCTCCTCACTGGGTCCCACCGCGGGGCCCTTGTAGGGTACCAGGTCCGCCACATTGAAAGTAGGGTGTACCCCAAAACCCTCAGGTAGGTCTAGCTTATAAGCATTACTGCCAAGTCGTCTCAGAACTCGAAAGGGTCCCGAACCCCGTGCCCTCAACTTGGAGGCAGGCCCTGGAAGGAGCCGCTCCGTCCTCACCATCACTGAGTCTCCCACTTGGAATTCGCAGTGGTGCCGTCGAGTATCTGCCTACCTTTTGTAAGCCTCATTGCTCTTTCCTATATGCTTGCGGATGTCATCATGCAATTCTTTGATATGCTATGTAAAGGACTCAGCTGAGACTGACACCCTAGCATGTGGGGGAAGGGGAATAAGATCTGAAGGCTTTTTAGGTCTGTAACCATGCACGACCTCGAAGGGACTCTTGCCTATGGATCTGTTGACGGAGTCATTATAGGCAAACTCGGCTTGGGGTAAGAGAAGATCCCAATTCCCACGGTGATCCCCGACCAGACAACGAAGCAGATTCCCAAGGCTTCGGTTGACGACCTCAGTCTGGCCATCGGTTTGAGGATGGTAAGCTGTGGAGAATTTGAGGAGGGATCCCATCAAATGCCAGAGAGTTTTTCAAAAGTAGCTGGTGAATTTCACATCTCGGTCAGACACAATGGTTTTGGGTAGTCCATGGAGTCGAACCACCTCATCAAAGAATAATCGGGCGACCCTAGAAGCATCCGAAGTCTTAGCACATGGGATAAAGTGGGCCATCCTAGAGAACTTGTCAACAACGACAAAGATGGAATCATGTTTGCGTGAGGTCCTAGGTAGGCCAAGGATAAAGTCCATGCTCAAATCCTCTCAAGGTCGGTCTGGGATGGGTAGGGGTTGTGAGCGACGTCACGCAGTTCGGGGTGCGAAGAGGACGCGGAGCGCGCGGGCTCCTCTTTTGTTTGCTGCAACACAGAAATAAGAGAAGACAGAAGGGGCCTCCACGGGAGATTGCTCCGGCGGGGCGAGCGGGACAAATGTAATATAGCAAGATATGGGGGTTAAACGGCCATAGTGGGAAGTGACTCGCCGCGACCTCGGGGGGACGGGAATGGTGCAAAAATTAAATAGCAAGAATTGAAACGGCCATTGGGGAAGTGACTCGCCGCGGCCTCGAGAATATGAGCAGATAAGAATATAACAGAATATAAGGAGAATATAAAGAGCGAGAATTTAAACGGCCATTGGGGAAGTGACTCGCCTCGGCCTCAAGAACATGAATAGATAAGAATATAATATATAAGAACGGGAATTTAAACGGCCATTGGGGAAGTGACTCGCCGGTGCCTCGAGAATATGAATAGATAAGAATATAACATATAAGAACGGGAATTTAACGGCCATTGGAGAAGTGACTCGCCGCGGCCTCGAGAATATGAGCAGAATACAACATAATACAAAGAGAATATAAGAACGGGAATTTAAACGGCCATTGGGTAAGTGACTCGCCGCGGCCTCGAGAATAAGATGTGATCGCTAGGGGCCAAAAGACCCCAAATAAAGAAAGTGATCGCGCCTACCTCAAGAGCGGGAGATGGCGGGTTGCTTCTTCCTCCCCCTTCGGCCGGCCGACGGAGAGGGCTTTCCTTGGTTACCCTTGCAAAATAGTGGACAATAAACGAACGGAATTAGAAAATGGCAGTGTAGTAACAATTCCTTACAATAAAAGTAACGAGATCGTGACCTGACACACACCTGGTTGGTGTGGTTTTAAACCCCTCTCGGACTCGAGGAGGAGGAAAATGCGATGATGAATGAAAGAAGTATGCGAGAGACGGAGCCCTTATGTAGGGAGATAGAGGATGCAGTATGATGAATGTAAAGAACTATGGAGAAAAAAGGGGAAGAAAAGGCTTATTGGAGGAGCCGAGGGCGAGATCCGGCGGAGCTCCGGTAGCGTAGGGACGACGTGGAAGCGCGGTGGACGAAGATAGCCTTCCTCTCGCAAGCGTGGGCACCCAAGAAGCCGGCAGAACCTCCACCTACAAAAGACCCCACGGGTTAGAAATGACTCCGGTAGCCTCTGGGCTCCGGCAGCCTATCGGATCTCTTAGAAGCTCCCCCAGAACTGAGGGGGTGGGCCTCTATTTATAGGGCTCCGGAGGGTGGAGGCGTCCAGGACCCTGGACACCTCCATCAGGGCAAAAAAGATATTTTATTCTATTTTTATTCATTTTTTCAGAATATTTTTGTGGAGGCGTCCAGGGCCCCGGACGCCTCCCACAGGTCCACCGAACACCACCAACGGTCGCACGCGGTTTGGCATAATGCGTGGTTTTGTGAGCGGCGCCTCGTGATTCAGAAATGGGCGCGTCCAGCTGGCTGGACGTCTCCATAATTTGGCTTTTTTCACACACGACAAACAGTCGTTCGGTGGGCGGCGCCCGTGAGGGAGTTGATGGAGGCGTCCATGGGCCTAGATGCCTCAAAAAAATATTTTTTTATTATTTTTGTTTTGTTTTTTTATGCCAACTGGCATTTTAATTTTTTTTATATTTGTAATATATTATTTTTTATTTGTTTTTGGGCTTTGAAAAATAAAAATAAAATAAATTAAAAGAATGGGGGCGTCCAGGGGCCTGGACGCCCCCAAAAAGACCCACCCGGATCCTCGGACAAGGTGTTGGCGGCTGCCCGGCAGACACCCTTCTTGGTTCTGGAACCTCCTGATGCGTCTGACTGGTGTTGATGCCGTCCGAATGCTGTGACGAGACGATTCCGGATGCCGAAAAGGGCGGAAGAAGACTCAAGAAAAGGAAGCACTTAAGAGATTCAAAATGCGTAAGCCGTCGCGGGACGTCGTATAGTAATATGAGACTTTCTCAGGAGACGTCAGGAATGGCGTGTCTACAGCTATCCCGCCTTGGCGTCTGCTTTGCAAGGGAGTGACACGTAGTGGAATGGTATCGAAGTGGAGTGAAATGAAGTGGGAGCGGACTGATAAGTTGATGCCAAGGTGTGATGAGACACGCTTTTGACGTTACTGTCTGGAATTTTTCCTGGAGTTTCAATGAGGCAACCTTGAAGAAGGTCTTTCAAATCTTGACGATTGCTTGGACGGAGATCAAGTAAGGGAGGGTGAGATGTGCGCTCAGGCACGAAAAATAAAGGAGACCAACTTCTCAGTGTGGAAGTACCTGGGTCATAAACCCGCAGGTTTCACCTTTGGTGAGCGGTTACCAGCCGATGTGGAAGTGCTGCGGCCAAGGTGGGTCAAACAAGGTAAAAAGTAAAGGAATATCTGAGGGTCTGTCCAAACAAGGGTCTCCTTTGGAAGAGCAGCGTAGGGCCATTTCAAGGAAATTCAGTATTTCATTCGGAGTGGAATATCTCATATTTGTAAGAATTGAAGCACAGCGGCTTTCGCAATCGAACCACTTGAATGATCTTCCACAATAAATCAAAGTCCTATATGAATGCATGCTGGGCTTAAAGAAAAATTTAAAACAAACTAAAATAGAAAATAGCCAAGGATAATATTGTCAACTTGTTAAGAACGGGTCAGGATACCGATCCGGTGAGCCGACATTGGGCTGGGGCCCGTTTATCCGCGCACCAACTCACTGAATGGAACCGTCGTCCCCATGCTACCACAAGTTAACGGCCTATCCGTACAACCCAATTTCTTCGGGATCATCACTGTTTTTTTTGAAGGGGAACTCAAATCCCGGATTCGTTCGGGCCGCAAGGTCCTTGACATGTTCTAGTAGCGTAGGTATCATATACTATGATGCATGACATGGTGGGACCAACCATTGAAAGGTGGGACAGGAGACAGGACAAAGACGTCCGTTAGTAAAACCTGCACAGACTAGCAAAGGTTAGCAACATTAGAAAGTAGCAGAATCATAGCAGAATCGCACCACAGTACAAAGGAGATCCAGACAAAATCTTGACAATGACCACTGATGTGACATGTTTTGTCCTGTAGCGATCCTTCCTTCCTATAAGAACTCCCCTTAGGCTAGTTCATTCAAATGCACCAAGGTGGGTTTTGGAAGCTCAGGAGAGGAAGGAGAGGGGGATCTAGAGATCTCAGGATGGAAGGAGAGTCTTCCCGCGTTATGAAGAGGAGCAGGCCTAGCAGCGAGATCAGGCGACTCTCCGACCTCGAGGGTCATCTGAGTGGGACGATCATGTCGCATATGGTAAGTTGATTCTTTTCAAAATTCTTCCACGTGAACCTTCTTCTTACTTCCTTCCTTTCTTCTTCTTTCTTTTCTCTTCCAGCCATATCCATTCTTCCCGGGCCCGAGGAAGTTTTCCAAACTGCCATGGCTTTCAAAGCTTACTTCCAACATGTCCATCGGCATAAGGGCCATACTCTCGAAGTGGCATCTACAGGGGCTCCTTATTCACGCCAAACACTATGAGAAGATTCGTATGGACTGGGCGGCTATGGGCGCACTAGTGGAGATCTGGCATCCCCAGACCCACACTTTTATCTTCCCGACCTTCGAGGTGACCATCCTCCTCGAGGAGGTGGAACTTCTGCTCGGATTGAAGAAATTCAAGAGTAACGGGAAGGTGAAGGCTATGCAGATGCTGACACGGGGGACTTCTGAAAGCGTCCTTGGAAGCTTTATGCCACCCGACGCAACCCGAAAGGTCCGTACTCAAAAGGGGATCGATCTCCAAAAGCTCGCGGAGTGGGTCATGGACGCCCTGAGAGGGTCACCAGACGATGACTATTTGGAGGGAATCATGAAGGGGTTCACCATTTGTCTGGCGGGTGCTCTCTTGTTTCCTTATACCGACAACATGGTGGAGGAAGACCAACTAAGTGCTATTCGTGGGATCTGGAGTGGAAAGAGGGTAGGACCCGCCGTCCTTGCCTATCTTTACAGCGGTCTTACTGCCTCGAGCATGGGTAAGCCTCCATTTGGTTGCGCACTTGTCTTGAATTGCTGGCTTGATTTACATTTCAAATTCGACCACCGCGAGGGAATGCCGACGGCTTCGAAGCTTTTCCAACAAAGCCCGCTTCACCACATAGCCGATGTGTTAGGGTTCGGTGGTACTGTAGTGAACTGCGTTCCGTGGCTGAAGAAACGTGAAGACTGGCGGTCTCACTTCCGCACCGTGACACAAGGCTTCTTTACTTGCGCACCGGCATGTTTGCTTTCGCTTGATCTCCTCATGAGGCCTTCTTGTGAAGTTGATCTCCAACTGATTGGTGCGATCGAGTTTGTCCTTTACAACGCGCATCGGTGCTGCCTCCAGATCGGCATTCCACGTCATTCGTTCCCACTACCGACTGGCATCGTTCCTTTGAAGAAGAGAGAGTTGGACACTGAAGCGGATGCGAAGGAAGCGAAGGCCGTCAAAGCACCCTGGAAGACAAGTGTTGCGGGAAACGCCTTAGCGCATGTGGGGGAAGAATGCGAGCTGTGGAGAGCTTATGTGACCGAACTGGGGAAGTTAAGGCCTAAGGCTCCTAAACCCCTAATGTAGCTCATTCTGCTTTTCTGATGGAATAAAATCTGGCATTGATGTTTTGGACCCCCGTCCCCTTAATTATTATTATCTTTTTTTTGTGGTTTTTCTTTTTCTTTATGTTTTTTCTTTTGTTTGGATTATATACATACTCTTATCTTTTTTATTATTATTATTATATATTTTGAACTTTTTATTATGGGGGCGTCCAGGGGCCTGGACGCCCCTAATTTTTTATTTATAATTTTTTCAGTTTTTTTTTGTTTTGGGGGCGTCCAGGGTCTTGGACGCCCCTATTTTTTATTTTTTATTTTTTTTGGTTTTTTGTTTTGGGGGCGTCCAGGCGCCTGGACGCCCCTAAGTTTTTTGAATTTTGATAATAAAAAAAAGGTGGGGGCGTCCAGGCGCCTGGACGCCCCAAACAAAGTGGATTCTATATATATGGGGGGGGCCTCCCCCCTTTGCTCATTTACTGTTCACTCAAACGACCCAGTCAATCCAGACGACCCATTCTTAGTCCCAATGGAGCAAGGGGGCCCGAGCCAGGGTGGAGAGAAGCGCAAACGACGGGCTCGTCGTCCGAGGAGGCTGAGGGACGATGCCGAGGAGGCTGCTGCGGCGGAGGAGATTGCCGCGGAGGAGGAGGCTCCTCCTTTGGCCGTGGAGGCTGCAATGGATGCTGGCGACGCGGGAGAGGACGATCACGACCCGGTAAGTTCTTTGGAACTTCAATCTGTTGGTTTAATAGGCTGGATAGGCGGACGAGAGGCCATGCGGTGAGGACCGGTGAGTGAGGGATGGAGGCGTCCAGGGGCCTGGACGACTCCACATTTTCTTTTTTATTTACGTAAATAATAAAAATAGAATTAAAAATAAGGCGGCGTCCTGGGCATGGGACGCCTCCATGATAATATATATATATTTTTTATTTATTTTTGTTTTGATTTTTGGGCTTTTCTAAAAATAAAATAAAGAAAATGTAAAGGAGGCGTCCAAGGGTTTGGACGCCTCCAAAAACATAAATATTTTTTTTAAAAATAAAAATAAAATAAAATAAATAAGTAGTATATACAGTGTTATTGTTTATTACTATTCATGATGCTGATATGTTCTTTGTTGGTTTTCTGGTGTGCAGGGCGTGATGAAGGGCCGGATCAGCTGGTCCTTAGTGGTGGCAGCATACCGTGGGCTGCCAGACTTTCAGAGGGCGCGTGTGGACGCCATGGGCTTTGGAGCTTTCCTTAGGATCGAGCCCTTTCGGCTCGACCTTCCTCTTATCCAGGCATTGAGGGAGCGGTGGCACGCGCCGAGTCGGGCGTTTCTGATGCCCTGGGGGCACATGGTGCCGTCACTGGAGGACGTGGCTCGGATCACCGGGCTACGGGTGGACGGAGAGGCGGTGAGTGGGGTCACCTACCCCGACTACCGAGAGAGTGCCCTGGACCTGCTGTGGTTAGAGACGAGCGTGACTGACAGGGTCAGCAGGGTAGTTGGCCGAGTGGAGATTATGGAGGCGCTCGGATTCGTCGACCCGCGCCAGCGGGTTAGCGAGACTGGAGCGGAGTTTCTGGCACGACTGGAGGGAGATGCCCGTGCAGCTTTCACCCAGGACCCGAGCGAGCGGGAGCTGGTGGACCTAGACCTCCGGAGGTTTCTTTTCTTCTTCTTGGGCCGCCTTCTGCTGGGGACGAAGGGGGATGGCATCCACTGCCGTTTCCTCGGGATCCTGGCGGACCTTGACAGAGTGGGGCACTACGCGTGGGGAGTGGCTCTGCTTGCCCATTTGCTTGCCGATCTCTCCCAGACTTCAGAGAGGGAGACGACAGTCAGCGGCTTCGCACATTTTCTCCAGGTACACAATTTATTTATGCATTTTACCGTAGTTAAATATGCAATTACTCGTGCTATTGATGTATGATGGATGCAGGTGTGGAGTTATTACTACTTCCCGATGGGGAGGGCCAGGCATGGGAACAGGAGAGCCGTTCCTCTAGCAGGACAGTGGAGGCCGATCGTGGTAGCGGCACCACACAGCTACCAGCTGGCATCACTTCGTCGGGAGCTGAGCGAGTATCCCGAGGCCATGGTATGATGCGTATGATTTTTTTGTGTTTATGCATGTGACTGAATGGTAACTAACATGATGTATGTATGGTGATGCAGGTGGTGTGGAGACCCTACCTGGGCATGGGCGACGCTGGCCAGCCTTGGGTTGTAGCGGGTCTTCCTCGTTTCAGGCGGGACGTGTGGGTCCATTGCCTGAACGAGATCGAGCCGCTTCGGCTGAGGCTGGTTATGAGGACATTGGGGCTAGCCCAGGAGTGGGTTGATGTAGATGAGCCGGCCCGCATTGGGCGGAAGACCAAGGGGAAGGCGAAGATTGTGGACTGGCGTACGCGCTTCCCAGCACAGTACCAGGACTGGCAGCAGGGTGGGGTCCCAGTGGTGTCCCATGTACAGGACAGTACTGATTACCTGCGACGGTACCGGGCTACGTACAGGGACCGCCTCTTCCTTGGTGGTATGGCAGGGGTAAGTGAAATGAAAATGCTTCACCCTTCTATATGTATATGCATGTGGCACTAACTTATGTGCAATGCAGGATGCTCGTGACAACATGATCGCCGACCTGCGGGCCCAGTTGGCGGACGCCAGGCGGCAGTTGTGGCCATCCGACAGGAGTTGGAGATCCTAGTGAGTTTATGCGATGCATTTTTTTGTGACCTGGATTTTTGATACTTGGCCTCTAACTATCGTTCACTCTGTGTTTCAGCGGGCCCACCAGACAGCGGCAGCCGGGATGGCTGGTGGAGCGGGTTCCAGTTCGCGGGGCCCTCCTCCGGAGGTTTCTGCCCTCCAAGAGTAGCTGGCGTATGCGGTGGCTCGGGCTGAGGAGGCCGAGCGTGACCGCGAGGCTCGAGTGAGCATTTGCCGGACCTCGACTCTCCTTCTGGCTGCTCTCCTTCTATCACTGTTCTCTTACGGTGCATGCGTGCTTTGACAGATGGCCGAGATCCGAGAGGCCCTGGCGCGTGCTGTTCATGCCGAGCAGGAGCGCAACGCTCGGGTGGCGGAGTGTGACGCCCGGATTGTGGAGCTGGAGGAGGAGCGTCGACGGGAGGCTGAGGAGCTCCCTCGTGACGTGCTGGATCTGCGGATCACCCTCGAGCTGTCGAGGAGGGAGGCGGTGAGAGAGAGAGAGAAGAGGGAGAGAGAGAGGGACGAGCGACAGCGGGATCAGACCGAGAGGAGGGCTCTGGAGGCCCAGCTGCTGGAGCTCCGATTGAGTCTCGGCACGGCGGAGGGGAGGCTTCGGGAGAGCGAGGAGCGGTACCAGAGGGTGAAGGAACGCGGGGCGCGACTTCGTCAGTCTGGTTCTTTTTCCAAGGGCAACTATCTGGTTTCTTCAGCCGAGGAGCGTCGTCGCGCCTTCGAGGCTGGAGTGCCACCGCAGGGCGAGGCGAGCACGGCTTCTCAGGGTTCGCAGAGGTCGCAGAGGCCCCCTAGGGATCCCCGTCAGAGGAGGGAGGAGAGAGATGACCAGGAGGGTGATGGTGAGAGTTAGAGAGTTGCTTGTACACTCCACCCTCCTTACTGCATGATGTACTTTCGGCTATTATATGAAATAAAAATGGCTTTCTTGTGTTGTGTGTACTTTTCTCTCTCCCACACTTTCTTCTTTGCACTGAGTTGTCCTTCGAGGCACGCTCCACGAGACCTTGCCCTGAACAGCGGGGAACTACGCTTTGCACGGGGGGATTCTATTTCCTTTCTCCCCTTTTTGGGCGCGTCCAGGCACGAGGACGCGTCTTAATCCTTGAATTCAAATTTAAAGCGCCGGGTGGCCTTTCTTCTCCCGTGCCTTACCCGCAAACGAGCCCGCCTTCCGCCAAAACTCGCTTGTCCCCCTTTTCATCTTCTTCCTCTCTTGATTGATGGAGTTCGGTGGTCTAGACCACGGCGAAGGTGGAGAGGGATGCGGGACCCCTCGCCTGAGGAGGGACGCGCCAGAGCACGAAACGGCGTCCATGGAGGAGGAAGGGCCGCTTCGGGCCCCCGAGGGACCCGAGGGGCCCGATGTCGCGGAGGGAGGTGAACACGGTCTGGTAGGTCCTCCGATCTCTTCCTCTTTTGATCTATTTTGAGTTTTGAAGCGAGCCGCGCGAGGGGCGAAAGGGTTCGGCGAGTGTTGCACTCAAATGATGGACGCGTCCTAGACAGGGGACGCGTTCTTTGTTATGATGCGAGGTCCTTCTTTCTTGGTGCAGGACATGGCGAGGACCCTGGGCCTGGCCGATGAGTGGGCAAGTGCAGACGAGCCGAGCCGCGTCAGGAAGGAGAGTCGCGGCAAGGCGAAGCTTGAAGATTGGCGCATACGTCTCCCTGGGCAGCAAGGGAGCGTACTGGTGCAGGATAGTGTCGACTTCCTGCGGCGGCAGAGAGAGAGAGTTATGCGGGGCTTCCCCAACCCG
Source organism: Amorphophallus konjac (assembly GCA_022559845.1). Lineage (NCBI taxonomy): Eukaryota > Viridiplantae > Streptophyta > Magnoliopsida > Alismatales > Araceae > Amorphophallus > Amorphophallus konjac. The sequence goes on from CM040118.1 coordinate 421,301,994, forward strand.
GGGATACGCGTGACGTCGATGGGTCGCGTGCCCAATTAGCCGAGGTCAGGCGGCAGCTGGCCGCCACTCAACAGGAACTGTCGCTCTTGGTAAGCTAAGTGCTGCATTTTCTATTTTTAAATGTGGAGCTTAGCTGACGGCTGTTGTGTGTTCGTTCCAGCGTGCCCAGCAGACAACGGTGGTGGGAGTGACTGGCGGCGCATCTTCTAGTTCCTCGGCCCCTTTTCTCGAGATTGCCTCCCTTCGGGAGCAACTTGCTGGTGCGGTGGCTCGGGCTGCCCGGGCGAAAGAGGAGCGTGATGCCTGGGTGATGACTGTAGCAGAGCTGCGACATCGCGGTGAGGAGAGACCTTCTCCAGACATCTTGGAGTTAAGGGTTCTTTTACAGATGATGAGGAGAGAGGCAGAGAGAGAGAAAGCCGAGAGAAGGTCCGAGCGATAGCGGGATCAGACCGAGAGGAGGGCCTTGGAGGCCCAAGTGAGGGAGCTCCAGCTGGGCCTTCAGGCCGTCGTGCAGAGGCTAGGAGGGATGGAGACGTGCTACAAGAGAGCGTGAGAGTTCGGGGAGCGACTGCGCCAGTCTGGTGGCTTTGCCGCTAGTGGCTTCTTCACCATGCCAGGGGAGGAGCAGCGAGTCATTGCTGTGGAGCCGGCGCCACGAGGCGAGGCGAGTGTTACTACACGGGGATCCCGGAGGCTTCTGAGGGACCCTCACCTCAGGGGAGAGGAGAGGGACGCCTAGAGGGATGAGCATGAAAATAATGGCAAGAGCTGGCGAGATAGTGGACCCGCCACCTCTCTATGATTGTAGTGTTTATGACAACTTATGTAGAATTATGAATGGAGTGTTTTAATTTTCTGCTGCTCGTTTGTTCTCTTGTGTGTTCCTTCTTCCCTACACTTCTTCTCCTTTGCACTGTTCCCATGTGATGGGTCTGCCGAGACTCCACCCCAAGCAGAGAATCGCGTCTTGTTGTGACCATTTTCCATGGGAATCTGCCGTCGAAGTCAATAATGATGGCCCTAGTTCCTTCTCCCGGATGTTGCGTCAAATTTTGCGGACGTCCTTTAAAACATGATAGGGTATCCCTAGACAACATAGGGTGCTAGTCGTCATATTCTTCGTCCAATCAATCACCCTGTGCGAACGGTGAAGTGACACACGGGACCGCATGACAGGTGCCTCATTGCGAGGGCTATCATTAAAGGTGATGGAGGCAATCTTGGCTTGTACTCCTTCCATTTCTATAAATTCTTGTCCCTTTTATCCTCCTAGGTATATCGAGAGATAACTCGAGGAGCGCAAGTTCTCACGAGAGAGGAGTTCAAAATTCCGAGAGTTGGATGGAGGGCGAATCTTCCCACTCCTCGAAGAGAAGCAGGTCCAGTGGTAGTAGTTCCCGGAGGCTTTCAGACCTCGAAGGGCACTTCAGCGAAAGGGCACAATCACAACTCGTAAGCCAAGTTTTCCTGCCCTTTTTTCCATTCTTTTTTCTTCCTTTCTTTCTGACCAAACCTCCTCTCCATTCCCTGCATGCGTAGTGTGTGATGAAATCACAGATCTCATGGGAGTTGGTAGTGGCAGCATACCAAGGTCTCCCAGATTTTCAGAAGGCCAGGCTAGACGTGATGGGTTTTGGCACCTTTATTCGGATCGAGCCGATCCAGCTCGACCTGGTTCTGATCCAAGCCTTGTGTGAGAGATGGGACCCAGTGAGTCGAGCATTCCTGATGCCTTGGGGGCACATGGTGCCCAGCTTGAAGGATGTGGTCCGGATCACAAGCCTGAAGGTGGAGGGCGAGGCAGTGACCGGGGTCACTTATGCGGATTACCGAGAAGGTGCTCGGAAGCTACTGGGTTTGGACCTAGATGGTCAGAAAAATAGGTCGGTAGCTAGGGAGTCCCTCATGGATGCATTAGGGCTCACCGACACTCGTCGGCGGGATGACGAATCCTCAGAAGAGTTCATGGAAAGAATGGAAATAGGATGCCGTGCCGTGTACTGCACAGATTTCGGCAACTGGGAAAGATGCAACATAGATTTGAGAAGATTTCTCCTCTTCATTTTGGGGAGATTGGTACTGAGCTCGAAAGGGGACGGTATCCAATGTCGCTTCCTGGAGCTGCTATCAGACCTTGAAAGAGTAGGATACTACGCCTGGGGAGCTGCCATGCTGGCACACTTGTTTGCAGGCCTGTTCCAAGAAGTGGATCGTGAGATGGCTGTGAGTGGTTTTACACCATTCATCCAGGTATTTTTGGTTTTGCTTGTTTTGTATTTTTTTTTTTTTGTGTTTGCAAGGTACTGATGACCTGCGCCGAGCAGCTGTGGAGCTATTATTACCTCCCCATGGGGAGAGCTTGGCATTGGCGACCCGCGATGGTGCCGCTAGCCAGGCGTTGGGAACCCATCATGAGTGCGGCACCCCTAACCTACCAACTGATGGTGCTAAGGCGGGAGCTACAGGAGTTCCCTGCAGCGATGGTAAACTGGAGACCCTACTCAGACATGGTCGATGCCGACCAACCGTGGGTTCCAGCAAGTCGTGTCCAGTTTGGACGGGAACTGTGGATGCACTGCCTGAATGAAATCGAGCCGCTTCGGCTACGATTGGTTATGAGGACTTTAGGACTGGCTCAAGAATGGGTGGATTCAGCTACGCCACCTCGTGTCGGGAGAAAGACGCGAGGACCGGTGACCTGCATTGACTGGCGCGTGCGGTTCCCTGAACAGTATGAGGACTGGCAACGGGGTGGCACGATTGTAGAATCACATGCGCGGGATAGCGAGGACTACTTGCGTCTATATAGGATAAAGTACGCAGAGCGGCTCTAACCCCGGGGACTTGTGGAGGTAGGTTTCCCCTTTTTCTCTTTTCTTCTTTCTCCCTTTTTTTGGTTTTCTGGTGGAAATGCCGACTCGTATGGCTGCATGATATCCGTGATACGATGATAGCGACTTTTCAAACTCGCTTGGCAGAGATGGAGCAACGGTTGGGCGATGTCCGCGGAGCTACGAGCGCCTTGGTAGGTGTACAGTGCGTTTCTAATTAAAACCCTAGATTCCAGATGTTGGCTGCTAATTCACGTGGTCATAGCATGCCCAGATTGGCGCGGCTTCCCCAGCGATGGGAGTAGGTGGTGCCCCTTCTAGCTTTTAGATTCCCACCTCAGAACTTGACTTGCTTCATGAGCAACTTGCTCATGCCACGCAGTGTGCTGCGGAGGCAGAAGGGATGCTCTGTATACAGGTAAAAGTTTCAGTGTTGAGTTCTCTTTGTTTACGCCTTATCGCGTATCTGAGATGGTACACTCGGCAGGAAAAGGAGACGGAAGAAGCGCTTGCCAAGGCTGCGCAGAAGGAAGCTAGGATAGCAGAACTAGAGAGGGAACTGCGGCGTCATCCTGATGACGACTCCTCTAGGGATGCTGTGGAACTGAGGATCACTCTCCAGTTGGAGAGGAAAGACCGCGAGAGAGAACGTGCAGAGAAAGAAAGAGACGCAGAGAGAGAAAGAGCCAACAGATTGACTGAAAGGGAGGAACGAAGGGCCATGGAGGCCCAACTATTCGAACTCCGAATCAGTCTTGGTCTTGCTGAACAGTGGCTGAGAGATGGTGAGGAGCGCTACCGAAGAGCACGAGAGCGTGGCTTTCATGTTGGTAGCTTCTCTGCTGCTTCCGTGGATCAACGCCGGGGTGTGGGAATAGGAAGGGGAGTACAGAGCGGTAGGAGTACCACTTTTCGTAGTTGGGTAGCACCTTTGAGAGCATTGTGCCCGGAGAGTAGTGGGACGAGTAATGCAGAGAGAGAGGGCGGAACTTGATGTAATTTTTTTGGAATAAAATACAAGATTCGGTTTGTTTATTTTTCACCTTTGCTTCTGTTGCCTGAATCCCTGCACACATCACTGAAACAAACAAATCAGAATTTCTGTTCTGACTTGGCCCCTTGCTCAATAAGCAAATGGTCACTGTGACTGTTCTTGATAACTGGTCAAGGGGCCAAGCCTTTATTTAACGAAGGCAAGGGAAAGATGCGGTGATGATAAATGCGACAGGCAAGCACACGAATGCGAGCGATATTTAAAAAAAGTAAGATGTTGCACGCAAAATGTAAAATTGATTTGTTTTTCTTTTTTATATTTGGCATTTTTTTTGTTTTATCATAAAAAAGATTATTTTGTTTGCAAATATGTACATTTTCTCTTTTCCATTTTTTTTGTTGCTTTTATCATTTCAATTTTTTTCTTGCTAACGCCTGGCAAGCACCCAAATGGCACCTAACCTACGTGAGACAGGGGTTTCTTACTAACCTCACAGGTATCCTAAGTGCACATCTAGGTTGATTTGGGCCTCTAGACCCCTCGAATGATGATCCCACCGGCTAAGACTTACCCTGATGACAATACCGTCATGCCATGCTTAGGCTCCCAATCGCTTCCGACCACAGGGATTCACCCAAAAGATGTTTGAGGTAAATGATTTGCCCGACCCGGGTCTGTTTCCTCACAACTCTAGATGGTATATGATGGAACACCCTGGAACCTCAATGACCAACCGCGTGACGATGACCCGGAATCAGACGCCGTCGCACCCATAGGTGACGCGCTTGCATTGGCCTAAGCCCAAGGTTAAGCAAGAAGACATCAAGGTGGTAAACAGGGGTCTTGACCAGCCAGAAACACGGAGACTCCTTCGCAGCGATAGCTTTTGCTTTTCAAAGTAGGCAACCAAATGTGTATATTAAAATAAGGTCGCAGACCCTGGGTAGTTTTCACCCTTCAGAAACTCCATCGAACCTTCATCTTTAGAGGAAGAAGGAAGAGCGTGGGGGATAAACCTCCTGAGAGGATCGGCAAAACCGTTAACCCGGTGAGCGAATAAGGGCCCATTAACTCTTTCCTTTCGGACAACTTCGGACCAAATCTCGAGCATTTACATTCCACGGCCCCTTTTGTGGATTCAGACTTTTGCTTTGAGGGGTTCCGTTTATCGCAACAGGCACGGTCACGACCAGGCTTTTCTCTTGATTTTGATTTTGTATTTCTTTTTGTGAGGGAGATATAGTCGTTTGACGTTTGTGGACTCCCTTTTTGTATGCCTGCGGGGACACTGCCCTCTTCTCGTGCTCTGATCGATGCTCGAGGAAATGGATCCTACTCTTACCTTTGGGGTTTGAGTTTCGGTTTCTCATGCTCAACGTTTTAAGGGCGCCGACTGTCTCATTTGGTCGAAGAGAAAAGAATAAAGATTACAGCTTCCGGAGATCTTCTGGGTGGGGCCCCACCGTAGGTGATGCTACCGACTTTTTTTTTGAATAAAATACATAAGTGAGCACATGTTAGCTTCCTTCGAGCGAGCATAGGCCGACGTGGCCGGACAGGGATCTCCACGGTTCTGGCAAACCAAGACCCGGTGCCTACCAAGCCTTAATGGGCCCTATCCTAACATGAAGGTTAGATGTAGTGACTTGACTATATGGTGACCACCAGGCATTGGCATTTTGAATTTTCCATATTTTTAGTGGTTTTTAATATTTCTTTGTTTTTGATGTTTTCTATCTTTTTATCATTTTTTTGTTTTGTGCTAAGGGTAGTATTTCTTAAGATAAAGCCCATTCCAAGGGTGGGATAACTCGGTCCCTTCGGCGTTGACTAGCTTGTAGGCGTTGCCAGGGTACACGGCTTGAATTACAAATGGTCCTTCCCAATTGGGTTGGAGCTTAGAACGCGGACCTCCAGGTTTGACAAAAATTCTTTTTACGACCATCTCACCGACTTTGAATTTTCTCTCAACGACTTTCTTTTGGTAAAAGCGAGCGAGTCTATTTTGATACACACGCGCGTGTTCGGCAGCGGCCAGCCGCTTCTCATCCAAGAGTTCCAACTGGGCGAGGAGTGAATTACGACGATCATCGAGGGGAAATTCCTCGTCTAATTGTACCCTGAGAGAAGGGATCAGAGTCTCGTACGGGACTACCGCTTCCATATCATAAGTAAGAGCAAATGGAGTCTGCCCGGTGGGGGTACGGATTGAAGTGCGATAGGCCCATAGGGCTTCGATAAGTTTTTCTGGCCAGTCTGAAAACTTACTAGACTCGCAGGTTTTTTTGATGATTTTGAGCAATGTTTTATTGGTGGCCTCCGCTTGGCCGTTATCTTGTGGGTAATAAGGCGATGAATGATGCAATGCAATTGCATACCTTTTGCAGAGGTCCTGTATGTCCTGAGAAATGATCTGTGGCCCATTGTCGGTGACGATCGTGCTTGGGACGCCGAATCTGGCGAGGATGTTCTTCATGATGAACTTGCAGACTGTTGACGCCTTGATTTCTGCGTAAGCTTCGGCTTCGGCCCATTTGGTGAAGTATTCCGTCGCAGTAAGGATGAAAGATTTCTGCTTGGTGAGGGAATTGGGATCACCTAGGGGACCAATGATGTCGAATGCCCACATGGAGAAAGGCCATGGGGAGGATATTGGATGAAGTGAGGAAGATGGTGAATGGATTTTATCAGCGCGAAGTTGACACTTGACATACCTACGGACATAGACAGCACAATCCTCTTCCATAGTGGGCCAATAAAAGCTATGCCGAATGATCTTCTTGGCGAGCATCTGACTATTCACCTGGCCACCGCACACACCCGAGTGCGTCTCCTCTACACATTTCCAAACCTCATCGTCACCAAGACATCTTAACAGAATACCAGTAAGGCTCCTCCTATAGAGTAGACCTCCAACGAATGTATATTTCTGAGCCACCCTTCTTATGGCTTTCTTATCCTCTGTGGTGGCCCCTTCAGGATAAGACTGATCTTGGCAGTATTTGACGATTTCATAGAACCATGGTTTCTCTTCATCAGCCAGTTCTTCTTCGGCCTCTGCCAACATGATCTCCCTCTTCTCAAGGATATCTTCCTGCAGGATCTTTCTTGCTATCCTGTCTTTGATATTTACGTAGGAAGCATCATCGATTGCAGGGGCGTGAAGTTTGTAGATGGAAATGGACTTAAACCATCTTCCTAGAGGGAACTTTATGGATGATGCCAATGAGGCGAGGGCATCGGCGAGAATATTCTGATGACGAGGGACATGAACAAAGATCAGTTTGGCGAACAGTTTGGCAAAGGCAGCAGTGAGTTCTTGGTATGGCTTGAGTTTGGGATCGCGAGTGCGATATTTAGTGAGCACCTGGCGAAGGATGAGTTGACTATCACCTACGACTCGTAACTCAGTGATACGAAAAGAATGAGCGAGTTCTAGGCCAGCTAGAAGGGCTTCATATTCGGCTATATTGTTGGTGACTGGAAATTTGAGCTGGTATGCCAATGGGAATGTGAGGCCTTCAGGCGACAGGAGGGCGATGCCGATTCCTCTCCCTTGAGAATTCAGAGCTCCATCAAAATATAGCGTCCACATTGGCTCCTCTGATTGGTTGACGAACATTAGTTCCTCATCTGGAAACTCTGATTGGACGGGATCGAACTTGGGAAGAGGATGGTGAGCGAGATGCTCGGCTATGGCATAGCCTTTAATCACCTTTTGCTGGATGTAGGTGATGTCGAACTGAGAGAGAAAACTTTGCCAGCGTGCTAGCCTATCCGTAAGGACGGATTTCTCTAGAAGGAATTTGATAGGATTCATTCGAGCAATCAAATGGACCTCATGAGCCAAGAAGTAGTGCTTCAATTTCTGCACTACCCAAACGAGGGCAGCACAGGTTTTCTCCATGACGGTGTACTTTTACTCACAGGGATTGAGAAGTTTGGACAAGTAATAGGTTGCCCGTTCCTTACCTTCTTCATCAGCTTGTGCGAGGACAGCTCCCACGGAGTCATCCAAGACTGAGACGTAAAGGATCAGAGATTTTTCTGGTTTAGGTGGAATGAGAACGGGTGGACTAGCCAGATATTCCTTCAACCCTTCAAAAGCTTTCTGACATTTAGAATTCCAGTGGAATTCTACTCCTGGCTTGGTCAACTCGTAGAGAGGTCTACACCTTTGTGAATGTTGGGACACAAATTGACGAATAAACTGTAACCTCCCGATTAAACCTCGGACTTCCCTCAAATTCTTGGGAGGCGGCATATCCCTGATAGCCTTGGCTTTGTCGGGATCTATCTCGATCCCTCTCTTACTCACAATGAACCCCAGCAATTTACCCGACGACACACCAAACACACACTTTTTCGGGTTCATTTTCAATTGGAACTCCCTTGACCTCTGCAAGACCTTAGTCAAAACTTCTGGATGTTCCATCTTGGTCCTTGATTTCACCAATAAGTCATCCACATACACTTCCAGATATATGTGCATCATGTCATGAAATATGGCCATCATCGCTCTTTGGTAAGTAGCTCCAGCATTCTTTAACCCAAACGGCATGACCACGTAACAGTATGTTCCCCAAGGGGTAGTGAATGACGTCTTCTCCTGATCCTCTTCTGCCAAACGAATTTGATTATATCCTGAAAATCCATCCATGAACGAGAGGGTTTCGTAGCCTGCCGTGTTATCGATCAACACATCAATGTGAGGCAAGGGAAAATCATCCTTTGGACACGCGCGGTTAAGGTCCCGGAAGTCGATGCAAATCCTGACTTTCCCATCTTTCTTCATGACCGGGACAATGTTCGCCACCCATTGAGGATAAAGAACGACTCTAATGAACCTGGCTTTGTGGAGCTTATCGACCTCTTCTTTCATTTTCAAAGCCATTTGAGGGTGGAAACGCCTTAACCTTTGTTTTACCGAGACGGACCCTGGTTTTAAGGTTAAACGGTGTTCGACCAGGGTTAAATCTAGACCCGGCATATCCTCGTAGCTCCATGCAAACATGTCCTTATATTCTTGAGAACCTCAATTAATGCCTCTTCTTCAGAGGGTGGTAGGTTGTCACTTATGAGGATGATCTAGGGTCTTCCTCAGTTCCCAAGTTGACTTCTTTGGTGGATTCTTCTACGGCGGCTGACGGCTCGTCGAATCTCCTCATTCCACTAGCGTATGCGCCCGCCGCATCCTCATATTCTTCACCCTCATCTTCAGTGGGACATTCTTCATCCGTGATCTCGTAGACTCCATACCCTTCATCAAATGCACAGTCGCCCTCATATTCTATTTCCGGTAGCTGGATGGGATTTTCTAACAACTGGGGGATGGCAAGAAGGGCCTGACACCTGGCGGCTAAATCCAAAAGGAATCGACGAGGGATCTGCCTACCCTTGGGTTTCTTCCTAGGTACTACCCTTGGCCTATCATTCCTAGATTGACTGACAATATTTACAGAAGAAGAGGAAGACGAAGAGGACGGTGTAGAATGTACAGGATAAGACCCTTCAGAGGAGGGGTAGAAAAGGTCGCTCATCGGACCTTGGACGGGTGGTCCGCAGGGCGGTACGCACCCGTGGGAGATGTAGGAGGTTTCCTCAACGAAGATGTGTTGTTGAAGAGTTTGAAAATTGACGTTTTTTTTTCGTTTTCATTTTTAATGACAAAGCAGTGAAAAGAGATTGGAGGAGAGAGAAAAGTGGTTATGGCTAGAGAATTGTGAGGCTCATAGAGCAGATCATGGTTGAAGACCTGGCGCGGGTTAAAAAGCCCGCGCAGGTATGTAAGCAAAGAAGGGGACCTGGGAAGATCATCAGACAACTGTCTGGCCCAGGAAGAAGATATCAGCAAAGGCTGAGACGAGTGGATGGAGAAGATGGCGGCTAATGAGCCATCGACGGCAATGTCGAGGACGGATGAAGATTCGTCGATGACAGGGTCCTTCTGGCGAGGACGAGGATAGTTTGGAACCTTGGCAAGAGTGGTAATATTCTCTGGTATTCTGGAGATCAATGGTGGTCCTTCAAGCTGCGGAGACGAGAACATCCTTTCCAGTGCAACGGAAATGTCCCGTATGTCGAACCATTTGTCCCACTCGCATTCCGGATCTTTGATCTTGCCTCTTTTGGTGATCCTCAGACATTTTTCAGCCAAATATACAGCATGTGATCTCCCATATGCTTCTCGTGGGTAATCTCCCATCTGAACAACGGGCCCTCTATTGAAGTGGTTTGATAGAGTCCATGTGAGGGGCTTCCAATCCGCCTTGAACGATCCTTTGAAGCCTAGGCCAGACCTGTGGTTCGGCCTAATTTCCTTTGGCAGTTTGAGCCTACCCTGTAACTGTGCGCCCAGACCTTTACCCTGTTGGTAGCCGATGTTCCTCATAATCTCCCACCCTTTGGAGTGAAAAGGGAGATATGATGTTGCGGTTGTCCTGACCGGCTCCTTTGGTGCTAGTGGAACGTGAGATGAATCACGTACATCTAGTAGTGACAATATGGGCCGATGAGACGGCCAAACAGAGGGCAGGGAGGTGTTGATAGCATCCACTGTGTGAAGGACAGGTGTACTGACCACTTTAATAATCCTCCCATTGTAAGGAAACTTCAGGCACTGATGGTTGGTGGAAGGCACAACGTCCATGGCTTCGATGTAAGGGCGACCCAGTATAGCCTTGAATGTGGGGTCGATGTCGAGGACATGGAATTCCGTGGGAATTGACATGGGGCCTAGTTCTGCCTTCAGAATAATCATCCCCTGTGGCGGCCTTTTGCTATTGTCATAAGCCGTGACCGTGATAGAGGAAGGTCTTATTTATTTCTCGTTGACCCCACACAACTGAAGGGTGTCCATGGAGATCACATTTATGGACACACCTGTGTCCACAAGACACGGGTTTATGGATACCCCATTAATTTTTATTGAAATGCACAATGCATATTTCCGAGCTTCCTTGGGAGCGAGCTCGTAGTTGTGGAACATGATGGCCGGTTGTGTGTCTGTTGGGGTTAGGACGGTCGAAATCTTCTCCACGGGGAGGTCCTCATTAACCATGACTTTTTGAAGGTATTCCATCAAGGCCGCCTGGTGGGATGTGGATCTTTGAAGTAGCTCCAGGATGCAGATCTGAGCAGGTGTCTTGTCCAAGTGTTTCAATAGATCATACTGTGTTCTAGGGATAGCTCTTTCTGGTTGTTCTCCATCATCCTTCTCTGGCTGAGATTGCTCAGGATTCTGACTGTTGTGGGGGAAAACCCTGTGGAAAATCCTTCCACTCCGGAGCACCATTACCTGCGGCTTTTGTACCTATGTGGGGGTAGCAGTGGGTTTTAACAGGGATTTGAGGGGTAGCGGTGGAGGAATGGTTGATGAAGTAGGGGTGACGACGGGAGCAGGGATTCTGATGAGGGGTTTGTTAGGTGGAGGCATGGTGGAGGTAGAGGGGATATCGCGTGGATTATGAAGGATAAGGGGTCTGGAAGGCGGAGGTGGAGACGATGTAGAAGTGGGTAGGGCTTGAAGCGGGTAATGATTTTGAGGTCGGTGATGGGTAATGAGTGATTTTGAAGGCATTAGTGGTGATATGGTGGAGAAAGACGGGGTTATGTATGGTTGACGGATGATAAGGGGTTTAGGAGGCGTAGGGGTAAATGTGGTAGAGGTGGATGGTAAAGTGGGTGAGTAGGAGAAGATGAGAGGGTGTGAAGGCGTAGTGGAGAGTGTCGGTTGATAGGGGATCGGGGTACGGATGAGAGGGCGTAATGGTAGTGGAAATGGTGAAGGCGATACTGACGCGGGTTGATGAGAGAGAGGTGCTACCCGGGCAAGACAAGGGTGTTGCGTGATGATAGGATTGGCGGTAGAAAGAATGGAGGTGCTTTCCTGGTGCCACACCTGCTCTCTCCTGACTTCCGGGAAGGAGGAGATGGGGTTAACCTGATGATTGGGCTGTTGGTGCTCCGGTAATGGATTCTGGATTATGCCCATGTCGGGCTGTTGTTGTGGGGCCTGCTGAGGCTGTTGTTGTTGTTGTGGTTGCTGCTGCTGCTGCTGTTGTAACTGCTGCTGTGGCCTATGAGGAGGTCTCCTAGCCTTAAGAGCGGCGACGTATCGTCTCATTTCATCCCAATCTATTTGATGTTCATCATTCATATCGTGGATGTAATCTTTGAAATGGAAGCAGTAATCTACTGTGTGTCCTGGCTGCCTGTGGTAGACGCAGTATTTGGAGGTATCAACATTTGGGGGCCACACGGGCCTTTCTCTGGGTAGGGCAAGTTGGTTTGATGCCATGAGGGCATTAAAAATGTCTGCTAAGGTTTCTGGCAATGGTGGATAGTAGGCTCTCTTGGGACCGAGCGGCCTCCTTTGTTGCTGTTGGGGACCATAGTTCCCCGGGGGTGGAACTTGGTTGTACTGAAGCGGTGGTTGTTGTTGCTGAGGTTGTGGTTGTTGTTGCTGGGGTTGACGTAATGGAGGCATATTATCCTGGGGTGGATTATTTTGGGGTGGAGGACGAAGAGGGAAAGGACCTAGTTGGAGGGGAAGTCGGGACATTTGTGCAGGCCTTGGGTTGACTGCATAGTTGGCATTGTTGACCGCACCCACTTGCTCATTTGTCACGACCCCTTCTGTGGCTCCGTCCGGGACACCAGCGCCTATTTTTCTGACCACTTTGGGCTTCGGCGACTCAAACATGTTCATAATGGGGGAGTCTTTTAACTGGGTTTGGATGTACCGGGCCCTTTCATAGAGTTCCTCCATTGTAGTAAGTTTATTCATGGCCAGGACGTGTCTGAACTGTGGGGTTGCATTAGACACAATCATCTTCACTTGTTCGGGCTCGGAGAGGGTATCCCTTATTCTTTCCGCCAGAGACCTCCATCTATCAGCATAGCAGACGAAATCTTCGTCGGGCTTCATCTTTTCGGCCACTAGGTCGGTAATGGAGAGTGAGGGACCGACCCTATCCCTATATTTCTGCAAGAACCTTCTCTGGACTATTTCAAAATTCTCGGCCTCGCGGGACTCCAAAGAATAGAACCACTCTAGCGCAGGACCATCCAATGATCTCCGAAAGAGGTATGCCAGGGACCTCTGATCGTTTTGCCAATAGGAGGATTCATACATGAAATCCTTGAGGTGAATGAAGGGGTTGCCGGTACCATTGTATCTGCGGTACGTGGGCATTTCGGAGGGAGGAAGATGAATGACGGGAAGGATTGGCAAAGCAACCTCCGGGTGGCTTTCACGTCCACCATCCTTCTCAGATTTTGAAACTGCTCGTCCATACGATTGAACCTATTGAGGAGCGATTGGGCGAGCTCCTCTAGAGGTGAAGGTGGCACTTGCCACTGGGGGAGAAACTGTCTCCCGGAGACTTGAGGGGGGAACCCGGAATGAGAGGGAGCCGTCGGACCGCCGACAGTTGGCCCTGGCTGAAGCGGTGTGTGGGGAACAATGGAGTTTGAGATTGTGACGGGAACTGGAATGAGGGTGGTTGTTGGCTCGCTTGTCCTTGAAGCGAGGGAGACTGGATGGCTTGCGCCAATGAAGGAGATGGAATGGCCTGCACGGACTCTTGGAGAGGTGCGATGGCCGGAGTTGATTCCTGGGGCGTGGGGGAAATAGATTTCCCCTTCAGAATGGCCTGGAAGGCCCAGAGCTGTTCAGAGGTAAGCTCCGTGTTGGCGAGGACGCCCAGTAAGGAAGAGATATCCTGCGGTGGGGATGTGTCCCCGGCAATAACCTGCACCTCATGCGAGGGCTCATGAGAAGGACCCGAGTCCATAGCATAGACTCGCGGGTCGGCTGACAAACCACGACTAGGGTGGTTCTCCTCAAAAGACTAGTGAGCCATGCTCACAGTTTTCCCAGAACGTAAAAACATACACTAGCAAGCAGGTAGCAGAGATTATCAAACAAGTGGATGCCCTTACGCCTTTTTTTGTGTTTTTAGCGAGATCAGAAGTTCACACAAAATAGGGACCCTAGTTTATTTTTGTTTCACCGCCGTGTCAGCTAGGGTCTCTCGACTCACCACGAATGAAATGACTAACTCCGGGGAACTTCAATGGTACAACCGGCCCAGTGAACGAAGAGGAGATTCTTCGATGTCGGGGACTTACGGAGGTCCCAGTGTAGGAGATTCTAGTCCGTTGAGAGGAATTCCCAAATGGAGAGTCCTTCCTTCACCGGGAAAGGGTGATCCTCAAAAAAAAATGAAGAAAGGATAGAAAAGAGGGATGGATGCATGCAATGAAATGCTGACAGAGATATGGAGTGAGAAAATAACAGAAATAACATACATATAATAAACAAACAACCAATCAAAACTGACAGTGCTGTCGTGAGCACAACGGGGGCGCGCGCGGGCGCCAAGGTGGAGAGGCACGGATTGTGCCGAACTTGCAAGGGTAGCCGAAAGAAAGCAGTAGAGGTCCCACCGTGATCGCCAATCTATGAGCGACGTCACGCGGTTCGGGTTGCGAAGAGGACGCGGAGCGCTCGGGCTCCTCTTTTGTTTGCTGCAACACAGAAATAAGAGAAGAGAGAAGGGGCCTCCACGGGAGATTGCTCCGGTGGGGCGAGCGGGACAAATGTAATATAGCAAGATATGGGGGTTAAACGGCCATAGCGGGAAGTGACTCGCCGTGACCTCGGGGGGACGGGAATGGTGCATAAATTACATAGCATGAATTGAAACGGCCATTAGGGAAGTGACTCGCCGCGGCCTCGAGAATATGAGCAGATAAGAATATAATAGAATATAAGGAGAATATAAAGAGCGGGAATTTAAACGGCCATTGGGGAAGTGACTCGCCGCGGCCTCGAGAACATTCATAGATAAGAATATAATATATAAGAACGGGAATTTAAACGGCCATTGGGGAAGTGACTCGCTGCGGCCTCGAGAATATGAATAGATAAGAATATAACATATAAGAACGGGAATTTAAACGGCCATTGGGGAAGTGACTCGCCGCGGCCTCGAGAATATGAGCAGAATACAATAGAATATAAAGAGAATATAAGAACGAGAATTTAAACGGCCATTGGGGAAGTGACTTGCCGCGGCCTCGAGAACAAGATGTGATCGCCAGGGGCCAAAAGACCCCAAATAAAGAAAGTGATCGCGCCTACCTCAAGAGCGGTAGATGGCGGGTTGCTTCTTCCTCCCCCTTCGGCCGGCTGACGGAGAGGGCTTTCCTTGGTTACCCTTGCAAAATAGTGGACAATAAACGAACGGAATTAGAAAATGGCAGTGTAGTGACAATTCCTTGCAATAAAAGTAACGTGATCGTGACCTGACACACACCTGGTTGGTGTGGTTTTAAACCCCTCTCGGACTCGAGTAGGAGGAAAATGCGATGATGAATGCAAGAATTATGCGAGAGACGGCGCCCTTATGTAGGGAGATAGAGGATGCAGTATGATGAATGTAAAGAACTATGGAGAAAAAAGGGGAAGAAAAGGCTTATTAGAGGAGCCGAGGGCGAGATCCGGCGGAGCTCCGGCAGCGTAGGGACGACGTGGAAGTGCGGTGGACGAAGATAGCCTTCCTCACGCGAGCGTGGGCACCCGAGAAGCCGGCAGAACCTCCACCTACAAAAGACCCCACGGGTTAGAAATGACTCCGGTAGCCTCTGGGCTCCGGCAGCCTATCGGATCTCTTAGAAGCTCCCCCAGAATTGAGGGGGTGGACCTCTATTTATAGGGCTCCGGAGGGTGGAGGCGTCCAGGACCCTGGACACCTCCATCAGGGTAAAAAAGATATTTTATTCTATTTTTATTCATTTTTTAAGAATATTTTTGTGGAGACGTCCAAGGCCCCGGACGCCTCCCACAGGTCCACCGAACACCACCGACGGCCGCACGCGGTTTGGCATAAAGCGTGGTTTTGTGAGCGGCGCCTCGTGATTCAGAAATGGGCGCGTCCAGCTGGCTGGACGTCTCCATAATTTGGCTTTTTTCACACACGACAAACCGTCGTTCGGTGGGCGGCGCCCGTGAGGGAGTTGATGGAGGCGTCCATGGGCCTGGACGCCTCAAAAAATATATATTTTTTATTATTTTTGTTTTGTTTTTTTATGCCAACTGGCATTTTAATTTTTTTTATATTTGTTTTTATGGAGGCGTCCAGGGGCCTGGACGCCTCCATTAATATATTATTTTTTATTTGTTTCTGGGCTTTGAAAAATAAAAATAAATTAAATTAAAAGAATGGAGGCGTCCAGGGGCCTGGACGCCCCCAAAAAGACCCACCCGGATCCTCGGACAAGGTGTTGGCGGCTGCCCAGCAGACACCCTTCTTGGTTCCGGAACCTCCTGATGCGTCTGATTGGTGTTGATGCCGTCCGAATGCTGTGACGAGACGATTCCGGATGTCAAAAAGGGCGGAAGAAGACTCAAGAAAAGGAAGCACTTAAGAGATTCGAAATACGTAAGCCGTCGCGGGGCGTCGTATAGTAATATGAGACTTTCTCAGGAGACGTCAGGAATGGCGTGTCTACAGGGGTGTGTAAAGCCTAGTGTTTTACCTCACTTGTTTTGCTGAGGCACAAATGCGACATTATCCCACAATGTGGGCCACATCCTTCTTGAGACTGGACCAATGGAATTGCCTCTCAACTAGCTAAATGGTCTTTTGGACCCCAAAGTGACAAGCTAGGCCACCACTGTGTAGCTCCCAAACTAAGAAGTCCCGAAGTGAAGTCCGGGGTATGCATAACCTAGTTCCCTTGAAAAGATACCCCTTTTGGAGTATGAATCCCTCATGTTCCTTGTGGGGCTGAGTGGAGAGGGTGTTGTAGTGGGTCCCAAAGTCAGGGCAATTAGGATAATCCTCTTTGATCCTCTCAAATCCGGTGACTTCCACTTGAACAGTGGTAAGCAAAGCCATCCGCCTACTTAGCGCATCGGCGGCGCGATTCTCACTACCCATCTTATATTTGAGGACAAAAGGTATAGGCTTGAATGTATTCCACCCAACGGGCATGTCGGGCATTGAGATTTTGTTGGGTGTTGAGGTACTTCAAGGCCTCATGGTCCGAAAAGATCACAAACTCCTTGGGTAGGAGATAGTGCCTCCAATGCCGAAGGGATTGAACCATGGCGTAAAGCTCTTTGTCATATGTGGAGTACTAGTCCTAGCCTCACAAAGTTTCTCACTAAAATAGGCTATCGGGTGACCCTCTTGGCTAAGAATGCCCCCAATCCCTACCCCCGATGCATCACAAGTGACCTCGAAGACTTTAGAAAAGTCGGGTAGGCAAAGGACCGGGGCTTGGGTCATCTTTTCCTTGAGCTCTAGGAAGGCTTTGGAGGCTGCCCTAGTCCACACAAAGGTGCCCTTCTTGAGGCAATCCGTGATAGGAGCGGTGATAGTGCTAAACCCACGGATGAACCTCCTATAGAAAGTGGCTAGCCCGTGAAAGCTTTGGGCCTCATGGAGGGTCTTGGGCTCGGGCCACTCAAGAATGGCTTGGACCTTCTCGGGGTCCATGGATACCCCTTGGGATGAGACAATAAATCCTAGGAAGGCTAGTTGATTGGTCAAGAAATGACACTTCCCGGGGTTAGCAAAGAGACTTTCTTTCCTAAGAATGGTGCAAACTTGTTTGAGATGATCTAAGTGGGCTTCCTTGGATTGGCTATATATGAGGATGTCGTCAAAGTAGACAACTAGGAAGATGCCAATGAAGGGTCGGAGAACCTCGGTCATGAGGCGCATGAAGGTGCTTGGTGCATTAGAAAGGCCAAAAGGCATGACAAGCCATTCATAGAGACCGTCCTTAGTCTTAAAGGTTCTTTTCCACTCGTCCCCGGGTCTAATGCGAACTTGATGGTAGCCACTCTTGAGGTCGATCTTAGAGAAGATGGTGGCTCCAGCTAGCATATCTAGCATATCATCTAGCCGAGGGATGGAGAACCTATACTTAACCATTATCTTATTGATGGCTCGGCTATCCACACACATGCGCCAAGTTCCGTCCTTTTTGGGTGTGAGAAGAGCCGGGACGGCACAAGGGCTTTTGCTAATTCGGAGGAAGCCCTTCATGATGAGCTCCTCAATTTGCCTCCTAAGCTCGGCATGCTCGATGGGGTTGAGATGGTAGTGTGGGAGGTTGGGTAAGGTAGCTCCGGGTACAAAGTCGATGGCATGTTGCACTTCGTGCATGGGTGGTAACTTATCCGGAAGCTCTTTGGGGAACACATCATGGAAGTCCTTAAGGAGTTGTTGAATTTCTATTGGGTGTGGGTTGGTTGGGGTGGATTCCGCAAGGCAAATGACGATGGCACACACTTGTTCTCCTTGGTTGACTTCTTCCTCAAGTTCTTTCCTAGTGATGAGATGTAGGCTCCTAGTAGTCCCAATGGTCAAGCTAGAGTTAGGATTGGATGGGGTGGGGTTTGGGGTAGAGGGAGGGGTGGAGGATTCCCTTAGGGGAGGAGGTACCTTCTTGGGGAGGGGGCGGGGTGGTGAAGGGTTGAGTTGGATTCTCTTCCCTTCATGGGTGAAAATGCAAGTGTTCATCCTCCCAAGGAAGGTGGCATCCACATCATAGATCCAAGGTCGCCCTAGGAGTATGCTCCCTACTTCCATTGGTAGAATGTCACACCAAACTTGGCCTTGGTAGGATTGAAAGGTGATGGGGACAAGGCAACGGGTGCTAACGGGTACGGATGTAGCATCAATCCAAGCTACCCGATATGGTTTTGGGTGTGGAGTAATGGTGAGGCCTAGAAGTTTGATGGTGTCGGGGGACACCACATTCATACAACTTCCATTGTCCAAGATGACCTTCCTAGCATGACTCCCTATCCAGATGTAGGTGTGGAAGATGGTGTTCCTTCTCCAATCATGTTCATGAGCCTGGGTGAGGGTGCACCTAACCACTCCAAGTTGAAGGTCGGTGGTTGGAGGGGTTTGTTCTTGGTTGGTCTCTATGTAATGGTTCTCATATTCCTCCTCCCATTCAAGAGAGGGTTCATATACCTCAACCTCTCCTTCAAATTCAGCTTGGGGTTGGGGGTTTGTCTCCTCTATGAGCAAGTTAGATGCGCCCTTGGTGGGGCATTGATTGGCAAAGTGTCCATAACCAAGGCACCTAAAGTATTGCTGCCCACTTTGATGGTTTGGGACAACCTTAGTGTGAGGGGGAGTGGGTGTCGGATTAGGCCTATTGGGAGTTGGGTTTAGGGGCCCACTTGTGGGGCGGGGCGGTGGGGTGCCACTAAGAGGGGTGACCCGGGTGGGAGGAGCTCCCATGGGGGTGGGAAGGAGACCTCTTTGAGGAGGTGGGGGGTTGGTCTGAGGGGCCATGGCTTTGGGGTCCATCCCTCGAGGGGGAACCATTCGGGTGTATCGAGAGAATTTCTCGGCATCCCGGGCTACTTGGTAGGCTTGCTCTAGGGTGGTTACTTGACGCATGAAAAGTTCCTTCTTTATGTGAAATTGTAGCCCATTTCTAAAACGAGAGAGTGTGACCGCGGGATCTCTTGGACTCCACACTTAATAAGGTAGTAGTCAAATTTCTCAATGTACTCCATGACGGTTTTCCCTTCTTGGGTGAGGGCTTGCCACTCATCTAGGAGGTTTTGATGGTAAGAGGGAGGGACATATTTGAGTTTGAGTTGTTCCTTCATGGCCCCCCATGTGGTAATGGGAGCTTCCCTCCTAACTATCCTTAATGCCTCAACATTCATCCAATGAGTCTTAGCTAATTTGGTAAGTTGCATCTTTGCAAGCCGGACTCTCCTATCCTCGGTCATTGGATACCAATCAAAATATTGGTCCATGGCTGCCTCCCAATCTAAGTAGATTCTTGGGTGATGAGACCGATCAAAGGTGGGGGCATCGACTTTCACAAGTCTCATAAGTTGGTCATCCGGATTGTCCCGGGGGGGGTCTCTCATTCCTCCTAGGGGGTGTGTCTCTTTCTGGATCGGGAGGGTGGTCAAGGTTGAGTTCTCCCATGGCTGGCTCCACATGTGGAGATGGTTCCCTCCTATCTCCTGCCCCTTGGGGCAGGCCTATTTTCCTCAATTTGTTCAAGCCGGGCCATTATATCATCAAGCCGCCCCATAATATTAGTCATACCTTCTACAAGAAACCTCATGTCATCGGGGAGCTCTGGCTCGTTGTGGGTGGGATTCCCTTGGGGATTGGGATTCATTGTGATGTTGGAAGAGGAGGGGTTGGATTGATAATGGGTTCCACTATGGGTGGTCATGCAAAGTTGGGTGGGCTATGCACGGGTGTGCGAATGCACCTATGAATGACTTAGTGTGAAGACAACCCAAGACTAGACTTATAAGAACAAGCCTATTACCGCTCTGATACCACTTGATGTGGCATAGCCCAAGGTAGACAAAGTATGTATTGATGAGCCTAGGACCTAGACCCACAAGCATATAAGAGTAATCAATGAACTTTCACTAGCGGCTCACTCGCAAGGCACATATAATCTCCCGAAGGTACCGGGGGATGATGGCGAGGGTCCGAGGCGAGACCCAATGATTCTAAGTGACTTAGTTGGCTTAGGCTGACCCCCAAAGGGCCTGAGATTCCCAACTTTGTGGGAGGCTGGCACGCCGGGGCGTGGGATTGGGTGGCACTCGCTCACGAACCGCGGTGGGCACACTATGGACTAATTGCGGGATTGGACACTCTCTCACCGTCCGACGGGCATGAGAAACAATACTAAATTTGCAGAGTAAAGACCAAGCAGGGTAGTACCAGTAGCTCACCTGATCAGTGTGAGAACACCGATCCCGTTCGGAGACGAGGGCGCGCCGGGAAGCGTGGGTATACACCCGAACGCTGCGGCGATGGCGCTTGACCTGGAATTAAATGAAGTACAGCACTACTCCTCATGCAGGAGGGGGGCTCTTGGGGTGGGGGTTAAGTTTCTTACAACTAAAACTACCTCCACGCAGGGAGGGGCCTTCAGCCGGCCAAGCGGGGTGGGGGAATTAAGCTAATAGAATCAATTCCCCGCTCTTCGTCGGTTCTGCCAATCTTCAGGTTCACTGGACAGGTTGTCGATGAAGGCACCGCCACGGACTCAACCGAACTCAGATCTTGACGAAACTGGTGCCAAAAGTTCCCAGACTGGTCAAGAATGACGCCAGAATTTTGATAGGAACTCTAGTTGGGGACGTTGGTTGGGGCGGGACCGAGAGCAGGGACTCTGGTCGACGGCTCCGACTGTCTCAGCACCAAAGCAGCAGGAAGAAGGGGTCACCACCGGCACTTCCGAACTCTGATTCAAGCGTGGCTGGAGTTGTTGGAATCGTGGTTGGGTCCTCTTCGTAACAAGACTTTATGGGGCACCAGAGGATGTTGGAGCAGACTGGGAGGGCACGAACAGTGGACTGTGGTCGGATCAGTCCTAGAGGGGACAGACTGCGCACCTGGGAAAGGAAAAATAAGAAAAGACTGCTCCGGATGCCGAATGGGGTTCCGCTTCTTGCTTCCGGAAGTAGACCCGTCATAGAAGGTCTCAGCCAAGTCCTGCCTTCAGAGATTCAGGAGGTTGACCGTGGGAACCTCTGCAACCTTCCTCTGGATGTCTGCCTGAGTGGATCTGCGCAGGTCGCCGAGATTTGCTCCACAGGACAGCTCCGAGGTCGGACGGTGGCGGGGCTGCTATCGTTGTGAAGCTGACTGGATGACGATTCCGATGATGTATAAAGCGCCTTCAGAACCCTCAGGATGACGACATGGCACCTTCTGCAAGTTGCTGGACTTCTGCTACCTACAACCTGAACCTGAGCTTCTTGTGAAAGGAGGCAATATGGAAGGGGAATTGGGGTGGGTTGGCAAGGGAAGGAGGGTTGATGGTAATAGGAGGGGGAGGGGATGTGTTTGGGGTCTCTTTGGGTGATTGAGATGGCAGGGATTGGGTGGAGGGGCTGGAGCAGCTGGAGGTGATGATGGAGGGGCTGTGCACTAGAGGGAGAGGGTGGGATGGAGAGGAGGGGGAGGGGCGAACTTGGGTGGGGATGGGGCTGGGTTTGGGCGACCTTGGGCTGGTGTAGGGGTGTGGGGGGAATGTGAGATGGGAGGGAAATTCAAAAATGGCCTTGGGAGAAGCCCCTTCAGCCTTTGGGGAGGTGGGGAGGTGCTTAGGGAAGTGGATGGGGTAGGTGGTGGTTGGATGGTGGAGCTAGGATTGGTGGAGGCTTTCTTGGGACTAAGAAGGGAGTTAATGGGGTGGTGGGTGGTTGGGGAGGTGATTGAATGAGGGGAAGGGAGTTAAGATGTAGGTGGGAGAGGGGAGAGAGAGAATGGGGCGCAGCCCCCCTTGTGGGAGAGAGAAGGAGAGAGAGAGAGAAATAGATAATGAGAGATATAGAGGGATTTGGAAAGTTGTTTTCAATATTCATGCCAAAGTGATTACATGGGGAGAGATGGGGCCTATTTATAGGCAACCACTCTTTACATGACCAAAATAACCCTGACAATAGAACAAAAGACCCAACATGTCCTAGACTCAATCTATTAGGCCCAAAACTAAGGTACTAAGGCCCAATTAAGCATAACAAGAGAAATGGACTAGAACAACATGACTCAATAAAAGAAAATACATAAGATAGGACTCAATAAAAATGAAAATACATAAGATGAGACTTAGAAAATGAAGATAACATGTGTAGATCATAGTCAGCCCATATCAAGAGTGTGTTGGCGACCCGAGCCAGAGGGAGTGTCGTGAGATGTCCTCATCACCCAGGCTTGCTTGCTGTTTTATCTTCAATCGTTTCGAGCTCTTTGCCCTTGTCCTCTGGCCTTACGGTTTCCACTGAGATCGTGTAGCACCTTCTAGTCGTTGCCTGATTGCCTTGGACTTCCTCGGTGCCGTATTTGGTGGGAAACTTCATTTTTTGGTGGTATGTGGAGGGCACTGCTTTGATTCGACCGAGGATGCCTCTGCCGAAAATGGATTATAGGCCGATATCTCCTTGACCACTACGAAGTTTGCCATAAAGGTTACGGCTTTGGGCTGGGTATCGAGGGTAATAGGTAGGCTTAGGGCTCCCTCAGGATAGGTCACCTAGCCATTGAACCCACAGAGGGGGGTTCGGATCGGACGTAGTTTTGACGGGTTTTCACCCATCTTTAGCAAACACTCATACAATAAAATGTCAGGGGCACTGCCATTATCCACTAAGATCTAGTCCATGTTACAATGGTTTATCGTGGCCGAGATAACAAGGGCGTCATCTGCGGGGTGACCACTCCTTCAAGGTCATGGTCTGAGAAGACCAAGGACTGCTGGTCGGTCACCAGTGGGAGCTTTGGGTGGCTCGGAAGCTCGGCTGGCTCGCTCGGCATGACACTTTCTCCCTTGGAGTATCTCCGCCCGAGGCCGATCCACCTGAGATGACGTTTATGTGGACTCCTCGTGGGCGATTGTCAATTTCTTCAGGAGGAATTCCACGGTCCTCCCTCTGCTCAGCCACGTACTTGGAGAGGTGGCCCTGGTGGATGAGACTTTCGATCTCATCCTTAAGCTGGTGGCAATCTCCCATGTGGTGGCCATGATCATCATGGAACTGGCAGTGTTTCTAGCGACTCCGACGCTTGGGGTCGGCGTTCATCGGCTAGGGACAACGGAGTAGTCGTGAGTCCTTTATTTCTTGATAAATTTGGTAGACGGGGGCAGATAGAGGAGTATAGCGCTCGAACTTGTGAGGGGATTCCTTTCGGTCACCCTCTTGATTCCTCCTCTTCCCCCGCCCTGAAGATTGGTCGGATGACCTCTTTTTCTCCCCCTCTCGCACCGAGCTTGTGGGATCTCAGCAGGCGTTGAGGATCTCTTCCCACTCCGCATGACGCAGAGCTAAGGTCACAAGATCGGCGAGGGAGGGGGATGGTGAAGCACCAATTCTCGCCAGAGATTTTCATCGCGGGTGTCTCCGGTCAGTGCGGTGATGGCGGAGGCCACATCCATGCGGGGGATGCATAGAACTTCCACTTTGAAGCGGTTAATGTAAGCTTGCAGTTTTTCCCCCTGCGCCTGCTTGAGGGTCAATAATCCTGCTATCGACCTTGGAGGGCCACTGCCAGCGAAGCTCTCCTTGAATAGTCGCCCGAATTGTCGGAAGCTGGTGACGCTCCTGGGGGTGAATGCTCGGAACCATGCCTGTGCGCCTTGGACTAGAGTAGTCATGAAGGCTCAACACGTGACCGCGTCAGACACCCCGTGCAAGGTCATGACGGCGTCGAAGCTGTCGTAGTGGTCGGCTGGGTCGCCCTGGCCGTCGTAAGGTTTGAAGGTCGGGAGTGAAACTCTCGGGGAGACCTCAGCCTTCAAGATTTGGTCAGAAAATGGGGATTGCTCCTCGTCTTCTAGGGCGGAGTTTTTCTGGAGGGTGCGAAGGGCGCGCTCTTGCTCAGCAAAATGCCACTCGAAGTCTCGCAGTCGGAGGGATAGTTCTCCTTATTGCCGGGATGGGGGCGGGGGCTCCGAGTGCTTCCCTCGCGTTCAGGATCTAGACCATCCTCTTTCGTTCGTTGTTGATTGAGGTAAGACTTCCTTTTTCTTGGGCTGGAGGAGGCCTCTTGCTCCGGAGGTAGGGGCTACGAAGGTCCACCTTGCTCGCTCTGGAGGATGCGTCCTCCTTGAAAAATGAATCGTCCTCCGGTTGTCATCCAGGTGGCCTCCGCGCGGGGGTGATTTGTCCGAGGAAGCCGCAACCTCTCCTCTCCAGCTATCTGGGTCCTCATCAAGTCGACGAGGATGTCCATTTTAGCGTTGAGGGTTTAGAGGGCATCCGGGTTCCCAGTAGCAAATTGCCCCCATTCGGCTGGCGGAGGTGGGTTGTTAGCTTGGTCGTTCGAGGGGGTGCCCATCGGAGAATGTGAGGGCTCAATCTCCCTTTCTTCGACTGTTGGTGCCTTCCCTTTTCCGCCGGTATTTCTCCTACTAGAGCTTCTTCGAACCATGTTGGCTCTTCGTTCGTTTCCCACAGACAACGCTAGATGAAGAGGCATGATCTCATGCTACGTCCTGAGCCGCACGATGTTGGGTGAGCTTGGGCTGACGGTAGCACGAACGGGAATCTGCAAAGCAGGAAATGAGTCAGAGGAGCCCAAGGTTGAGACCTTGGGGAAAACTCTCTGATGCCAAAGTCAGCAAAGTTATAGAGCGTAGGTGGAAGGGGAGTAGGAGGAGGAGTGAGGAGCATGAGATCGCTCTCCACTAGTGGGTGTGGTGTTAGGCACTCCGGGTCTACCTTTCTTTTGGAGGGCTTCCCTTGGTTTATATAGTGTTCTTCTTCATAAGGTGCTCGGAGGGGGCGGAGAGTATATAAGGCGTTACTTGGCCGTTTGTGGCTTAGTCGCTTGCTCTCCCCTTTCATTGACTCCCGATCTTCCCTCCTTCCGTTACGGTCGAGCACCGCTTGGGCTTTCCCCGTTCGACGGTTGCTCGGGCTTCCGGGCTAGGGGCCACCTAGGAAGTATTGGTTAGAGCGTCTTTGGGCTTCAAGCTAAATGGGCCCATAACTGTGGCAGTTGCTTAGATATTCCGGCTTGTTTGGGTCAGGTTAGACCTGGTTGGGCCGCTCTCAATCGTACATTGATTGGGCCGCTAATTTACCCCTCTCCAAAAGCTGTGCAGGAATATCAATAAATGAATACAACTAAATATAATTGTCACATAAACTCATGCCAATTAAAGCGTATAATTAAACACGACAATCTTTCATTCACAATTAGAGTCAAAACTCTACAAACCAAGTGACAGGAGAAGTAAACCACTAGAAGAAAGACCAGACGCGTCCACTGACGACTTACACTGTGCCTCAGGTGTCTACGACTCGCCTGGAATGTGGCAACTGAGACACCGTAACCGTAGCCAAAGACAAGGACTAGTCATGATCATGCTCGTTAGCACAAGTCCACGCCCCGACCATGTGTGCACACACAAGCTCATTGCCTTGAGCCAGGCCTCTAGCTAGTTTTCCCCCCCAATCGGACGCTACTACAAAGCAAGGGGGCCCACGGAAACTATCCTAAAAACTGTACACCGGGACTGCCCCGCCACCTCCCCTGGGTGGGCCGAGTCTAGAGGTCGTCGGGCTGCGACTAGTGGGTCTATCACATAGGAAAGAGAAGCCAACTCAAATGGGACGTAAAAGCATGCCACAAATCATTACAGCATGTAAACATACCCAAGGTACGACCCCAAACACACGGCCAAACGATCACGGCAAAAATCCAGGCTAGAGGGAATTGGCGGTCTGATCTGGGCCGCCATTGTCCATTTGGTGGTCATGGGAATGGCCGCTACTTGACAGTAGCGGTCAGACCCTGGCCGCTAATTGCCCTCCGCCTCAGCTCACGGGAAACGGCCTCTATGGGGACCGCCCCCATGTCCAGAGGCCAAGTAACGGCCTTATGAGGACCGATACTTGCCCGGACGATCCGAGACATGCCCTATCAGTTTTAAACCTATCCCAAATCGATCGAATCGATGGGAATACATAAGTATCACATGTTCCCTTTTGTCATACATCATTTCCACAACATTTAAGCTTCAAAAACATAAAGAACAAGGATAGAGAGGGATCAAACAACATGATTTTTACGGAATTCATTCCACATGCCATTTTGAATTAAACTAACCATTCTAACATGCATATAACCATTCAAAACAATGGGAAAGCATGCTAGGGCAAGGTAGAAATCTATCCCCCTACTTGGATTCATGAAATCAAGCTGTTCCACACGTCAAAACCTTCCCTACACCGGAGAGAAGATGATCACCACATGAACCACCAATCTCCCGACCTTACGAGCACTCCACCGTCGCCCCAAGCTCGTCGAGGTCTTCTTGTAATGCCCCGAGAATTCTCTAGGAATTTTCTGAAACAAAATCTCGTTACTAAGCAATTAAAAGGCTTAATGGGATATTAAGAAGGAATAACAGATTTATTTAAGTCCATTTAAAGGCCCTATATTAAACAAAGGGTTAAGCCCAACTCAAATGGGCCCAAAGACCCAATTCCAAGACCTTTAGACCCAAGCCCATTAATAGAAACATAAATTGAGTAATTTACAGATTTAAAATGGGATATATACACCAAATAAGGGATAAAATGCAAAAATCTAAAAATTTTAGAAAAAGGCCAATTGGCGGTCTATCGCGCGACTGCCAATCAATCCTAGCGGTCCCTCTACGACCGTCAAACCCTGCAGATTCTGTGAATGGAAGAAACGTGAAAAGCTTAGATCTTTGGCATCCAGATCCTCATGGATCGAAGTGGGTAGACATGTAAACATGTCTAGGACTCTTGAGGATCGATGCTGCACATAATTAGGACTCTAAGTTTGACCAAATCCTCAGTCCTAATTCAAAACCCTATAAATAGACCCTAACTTGGACCCATGCGAACCCTAATGTTGGATCACATTTTTCAAAGGTAAGGAGGCTCTGACTCAGGTTAGACCTTTTAAGGATTTTGTTCATCTTATTATGGTCTTACTTTCCTCTATTAGACCGCAATATGGATATAGCGGCCACGCGATAGACCGCTAAACACCTGCATGCGGTCTTCACCTGACCGCTAAACTCTGCAACCTGTTAACTCCAAACAGATTACAGATTGACCCTATTAAACATATGTTAATCCTAGTTAATTAGGTCTTATTCCTAGTTTTGACTTCATATTCATAATATTTGTTATATTGTGCATCATCCGTGAGAGATTGCATGACAGATTACATGTCTTACATGATTTATATGCTTATTTTAAACTTATGTTAATTTCATGCCAAAACTTATATTCTTGTACTAATGATCATATTTTACATACTTCATGGACTTGTTTAAGTTTGGTTTGATCACTGTTTTGTCACGATCCTTCTCATCTATAGTCTTTTCTTAAGTACATGATGCGTACCTTGTTGTGTGACCATTAGATACACTTTGCACTTATAAGCACACAATCTTAGACTTGTGATCCTCTCCGTTG
Source organism: Amorphophallus konjac (assembly GCA_022559845.1). NCBI lineage: Eukaryota > Viridiplantae > Streptophyta > Magnoliopsida > Alismatales > Araceae > Amorphophallus > Amorphophallus konjac. Next base: position 421,329,817 of record CM040118.1, read on the forward strand.
GATATTCCTTCCACCGGATTATGTGATCTTGTTTCAAGGCCTCCGTAAGTCTCCGTGAGCCTAGGATTCTCACTAGGATGTCGAGCTGGTTGTACCCTTAAAACCCAATTATCTAGAAAGGACTTTTACCGGTGTTTCTTGTGTTTTGGTCACTAGCGGCCCTCTGGAGACCGCAAGAGTTTAGTAGTGGCCATTTACTTGACCGCCAATGACACCTAGTAGCCCTGCCATGACTGCATGGTTTTAGGTCATTCATTGAGTCAATAAACGGTCCTGTACCGACCGCTAAAGTATATAAACAGTCCATATATGACCGCAATTTCAAGAAACGGTCCTGGCATGACCATTTCTATCTTAGTTGTTCTTAACCCGGGGTTTGACCCAAGGGTTGATTTTTCTATGATGTTGGATGATCTTTTGATTGTATAGAACTTAACACCTTATTCTGAAGCTATCTAATGAATTATGAAAATTAAGGAACATACCGTTATGCTGCCGAATTCTTTCCGTGGCATGACCTTGTTTTAAATCAGTCCTTGAATTCTCATGTTCATAATTGAAGCATTCATATCTTGGTATTGAGTACCATAAGCTTATTGTTGAGTTGTATATTATTGGCCTACTTTATTGATATTTCTCGTGGAAGTAGCTTGATTTATAACTTGAAGATGCAATTCGGGCACTGATTGTGTCGAAGGGCTCCATGCTAGCCCCCTCTGTTGATTGTAAGAAATATGCTGAAAACCATGGGGTACGATGATACCGGCATCGCATTGCGTCAGGAGTACTTTTTTATAGACGAGTGAAAATCACGAGGCTCTACATGAAAGTATTACATTCTTGTTACATGACTTTCTAGTGCATGACCTTCATGGTTATGAATAGTACATTCTCGATATATGCTAGAACATTCTTGTTACATGAAAGGCCACTATACATTCTTGAATGATGATCCTCTAAATCTATCTCATGTCTTCATAGTGATGTCTTGTTACTTGCGTTGTTACTTTGATTTTGTTCGCATGCATTTATTCTTCCTTTCTAGAGATAAAATGATAATTATTTAAACATTGCCTTCATGTTGATACAAAGATACCTACTAGGCAAGTGTGCTCATTCCCTACTTTTTCAATCTTTTCAGAAAATTCTAGCGGGGATTCAGACTACTCATGTGACGAGTCCGAGAGTGATTAAAGATCGAGATAAGACCTAGTAGAGTTATGAGTCAAGTCGAGTCTATGTAATTTTCCATTCATTTGAGTCTAGTAAAAAGTGTCAATTATCATTGTATTTGAATATTATTCAATAAAGTGAAGTTTTGAGTATATTATCTTGTGCATTCCCTTTTATGTGTGAATGTGTTAGCGCTCTGATTATATTGCTTGCTTTCGGCCTACTAGCCGACTGTTCACGTTCCCGATTATCTTCCGCTGTACTTATACCTTGGGGCGTGATAGTTAAAGTGGTATGAGAGCCTAGGTCTAAGGACATACTTATTCCTAGGAAAATGTCATGTCATAGGCTAAGTCCAAGGATTTAAGGACTCACACCTATAAACTAGGAAATCAATTTCTGAACCCATGAGAGAGTGGGTAGAACCCGGAATGAGATAGTTCATTAGAGATTATCTCTAGGTTAATTTCTATCGGTCCCATTGCAATTAATTACTTATTTACTTTCTCAGGCACTCCACTTTTTCAATGGCCGCTGAACGTGCCGTAAATCGTGCTAACTGGGAAGCGTTGTAGCAAACAGTTGCGGGTCTTACCCAGGCCCTACAGACTGTGGCCCAAGCTGGCGCACGGGTTGGCGTGGGTAATCTGCATGGGAATTTCTGAAGCATGAACCCTCAAGATTCTCTGGATCCTCCAACCCTGATGAGGCGGAAAATTGGATTGATGAAATAAATAGAATATTCGACGTTATGCAATGCACTGATCAAGAAATGGTCCATCTCGCCACCTTCTAATTGAACAAGGATGCATGTACTTGGTGGAAAGTGAAGAGGGGTGATCTCCCGCTAGTCCTGAGCTGGAGGAGATGATTACCGAGTAGTGAACTGCAAGGAAGGGAAACAGATCAGGGGGCCCAGGGATGGTTCCCTGGGGAAAACCCTCTGATGCCTAAGTCAGCAGAGCAATGGTGGAACCTATGAAGGGAGGAGGAAAGAGATGCACGAGATCCCTCTACACCAAGGTGGTGAAGTGGTTCCTGCTCAGGGAATGCTAGGCATGTGTTGGCCCTTACCTCTTGTTGGAGGGAGTCCCAGGTTTAAATAGTGCGCCGGCCCCATGAGTCCCGTAAGCTGAGGAGTTTCAGGCAAGGGTTGCATCCTTGACGTGGGCTCTTTACGTCCTCATCATGGGCTCTTTATAACCTTGAGGATTCATGGGTCCCTTATCTTTTTGAACTCATGCTCATAAAGGGCTCTCAACGGCAGCATTGATAAGTAATCATCGGTCGTCCCAAGCATGAAGAGTGCCAGCCCTTTCCGAGCGATAAGCATAGCTTGGATGAGGCTCGGTCGGAGTGGGCGTGGGGTGCTAGCCTTTATCCCGACGAGGGGGATAACTCGGGCTTGGGTCTTCCTCCAACCGGACTGACACTCGGGCCTTCCGAGCCTAAGGGCTGCCGAGGAAGGGATTGATCCCGAGTGATCTTATTAGGCTTTTATGCTAAGTGGGCCCTGCGGGACAGTCACTTAGATGAGCTAGGCCTCGTTTGGTCTTGCTGGATCGGGTTCGGCCGCTCTTTAAATGGGCTAAAGAAATCCCCCTCTCCACTTGTCCCTCTCCTACTCCAGAGCCTTGGTAGGCTCGGAATAGTAGCTGTTAGGGTTTTAGACCAGCGTGGCTCTGGTGGGTGGAGATCTGGCGGTGTTAAGAAGCCACGTGTCGTGGTCACCTGGGCCCGTAATAATGGTAATCCTAACGGATTTGAAATGAAGGGGCCCCCTTTTCTCGGAGGTCGGAACGACGCGCCGCCTTTTGCGTGGGAATATAGGCATTGTGCGCTTGTTGTCGTTCCGAACTCCCTCCATTTTAGGGTTTTTGCTCTCCTTCGTGTTTACTGTTGGGCTCTTTGATGCGTCGTGAGGACACGACGGAAGAGCAGAGGCTTACAGCGGCGTTTGTAGAGTTGGCGGAGATAACTACGGAGGTAGTCCGACAGCTTCCTCTTCCTCCTGAGTCTTCGGAATCTTGGGAGCATTTCTCTTCAAGTTCCTCTCCAGATTCTATGGCGGATCAGCGTCTGGAGGTCGAAGAGTGGGAGGGCGAGTCTGAGGCGAGGGCGACGGTGATACCGCCGGCTCCAAACTACAGCGAGCTGGGGGAGGCGGAGGTGAAATGGCTGGAGCACCAGTTTCGCCTGCCCTATAAGTTTTATTTCACTACGGCTGCCCCGCACGAGACGAGCTTGGATTCCCGTACGGGCCATATCTGCACCTTCCTTCTGTCGTGGAAGGGTGGGTTCCGCCTTCCCTTAGAGCCCTTTATTCTTAAGCTTCTCGTTTTCTTTCGGTTCGTGCCTGTACAGTTGGTAGCCAACTCTTATCTTCTTCTTTTCACCTTTTGTATCCTCTGTCACCAATGCGGGGTTCCTCCTTTCTTGGACCTCTTTCATTATTTTTTTGAGTTGAAGGCACATCCTTCGGCTGGGAAGGGCTTCTATTTCATCCAAGCGAGGCGGAATAGGAGCTGTGTCTCCTTGGCTGTGAAGGATTCATCGCACAAGGGATGGAAAACTCAGTTCTTCTGGGTGGGGATTTCTTCGGTTGAGGAGACTTGGAGGTGTCCCGTAATCCCCAATTTCCATCCGAACATCCCTCCGAGGCAGGATGAGTTTTCTCCGGACGTGGAGGAGTATGCGACCATTTTGCTAAAGCATCGTCAGTCCACGAAGTAGCTGGTTACTCCGGAGAACATCGAGCGGTGTCTTCTCACGCGGCTACGGCTGACAGGTACGGGCGTCACGAGTCAGTTTCCCAGCTTCTCCTTTTCCTGACCATATCTTCTTCTGCGCAGACGCCAGGCGGCCGGCTGTGGAGGAGGAGCCTGCGGCCGAGCGGGCGGTGATCGATTTCGGCGATGATTCGGCCTTTAACGAGCCGCGATCTCCCGATGGGCGCACCCGAGCCCGAGATAAGGGCAAGGGGATGGCCCAGGAGGGGTCTTCCAGGCCGCGGGGGGCCAAACGCAAGGATCCCATAGAGGGCATGATATGGGACGCCGTGAAGGCCAAGAAGTGAGCCAAGAAGGCGGGGTCCACCCCGATTGTCGAAGGTGAATCTGGCTCGGCGGCTCTTCCATCTTCCGAGTGAGATAGGGCCGACCTTGTTGGGCCGGCTCCCCCATCTGCTGAGCGAGAGGGGGCCGAGGAGGCCAGGGTCACTTCTGGAGGTGGCGGCGTTGGATCGGCTCTCCCCTCAGCAGGAGCTGAGGGGGCCAGGGCCGCTTCTGTAGGTGGCGGTGGTGCTGGGTCGGCTCTCCCCTGAATAGGAACCGAGGGGGCCGGAGTCGAAGCGGGTGACTCTAGGACCGCGGCCGAGACTGGGGCGTCGATCGAGGCAGGTGACGCTCCGGGTGGCGGTGTAGGTGCCCAGCCGGTCGAGGCCCGGGGGTCGCGAGGAGCGGCAACTCAGCCCCAACCAACCGAGGCAAGAGGGGCGGATGAAGTAGCGGCTCGATCCGGGCCGGTCGGTGGGGCTTCCGAGGACCACTCGGAGGTGGGGACCTTATTTCGGCGGCTCTGGAGAGGCTAGGCATCCAAGGCCCTCTATATCAAGTATGCCGCGGTATAGACCCGAAGGTGAAGGGGGGAGACAGGCAGCACTCCCCGCCCGCAACCCTCGAGATGGTTATGGAGGGTGGCTTGGTATTGGCCCAGATGGGGGCCACTCTGGCTGAAGCTTATGCTCGGTTGGAGTCAGAGTGGTCGACCCTTGACTGAACCCTTGGTGGATCGAATAGGAAGGTAGCTCGGCTCACCGAGGAATGTGACGGGCTTCGGCGGGAGCTCTCCTCAGTTAGAGAGCTGGCGCGAGCGAGTTAAGCGGAGGCCCGGGCACTGACCAAGCAACTAGCTAGGGCCCGCGAATCGCTCGAGAGGAAGAGCAGGCTTCTTGAGGAGGAGCGCATGGCTCGCGTCGAGCTAGACGGCCAGTGGGAGGTCGAGCGCGCTGAGCTGGTGGACCGGGCTGAGGAAGCCGTGCGTCTTTGAATGGAGGCCGAGGCTGATCGAGCCGAGGCGGAGAAGCAGATGGTCGAGGCCGAGCGGAGGTTATCCGAGGTGGAGCGGGAGAAGGCCGAACTCGTCGGTAGGTTGGAATCGGCCGGGGCGGAGGCACTCGAGCAATATAGATGCTCGGAGGCCTACTGGGTCGATCTTAAGGAGGCTGCCCTCCCCTACTATGAGTTAGCCCTTCGCCGGGGCATCTGCTAGGGATTCAAGCAAGGCTATGACCCGGCCATCTTATACGCAGGGGAGCAGGTGTCCGAGACAATCAATTTACCGTCTGGGCAATGCTATGACTCGGATTTGTCATCCTCTGGCTCTTCTGGTTCGGCATTAGAGGAAGGAGACCAGGGGGGCTCTTCGTCCGAGGGGTCGCCAACTCTGGATGCCTCGGGAGGGCGTGCAGCCGAGGCAGTTCCTACACCGGTGGGGTCAGTGCCAGGGTCGGTCGTCGCCGAGGGTGCCGGGGGCAGACCGTCTGAGCCTCCCACTTCCGAGCCTCAGGGTGGGCCAGCGGCCTAATGTATCTATTTTACTTTTTCTCCTTGTATGTCATTCCTTTTTTGAAGAAAAACTTCTCTTGTTATGTGAAAGAAAAACGTAAGGCAGTAGCGTCATGATGAAGACTTAACTTTTCTTGTACCACCATTGCCGTAGTTTGTTCAGTGTATCTGCAAAAGTTAGAAAGGGCCGATACTTTTTTACGTGGATCTCACACGATGGTTGGGCGAGCGTCTGACAGGGTGTCTTTCCATTTTTTCATGCTTTAACTGCTTGGCCGCTCCGTGTGTCCCGCTGGATGGGAACCGAGGAGTCTGAGGTGACCGTTCGTAGGGAGAAGTCCCTTTAGTGTGTTTTCGAGGGGAGAATCATTTAAGGCAAGTAACCTCCCTTCGCCTATAAAAGGTGTGAAGGGCATCTCTCCTTCTCCATCGCTTAGGGTTTTCTCAGACAGTCTTTCCTCTCTCCTTCTTCACGAAGCGTTGTGCCGTCGGATTTGAAGCATGGAGGATGCTATGGAAGATGATGTTGCCAACGATGGAGGGCAGATGGTCCTTGCTGCTTCAGGTTTAAAGGGGGTTCGATGGTCAGCGGGCGGGGTTAAAGAGGGTTCGACGTGCGGAAGCACGTCGCCTTCTTTTATCAACTCCGACCGACGCTTGCGGGGAGGGGTATGATGGCGGACGGATGGGGGAATCAGGCATTCCTGCTGCTCGTCCCTTCCCGCTCACTCCTCGAAGGGGATCTCTCTCAAGATTCCTCTCCACTTCCTGCTTCTCCTCTCTTCTTCCGCAGCCTCTTTCTCTCTCCTCTGCCCTTCTTATCATTTCTTTCACTCTTCGGAGGGTGCTTGCACTCTCTTCCTTCCAAAGAGTTGGCAGAGAGGAGGCCTTCATTCATATCCCCTCTTCCCCTTCCTGCATCTCTGTCAACTTGGAAGGTAGCCTTCTCCTTCCTAATCCCCCTGTCACCTTTGTTCCAAGTTACCCGAGCCAACGGGGTCGACTACCCTTTATCCGAGCCCGTTTCTGCACGAGGCAGAGTCAGTGGCTGGAGGCAGGAAAGTTAACCGAGTCATCCGAGCGATGGGCTCGTATGGCGGTGCCAGATTGATTTTTACTTTTTTGACATGTATTGTATTGGCTTTGACCTTTGTGATGTACAAACAAATTGTTTGAATAAGAGATAAAAGTAAACTTTTGTTTATTTTCATATTGCTTACACGACTGAAGTGTTCAGAAGTAGAACTTGAGTAGTGTAGTCGCGTTCCAGGTCCGAGGGATGGGTTCTCCTTCCATAGTAGATAGCCGGTATGCTCCTTTCCCGAGCGTCTCGACTACTCGGTTGGGGCCTTCCCAATTAGGGGATAGCTTGCCCGCCACCTCAAGTGGTCGAGAGGCTTCGGCCTTCCTAAGAACGAAGTTTCTTGGTTTAAAGTGTCTATCTCGGACTTTGGCGTTGTAGTATCGAGTGAGGCGGCGTTGATATTCCGTTGCTCGGATGCTGGCAATCTCTCGGCGTTCATCCACTAGGTCCTGGTTTTCGAGCAGTTTCTGGTCGTTTGCCTCGGGTGAGAAAGAGATGACTCGGAGGGAGGGATTGGCAATCTCCAATGGGATCACGGCCTTGGCGCCATACACCAGCTGAAAGGGACTTTCACCGGTTGCCGTTCTGGGAGTTGTTCTGTGTGACCAAAGTACGTTCGGCAATTCCTCAAGCCAGCTGCCCTTGGCTTTGCCGAGCCTAGTCTTGATGCCTTTTAAGATAGTCTTATTGACATTTTCGACCAGCCCGTTAGCTTGAGGGTGGGCGACCGAGGTAAAGTGATTGCGAATGTTTAGGTCGACGCATCTGTCTCGAAAATAACGAGAATCAAATTGACGACCGTTATCGCTCACTATCACTTGGGGGATGCCGTAGCGACAGATGATTGACTTCCAGACGAAACTCCAGATGACTGTCTCGGTGATCCTAGCTGTGGCTTCGGCCTCGATACATTTGGTGAAGTAGTCGATGGCGACGATGACGAACTTCGTCTGGGCCTGAGCTGTAGGGAATGGCCCAAGGACGTTGATTCCCCAGCGAGCGAAAGGATAAGGCTCGGCTAGGGTGACGAGCTCCGTTGCTGGCTGATGGACCAAGTGGTCAAATCGCTGGCATCGGTCACAGTGCTGTACGTAGGTCGAGCAGTCGCACTGCAGAGTAGGCCACCAGTAACTTTGCCATAGCAAGATCCTGGCGAGTGCCCTTCCTCCTAAATGCGCTCCACACAGGCCCTCGTGAACCTCTTGAATCGCTCGGTTGGCTTCACCGGTACTGAGGCACTTCAGGAGAGAACCGGAGAAGGATCTTCGGTATAAAGTGCCATCCAGAATGACGAATCGTCGAGCTTGGTACTTCAATCTCCGGGCTTCCCGGGGGTCAGGAGGCTCTTTAGAGTCTTGGAGCCACGACAGGTAGGGGGTACGCCAGTCGCTTGGGGAGGTCGAGTCAACAGCCAGGAGCTCCAAATCAATGCTTGGTCACTCTAGCTCTTCGAGAAGAACCGATCGAGTACCCTCGGGGTCAAGAGAGGAGGCTAGCCAAGAGATGGCGTCCGCTCGAGAGTTTTCTTCCCGAGCTATTCGGACTACCTCAAAACTCTCGAACTGTTGTGCCACGGCTCTGACCAGCGGGAGGTATTTGACCATCGGTGCTTCTCGAGCTTCGTAATCGCCATTGACCTGGCTAGCGACCAGTTGGGAGTCAGTGTGAATTCTGACTCGCTCAGCCCCCAGCCGTCGGGCCATGCAGGCTCCCGAGATAAGGGCTTCGTACTCGAAGGCATTGTTGGACGACTGGAAGTTAAACTTCAAGGCATATTGTAGCTCTGATCCTTCGGGGGACTTCAGGAGGATGCCGGTGCCACTCCCTGCCGAGTTGGAGGATCCGTCAATGAACAATTCCAAGGTTGGCCCGGGCGTGGACGGAGATTTTTCTTCGGTCGGGATAGTGCTCTCGGTGATGAAGTCAGCGAGCGCCTGTCCTTTGATAGCCGAGCGATGTCGATATGATATATCGTAGGCCCCGAGCATGATGTCCCACTTGACGAGGCGTCCCGAGGCTTCAGGGTGAGCGAGGATCCTCTTCAATGGTTCGCCGGTCAGCACGGTGATGGAGTGCCCTTGGAAATAGGGTCGGAGGTGCTTGGCCGAGGTAACCAACGCTAGCACAAGTTTCTCGATTGTAGGGTACCTTCTTTCAGCCTCGTTGAGCACCTTGCTGGTGTAGTAGACCGGTCTCTCTACTCCCAAGTAATTTTTGACTAGGACCGAGCTAACTGTGGATGGAGTTGCCGAGAGATAGAGATGCAAGGCTTCACCTGGGACAGGCTTGGAAAGCACCGGGGGTGAAGCCAGGAACTCCTTAAGCTCGGCAAACATTCTTTGGCATTTCTCATCCCATGTGAACGTAGAAGACGCCATTTTGGGCCCCCTCAACAGTTTGAAGAAGTGTAGGCATCGTTCGGCAGCACGGGACAGGAATCTACTGAGCGCGGCAATGCGCCGGTCAAGCGTGGAACATCTTTGATGCAGGTGGGTGGGCACATGTCCAGGATGGCCTAGACTTTTTCGGGGTTGGCCTCGATCCCACGTTGGGTCACCAAGAAGCCCAGGAACTTCTCGGACTTTACTCCGAAGGCACACTTGGTGGGGTTGAGCTTCATATTGTACCTCAGGAGGGTGTCCAAGGTCTCTGCTAGGTCGGCGAAGTGGTCCTCGGCCTTGGGGGTCTTGACGAGCCTGTCGTCGATATAGGCCTCGACATTCTGGCCGAGCTATCCCTCGAACATATGGTTGACCAGCCTCTGGTACGTGGCTCCAGCGTTCTTCAACCCGAAAGGCATCCGGGTGTAGCAGTATACGCCGAAGTCGGTGATGAAGGTGGTCTTCTCCATGTCTTCTAGATCCATTCTGATCTGGTGGTAACCTGAATAGGTGTCCAGGAAGCTAAGTATCTCGTTGCCCGAGGTTGAATCAACCCGTTGGTCGATGCTCGGTAATGGATAGCAGTCCTTTGGTGTGGCCTTATTCAAGTCGGTGAAGTCCATGCACATTCGCCACTTTCCCGAAGCTTTTGGCACCAGGACGACGTTGGCCCGCCACGTCGGGTACAAGACGGATCTAAAAAGACCAGTCTTCTACCCCTTGGTGACTTGCTTCTTGATGATCGCCTGCTTCTCTGGCACGTGCTTCCTTCTGCATTGTTGTACGGGCTTCATGGTCGGGTCGAGGTTGAGTTTATGCATTATTGTCTCTCCCGATATCCCGGGGAGTTGATCATCAGACCATGCAAAGACTCGGACGTACCCGGAAAGAAAATCTTTGTATTACTGCTGAACCTCAGATGGTAGGTCGGCTCCAATCTTTACTCCTAGGGTCGGGTCGTCGTTTAGGAAAACCGTTAGCAACTCGCCTCCAGGCTCGGAGGTTATGAGTTTTTCCTCGACTCCTCGGGGCCCTTGTTCTTCCCGTCTGGCCTTGTGGCTTCAACCGAGATATTATAGCACCTTCTGGCCGTCGCCTTGTTGCCTCGGACTTCCCCCACCCCATTTTTAGTGGGGAACTTCATCTTTTGGTGATAGGTAGAGGGCACCACTTTCGTTCGGCTAAGGATTCCTCGGCTAAAGATTGCGTTATATGCTATCATACCCTTGATCACTATAAAGTCCACCATAACCGTAATGGTTTTGGGTGGGGTGCCGAGAGTAACCGGTAGGCTTAGGGCTCCCTCGGGATAAGTGGCCTGGCCATTGAACCCAAAAAGAGGGGATCGGATCGGGGGGAGTTTAGACGGATTCTCCCCCATCATAAGGAAACACTCATAATAATGGAGGCATCACCCGTGACTCCCTTTGGCTTGGGTCTTCTTCACACTCCGATGTCATTTGAGCTCGGGCCTCTCTCTATAAAGGCCCAATTATCCATTTTGTGCTTTTTATTTGAGTCATTTGATGTATTTTTCATTTTATTTGAGTCATGGCCCTAGGTCTTTTGCGTCTTCCCCTACGTTTGTGTGTCATTAGGCCCATTAGATTAGTTTTGGGCCCAATTCATTGGGCTAGGCCCATGGGCCCCCCCCCCCTTTCCTTGGTTTTTTGTCATTGAGTCAAATGTCAGGGTCTTTTTGTAAAATGTGGGTTGCCTATATATAGGACCCCATTCCCCTCATTTTGAATTAATGAATGAATGAAGAATTATCCTTTGAGAGTCCAAATTTCATAGTCCTAGTGGAGTGAATCCAATAGTGGGTGAGAAACCCTAGGGGAGAGAATCCCCACCCAACCTTCTCTCTCTCTCTCCCTAAGGGGTTCGCCCCCTACTCTCTCTCCTCCTCTTCCCAACCACCTCTCTCCCACCTACCCCATTAAGACCACTCCCCTTCCCCACAACCCTCTTTACTCCACCCCCCTAGTTCCAAGGGAGAACCCCCCAATCCCCACTCCACCCTCCAACCACCAACCACCCCATCCCTTTCCCAAATACTTTTCCCTCTCCCCCATGCAACCCTTCACCTCCCTAGGCCTTTTGAATTCGAAATTTCCCTTCCCTCTCCAGCCCAAGGGTGCCAAACTCCCCTCCCCCTTAGAGCAGGTCGCCCCCCTCTCCCCTTCCCTCCATTCTATCTACCTTGAGCATCTCCCCCATCCCTCACTCTCCCTCACCTTTGAGAGACCCACAAGCACCTGCTCCCTCCCCCTTCTACAGCTTCCCCACCACCCCTAGCCTCCCTCAACACCTCCCCCACACTTCCCTTCCACCATTCTTTACCTCCCCTTCACCACTCAATCACTTCTTCTTCCTCTTTCTTGGTCCTTGGAAGCCACACCGAAGGAGCAGCTCGTAGCCCTGAAGTGCAGGTGGAGCAGTAGCTTGCAGAGTCGACCCATCCACTTCCCAGTGAATCTGAAAGCCCAAGAGGTACCGTTGGAAGTGTCTTCAAGTTTTCTTTGCCACGGTGGTGGCCTCATCTCTTTCTGAGTTTGTGGTCGTCCGGTGGAGCTGCTCTTCTACTACTGTGCATTTCCACGCTGAAGAACTACCTGAAACTGACTCCTGAAGCTACCACGACCACTCTCTAGAAGATCTGGAGACGAGGCTTGGCCGGGAGCTTCTTAGACAAGTCTACTTCCAGAATCAAGAAGCGGAGCTCTGTTTTGCACTCGGAATGAAGAGTTCTCACTTTCTTCCTCCGGGTGTGCAGTTCTGCTTCCTATCAGTCTACTCCGACCCCCCCTCATTGTTCGAGTTCTACCGATCTACTCCGACAATGTTTGGCATCCATGTTGGTCTCTCTTCGAAGAGGACTCATCGACGGTTCCAACGACTCTAGCGGTGCCAGATTCTGAGCTCTGAAGCGCTTGTGGAAACCTCTTCTTCCTGCTGTTGTGAACCTGAAGCGGTCAGAACTAAAGACCTGCCACCCTTTTCGAGCCTCTACCCCGACCAGCATCGGTGACCAAAGAAATCAACAAAATTCAGGCATCATCCCGACCCAGCTACAAAAAATGTCCAACTGGTTTCGTCATCAAAAAAAATCTGGAGTGGTCGCAGCGTCAAGATATCCAACTATCTGTCTTGAAGCGCAGGAAGTGGATAGAATCGGCATCGGCTCCCTTGCTAGCTTCTAGCTCGGTTTTGCCCCTCCCCTCTTGGCCGGCTGAAGGCCCCTCCCTGTGTAGAGGTAGTTTTGGATGTAATAACAATTTGTCCCCACCCCAAGATCCCCCTCCTGCGAGAGGTGTAGTGCTGTAACACTTTAAACAGGTCAAGCTTCTCCGGCGCGGCGTGTGGGGAACCCACGCTTCCCCGCTCGTCCACGTCTCCGAGCGGGACCGGTTTCTTCAAACCGGTCGAGTAAGTGCTCCAGCATAGCCCTAATTTTGTGCTTGTTCTTTCAATATTAGTTCATAGTTCCGCTGGCCGTGAGAGTGAGAGTCGATCCTTAAGCTCCATTGCTTTAAGCGATCACCGTGGGAAGAGGAGTGTACCCGTGCCCTTGGCACAACGTCGGCTCCCTTGAATTGGGCAGCCATACCCTTGGGGAAATATTCTTGGCCTTGCTGGCCCTCTACCAGCAAGGGCCCAGCCCTCACATCCTCCACTTGGCATAGCCAAGTTACCCCGAGTCTTGGTGAGCATCGGGTGAGCGGTCACCGTTATCGATCCGTTTTGAATGCCAATTGTGCTTGCTTGGTAAGTCCTAGGTTGTGTCACATCAATTAGTATTAGAGCAAGTCATTGACTTGTCTCTATCAAGTCTAAGTCTTAGGGCCTTTTGCATTGTGTGTCCATCCTTCATTTCATTCCCTTGCATGTCCACCCATAGTGGCGCCATTTACCGACCCGACCCATCGTCTTCGGTTCCCCCCATGGATCCCAATCCCCAACTCAACCAAGATGCCCCTAGGGAGGAACCCCAAGACCAAATGAACCGGGTGGATGCCGCCCTTACAAACATTCTTGCCCAACTTGAGTCCCTTTCCACTCGGCTTGCTCGGCTAAGGGAACATGAGTTCCCCCCAAGGAACAATGAACCAAGAGCCCACCCTCCACATGTTGAACTTCATAGGGATGAATTCCACCCAAGGAACAATGACCCAAGAGCCCACCCTCCACATGTTGACCCTCATAGGGAAGAGTTCCACCCAAGGAACAATGAACCAAGAATCCACCCTCCACATGTTGAATTTCATAGGAATGAGTTCCACCTAAGGAACAATGAACCAAGAGCCCACCCTCCACATGTTGAACCTCATACGGATGAGTTCCACCCAAGGAACAATGGACCAAGAGCCCACCCTCCACATGCTGAAATTAATAGGGAGGACTTAAATGTTGACCCATACCATGACTATGAGACGCCTCACCACCATCAAAATCATGAAAGGCATCCACGGGACGACCCGGATGACCCTCTCTTAAGGATGATTAAGGTAGAGGCCCCAAACTTTGATGGTTCCCATGAACCAAGTGTCTACTTAGAGTGGGAAACCTCCATGGACCAATATTTCGAATGGTACCCTATGTCCGATCAAAGGAGGGTAAGATTGGCCAAAATGCATCTCACCAAATTAGCCAAAACTTATTGGCTAAACCAAGAAGGATTAAGAAGGATTAGGTGGGAAGAGCCTATTGACACTTGGGAGGGTATGAAGAACCAACTTAGAAATAAATTCCTACCCCAATCCTACCACCAAATGCTCTTAGATGAATGGCAAACCCTCACCCAAGAAGGGAAGACCGTGGTTGAATATATTAAGAAATTCGACTCCTATCTTTTAAAGTGTGGAGTTCATGAGGACCCGGCCGTGTCACGCCCCGAATCGATAGCAGTGGAACGTGTAGTTCGGAACGTGGCAGTGATACAATCATGAATAATTAGAGCATACATAAGACACATAATCTCCAAGGCGAGACAATATGGACAAAATATAATCTTTATTGATAATCAAATGTCAATTACATAACTGGACTCCACTTATATGGGAAAAAGAAAAGACTCAAATACTTTATAAAGGGAAAAGACTCAAGGACAAGATAAGACTCAAGAAAACTAAAAGACACCGGCTTGCTTTTTCCACAACACTCAACACTCTTGCCCTTCCCCATCTGATGGACTATCTTCAATGTCGTTACCTGAAAAATGTTGAAGATAGGCTGGTGAGCGAAACGCTCATTAGGAATTACATCTCTCATCAAGCAGAATATAAGTGATTAGCCAATTAACATGTTCATGAAGATGCAAGGCATGGAACTAGAAAATCATGACGATCAATCTAACAGGAAAGATGAATATTAAAGTTAAAGGCAGTTACGAGCTCAAGAGAAATAGGGATGAATTTCCCATGCAGAGTCAAGGACAAGCTATCAGAATATAACAAGGACAAATACTTAGATGAACATAACTTCAGAATTGGCCAGAATATAACAGAGTTCCAATAAATATAAGCAATCTAGCAGAATATCTAAGTTATCAGAATAACCGAGCAATAAATTATCAGAGTAACAGAAATAACAGAATTAATAGAGTTTACAGAACAACAGATATAGCAGAATATAACAGATGTACAGAGTTTGGTGCAATGCCACACCCAGAATTACCATGGTTTACAGAATTGGACTTCCGTCCTACCTGGGACTTAAAAGTCACGGACCCACAGCCCTTAATGTTTCAGAATCAGATTTGGCCAAATACAGAGTCAAAGGGTTATGTTCTCGAATTGATGATATGAAGATTCCAAAAGGAGTAGAGTGTCAAGACTAACGGAAAACCAAAGTGACACGGATCGGATCCCGAGGTTTTTAGGGTACAACCAGCTCGGCTGCCTTGAAGGAATCCAAGGCTAGCGGAGAATTACGGAGGTCCCAATGACTAACTTGTCAGTCCGAAGGAACGGAATGTCCAACGGAGGACTCATGTGTCACCGAGAGTTGAGGTGTATAACGTGAACCAATCATGAAAAAGGGTTCCATCTACGGACGTGAGACGAGAGTGCCAAAAGACCCGAGGTATGGGTCAAAACCGGAAGAAAACGGTGAGAACATGAATGCGTTAATTATAGAATTCACGTCAATCCAATTCCATAATTAACTATAATTAAATAAACTTATTTTAATTGACGTCCGTGAGTAGTGTCATTTATTAATTAGCGTCCACTTGGAGGGACGTTAATTCTATGATTTTTAACTTAATTTATTTAACAAGAATTCACCTCAATATCTATTTAATTGAATAATTTTAAAAATATACATTCAAAGACATATTTATTTTTTTAAAATAATTTAGAGAAATAAAATATATGATAATTAGGAGAAAAATGTAAGGATTCCAAATATATAATTTTTATAATTTTCTGTTGCATATTTTAATAGATATGAATTTTACACACACACACACACACACATATATATATATAATATATATATATATATTCAAAATTTGACAACTTTTCCTTATGTCGTCAAAAGAATTTGACGTACATTCTTAAGGTCGTCATTTATATATCAAATATCTTGCCTCCTTCAAACCTCCGGTTCTCGACGTATACACGTCGGAATCACGCGTTCTATATATCGAAATGACGGGGTCGAAAAACTCTACCTAACTGGACATTCAAAATAATTTTTTGTTGAGAGATGGGGTGATGGAGGCATCACCCACGATTCCCTTTGGCTCGGGTCCACTTCCTCACATTCGGGAGCTGGTTGAGTTTGGGCCTCACTCTATTAAGGCCCCTTATCCATTTAGTAGCTTTCCTTTGTGTCATTTTGATGTATTTTCATTTTATTTGAGTCATTTCCCTAGGTCTAGCACTTATTCTCCTATGTTTTTGTATCATCATGCTGTCTAATGAGGCTATTGGGCCCAACTCGTTGGGCTAGGCCCATTGGTGCCCCCACCCCCTTGGTTATTTGTAGTTGCTTATTTTGTCAGGGACTTATTGTAAAGAGTGGGTTGCCTATAAATAGGACCCCACTCCCCCTCATTTGAAGTTAATGAAGAAATGAATCCTTTTGAGTTAAGTCTACACTTTTGTTCAATTTGGAGAGATTCCACTAAGATAGGGTGAGATACCCTAGGGAGTGAATCCCATACCCCCCCTCCTCTCTCTCTTCTCTCTCCTCCCACTAAGGGGTTCGCCCCCTTCTCTCTCTCCTCCCTTCCCCTTCAACTCCCAACCACCACCCACCTCATTCAATACCCCTCCACTTCCCCAAGTTGCCATTACTCCACTCCCATTGTCCCTAGGTGGCATCTTCTCCACTTCCAACACAATCTCCTCCCTGCCAAGGCAATCCCATTAGTTCCCACACAATCCTCCACCTTCCTAGGCCAATTCAAATTTGAAATTCCCTTCCCTCCACTTGTTTTGGCTGCCCCCTTCCATTACCTCCCTTCTTGCCAAGTTCGCCCCCTTCATTCCCCCATTCCCTCTCTCACACCCTCATCTTCCTCCTCCACCTGCTAGCATTTGCTTCCAGCCATTCTCCCCCTCATTCCACCATCACCATTAGCTCTTTTCTCCACCCCACTAGAGCCCCACTCACCCTTAGGTCGCCCCTACCACTTCCCTCAACCAAAGAAGCCACCTCTCCCTCTCATTTCAGTTTTAGGTTGGAGCTGTGCAGACCAACAGATCAGCCCCGAGTTGCAGCATCGTCCACGGCTTCCTCCTGGTGTTTTCTGAAGGCGTGGCCTACCTTTCTGGAAAGGCCTTCCAGTCTACTTCGCAAGCGAGGTGGAAGCAACACGATCCGAGGTCGGAGCTGCCAGATAGAGCTATTCTCCCACCATCGCACAAGAAGGCCTTCATCCAGAACCAGAACCTAGAAGACTGCCGTACCACAATTGACTCAGGCTGAATCAGGCCCATGTTCCTTCAACAAAGTTCTTCCCCGTCCAGTCCTCCTTCAAGAACAGAAAGCGGAACTGCATTCGGCCACCGGGGGGCAGAGTTATAATTTTTTCTCTCCCCGTCTGTCCAGCCCTGCTTCTGCAGTCTGTTTCGACCAGTGAGCACCGTTCAGGGTGCCCCGCTCGCCATCGACATCGGAACGCTGTCCCGTCACTTTCGGCTGAAAGCTACTTCGACCACGAAGACGTCACCGCTGGTTTCGTGCTGTTCAGAGGTCGGGAGAGTGCACAGTGACCTCTGCAAGTTTCTGTTCCAGTCCAGATCAGCCTGCGGCCAGACAGAGCAATCTCCTTCCTGCTGCTGGAGCTGTCACCACCGACCAACAGAGCGTCCCCAAAACATTTTCAGTCATCCCCTTCAAGTCAGGGAGCTGTAGGAGGTGGTTTCACTCAATTCGGAGTCCGGACGAGTCCGTGGCAACCTCAACCTCATCACCCTATCCTGCAGGCCAGAACAAGGCTGATATCGCACCGGGCGCCACTTAGTAATCGAGAGCTTTCCTCCCCTCCCCGCTTGGCCGGATGAAGGCCCCACCCTGCGTGGTGGTAGTTTTGGTTGTAACATTTTAACCCCAACCCCAAGATCCCCCTCCTACGTGACGTGTAGTTTTGTACTTCTTTGGGCAGGTCAAGCGACACCGCCGCGGCGTGTGGGGAACCACCGCCTCCCCGCTCGCCCTCGTCTCCGACCGGGACCGGTTTCTTCAAACCGGTCGAGTGAGTGTCTCATCCTTGCTCAATAGTGTTGCTCTTTCAATATTTGCTTCATGCGCCGCTGAATTTGTGAGGGAGCGCCCGGTCCTCAAGTCCATGACTTAGAGTGACCGCCGTGGGGTAGCGTGAACCGGTGCCTTTGCGCACTTTGTCGGCCCCAATTGAATTGGACATCCAACCTTTGGGAGTCAAACCTTGGCCTTGCTGGCCCTCTACCAGCAAGGGCCCATTCCCATACTTCACACTTGGCATCGCCAAGTCACTCCGGGTATAGAGTGCGACGGGAGAGCGGTGGCCCATTAAGGCCCATTTGAATGCTATTTGTGATTGCTTGCTTAAGTCCGAGGTTGTGTCACATCAAGTGGTATCAGAGCAAGTCCTTGACTTGTCTCTATCAAGTCTAAGTCCTAGGACCTTTGCATAGTGTGTCCAACCACTTTGGCCCTTTGTCTTGCATGTCCACCCGTAGTGGTGCTAGCTATCAACCCGGTTCATCGTCTTCGGCTCCACCAATGGATCCCAATCCTCACCAACTCAACCAAGATGTTCCTAGGGAGGGACCCCAAGGCCACATGGATAGGGTAGATGCTGCCCTCACAACCATCCTTGCCCAACTAGAGTCCATTACCAACCGAATTGCTCGGTTAGAAGACCAAGAGTTCCGCCCAAGGAACAATGAGCCTAGAATTCCCCCTCCGCATGATGAGCCTCATAGAGAAGATCCTCACCCAAGGATCAATGAGCCAAGAGCCCCTCCACCACATGGTGAGTTCCATAGGAATGGTTTTCCCCAAAGGAACCAAGGCCCAAGAGTCCACCCTCCACATGTAGAGCCTCATAGGGATGAGTTCCACCCAAGGAACAACGGCCCAAGAGCCCATCACCCACATGCTGAATTTTATAGGGAGGATATGGACCATGACCATTATTATGATTATGAGAGGCCTCGCCCCCATCAAAACCATGACCGGCGTCCACGGGATGATCCGGATGACCCCCTTTTAAGGATGATCAAGGTAGAGGCCCCAAATTTTGATGGTTCACATGAACCTAGTGTTTACCTAGAATGGGAGACCGCCATGGACCAATACTTTGAATGGTACCCCATGTCCGACCAAAGGAGAGTTAGATTGGCTAAGATGCATCTCACTAAGTTGGCCAAAACTTATTGGCTAAACCAAGAGGGTCTAAGACGGGTTAGGCGGGAAGAGCCTATTGACACTTGGGCGGATATGAAAAACCAACTTAGGAACAAATACCTCCCCCGAACCTACCACCAAATGCTCCTAGATGAATGGCAAAGCCTCACCCAAGAAGGGAAGACCGTGGTAGAGTACATTGAAAAATTTGACTCCTATCTTTTAAAGTGTGGAGTCCATGAGGATCGGACGTCACCTTATCCCGCTTTAGGAATGGGCTTCAAAGCCACATCAAGAGGGAACTATTCATGAGAGACGTTGACAACCTTGAGCTAGCTTACCAAGTAGCTAGAGATGTGGAAAGGTTTTCTAGGAGTTCCCGATTTATCACTCCCCGACCAACCGATCCCAAAAACTTGGGACCACGTCCCATTCCACCCACTCCCATGAGAGCTCCTAGCCCAAGTGGGAATGCCCCTTTAAGGTCCTACAATCCTCCCCCACCCATCACTCCAAACAAGCCCGCTCCTAGTCATCCTCTCCCACGGAAGGATGACAACCCCAAAGGACCAAGTGTAGGAGCCACCCCGGGAAGAGGGCGCCAACAATGCTATAGGTGTCAAGGGTTTGGTCATTTTGCGGGACAATGTCCATCTAAGGGGTTATCTAGTTTGCTTATTGAGGAAGAAGTTCAACCCCAAAAGGAACAAGAAAATGACGTTGAGGAACATGAAGCCTCACTAGATTGGGAAGAGGAGTATGAAGCCCAATATCTAGAGTCGGGTCTAGATCACTCCACTCTTCAAACAACTCCCATCTAGGAGTCATTAGGTGCATCCTCACCCAACCTCAAGAAGAGGATTGGCGTCGGACCTCAATCTTCCACACCTTTATCAAGATAGAGAACCATGTGAGGAAAGTGATCTTGGATAGTGATAGTTGTGTTAATGCCGTGTCACCCGACACCGTCAAGCTCCTTGGGCTTACTCTCACTCCCCACCCAAGTCCATACCGGGTCTCATGGATCAACAACAACTCCATCCCGGTCAACACCCAATGCCTAGTGCCTCTCACTTTCTCTTCCTACCATGGCCAAATATGGTGTGACGTCATACCCATGGAAGTGGGTAGCATCCTTTTAGGAAGACCTTGGCTCTATGATGTGGATGCCACCATTTTAGGGAGAAGCAACATATGCACCTTTGAGCATGAGGGTAAGACTATCCGTCTTAACCCCTCCCCACCTCGACCCATGCCCAAGAAGGACCCTCTCCCTCAAGGATCACACCCCACCACTCCACAAGTCTCGGGGAACTCCACCCCTCCAACCCAAGCCCTTATCCAAACCCCAAAACAAAGTAGAACCACGGGGTTGACCAAAGGTCTTCATCTCATCACTAGGAAAGAGCTTGAAGAGGAAATTGCTCAAGGGGTGCCATTGTGTGCGGTAGTCATATGCTTAGGGGAACCTACCCCTTCTAACCCCCATCCCATAGAAATCCAACAACTTTTGGAAGAATTCCATGATGTGTTCCCGGAAGAGCTCCCGGACCAACTCCCTCCCATGCGTGATGTGCAACACGCAATCGATCTAGTACCGGGAGCCACCCTTCCAAACCTTCCTCATTATCGCCTCAATCCCACGGAACATGCCGAACTTAGGAGGCAAATAGAGGAACTCATTAGGAAGGGCTTCATCCGCATTAGTAAGAGTCCATGTGCCGTCCCGGCCCTCCTTACCCCCAAGAAAGATGGATCATGGCGGATGTGTGTGGATAGCCGGGCCATTAACAAGATTACCGTCAAGTATAGGTTCCCCATCCCTAGGCTTGATGACATGTTGGATATGCTAGCCGGAGCCACCATCTTCTCTAAGATAGATCTCAAGAGTGGCTACCACCAAGTTAGGGTAAGGCCCGGGGATGAGTGGAAAACGGCCTTCAAGACCAAGGATGGTCTCTTTGAGTGGTTAGTCATGCCATTTGGGCTTTCTAATGCCCCAAGTACTTTCATGCGTCTTATGACGGAGGTACTTAGGCCTTTCATTGGGAATTTTCTAGTGGTATACTTTGATGATATTCTCATCTATAGCCAAACCCATGAGGCCCACCTTGACCACCTTAGGAAAGTTTGCACCGTCCTCCGGCAAGAAAGCCTATTTGCCAACCTAGGAAAGTGTCATTTCATGACCACTTCCATCACCTTCCTAGGATTTGTGGTGTCAACCAAAGGAGTCTCCATGGACCCCGACAAGGTCCAAGCTATTCTTGATTGGCCGGAGCCCCACACCCTTCATGAGGTTAGGAGTTTTCATGGGTTGGCCACATTCTATAGGAGATTCATTCGAGGGTTTAGCACTATCACCGGCCCAATAACTGATTGTCTCAAGAAGGGAACCTTTGTTTGGACCAAAGCCGCCTCTAAAGCCTTCCTTGAGCTTAAGGAAAAGTTGACCCAAGCCCCGGTCCTATGCCTTCCCGATTTCTCCAAAGTTTTTGAGGTCACTTGTGATGCATCCGGGACAGGGATAGGAGGGATTCTTAGTCAAGAGGGACACCCGGTCGCCTACTTTAGTGAGAAGCTATGTGATGCTAGGACTAGATACTCCACCTATGACAAGGAGTTCTATGCCGTGGTCCAATCCCTCCGACACTGGAGACATTACTTGCTTCCCAAAGAGTTTGTCATCTTTTCCGAGCATGAGGCCCTCAAATACCTCAATTCCCAACAGAAGTTGAATGCCCGACATGCCCGATGGGTTGAGTTCATCCAATCCTACACCTTTGTCATCAAACACAAGGCCGGGAGTGAGAATAAGGCCGCGGATGCCCTTAGTAGGAAGATGTCCTTGTTATCCACTATCCAAGTGGAAGTGATTGGTTTTGATAAGGTCAAGGACGAGTACCCTGGTTGCCCCGACTTTGGGCAAATCTATGCCAACTTGACCACTCATTCTAGCAAGGAGCATGAGGGATTTATTTTAGAGGATGGGTTCCTCTTCAAGGGGACAAGGCTTTGCATTCCCCGGACCTCTCTTCGAGATTTCTTGGTTTGGGAATTACATGCCGGAGGGTTAGCCGGTCATTTTGGGTCCACAAAACCATTGCCTTAGTTGAGGGTCAATTTTATTGGCCGAGCCTCAAGAGAGATGTAGGTAAAATAGTGGGTCAATGTCGCACGTGTGCTTCGGCCAAGCAGGTGAAGCAAAACACCGGCCTATACACCCCACTTCCCATCCCCGACCGACCATGGCAAGATTTGAGCATGGACTTTGTGCTAGGCTTACCCAAGACCTCTAGGAAGCATGACTCCATCTATGTGGTGGTTGATAGATTTTCCAAAATGGCCCACTTCATCCCATGCTCCAAAACATCCGATGCCTCCCATGTAGCCCGATTATTCTTTGATGAGGTAGTCCGCCTCCATGGGCTGCCCAAGACCATAGTCTCCGACAGGGATGTCAAATTCACTAGCTATTTTTGGAAGACTCTTTGGCACATGATGGGTACCCTCCTCAAATTCTCCACTGCCTACCACCCCCAAACGGATGGCCAAACTGAAGTGGTCAACCGGAGTCTAGGGAACCTCCTTAGGAGTCTTGTTGAGGATCGGCCAGGAAATTGGGATCTCATCTTACCACAGGCTGAGTTTGCATACAACAATTCCGTCAATAAGTCGATAGGGATGAGTCCATTTGAAGCCGTGCATGGGTACAAACCAAGAAAGCCATCCGACCTCATTCCCCTTCCCCAGCATGCTAGAGTGTCCATTTCTGCCGAGTCTTTTGCACAACATATTAGGGAATTGCATGAGGAAATTCGCAAGCACATTAGCATGAAAAATGAGGCTTATAAAAGGTTGGCCGACTCTCACCGGCGTCACTTAGAGTTCCAAGTGGGTGACTTTGTGATGGTAAGGACGGAGAGGCTCTCCCCAGGAGCCAACTCCAAGTTGAGGCCACGTGGGACTGGGCCCTTCCAGGTCTTGAGGCGCATTGGTGCGAATGCTTATGAGTTAGATCTCCCTGAGGATTATGGGGTAAGTCCTACATTCAATGTCGCCGACTTAGTGCCATACAAGGGCCCCACGGTGGGACCTAGTGAGGAGATTGAGCCTACTTCTTCCTTTGAGAGAGTACCCACCCGTGAGGAGAGTCCACTAGCCAAGAGAGCTCAGCGCGATCGCATTGAACGAATATTGGATGAGCAGGTCACTACCACCCGGAGCAAAGTATATGAGCGCTATCTCGTCAGGTGGAAGGATCGGCCTCCGTCGGAAGACTCATGGGTGAGTCGGGAGGACCTCCAGCGATTGGATCCGGACCTCCTCGAGCGGTACCTTAGCCGGATGGATCCTTACTCGACGGAGTCGAGCTCTTCGCGGCCCAGGGGATTTGATGGAGGCATCACCCACGATTCCCTTTGGCTCGGGTCCACTTCTCACATTCGGGAGCTGGTTGAGTTTGGGCCTCACTCTATTAAGGCCCCTTATCCATTTAGTAGCTTTCCTTTGTGTCATTTTGATGTATTTTCATTTTATTTGAGTCATTTCCCTAGGTCTAGCACTTATTCTCCTATGTTTTTGTATCATCATGCTGTCTAATGAGGCTATTGGGCCCAACTCGTTGGGCTAGGCCCATTGGTGCCCCCACCCCCTTGGTTATTTGTAGTTGCTTATTTTGTCAGGGACTTATTGTAAAGAGTGGGTTGCCTATAAATAGGACCCCACTCCCCCTCATTTGAAGTTAATGAAGAAATGAATCCTTTTGAGTTAAGTCTACACTTTTGTTCAATTTGGAGAGATTCCACTAAGATAGGGTGAGATACCCTAGGGAGTGAATCCCATACCCCCCCTCCTCTCTCTCTTCTCTCTCCTCCCACTAAGGGGTTCGCCCCCTTCTCTCTCTCCTCCCTTCCCCTTCAACTCCCAACCACCACCCACCTCATTCAATACCCCTCCACTTCCCCAAGTTGCCATTACTCCACTCCCATTGTCCCTAGGTGGCATCTTCTCCACTTCCAACACAATCTCCTCCCTCCAAGGCAATCCCACTAGTTCCCACACAATCCTCCACCTTCCTAGGCCAATTCAAATTTGAAATTCCCTTCCCTCCACTTGTTTTGGCTGCCCCCTTCCATTACCTCCCTTCTTGCCAAGTTCGCCCCCTTCATTCCCCCATTCCCTCTCTCACACCCTCATCTTCCTCCTCCACCTGCTAGCATTTGCTTCCAGCCATTCTCCCCCTCATTCCACCATCACCATTAGCTCTTTTCTCCACCCCACTAGAGCCCCACTCACCCTTAGGTCGCCCCTACCACTTCCCTCAACCAAAGAAGCCACCTCTCCCTCTCATTTCAGTTTCAGGTTGGAGCTGTGCAGACCAGCAGATCAGCCCCGAGTTGCAGCATCGACCACGGCTTCCTCCTGGTGTTCTGAAGGCGTGGCCTACCTTTCTGGAAAGGCCTTCCAGTCTACTTCGCAAGCGAGGTGGAAGCAACACGATCCGAGGTCGGAGCTGCCAGATAGAGCTATTCTCCCACCATCGCGCAAGAAGGCCCTCATCCAGAACCAGAACCTAGAAGACTGCCGTACCACAATTGACTCAGGCTGAATCAGGCCCATGTTCCTTCAACAAAGTTCTTCCCCGTCCAGTCCTCCTTCAAGAACAGGAAGCGGAACTGCATTCGGCCACCGGGGGGCAGAGTTATCATTTTTTCTCTCCCCATCTGTCCAGCCCTGCTTCTGCAGTCTGTTTCGACCAGTGAGCACCGTTCAGGGTGCCCCGCTCGCCATCGACATCGGAACGCTGTCCCGTCACTTTCGGCTGAAAGCTACTTCGACCACGAAGACGTGCTGTTCAGAGGTCGGGAGAGCGCACAGTGACCTCTGCAAGTTGCTGTTCCAGTCCAGATCAGCCTGCGGCCAGACAGAGCGATCTCCTTCCTGCTGCTGGAGCTGTCACCACCGACCAACAGAGCATCCCCAAAAATTCTGCAGTCATCCCCTTCAAGTCAGGAGCTGTAGGAGGTGGTTTCACTCAATTCGGAGTCCGGACGAGTCCGTGGCAACCTCAACCTCATCACCCTGTCCTGCAGGCCAGAACAAGGCTGATATCGCACCGGGCGCCACTTAGTAATCGAGAGCTTTCCTCCCCTCCCCGCTTGGCCGGCTGAAGGCCCCACCCTGCGTGGTGGTAGTTTTGGTTGTAACATTTTAACCCCCACCCCAAGATCCCCCTCCTGCGTGAGGTGTAGTTTTGTACTTCTTTGGGCAGGTCAAGCGACACCGCCGCGGCGTGTGGGGAACCACCGCCTCCCCGCTCGCCCTCGTCTCCGACCGGGACCGGTTTCTTCAAACCGGTCGAGTAAGTGTCTCATCCTTGCTCAATAGTGTTGCTCTTTCAATATTTGCTTCATGCGCCGCTGAATTTGTGAGGGAGCGCCCGGTCCTCAAGTCCATGACTTAGAGTGACCGCCGTGGGGTAGTGTGAACCGGTGCCTTTGCGCACTTTGTCGGCCCCAATTGAATTGGGCATCCAACCTTTGGGAGTCAAACCTTGGCCTTGCTGGCCCTCTACCAGCAAGGGCCCATTCCCATACTTCACACTTGGCATCGCCAAGTCACTCCGGGTATAGAGTGCGACGGGAGAGCGATGGCCCATTAAGGCCCATTTGAATGCTATTTGTGATTACTTGCTTAAGTCCGAGGTTGTGTCACATCAAGTGGTATCAGAGCAAGTCTTTGACTTGTCTCTATCAAGTCTAAGTCCTAGGACCTTTGCATAGTGTGTCCAACCACTTTGGCCCTTTGTCTTGCATGTCCACCCGTAGTGGTGCTAGCTATCAACCCGGTTCATCGTCTTCGGCTCCACCAATGGATCCCAATCCTCACCAACTCAACCAAGATATTCCTAGGGAGGGACCCCAAGGCCACATGGATAGGGTAGATGCTGCCCTCACAACCATCCTTGCCCAACTAGAGTCCATTACCAACCGAATTGCTCGGTTAGAAGACCAAGAGTTCCGCCCAAGGAACAATGAGCCTAGAATTCCCCCTCCGCATGATGAGCCTCATAGAGAAGATCCTCACCCAAGGATCAATGAGTCAAGAGCCCCTCCACCACATGATGAGTTCCATAGGAATGGTTTTCCCCAAAGGAACCAAGGCCCAAGAGTCCACCCTCCACACGTAGAGCCTCATAGGGATGAGTTCCACCCAAGGAACAACGGCCCAAGAGCCCATCACCCACATGCTGAATTTTATAGGGAGGATATGGACCATGACCATTATTATGATTATGAGAGGCCTCGCCCCCATCAAAACCATGACCGGCGTCCACGGGATGATCCGGATGACCCCCTTTTAAGGATGATCAAGGTAGAGGCCCCAAATTTTGATGGTTCACATGAACCTAGTGTTTACCTAGAATGGGAGACCGCCATGGACCAATACTTTGAATGGTACCCCATGTCCGACCAAAGGAGAGTTAGATTGGCTAAGATGCATCTCACTAAGTTGGCCAAAACTTATTGGCTAAACCAAGAGGGTCTAAGACGGGTTAGGCGGGAAGAGCCTATTGACACTTGGGCGGATATGAAAAACCAACTTAGGAACAAATACCTCCCCCGAACCTACCACCAAATGCTCCTAGATGAATGGCAAAGTCTCACCCAAGAAGGGAAGACCGTGGTAGAGTACATTGAAAAATTTGACTCCTATCTTTTAAAGTGTGGAGTCCATGAGGATCTGGACGTCACCTTATCCCGCTTTAGGAATGGGCTTCAAAGCCACATCAAGAGGGAACTATTCATGAGAGACGTTGACAACCTTGATCTAGCTTACCAAGTAGCTAGGGATGTGGAAAGGTTTTCTAGGAGTTCCCGATTTATCACTCCCCGACCAACCGATCCCAAAAACTTGGGACCACGTCCCATTCCACCCACTCCCATGAGAGCTCCTAGCCCAAGTGGGAATGCCCCTTTAAGGTCCTACAATCCTCCCCCACCCATCACTCCAAACAAGCCCGCTCCTAGTCATCCTCTCCCACGGAAGGATGACAACCCCAAAGGACCAAGTGTAGGAGCCACCTCGGGAAGAGGGCGCCAACAATGCTATAGGTGTCAAGGGTTTGGTCATTTTGCGGGACAATGTCCATCTAAGGGGTTATCTAGTTTGCTTATTGAGGAAGAAGTTCAACCCCAAAAGGAACAAGAAAATGACGTTGAGGAACATGAAGCCTCACTAGATTGGGAAGAGGAGTATGAAGCCCAATATCTAGAGTCGGGTCTAGATCACTCCACTCTTCAAACAACTCCCATCTAGGAGTCATTAGGTGCATCCTCACCCAACCTCAAGAAGAGGATTGGCGTC
Source organism: Amorphophallus konjac (assembly GCA_022559845.1). Lineage (NCBI taxonomy): Eukaryota > Viridiplantae > Streptophyta > Magnoliopsida > Alismatales > Araceae > Amorphophallus > Amorphophallus konjac. Next base: position 421,357,233 of record CM040118.1, read on the forward strand.
GGACCTCAATCTTCCACACCTTTATCAAGATAGAGAACCATGTGAGGAAAGTGATCTTGGATAGTGATAGTTGTGTTAATGCCGTGTCACCCGACACCATCAAGCTCCTTGGGCTTACTCTCACTCCCCACCCAAGTCCATACCGGGTCTCATGGATCAACAACAACTCCATCCCGGTCAACACCCAATGCCTAGTGCCTCTCACTTTCTCTTCCTACCATGGCCAAATATGGTGTGACGTCATACCCATGGAAGTGGGTAGCATCCTTTTAGGAAGACCTTGGCTCTATGATGTGGATGCCACCATTTTAGGGAGAAGCAACATATGCACCTTTGAGCATGAGGGTAAGACTATCCGTCTTAACCCCTCCCCACCTCGACCCATGCCCAAGAAGGACCCTCTCCCTCAAGGATCACACCCCACCACTCCACAAGTCTCGGGGAACTCCACCCCTCCAACCCAAGCCCTTATCCAAACCCCAAAACAAAGTAGAACCACGGGGTTGACCAAAGGTCTTCATCTCATCACTAGGAAAGAGCTTGAAGAGGAAATTGCTCAAGGGGTGCCATTGTGTGCGGTAGTCATATGCTTAGGGGAACCTACCCCTTCTAACCCCCATCCCATAGAAATCCAACAACTTTTGGAAGAATTCCATGATGTGTTCCCGGAAGAGCTCCCGGACCAACTCCCTCCCATGCGTGATGTGCAACACGCAATCGATCTAGTACCGGGAGCCACCCTTCCAAACCTTCCTCATTATCGCCTCAATCCCACGGAACATGCCGAACTTAGGAGGCAAATAGAGGAACTCATTAGGAAGGGCTTCATCCGCATTAGTAAGAGTCCATGTGCCGTCCCGGGCCTCCTTACCCCCAAGAAAGATGGATCATGGCGGATGTGTGTGGATAGCCGGGCCATTAACAAGATTACCTTCAAGTATAGGTTCCCCATCCCTAGGCTTGATGACATGTTGGATATGCTAGCCGGAGCCACCATCTTCTCTAAGATAGATCTCAAGAGTGGCTACCACCAAGTTAGGGTAAGGCCCGGGGATGAGTGGAAAACGGCCTTCAAGACCAAGGATGGTCTCTTTGAGTGGTTAGTCATGCCATTTGGGCTTTCTAATGCCCCAAGTACTTTCATGCGTCTTATGACGGAGGTACTTAGGCCTTTCATTGGGAATTTTCTAGTGGTATACTTTGATGATATTCTCATCTATAGCCAAACCCATGAGGCCCACCTTGACCACCTTAGGAAAGTTTGCACCGTCCTTCGGCAAGAAAGCCTATTTGCCAACCTAGGAAAGTGTCATTTCATGACCACTTCCATCACCTTCCTAGGATTTGTGGTGTCAACCAAAGGAGTCTCCATGGACCCCGACAAGGTCTAAGCTATTCTTGATTGGCCGGAGCCCCACACCCTTCATGAGGTTAGGAGTTTTTATGGGTTGGCCACATTCTATAGGAGATTCATTCGAGGGTTTAGCACTATCACCGGCCCAATAACTGATTGTCTCAAGAAGGGAACCTTTGTTTGGACCAAAGCCGCCTCTAAAGCCTTCCTTGAGCTTAAGGAAAAGTTGACCCAAGCCCCGGTCCTATGCCTTCCCGATTTCTCCAAAGTTTTTGAGGTCACTTGTGATGCATCCGGGACAGGGATAGGAGGGATTCTTAGTCAAGAGGGACACCCGGTCGCCTACTTTAGTGAGAAGCTATGTGATGATAGGACTAGATACTCCACCTATGACAAGGAGTTCTATGCCGTGGTCCAATCCCTCCGACACTGGAGACATTACTTGCTTCCCAAAGAGTTTGTCATCTTTTCCGAGCATGAGGCCCTCAAATACCTCAATTCCCAACAGAAGTTGAATGCCCGACATGCCCGATGGGTTGAGTTCATCCAATCCTACACCTTTGTCATCAAACACAAGACCGGGAGTGAGAATAAGGCCGCGGATGCCCTTAGTAGGAAGATGTCCTTGTTATCCACTATCCAAGTGGAAGTGATTGGTTTTGATAAGGTCAAGGACGAGTACCCTGGTTGCCCCGACTTTGGGCAAATCTATGCCAACTTGACCACTCATTCTAGCAAGGAGCATGAGGGATTTATTTTAGAGGATTGGTTCCTCTTCAAGGGGACAAGGCTTTGCATTCCCCGGACCTCTCTTTGAGATTTCTTGGTTTGGGAATTACATGCCGGAGGGTTAGCCGGTCATTTTAGGGTCCACAAAACCATTGCCTTAGTTGAGGGTCAATTTTATTGGCCGAGCCTCAAGAGAGATGTAGGTAAAATAGTGGGTCAATGTCGCATGTGTGCTTCGGCCAAGCAGGTGAAGCAAAACACCGGCCTATACACCCCACTTCCCATCCCCGACCGACCATGGCAAGATTTGAGCATGGACTTTATGCTAGGCTTACCCAAGACCTCTAGGAAGCATGACTCCATCTATGTGGTGGTTGATAGATTTTCCAAAATGGCCCACTTCATCCCATGCTCCAAAACATCCGATGCCTCCCATGTAGCCCGATTATTCTTTGATGAGGTAGTCCGCCTCCATGGGCTGCCCAAGACCATAGTCTCCGACAGGGATGTCAAATTCACTAGCTATTTTTGGAAGACTCTTTGGCACATGATGGGTACCCTCCTCAAATTCTCCACTGCCTACCACCCCCAAACGGATGGCCAAACTGAAGTGGTCAACCGGAGTCTAGGGAACCTCCTTAGGAGTCTTGTTGAGGATCGGCCAGGAAATTGGGATCTCATCTTACCACAGGCTGAGTTTGCATACAACAATTCCATCAATAAGTCGATAGGGATGAGTCCATTTGAAGCCGTGCATGGGTACAAACCAAGAAAGCCATCCGACCTCATTCCCCTTCCCCAGCATGCTAGAGTGTCCATTTCTGCCGAGTCTTTTGCACAACATATTAGGGAATTGCATGAGGAAATTCTCAAGCACATTAGCATGAAAAATGAGGCTTATAAAAGGTTGGCCGACTCTTACCGGCGTCACTTAGAGTTCCAAGTGGGTGACTTTGTGATGGTAAGGACGGAGAGGCTCTCCCCAGGAGCCAACTCCAAGTTGAGGCCACGTGGGACTGGGCCCTTCCAGGTCTTGAGGCGCATTGGTGCGAATGCTTATGAGTTAGATCTCCCTGAGGATTATGGGGTAAGTCCTACATTCAATGTCGCCGACTTAGTGCCATACAAGGGACCCACGGTGGGACCTAGTGAGGAGATTGAGCCTACTTCTTCCTTTGAGAGAGTACCCACCCGTGAGGAGAGTCCACTAGCCAAGAGAGCTCAGCGCGATCGCATTGAATGAATATTGGATGAGCAGGTCACTACCACCCGGAGCAAAGTATATGAGCGCTATCTCGTCAGGTGGAAGGATCGGCCTCCGTCGGAAGACTCATGGGTGAGTCAGGAGGACCTCCAGCGATTGGATCCGGACCTCCTCGAGCGGTACCTTAGCCGGATGGATCCTTACACGACGGAGTCGAGCTCTTCGCGGCCCAGGGGATTTGATGGAGGCATCACCCACGATTCCCTTTGGCTCGGGTCCACTTCCTCACATTCGGGAGCTGGTTGAGTTTGGGCCTCACTCTATTAAGGCCCCTTATCCATTTAGTAGCTTTCCTTTGTGTCATTTTGATGTATTTTCATTTTATTTGAGTCATTTCCCTAGGTCTAGCACTTATTCTCCTATGTTTTTGTATCATCATGCTGTCTAATGAGGCTATTGGGCCCAATTCGTTGGGCTAGGCCCATTGGTGCCCCCACCCCCTTGGTTATTTGTAGTTGCTTATTTTGTCAGGGACTTATTGTAAATAGTGGGTTGCCTATAAATAGGACCCCACTCCCCCTCATTTGAAGTTAATGAAGAAATGAATCCTTTTGAGTTAAGTCTACACTTGTGTTCAATTTGGAGAGATTCCACTAAGATAGGGTGAGATACCCTAGGGAGTGAATCCCATACCCCCCCTCCTCTCTCTCTTCTCTCTCCTCCCACTAAGGGGTTCGCCCCCTTCTCTCTCTCCTCCCTTCCCCTTCAACTCCCAACCACCACCCACCTCATTCAATACCCCTCCACTTCCCCAAGTTGCCATTACTCCACTCCCATTGTCCCTAGGTGGCATCTTCTCCACTTCCAACACAATCTCCTCCCTCCCAAGGCAATCCCATTAGTTCCCACACAATCCTCCACCTTCCTAGGCCAATTCAAATTTGAAATTCCCTTCCCTCCACTTGTTTTGGCTGCCCCCTTCCATTACCTCCCTTCTTGCCAAGTTCGCCCCCTTCATTCCCACATTCCCTCTCTCACACCCTCATCTTCCTCCTCCACCTACTAGCATTTGCTTCCAGCCATTCTCCCCCTCATTCCACCATCACCATTAGCTCTTTTCTCCACCCCACTAGAGCCCCACTCACCCTTAGGTCGCCCCTACCACTTCCCTCCACCAAAGAAGCCACCTCTCCCTCTCATTTCAGTTTCAGGTTGGAGCTGTGCAGACCAGCAGATCAGCCCCGAGTTGCAGCATTGACCACGGCTTCCTCCTGGTGTTCCTGAAGGCGTGGCCTACCTTTCTGGAAAGGCCTTCCAGTCTACTTTGCAAGCGAGGTGGAAGCAACACGATCCGAGGTCGGAGCTGCCAGATAGAGCCATTCTCCCACCATCGCGCAAGAAGGCCTTCATCCAGAACCAGAACCTAGAAGACTGCCGTACCACAGTTGACTCAGGCTGAATCAGGCCCATGTTCCTTCAACAAAGTTCTTCCCCGTCCAGTCCTCCTTCAAGAACAGGAAGCGGAACTGCATTCGGCCACCAGGGGGCAGAGTTATCATTTTTTCTCTCCCCATCTGTCCAGCCCTGCTTCTGCAGTTTGTTTCGACCAGTGAGGACCGTTCAGGGTGCCTCGCTTGCCATCGACATCGGAACGCTGCCCCGTCACTTTAGGCTGAAAGCTACTTCGACCAAGAAGACGTCACCGCTGGTTTCGTGCTGTTCCGAGGTCGGGAGAGCGCACAGTGACCTCTGCAGGTTGCTGTTCCAGTCCAGATCAGCCTGCGGCCAGACAGAGCAATCTCCTTCCTGCTGCTGGAGCTGTCACCACCGACCAACAGAGCGTCCCCAAAAATTCTGCAGTCATCCCCTTCAAGTCAGGAATCTGTAGGAGGTGGTTTCACTCAATTCGGAGTCCGGACGAGTCCGTGGCAACCTCAACCTCATCACCCTATCCTGCAGGCCAGAACAAGGCTGATATCGCACCGGGCGCCACTTAGTAATCGAGAGCTTTCCTCCCCTCCCCGCTTGGCCGGCTGAAGGCCCCACCCTGCGTGGTGGTAGTTTTGGTTGTAACATTTTAACCCCCACCCCAAGATCCCCCTCCTGCGTGAGGTGTAGTTTTGTACTTCTTTGGGCAGGTCAAGCGACACCGCTGCGGCGTGTGGGGAACCACCGCCTCCCCGCTCGCCCTCGTCTCCGACCGGGATCGGTTTCTTCAAACCGGTCGAGTGAGTGTCTCATCCTTGCTCAATAGTGTTGCTCTTTCAATATTTGCTTCATGCGCCGCTGAATTTGTGAGGGAGCGCCCGGTCCTCAAGTCCATGACTTAGAGTGACCGCCGTGGGGTAGCGTGAACCGGTGCCTTTGCGCACTTTGTCAGCCCCAATTGAATTGGGCATCCAACCTTTGGGAGTCAAACCTTGGCCTTGCTGGCCCTCTACCAGCAAGGGCCCATTCCCATACTTCACACTTGGCATCGCCAAGTCACTCCGGGTATAGAGTGCGACGGGAGAGCGATGGCCCATTAAGGCCCATTTGAATGCTATTTGTGATTGCTTGCTTAAGCCCGAGGTTGTGTCACATCATGGGGGATCTTGAGATAGGGGACACGAAAAATGGTGCAACCACTCTCACTATCTCGATCTCCACCCCAATAGTATGCCCGTAAATTTTCATGGCCAAAGGAGACTCCGATACCTATGAACAAACTATTAAGGCGAAAAGTCCATAACTAACTTCTATAATTGACGACTGATTGGTTGGTCGTTGAATTAAAATGACGCCCTAGATTGGGTCGTCATTTTCATTATTGTAGTAAACTAGATAAACCTCAATCAGGAATGAAATCTGTACTTCTTACAGACCTATATGCATGCTTATAACTTACTAATTACAGAGTTTTGCTAAGTCTTGAGAAAACCTACGGATGCATTAAAAGATTAAGGTAATATACATGCAGAGATCATATTAAAGTTTAACTATTAACGGGTTTAGCTTGATGTCGAGAACACCTACGAGAAACTAGAGACTATGAACTCGAACATGAGCATGCTATTTATGATCATAAGAGCATGTATCATCTTTGTTAATTGAGTTTAGCCATCAGAGAGAACACCTACCCTTTGGTTGATAATCAGGAAGGGGAAGATGCCTTTGAAAAGAAGAAGAACACGCTTCTTTCCGTAGCAGTCAAACCGTAGGAGGAAGAGGAGGCTTTCTTTCACGTTCTAGTAGGAAGAAGCCTTCACGTCCACAGCTACGGGAAGCAGAACAGGAGTAGGAAGATGTCACGCCCCGAGCGCGGAAGATACCCAGAGACGTGTGATGAGTTTATATCAATCATGTCAATCAGAGTGGTCGTGTATTCGAAACAAAGATAGAGATGCGCAAAATAGCAAGATAACCCAATCCTTTATTATTAATAGGCTATTACAAATCCAATACTCTGTTTAATAAAAATAAAAGTACATAGTTGACTCAAGAAAATAGGAAAAAGACTAGATGACACTTGGACAAGCTCTAGCTCTTTCACTCGGGACTTTCCCCATCCGATTGACTTCCATCGTCGTCGGACTTACCTGAAAAGTAAGGGACAAACGGAATGAGCGAACGCTCAGTAGGAAATTATATCTCAAGTACTAGCAAGGGGTTTAAGTAATTACATCTTTCATGAATGCAATAAAGCTATGCATGCTCGCATAAAATGACAAGATAGAGAGAATGTAATATCAAGAATAAGATGGACAAATCATGAACTTTCAATAAGATAACAAGATATTCAAGTAAGTACATTTAACAAGTCATGTCAAGAATTTTGGCTATCATGTATCAAGCAAGCAAATTACCCTTTTTCGGGCCACGCATTTCATGTCAAGTCAAGTACGATTCAAGTACAAGATGTGTGTGGAATGTCCAATCAAGCAAGTCAAGTACTCGGTATAATGCCAGATATCTTATCATTTTAACTCCCATGGGCATAAGTACTTTCGGGTGCTCCTCCCAGGACCAGATCGGGCCCTATATGCGCAGGCATTTATCATGTATTTTGACATCCACTCTTATTTATAGCCAACATAGAATTTCAATAATCAAGCTTGTAGACACGTACGACAACTTTGATAGAATAGAGTCCAAAAATATGACAAAGGACATAGAATGGCGATAATAACGGTATAATCACGATATCGATAAAACTAGGTAGAATATGGTTCCCTTAACTTGGGTACCATGACAAATTAATATGGACATTCTTTATATAGAATTGAGGTCCACATGAACAGTATATCAAAGGTAAGATACCCTCATTCTTATCATAGAATTGAGGTTTACAAGAATGACATGATATGGCATGATATCATCATCCCATTAAGAATTTCTTATGATATACTCTTTGTATAATCATAAGGGCCGGTATACCATATTTCTTTAGAGTGACATGGCAAAGATCGTGTAATGGGTTTTTAGGGTACAACCAGCTCAGTCGGCCTTGAGGGAATCCAAGGCTACGAGGAGTCTTACGGAGGTCTCTATGACTAACTCGCTAGTCCAAAGGAACAGAATGTCCAATGGAGAGCTTGTATGTCAATGAGAATTGAGTGTGATCGATGAAATAATCGTGAAACGTGGGACTATACTCACGGAATGGAGAATAGTGCCGATATATATATTATATAACATATGAAACCATCGGTTAACAGAAACAGTGGAAAATCAGTTTTACAGTAAAGTAACGACTTAAGCAGAGTCGTTTATCAAGTAATTAATGCCTAACAGAAGGGCGTTTATCTATTTTCCATTTTTGCAGATTTTCCATATTTCAGAAATTTGCCAAAAACGCGCCCTGATCAGGGGCGTTTCTTTAAGTTTTGACGACTACACCAGAAGGTGTCCTTTTCTTGTCACTGTTCGACAGAATATCAATAATTTCAGGAATTATCAAGAACGCGCCCTAGGAAGGGGCGTTACTCTTTCTTTATTTTTACAGAATATATTTTACAGGAATTTAACAGAAACGCGCCCTATGAAGGGGCGTTACTTTTCAATTCACGCCCTGTGATGGGGCGTTAACACATGGAAAAATGACCTTGTCTAGGCCGTGAATTCAAGAAATTTCAGAAATTATCATGAACAGGAAGAAATAAATTTTAGGATAACAATCATATCATCATGACAGGAAAATTGGCAGGAATTCACAGGTAGAGTCATGCAGTATATTAGTTTTGATATTCCATATAAAATGAATTTTTAAACCGTGAACGATTGTTAATTTCAGGTAATTTCATGGAATTAACGCCTGTGTTCAGGGCGTCAAATCTAGAATTGACGACCTGGTCAGGGTCGTGTCTTGTAACATAGAGCCCTTGGCAGGGGCGTCTCTTTCAAAATATTACAGAAAAACGCCTTAAAACTATAATAAACCGTATGCATGTCATGCTAATATACATATATCTTAAATTATTTTATTTGGGCTACAGTGACTTGAGAAAACCTACCTTAAGATAGTCGATTGAAGATGAACGTGAGGGATTTTAACTAGAAGAAGATGCTGCAGTTCCTATAAGAAGAGAAGAAGAAACATATATTAATTTCTTCACTTATCGGAACAGAGGAGATAGTAGAAGAACGTTACCTTGTTCTTCACTACGTGTGCTCTCTTCGACCTGTAAGAAGAGAAGGAGATGAAGAACGTTAGTTCTTCATACACTCGAAACAGAAAAAAAAGAAATAAGAAGAACAGTTCTGTTCTTCACTTACCGTCGCAGAGGCTTGAATCAAATAGGTTTAGGGTTTGTTCGATCAAGACTATTTATAGGATTTTGGACGTCCTGTTAGGGTTAGTGTTCTAGTGGAAGTAATACTTCCAATATAGAGTCCTTACCACCTTTTAACTCTTTCTAATACTTATCCATTACCCTGGATAAGTTTCTGGGTCGAACGGTTCACGAACTGAATTAACGACCTTGGTCAGGGCGTCGATTCTTGAATTGACGACCTGGTTCAGGTCGTTTCTTAAGAAGCGCCTTGTATCAGGGCGTTCCTTATTTTAAAACACGCCCAAGATAGCGGCGTTTCTTGGCCTTGCCCTTTTTGACGTTGGAATTTGACGCCGTGTGGTCAGGGCGTCACTTATTAAATAACGCCTTATCTAGAGGCGTTTCTAATTTGAATAGCGCCTTTATCCGAGGCGTTATTTTTATATTGTTTTATTTATCTATTTATTTGATTTATTTAAAATCTTTATTGTTATTAATATTTTATCAGGGTTGCTACACCCTCCCCCACTTAAAAGAATTTGGTCCCCAAATTCAATTGCATAATATGTATATACGTGGAGAGTGTAGATCATATACCTCTTAGAATAACTCGGGAAATCGTTTCTTCATAGATTCCTCGGTCTCCCATGTCGCTTCGTGTTCAATATTCTTATTCCATTGCACCTTGAGCATGGGAATAACCTTATTCCTTAGAGCTCGTATTTCTCGATCTAAGATCTTCATAGGCTTCTGTTCATAGGTGAGATCTTTCTGGATCACCAGATCTCCATGTTCAATAATATGAGATGGATCGTGTACATACTTCTTCAACATAGATATGTGAAACACATTATGCACCTCGGACAATTGAGGAGGCAACGCGATGCGATAAGCAACCTCGCCAACTCTTTCGAGTACCTCAAATGGTCCGATGAATCTTGGCGTAAGCTTTCCCTTAACACCAAATCTTCGTATGCCACGTCCAGGTGATATCTTAAGAAATACATGATCTCCGATTTGGAATTCAAGATCTCTCCTTCTTGTGTCAGCATAAGCCTTTTGCCTTGTCTGAGCAACTTGCAATCTTTCTCTGATTACTTGTATCTTCTCAGTTGTATCCCTTACCATTTCTGGACCTAACAGTTGTTTCTCTCCAACTTCGTTCCAGCATATGGGTGATCGGCAACTCCTTCCATATAAAGCTTCGAAAGGTGCCATTTGGATACTAGCTTGGTAGCTATTATTATATGCAAATTCCACTAGTGGCAAATGTTCATGCCAGCTTCCACCAAAGTCAATGATGCAAGCTCTTAGCATATCCTCAACAACTTGATTAGTTCTCTCGGTCTGACCATCCGTTTGTGGATGAAAAGCAGTACTAAAGTTGAGCCTTGTTCCCAACGAATGTTGTAGTCCCTTCCAAAAATGAGAAGTAAAACGAGGGTCTCTGTCAGACACGATTGAGACAGGTATACCATGCAACCTGACTATTTCTTTGATGTATAGTGCAGCTAGCACATCAATTGACCATCGGCTTTTTATTGGCAAGAAATGCGCCGATTTAGTTAATCGGTCAATGATAACCCAGATTCCATCATGTCCTCCTTTAGATTTAGATAAACCCATGATGAAGTCCATACCAATATCCTCCCACTTCCACTTAGGAATATCTAGAGGATGTAGTTTTCCAGCAGGCTTTTGGTGTTCTGCCTTGACCTGTTGGCATGTGAGACAGTGATATACATAGTCTGCTATTTCTCTTTTCATATTAGGCCACCAAAAGTTCCTCTTTACATCTTGATACATTTTGGTTGATCCTGGATGAATAGTGTACCTTGATCGGTGAGCTTCATCTAAGATCTTCTTTAATTCCGGACAGTCGGGTATACAAGTTCTACCTTTGAATAATAATCTTCCATCAGAAGCTAATTGGAAATCAGATTGTCCTTCTAATCTGTCTTTGATTTCTACCAATATAGGATCATCATCCTGAAGTTGATGTGAAACAAATGCCGAAGTCGATTCTGTCCGGTTCTGGAATCTGTGACCAGCAGCTGTTGAAGTGGCTGTGGATCGCACTCTGGAATTTTGCCGGAGGCGCGGTTGGTGCCGTTGGCTTCGTAACAGGGTAGGGATACAGCACAATTTTTCTGAATTTTGGTTCCGCCCGAACCTGGTCGCCACGGACGACTGAGCGGGGACCCCGTTCTGGTTCTGTGCAGGGGCAGCTTCTGAACAGCGGCTTGACAGGGACACCACGAGCAACCCCGAACTCCGTTTGGTGCGCGGCAGGTGGCGTTGGAATCGTGGGGACGACTACTTTCCAGCGGCACTGGTCTCGCCTCAGTCGGATGTCGGTGTGGACGTGCAGGTCCCGTTGAGTGGGGACTGGTCGGAGGAGACAGACAGGAGGCAGAATGGGGTCGTCGGGGTATAAAATTTGTAACTCTGGCCACCGACCTCTGATTGCGGTTCCGTCTTCTGATCCCGGTAGCTGACTTGAGGATGGAGAACTTTGATGAAGATCCTGGAGCCTGAATCCTTCAAGAAGAGGTCGTGGTTGCTGCCCCAAACCGCTTCAGGTCGCTGTCAGGCCTTCTCTGCGCAGTCGGGGAAGAAAGTCCCTTGTGGGCGGCCAAGAACTCGGATCGACACGATTCCAACTCGCTTGCGAAGAGGACTTGTGGACGATCAACTTTGCTGAAGACCTTGGATGCAGACTCCACTTGGAACGAGCTGGAAGTTACTCTGCAAATTGGGCCAGAAACTGCCTGCGGGTTTGGGATGGGCTTGTGGAGTGGGGGCTAAGTTTAGTGGTGGTGTTTGTGGGTGTAAGCTATGGGGATAGTGGGTGGACGTGGTTGGGGTTGCAGGGGGTTGTCTTGAGGCTGTGGAAAGGGGTGCAGTGCGTGTATGACGGGAACGGAGGTAGCGTGGGCGTATGAGGTAATAGCGTGGCCGGGAGGAAGAAGCTTAGAGGGTGAGGCAAGGAAGGTAGACTGCCGCAGCAGTGAAAGATTGGGTTAGAAGACAGGAGGAACTGGGGAACGGGAAGTTCGGCCAAGCTGTGGGGGTGAGCGGAAGATGCTGGTGGCTGGAGGAGAAGGGAGGAATGAAGGGCATCAACACCCGTGGCAAGGAGGGAAGAACTGGGCATCTCACCCGTGGAGAGGGAAGGAAGAACAGGCACTCACGGCCATGGGAATTAAAAGAGGGGGGGGGGAAGAAGATAAAGGAGGGGAAGGCCCCTCCTACGTGGGCATCACATGGGGGTTCCAAAAATAAGATTTCATTCACTGTTTTTCAAATGAAAGATACATGACTCTTTTATAGACTCTCAAAGAAGACCAAAAGACACTATCCTAAACACTTAATGTCTACTTATTATAGTTCTCTTGGGGAGACCAAAAGACACTATCCTAAACACTTAATGTCTACTCATTATAGTTCTCTTGGGGAGACTAAAAGACACTCTATTGGAAGACTTAAAGACAAAAATATGAAAGGACTATTACATAATTGCTACGGACATAACCCATAAGGCCCATAAAGAGGCCCAATTATCATGAGACAAATAGATTGGCCATTTGATTGTGTTGATGAAGTTGATTGCCGATCCCCGTCAAATTTTTAAATTTTGAATCTTGAACCGAGGATTCCATCATACTCCTCCGCTTGGAGGAGGTTCGACCTCGAACCTCAAAGCTCAGGATCTCGGTCCAATGGGACGGCCCGATTCCCTAAGCTCTGATACCACTTGATGTGAAACAAATGCCGAAGTCGATTCTGTCCGGTTCTGGAATCTGTGACCAGCAGCTGTTGAAGTGGCTGTGGATCGCACTCTGGAATTTTGCCGGAGGCGCGGTTGGTGCCGTTGGCTTCGTAACAGGGTAGGGATACAGCACAATTTTTCTGAATTTTGGTTCCGCCCGAACCTGGTCGCCACGGACGACTGAGCGGGGACCCCGTTCTGGTTCTGTGCAGGGGCAGCTTCTGAGCAGCGGCTTGACAGGGACACCACGAGCAACCCCGAACTCCGTTTGGTGCGCGGCAGGTGGCGTTGGAATCGTGGGGACGACTACTTTCCAGCGGCACTGGTCTCGCCTCAGTCGGATGTCGGTGTGGACGTGCAGGTCCCGTTGAGTGGGGACTGGTCGGAGGAGACAGACAGGAGGCAGAATGGGGTCGTCGGGGTATAAAATTTGTAACTCTGGCCACCGACCTCTGATTGCGGTTCCGTCTTCTGATCCCGGTAGCTGACTTGAGGATGGAGAACTTTGATGAAGATCCTGGAGCCTGAATCCTTCAAGAAGAGGTCGTGGTTGCTGCCCCAAACCGCTTCAGGTCGCTGTCAGGCCTTCTCTGCGCAGTCGGGGAAGAAAGTCCCTTGTGGGCGGCCACGAACTCGGATCGACACGATTCCAACTCGCTTGCGAAGAGGACTTGTGGACGATCAACTTTGCTGAAGACCTTGGATGCAGACTCCACCTGGAATGAGCTGGAAGTTACTCTGCAAATTGGGCCAGAAACTGCCTGCGGGTTTGGGATGGGCTTGTGGAGTGGGGGCTAAGTTTAGTGGTGGTGTTTGTGGGTGTAAGCTATGGGGATAGTGGGTGGACGTGGTTGGGGTTGCAGGGGGTTGTCTTGAGGCTGTGGAAAGGGGTGCAGTGCGTGTATGACGGGAACGGAGGTAGCGTGGGCGTATGAGGTAATAGCGTGGCCGGGAGGAAGAAGCTTAGAGGGTGAGGCAAGGAAGGTAGACTGCCGCAGCAGTGAAAGATTGGGTTAGAAGACAGGAGGAACTGGGGAACGGGAAGTTCGGCCAAGCTGTGGGGGTGAGCGGAAGATGCTGGTGGCTGGAGGAGAAGGGAGGAATGAAGGGCATCAACACCCGTGGCAAGGAGGGAAGAACTGGGCATCTCACCCGTGGAGAGGGAAGGAAGAACAGGCACTCACGGCCATGGGAATTAAAAGAGGGGGGGGGAAGAAGATAAAGGAGGGGAAGGCCCCTCCTACGTGGGCATCACATGGGGGTTCCAAAAATAAGATTTCATTCACTGTTTTTCAAATGAAAGATACATGACTCTTTTATAGACTCTCAAAGAAGACCAAAAGACACTATCCTAAACACTTAATGTCTACTTATTATAGTTCTCTTGGGGAGACCAAAAGACACTATCCTAAACACTTAATGTCTACTCATTATAGTTCTCTTGGGGAGACTAAAAGACACTCTATTGGAAGACTTAAAGACAAAAATATGAAAGGACTATTACATAATTGCTACGGACATAACCCATAAGGCCCATAAAGAGGCCCAATTATCATGAGACAAATAGATTGGCCATTTGATTGTGTTGATGAAGTTGATTGCCGATCCCCGTCAAATTTTTAAATTTTGAATCTTGAACCGAGGATTCCATCAGAAGTTCTTGTATCTCAGATAATAAATCTGACTGTATGCTTACATGAGATAATGTGACAAATTTGGCTTCCTTGTCCAAGCTTATATTGAGCTCGGAGAATTGTTCTAGCAATCTCCATTCTTGTATCATACAATTGGCTATCATTGCTCTCGGCTTTCGACTAAGGGCATCAGCAACATAATTACCCTTTCCAGGATGATATTGTATATTGAAGTCGAAGTCCTTGAGATATTCTAGCCAGCGTCTTTGTCTCATGTTTAGCTCCTTTTGTGAAAATAGATATTTGAGACTTTTGTGATCGGAGTATACAGTAAATTGCACTCCATATAAGTAGTGTCTCCATATCTTTAGGGCAAATACCACCGCGGCCAGTTCTAAGTCATGGACGGGGTAATTCTCCTCATGCTTCTTCAGTTGACGTGAAGAGTATGCTATGACCTTTCCTTGTTGCATTAGGACACATCCGAGGCCAATGCCAGAAGCATCTGTGTAGACCTCGAATTTCTCTCCTTCTATTGGTAGAGCTAAGACCGGAGCTGTAGTAAGATGATCCTTGAGAGTTTGGAAGCTTCTTTCACATTCCTCACTCCATTCATACCGGATCTCCTTACGAGTTAACCTTGTAAGGGGCACGACAATCTTGGAGAAGTCTTTGATGAATCGCCGGTAATATCCTGCAAGACCCAAGAAACTTCTGATCTCGCTTGCATTAGTGGGTCTTTCCCAATTTCTCACAGCTTCAACCTTTGACGGATCTACAGAGAAACCGTCCTTGGATATGACATGTCCGAGAAAAGCCACTTCTTCAAGCCAGAACTCGCACTTGCTGAGTTTTGCATATAATTGATTTATTCTCAAGACTTGCAATGCAATCCTCAAATGCTCTTCATGTTCTTCCTTAGTCTTGGAATATATCAATATATCATCAATGAAGACTACTATGAATTGATCCAAGTAAGGCCTGTATATACTATTCATTAACTGCATAAAGGCAGCAGGGGCATTTGTTAGTCCAAAAGGCATAACAACAAATTCGTAGTGGCCATACCTGCTTCTGAACGCAGTCTTATGAATATCTTCATCCTTGATCCTTAACTGATGGTATCCCGATCTAAGATCAATCTTCGAAAAATATTTGGATCCTGAAATCTGATCAAATAATTCATCGATTCTCGGCAGGGGATACTTGTTCTTGATAGTAAGATGATTCAACTGTCGATAGTCGATGCACAGTCTCATGGATCCATCCTTCTTCTTTACAAATAAGACTGGTGCTCCCCACGGGGAAGTACTTGGTCTAATAAACCCTTTTCGAATTAGTTCCATTAACTGCTCCTTCAACTCTTTGAGTTCCGCAGGGGACATTCTATAAGGTGCCTTTGAAACTGGACCAGCACCAGGGACTAAGTCAATGGTGAAGGCCACATCCCTTTGAGGGGGTAATCCTGGCAAATCTTCCGGAAACACGTCCGGGAATTCTTGTACTACTGGAATGTCTTCTAGCTTAGTGTCCTTTGTTTCCTTAACTGTGACAAATGCAAGGAAAGATGTACATCCTTTCCTGATGAGCTTGCTAGCTCGGAGGGCCGAAATAAGAGGGGAATTGCTCCGACTCTTGGGGCGAGTAAAGACTAATTCTGGAATATCTTTGAAAGCAATTCGGCTATTGCGGCAATCAACCGTTGCCTGGTATTTGGATAACCAGTCCGCTCCTAGTATAACATCATACTCCTTTAGATCGAGGCATATGAGATCTATAGGTAAATTCCTACCTTGAACCATTACCTCACAATTTTGGTAGTGATGAGTAATATCATTTTCACTTCCAAGAGGAGTAGTTAGAACTATTTTTATCCATTCTGGTTCTAACGGTAACGGGTCGGCAAACTTCTTAGAAATAATGGAATGCGATGCACCTGTATCAAATAAGACATAAGCACTTTTGGAACAAACTGTTAATGTACCTTCTACCAGTCCACCTTCTTCTTGCTCGGTCTCCTTTATTGCATGAAGTCGAGCGCTTTTTGTCACCGGGCGTTTACCGTCACCGGCTTGGTCATTCATTAATGGACAATCGGGAATCCGATGTTCGCGACTCCCACAACGGAGACAAGCTCCTAATTTTCTCCAGCATTCTTCGGTCTTGTGACCAGCCTTGTCACAATGCTTGCATACTGTATTAGAAGGTGTAGTGGTGATAGAGAAGGGCTTGGATTTCTTGAACTTGGAATCTTGAGAGGATGAACCTCCATTATTGGGCCTCTTCTTAAAGTTGGGTTTAAAAGAACCCGAACCTGTGACTTGCTCCTTCTTGTCTTTTCCACGGATCCTATCAGATAGTTCCGTGGCATCTTCAAGTAATTGAGCTCGGCGGACTATTTCAGAATAAACTTGGATGTCTATAGGCGCCAGTTGAGTAATATAGTGGGGCCTAAGCCCATTAAGAAATCTACGGGCTTTCATCTTCTCCGTGCTAATAAGATGCTTAGCATATCTAGACAACCTGGAGAACTGAGCTTCATAATCTGCTAATGATAAAGATCGTTGCTTTAATGTAGCGAATTCTGCAGCCTTCTTTTCTTGGACTCGGTCTGAGAAATATTTAGCATTGAAGTATTCCACAAATTCTTCCCATGTTACTTAAGTATGATCGATGGTTGCTTCAATAGACTCCCACCAACATCTAGCATCTTTCTCTAACTGGAATGTAGCTAATAGAACTTTGTCCTGATCCGTGCATTGCATGACACGGAATATGCGTTCGGTTTCCCGAACCCAATGCTCGGCATCGTCCGGATCGGTCGATCCCATAAACTTCGGGGGATTCATGCTCTTAAAGGCTTGGTGTAAGCTTCCAGCTCGTGGAGCATCACCCTGTGCTACCTGTTGTAGCACTTGAGTCATTCCTTGAAGGGTACGCTGCATGTTGCGCCATTGAGCACGTTCGGCAGCCATTATCCTATAATTACAATAGCTACGTTAGTATTATATCACTGTGATCTTATTAAAAGACTCATTGACTCTTAACCCTTGGTTCTACCCAATCTCACTTGGTTAAACGTTCAACTTATCCTTGGACTTGGGTTTTTCCTAGGAATTGAATACCCTAGGCTCTGATACCATAAAAACTGTCACGCCCCGAGCGCGGAAGATACCCGGAGACGCGTGACGAGTTTATATCAATCATGTCAATCAGAGTGGTCGTGTATTCGACACAAAGACAGAGATGCGCAAAATAGCAAGATAACACAATCCTTTATTATTAATAGGCTATTACAAATCCAATACTCTGTTTAATAAAAACAAAAGTACATAGTTGACTCAAGAAAATAGGAAAAAGACTAGATGACACTTGGACAAGCTCTAGCTCTTTCACTCGGGACTTTCCCCATCCGATTGACTTCCATCGTCATCGGACTTACCTGAAAAGTAAGGGACAAACGGAATGAGCGAACGCTCAATAGGAAATTATATCTCAAGTACTAGCAATGGGTTTAAGTAATTACATCTTTCATGAATGCAATAAAGCTATGCATGCTCGCATAAAACGACAAGATAGAGAGAATGTAATATCAAGAATAAGATGGACAAATCATGAACTTTCAATAAGATAACAAGATATTCAAGCAAGTACATTTAACAAGTCATGTCAAGAATTTTGGCTATCATGTATCAAGCAAGCAAATTACCCTTTTTCGGGCCACGCATTTCATGTCAAGTCAAGTACGATTCAAGTACAAGATGTGTGTGGAATGTCCAATCAAGCAAGTCAAGTACTCGGTATAATGCCAGATACCTTATCATTTTAACTCCCATGGGCACAAGTACTTTCGGGTGCTCCTCCCAGGACCAGATCGGGCCCTATATGCGCAGGCATTTATCATGTATTTTGACATCCACTCTTGTTTATAGCCAACATAGAATTTCAATAATCAAGCTTGTAAACACGTACGACAACTTTGATAGAATAGAGTCCAAAAATATGACAAAGGACATAGAATGGCGATAATAACGGTATAATCATGATATCGATAAAACTAGGTAGAATATGGTTCCCTTAACTTGGGTACCATGACAAATTAATATGGACATTCTTTATATAGAATTGAGGTCCACATGAACAGTATATCAAAGGTAAGATACCCTCATTCTTATCATAGAATTGAGGTTTACAAGAATGACATGATATGGCATGATATCATCATCCCATTAAGAATTTCTTATGATATACTCTTTGTATAATCATAAGGGCCGGTATACCATGTTTCTTTAGAGTGACATGGCAAAGATCGTGTAATGGGTTTTTAGGGTACAACCAGCTCAGTCGGCCTTGAGGGAATCCAAGGCTACGAGGAGTCTTATGGAGGTCTCTATGACTAACTCGCTAGTCCAAAGGAACGGAATGTCCAATGGAGAGCTTGTATGTCAATGAGAATTGAGTGTGATCGATGAAACAATCGTGAAACGTGGGACTATACTCACGGAATGGAGAATAGTGCCGATATATATATTATATAACATATGAAACCATCGGTTAACAGAAACAGTGGAAAATCAGTTTTACAGTAAAGTAACGACTTAAGCAGAGTCGTTTATCAAGTAATTAACACCTAACAGAAGGGCGTTTATCTATTTTCCATTTTTGCAGATTTTCCATATTTCAAAATTTGCCAAAAACGCGCCCTGATCAGGGGCGTTTCTTTAAGTTTTGACGACTACACCAGAAGGCGTCCTTTTCTTGTCACTGTTCGACAGAATATCAATAATTTCAAGAATTATCAAGAACGCGCCCTAGGAAGGGGCGTTACTCTTTAATTCTTTATTTTTACAGAATATATTTTTCAGGAATTTAACAGAAACGCACCCTATGAAGGGGCGTTACTTTTCAATTCACGCCCTGTGATGGGGCGTTAACACATGGAAAAACGACCTTGTCTAGGCCGTGAATTCAAGAAATTTCAGAAATTATCATAAACAGGAAGAAATAAATTTCAGGATAACAATCATATCATCATGACAGGAAAATTGGCAGGAATTCACAGGTAGAGTCATGCAGTATATTAGTTTTGATATTCCATATAAAATGAATTTTTAAACCGTGAACGATTGTTAATTTCAGGTAATTTCATGGAATTAACGCCTGTGTTCAGGGCGTCAAATCTAGAATTGACGACCTGGTCAGGGTCATGTCTTGTAAAATAGCACCCTTGACAGGGGCGTCTCTTTCAAAATATTGCAGAAAAACACCTTAAAACTATAATAAACCGTATGCATGTCATGCTAATATACATATATCTTAAATTATTTTATTTGGGCTATAGTGACTTGAGAAAACCTACCTTAAGATAGTCGATTGAAGATGAACGTGAGGGATTTTAACTAGAAGAAGATGCTGCAGTTCCTATAAGAAGAGAAGAAGAAACATATATTAATTTCTTCACTTATCGGAACAGAGGAGATAGTAGAAGAACGTTACCTTGTTCTTCACTACGTGTGCTCTCTTCGACCTGTAAGAAGAGAAGGAGATGAAGAACGTTAGTTCTTCATACACTCGAAACAGAAAAAAAAGAAATAAGAAGAACAGTTCTGTTCTTCACTTACCGTCGCAGAGGCTTGAATCAAATAGGTTTAGGGTTTGTTCGATCAAGACTATTTATAGGATTTTGGACGTCCTGTTAGGGTTAGTGTTCTAGTGGAAGTAATACTTCCAATATAGAGTCCTTACCACCTTTTAACTCTTTCTAATACTTATCCATTACCCTGGATAAGTTTCTGGGTCGAACGGTTCACGAACTGAATTAACGACCTTGGTCAGGGCGTCGATTCTTGAATTGACGACCTGGTTCAGGTCGTTTCTTAAGAAGCGCCTTGTATCAGGGCGTTCCTTATTTTAAAACACGCCCAAGATAGGGGCGTTTCTTGGCCTTGCCCTTTTTGACGTTGGAATTTGACGCCGTGTAGTCAGGGCGTCACTTATTAAATAACGCCTTATCTAGAGGCGTTTCTAATTTGAATAGCGCCTTTATCCGAGGCGTTATTTTTATATTATTTTATTTATCTATTTATTTGATTTATTTAAAATCTTTATTGTTATTAATATTTTATCAGGGTTGCTACAGAAGAAGTGGTTGGAAGACGACCACGCTCGCAGGAGGTAGAAGACGCAACAACGTGGGTTGCTCCGTTCGAAGAGGGCATGGTTTTATAGGAACGAAATGTTCTGGAGGCTTCTATTGTTCGGAAACGGAAGGATTTAAAACCTTCCGTCTTTTCCATTTGCCCTTCCATTTTAACAACCGCCTACTTCATTTGGCCTTGAAACCCTAAGCATCGACGAACCTGTAGGTGGGTTGGGCCAAGCACACACGTCGATGGTTACTTGGGTTGGCTTCTTGTAGACATATTGGTGTTGGGTTTCGATGGGTTTGGTTGGGTTAAATGGGTAAGTGCATATAAAAAGTGAGCTCATGCCTATCCGTGGGTTTCTTTGAATGGGTTTTCACGGTGAGCATGTGTGGGCCAAAGCCCATGCTTTATGTTTATGCATTTTTGGGTCTTCTTATGAGTTTAGGCCCTTAATATCTAGAAGGATTATATATATTATTATATATATGTATCTATATATATACACGTGGTTTTTTTTATTGTGTTATATGGTTTATATATATATGTGGGTTGTTTTGGCTAAGGCTTTGTATATATTCTGTTAATGGAATAAGATAATTTATGGGTTAAAGCCCATTATCTATTCACGAGGCCCATTGAAGCCCATTTACTAACATAAACTTCCAAAATGTCTAAGCATGTTGTGTTACAATAGTTAAATATTTCTATATATAGATTTTGCATATACTTTGTATCAGCTAAAACTCAAATATAGTTTAATATTTATACAATGCATTTGTATTATGTATATATATATATATATATATATATATATATGGTTTGTATCTAGATATATATGAATATAGGTAATTTAACTATATTTGGGTTTTCATATTTAGATACACATGCAATTTGTCATGTATATTATTATACACGGTTATTTTTTTTTTCCTTTGAGTACTTATTTAAGGATTTTATTTGTTTAGAGAAGTTATTCACTATAGTTTAATCTGGGGTGCTACATCCTCCCCCACTTAAAAGAATTTGATCCCCAAATTCACACGACATACATTTCTAATA
This sequence comes from Amorphophallus konjac, assembly GCA_022559845.1. NCBI lineage: Eukaryota > Viridiplantae > Streptophyta > Magnoliopsida > Alismatales > Araceae > Amorphophallus > Amorphophallus konjac. The sequence goes on from CM040118.1 coordinate 421,378,884, forward strand.
TATTAGTGGGGTATCTAGTTCTATACTCCAATCATCCACAAGATCACATACGCTTACTTGCAACGCAATCTACATCTTAAGGAAGGAAAACTAGGCTACGGTTAAGGGATACCTTTGGTTACTTCATTGGGAGCAGGCTCGATTTGTCTCATTGCTTGCAATTGTCCTTGACGTCGCTTATTATTATGGTCCTTTGCCTGCTGAGGTTGATCTTTAGGAAGGGGACAGTCAGCTACCTTATGCTCCTGGCTTTCCACAACGAAAGCAAGCTCCGTTCTTCCAGCGACACTTTTCAGATTTGTGACCATCATTCCCACAATGCTTGCACTTTACTTCCTTAGGCTTCTTGCCGTTCGGAACGTCGTTTCCCTCATTGGGCTTCTTGTTGCCATTACCTTCTCTCTTCTTCTCCATTCTCGCCTTAACCTTGTCGGATAATTCCATAGCGTCTTCCAATAACCGAGCTCTCTTAACCATCTCGGCATATGATTGAATGTCCATTGGTGCCAACTGGGGTATGTATTGCAGTCTTAGTCCATTTAAGAACCTCCTAGCTTTCATCTTTTCTATCATGATCAAATGAGGCGCATATCGTGACAACCTCGAGAATTGGGCCTCATATTCCGCCACAGACATGCTTCTTTATTTAAGTGAAGCGAACTCTCCCGCCTTTCTCTCCCGAACTCTCTCCGAGAAATACTTCTCATTGAAGTGTTCTAAAAATTCTACCCAAGTTACTTGAATGTTTGGCAGAGTGGCTTCTACGGACTCCCACCAAGCCCTTGCATCCTTCTCTAGTTGAAATGTTGCCAAAAGGACCTTATCTTGATCCGAGCATTGCATTACTCGGAAGATTCTTTCCGTCTCCTTAGTCCAATCTTTCACCATGTCAGGATCAGGGGTTCCACTAAACCTACGGGGATTGAGGCTCCGGAACTCACGATGTAACTCTCCAGCTCCACGATTGGCTCCACCCTCGGCTACCCGCTGAAGAGCCGGGGTTAATCCTTGAACCGTCCTTTGCATCTCACGCCATTGGGCACGCTCAGCGGCCATTGTTATCTATCTAGTTCTACAAGACACAATTAATTCATGTAAGATTATCAAGCGATTCTCATGAAATTTTACTAAGATATTTTCATAAGCTGATATTATTAGTATTAAAATTCCTTTTTTAGCTCTTAACCCAAGGTTCTACCCAATCTCACCGGGCAATAATGGGGTTGAACCTAGAACTTATGGCAACCTATAGTCAAGACCTAGGGTTTAATATACCTAGGCTCTGATACCACAAACTGTAACGGCCCGAACCGATAGCAGCGGAACGTGTAGTTCGGAACGTGGCAGTGATACAGTCGTGAATAATTAGAGCATACATAAGACACATAATTTCCAAGGCTAGACAATATGGACAAAATATAATCTTTATTGATAATCAAATGTCAATTACATAACTGGACTCCACTTATATGGGAAAAAGAAAAGACTCAAATACTTTATAAAGGGAAAAGACTCAAGGACAAGATAAGACTCAAGAAAACTAAAAGACACCGGCTTGCTTTTTCCACAACACTCAACACTCTTGCCCTTCCCCATCTGATGGACTATCTTCAATGTCGTTACCTGAAAAACATTGAAGATAAGCTGGTGAGCGAAACGCTCAGTAAGAATTACATCTCTCATCAAGCAGAATATAAGTGATTAGCCAATTAACATGTTCATGAAGATGCAAGGCATGGAACTAGAAAATCATGACGATCAATCTAACAGGAAAGATGAATATTAAAGTCAAAGGCAGTTACGAGCTCAAGAGAAATAGGGATGAATTTCCCATGCAGAGTCAAGGATAAGCTATCAGAATATGGTGAGGACACGCGCCGCATCACTCGACGGAGCACACGGAGCACGCCGACATCTCTTTGGCTGGGCGACTATGGCATCTATTAGTGGAACTTCCTTCTCATTTGAGGCCATGTTGGGCCTAGGTTTGGTCCCTGCGTGGACACGTTATCTAGTTCTTTATATTAGTAGACTATGTGTAAAGGGAGTAGTGGGCTATCTTCTTATTATTGGGCTTGGCCTTGGCCCATAATTAATGGGCTTAGGATTAGGGTTTGGGGCGCACCCCTCATCCCTCATCCTGGGTGGCTGCGCCACCTTCCCCCCCCTTGCCCCCTCCACTTGCCTTTTTGGGTGCCCCCCTTGCCCCATTCCATCTCACCCCCCTTTCCCCCCTTGGGCGCCCCCTCCCTTTGATCCCTCCTTGATTGGAGGAGGGATGGCCGCCCCCCCCCCCCCTTGAATGGGGAAGGGCTGGGTCGCACCCCCCCTTCCATTTGCGCCCCCCCCTCCATGTGGCAAGGGTGAAACCCTAGCTTTCCCCCCCCCCCCCCGATATAAAGGCTTGTATTTTCTTTTGAGCATTATTATTGAATGAAATTGAAATAGCATTTGCTGAAGGTGGCTGCGCCCCCCCCTCTGTTCCTCCTTGCTCCTGCGACGGGAGCAAGCTCGGGGTGTGACTCCCCATCCCTCGGTGCGACGCCGAGGGCCCCTTTCTCTTCTATCCCTTCTCAAGTTCTAGTTCGGTGCGCCCGGATTTCTCCTCCAAGAGCAGCGATGACCACCCCCTGTTCGTGAAGGCCTTGGGCGACCAGACCATATTTGTGTGGATCTTCTACGAGTCTCCGACGCGTGCGAGGTGGTCTCACCTCATTCGGAGTTCGGCATCACCCGTGGCAATTTTCTCCGTGAGCGCGCGCAGGACCCCCTCTCCCTGCGAGCCTGGTTCTGCCCGCCCCCTTGCAAAAATCCCACAGGACGGACGTCTGCGAATTTGGACGCGGGATCTTCACCGGTCGTACCTCTCTTCGTCCTCTGTCCAACGCCGCTGACCTCGCCTCGATCCGACGTCCGAGCTGCTCGTGGCGTCCATTCCCGTGAGGTCGCGCAGGTCTGCCCTGTCCACCCGGCGCCAGAACCACCTGCGGATTCCAGAGCTTGCTTCTCTCAGCCACGACCAGATCTGATCGATTCCTTCGGCCGGGACCTGCTGCTCTGCGTCCTCTTCATCCTCCAATAAGCAGAGCTCCGTTCGGCCTTTGGAGCTATTTCTGCTGATTTTTCCCGCTCAAGCGCTCTGTTCTGGGAGCAGAATCCTGTTGCAACTTGCAGGTGCGCCCCCGGCTTCCACGGACGGAATCTGCCCGCCCCCTTTGGCCGAGGCTTCCTCCCGTGACCTAGCTACGCGCCATCACTGACGGCGCCTCAATCAGACACCGGACCAGGTCGTGGGAGCTTTCACCGCGGAGTCACACATTGCTGCGAACCTGCCGACCACCGTTCGGGTCCTCCTCGCGGCCAACCCTTCACCGAGTGCCGCCCGTCAGCCCGTACATCGGCAGCCCCGAATCTCTGCATGTAGCCTGTTACCTCCCTGCGAGGAGTGGGCACTTTATTGGGTTGTATTGATTGTTCATCCTTCGTGTATCGGGGTTGTCGATCTCGGCCGGGGTTCCTTCCCCACGCCTAGGCGTGGAGGTACGTGCGAAGCTCCTCACTGTTGGCATTTTGCTTTACTAGTATACTTTCTAGCATGCCGCGTGAGTGTGTGTAGGTTCCTAGCTAGCTTCTTATTCACCGCGTGGTTGTGAGTTGAGAGCACCCATTCCGTGGCCCTAGTCGAGCGCCGAGCTCGGACTAGATTCCCATAGGCGCACGGAGGCTCCTTAGTCGCTGAGATCCCCGCGCTTCCCTCATAGGGACGGTCGTTGGGCTTGAGTTTCTTGTTGAGAGATGCCTCCACCCGGAGGAATGCTACGGAGGTCAGCCGCCCGGTTTGCCTTTGGCGTGCGAGTGCTGGCCGCACTTGTTGCATTCGTAGGTCTTAGCCCATTTTAGTCCTGTCCCGCATCAAAGTGGTATCAGAGCCTAGGGAACCAGTTTGTTCTAACAAATTGGGGTCTTAGGTCTTTTGAGTCTTTAGGTTGTCTAGGGTGCATTGAGTCTCTTAGTTCATCTAGGTAACCTACCATTGCATTGTCATTTTAGGTTTGTGTCTAGTTAGAGTTTTATTCTTGTCTCGTTGAGTCTTGCATGTCCAGCTCACCGCCAGCCCCATGGTGGTTCCTTAAGCCCACATGTCAGATTGGTCATCCCTGGTGGCCCAATTCGAGGCTCTTATGGCACGACCCCTAGGTGTCGCCCCTACCACTCAGTCGTCGGGAGACCCGATCCCTATGCCGATGACCGAGTCGTTTCAGCGCCCTGTCAAGTCCGTGGCCATCCTACCTAATGGGTTGCATACGGAGATCGACTTCATCAATAGGGTTCCATCTAATCATGTCTCACAGGACATTGTAGAGTCTCTCTCAAAGACTGGGGAGATTGTTCTCTGCGATGGCTTAGCTTTTATCGAGTTTCAACGGTGATTTGGCCCCGTTCAATATTACGATGGTGCATGGTGCAAGATCGGCACACTTGCTGGTCCATGCATCATCTTAGGGCAAACTTGGTTGGAGGAGAGAAGAGCGACCATCGACCTGGACAGGAGGACCTGCACCTTACACCCATCTCACCTTCCAGGGGAGTTCATCTTCCACAACGGCGTTACGCCGACCACCTCCGTGTCGCTAGCCACCCACCCCCAGCGATCCACTCCGCCTCTTGTTCCAGTGACTTACGAGGCTGAACAGGAGTTGGCTGAGGAGTACCTAACTGAGGTTGAGGAGTTAGGGAGTGACCCCATGGAGCATCCAGTCGTGCCTGAACCTTTGGAAGTTAGGGCCGACACTCTCGGCCTGAGACCCTCGACTGAGAGCCAGGGGCCCCTCCACATCATAGAGGACTCTGTTTCCATTCCCGAGGGAGATGCTTCACCCTTAGACCCTCATATAGAGCCATTCTTACCTTCCGAGGGTGAACTGGTTATTGGAGAGTCTTTAGCTGGCTGGTTAAGGAAGGGCCTAATTCTAGATGCCCCGATCCCTTGCTACCCATCCATGGAGCCAGCTCTCCCAATTGTACCCCTTGACTCCTTTCACACCACTTTTCGGTCCTTCTGCTTTCTTGAAAATGTGAAGGGCTTCCTTAGGAGTTTAGATTGTCAATGGGAGTTGACATATATGTTGACCTTAGGGTCTGACCAACCCTATAGTCATAGCTTTACACTCCCTGCTTTGGGGTCTATTACCTCGGTCTACACCATGGGACATATCACCTCTGAGGTCCTTTTACTCTTTCCCATTCCCGAGGAGGTTGACTTCGTCCCCTCTATGGTATCACGGTCCCGAGGGAGGAACCTTGCCTTCCTTACCTTCCTCATGAGCCTCTTGCCCCATACATTAGAGCGCCTGAAGGTGATCATCTGCACCTGGGCGAATGTCGCACATGGGCAAGTATTGTGAAGGGACCTGTCGAGAGGGTTCATCATTTCTTTGACCCATTCGATCCCCTCCCTAGTGAGCCTCTCGACCCATATTCTTTTCCCCACCTCGTCGAGGAGGTCCACTATCATACACCACCTAGGCCTTCTAGTCAACACCTCACCTTGCAGGCATCCAGATGCCCGAGCTTAGGAGGCCAGGGACACATGTCTCTTCCCCATGTTTCACCATGTCCATCGTCATATAGGGGAGATGTCATGAGTAAGCTTGGGATTATTCATCCTTCTGAGTCTACCATATGTCATAGGACACATGTGCATGCTAGGTTCTACTTTGGTTGTCCAGGCCCTCCCCATGTTGTCAAGACAGGTAGGCGTCATAGGCATGTTAGATCCATGTTTGGATGTCCAGGACCACCACTGCATTCACATAGGTATGAGTCAACACAGCTAGTTCGGAGTCTGCATCATCACCACCTCGAGGCCAGCAACGCACGTTATAAGGAGTTAGCTGATGCGCATCGACGCACCCGTGAGTTCTGAGAAGGAGAGTACGTCATGATCAGGGTCAGACCTGAACGGTTTCCTTCGGGGGCCGTGAAGAAACTCCAGGCCCGCGGTGCTGGACCCTTTCGAGTCTTGAAGCGAATCGGGTCGAATGCGTATGAGATTGAGCTGCCAGACGACTATGGGATCTGTTCGACGTTCAATGTCTCAGATCTGGTGGCATATCGGGATCCCGCGGTGATTCCCAGTGAGCTTTTTGGGCCCTCCCCTCCTGTTGAGAGTATTACACCTTCTGAGCGTCCACCTCTTCCAGCCCCATTACAGACACGCGAGCATATAGATTGTATACTGGATGAGCAGGTGACCACGACCTGGAGCGGAGCCTACCAACGCTTCCTAGTGCATTGGAGAGGGCGCCCTGCGACAGACGACGCCTGGATCACACGTGGAGAGCTGGAGAGGATCGACCCGGACCTGCTGGAGCGCTACCTAAGCGACCGTGACCCTTACTCGACGGGGTCGAGTTATTCCCACCCGGGGAGAATTGGTGAGGACACGCGCCGCATCACTCGACGGAGCACACGGAGCACGCCGACATCTCTTTGGCTGGGCGACTATGGCATCTATTAGTGGAACTTCCTTCTCATTTGAGGCCATGTTGGGCCTAGGTTTGGTCCCTGCGTGGACACGTTATCTAGTTCTTTATATTAGCAGACTATGTGTAAAGGGAGTAGTGGACTATCTTCTTATTATTGGGCTTGGCCTTGGCCCATAATTAATGGGCTTAGGATTAGGGTTTGGGGCGCACCCCTCATCCCTCATCCTGGGTGGCTGCGCCACCTTCCCCCCCTTGCCCCCTCCACTTGCCTTTTTGGGCGCCCCCCTTGCCCCATTCCATCTCACCCCCCTTTCCCCCCTTGGGCGCCCCCTCCCTTTGATCCCTCCTTGATTGGAGGAGGGATGGCCGCCCCCCGCCCCCCCCTTGAATGGGGAAGGGCTGGGTCGCACCCCCCCTTCCATTTGCGCCCCCCCCTCCATGTGGCAAGGGTGAAACCCTAGCTTCCCCCCCCCCCCCCCCCGATATAAAGGCTTGTATTTTCTTTTGAGCATTATTATTGAATGAAATTGAAATAGCATTTGCTGAAGGTGGCTGCGCCCCCCCCCTCTGTTCCTCCTTGCTCCTGCGACGGGAGCAAGCTCGGGGTGTGACTCCCCATCCCTCGGTGCGACGCCGAGGGCCCCTTTCTCTTCTATCCCTTCTCAAGTTCTAGTTCGGTGCGCCCGGATTTCTCCTCCAAGAGCAGCGATGACCACCCCCTGTTCGTGAAGGCCTTGGGCGACCAGACCATATTTGTGTGGATCTTCTACGAGTCTCCGACGCGTGCGAGGTGGTCTCACCTCATTCGGAGTTCGGCATCACCCGTGGCGATTTTCTCCGTGAGCGCGCGCAGGACCCCCTCTCCCTGCGAGCCTGGTTCTGCCCGCCCCCTTGCAAAAATCCCACAGGACGGACGTCTGCGAATTTGGACGCGGGATCTTCACCGGTCGTACCTCTCTTCGTCCTCTGTCCAACGCCGCCGACCTCGCCTCGATCCGACGTCCGCGCTGCTCGTGGCGTCCATTCCCGTGAGGTCGCGCAGGTCTGCCCTGTCCACCCGGCGCCAGAACCACCTGCGGATTCCAGAGCTTGCTTCTCTCAGCCACGACCAGATCTGATCGATTCCTTCGGCCAGGACCTGCTGCTCTGCGTCCTCTTCATCCTCCAATAAGCAGAGCTCCGTTCGGCCTTTGGAGCTATTTCTGCTGATTTTTCCCGCTCAAGCGCTCGGTTCTGGGAGCAGAATCCTGTTGCAACTTGCAGGTGCGCCCCCGGCTTCCACGGACGGAATCTGCGCGCCCCCTTTGGCCGAGGCTTCCTCCCGTGACCTAGCTACGCGCCATCACTGACGGCGCCTCAATCAGACACCGGACCAGGTCGTGGGAGCTTTCACCGCGGAGTCACACATTGCTGCGAACCTGCCGACCACCGTTCGGGTCCTCCTCGTGGCCAACCCTTCACCGAGTGCCGCCCGTCAGCCCGTACATCGGCAGCCCCGAATCTCTGCATGTAGCCTGTTACCTCCCTGCGAGGAGTGGGCACTTTATTGGGTTGTATTGATTGTTCATCCTTCGTGTATCGGGGTTGTCGATCTCGGCCGAGGTTCCTTCCCCACGCCTAGGCGTGGAGGTACGTGTGAAGCTCCTCACTGTTGGCATTTTGCTTTACTAGTATACTTTCTAGCATGCCGCGTGAGTGTGTGTAGGTTCCTAGCTAGCTTCTTATTCACCGCGTGGTTGTGAGTTGAGAGCACCCATTCCGTGGCCCTAGTCGAGTGCCGAGCTCGGACTAGATTCCCATAGGCGCACGGCGGCTCCTTAGTCGCTGAGATCCCCGCGCTTCCCTCATAGGGACGGTCGTTGGGCTTGAGTTTCTTGTTGAGAGACGCCTCCACCCGGAGGAACGCTACGGAGGTCAGCCGCCCGGCTTGCCTTTGGCGTGCGAGTGCTGGCCGCACTTGTTGCATTCGTAGGTCTTAGCCCATTTCAGTCCTGTCCCGCATCAAAGTGGTATCAGAGCCTAGGGAACCAGTTTGTTCTAACAAATTGGGGTCTTAGGTCTTTTGAGTCTTTAGGTTGTCTAGGGTGCATTGAGTCTCTTAGTTCATCTAGGTAACCTACCATTGCATTGTCATTTTAGGTTTGTGTCTAGTTAGAGTTTTATTCTTGTCTCGTTGAGTCTTGCATGTCCAGCTCACCGCCAGCCCCATGGTGGTTCCTCAAGCCCACATGTCAGATTGGTCATCCCTGGTGGCCCAATTCGAGGCTCTTATGGCACGACCCCTAGGTGTCGCCCCTACCACTCAGTCGTCGGGAGACCCGATCCCTATGCCGATGACCGAGTCGTTTCAGCGCCCTGTCAAGTCCGTGGCCATCCTACCTAATGGGTTGCATACGGAGATCGACTTCATCAATAGGGTTCCATCTAATCATGTCTCACAGGACATTGTAGAGTCTCTCTCAAAGACTGGGGAGATTGTTCTCTGCGATGGCTTAGCTTTTATCGAGTTTCAACGGTGATTTGGCCCCGTTCAATATTACGATGGTGCATGGTGCAAGATCGGCACACTTGCTGGTCCATGCATCATCTTAGGGCAAACTTGGTTGGAGGAGAGAAGAGCGACCATCGACCTGGACAGGAGGACCTGCACCTTACACCCATCTCACCTTCCAGGGGAGTTCATCTTCCACGACGGCGTTACGCCGACCACCTCCGTGTCGCTAGCCACCCACCCCCAGCGATCCACTCCGCCTCTTGTTCCAGTGACTTACGAGGCTGAACAGGAGTTGGCTGAGGAGTACCTAACTGAGGTTGAGGAGTTAGGGAGTGACCCCATGGAGCATCCAGTCGTGCCTGAACCTTTGGAAGTTAGGGCCGACACTCTCGGCCTGAGACCCTCGACTGAGAGCCAGGGGCCCCTCCACATCATAGAGGACTCTGTTTCCATTCCCGAGGGAGATGCTTCACCCTTAGACCCTCATATAGAGCCATTCTTACCTTCCGAGGGTGAACTGGTTATTGGAGAGTCTTTAGCTGGCTGGTTAAGGAAGGGCCTAATTCTAGATGCCCCGATCCCTTGCTACCCATCCATGGAGCCAGCTCTCCCAATTGTACCCCTTGACTCCTTTCACACCACTTTTCGGTCCTTCTGCTTTCTTGAAAATGTGAAGGGCTTCCTTAGGAGTTTAGATTGTCAATGGGAGTTGACATATATGTTGACCTTAGGGTCTGACCAACCCTATAGTCATAGCTTTACACTCCCTGCTTTGGGGTCTATTACCTCGGTCTACACCATGGGACATATCACCTCTGAGGTCCTTTTACTCTTTCCCATTCCCGAGGAGGTTGACTTCGTCCCCTCTATGGTATCACGGTCCCGAGGGAGGAACCTTGCCTTCCTTACCTTCCTCATGAGCCTCTTGCCCCATACATTAGAGCGCCTGAAGGTGATCATCTGCACCTGGGCGAATGTCGCACATGGGCAAGTATTGTGAAGGGACCTGTCGAGAGGGTTCATCATTTCTTTGACCCATTCGATCCCCTCCCTAGTGAGCCTCTCGACCCATATTCTTTTCCCCACCTCGTCGAGGAGGTCCACTATCATACACCACCTAGGCCTTCTAGTCAACACCTCACCTTGCAGGCATCCAGATGCCCGAGCTTAGGAGGCCAGGGACACATGTCTCTTCCCCATGTTTCACCATGTCCATCGTCATATAGGGGAGATGTCATGAGTAAGCTTGGGATTATTCATCCTTCTGAGTCTACCATATGTCATAGGACACATGTGCATGCTAGGTTCTACTTTGGTTGTCCAGGCCCTCCCCATGTTGTCAAGACAGGTAGGCGTCATAGGCATGTTAGATCCATGTTTGGATGTCCAGGACCACCACTGCATTCACATAGGTATGAGTCAACACAGCTAGTTCGGAGTCTGCATCATCACCACCTCGAGGCCAGCAACGCACGTTATAAGGAGTTAGCTGATGCGCATCGACGCACCCGTGAGTTCTGAGAAGGAGAGTACGTCATGATCAGGGTCAGACCTGAACGGTTTCCTTCGGGGGCCGTGAAGAAACTCCAGGCCCGCGGTGCTGGACCCTTTCGAGTCTTGAAGCGAATCGGGTCGAATGCGTATGAGATTGAGCTGCCAGACGACTATGGGATCTGTTCGACGTTCAATGTCTCAGATCTGGTGGCATATCGGGATCCCGCGGTGATTCCCAGTGAGCTTTTTGGGCCCTCCCCTCCTGTTGAGAGTATTACACCTTCTGAGCGTCCACCTCTTCCAGCCCCATTACAGACACGCGAGCATATAGATTGTATACTGGATGAGCATGTGACCACGACCTGGAGCGGAGCCTACCAACGCTTCCTAGTGCATTGGAGAGGGCGCCCTGCGACAGACGACGCCTGGATCACACGTGGAGAGCTGGAGAGGATCGACCCGGACCTGCTGGAGCGCTACCTGAGCGACCGTGACCCTTACTCGACGGGGTCGAGTTATTCCCACCCGGGGAGAATTGGTGAGGACACGCGCCGCATCACTCGACGGAGCACACGGAGCACGCCGACATCTCTTTGGCTGGGCGACTATGGCATCTATTAGTGGAACTTCCTTCTCATTTGAGGCCATGTTGGGCCTAGGTTTGGTCCCTGCGTGGACACGTTATCTAGTTCTTTATATTAGCAGACTATGTGTAAAGGGAGTAGTGGGCTATCTTCTTATTATTGGGCTTGGCCTTGGCCCATAATTAATGGGCTTAGGATTAGGGTTTGGGGCGCACCCCTCATCCCTCATCCTGGGTGGCTGCGCCACCTTCCCCCCCTTGCCCCCTCCACTTGCCTTTTTGGGCGCCCCCCTTGCCCCATTCCATCTCACCCCCCTTTCCCCCCTTGGGCGCCCCCTCCCTTTGATCCCTCCTTGATTGGAGGAGGGATGGCCGCCCCCCGCCCCCCCCTTGAATGGGGAAGGGCTGGGTCGCACCCCCCCTTCCATTTGCGCCCCCCCCTCCATGTGGCAAGGGTGAAACCCTAGCTTTCCCCCCCCCCCCCCCCGATATAAAGGCTTGTATTTTCTTTTGAGCATTATTATTGAATGAAATTGAAATAGCATTTGCTGAAGGTGGCTGCGCCCCCCCCCTCTGTTCCTCCTTGCTCCTGCGACGGGAGCAAGCTCGGGGTGTGACTCCCCATCCCTCGGTGCGACGCCGAGGGCCCCTTTCTCTTCTATCCCTTCTCAAGTTCTAGTTCGGTGCGCCCGGATTTCTCCTCCAAGAGCAGCGATGACCACCCCCTGTTCGTGAAGGCCTTGGGCGACCAGACCATATTTGTGTGGATCTTCTACGAGTCTCCGACGCGTGCGAGGTGGTCTCACCTCATTCGGAGTTCGGCATCACCCGTGGCGATTTTCTCCGTGAGCGCGCGCAGGACCCCCTCTCCCTGCGAGCCTGGTTCTGCCCGCCCCCTTGCAAAAATCCCACAGGACGGACGTCTGCGAATTTGGACGCGGGATCTTCACCGGTCGTACCTCTCTTCGTCCTCTGTCCAACGCCGCCGACCTCGCCTCGATCCGACGTCCGAGCTGCTCGTGGCGTCCATTCCCGTGAGGTCGCGCAGGTCTGCCCTGTCCACCCGGCGCCAGAACCACCTGCGGATTCCAGAGCTTGCTTCTCTCAGCCACGACCAGATCTGATCGATTCCTTCGGCCAGGACCTGCTGCTCTGCGTCCTCTTCATCCTCCAATAAGCAGAGCTCCGTTCGGCCTTTGGAGCTATTTCTGCTGATTTTTCCCGCTCAAGCGCTCGGTTCTGGGAGCAGAATCCTGTTGCAACTTGCAGGTGCGCCCCCGGCTTCCACGGACGGAATCTGCGTGCCCCCTTTGGCCGAGGCTTCCTCCCGTGACCTAGCTACGCGCCATCACTGACGGCGCCTCAATCAGACACCGGACCAGGTCGTGGGAGCTTTCACCGCGGAGTCACACATTGCTGCGAACCTGCCGACCACCGTTCGGGTCCTCCTCGTGGCCAACCCTTCACCGAGTGCCGCCCGTCAGCCCGTACATCGGCAGCCCCGAATCTCTGCATGTAGCCTGTTACCTCCCTGCGAGGAGTGGGCACTTTATTGGGTTGTATTGATTGTTCATCCTTCGTGTATCGGGGTTGTCGATCTCGGCCGGGGTTCCTTCCCCACGCCTAGGCGTGGAGGTACGTGTGAAGCTCCTCACTGTTGGCATTTTGCTTTACTAGTATACTTTCTAGCATGCCGCGTGAGTGTGTGTAGGTTCCTAGCTAGCTTCTTATTCACCGCGTGGTTGTGAGTTGAGAGCACCCATTCCGTGGCCCTAGTCGAGTGCCGAGCTCGGACTAGATTCCCATAGGCGCACGGCGGCTCCTTAGTCGCTGAGATCCCCGCGCTTCCCTCATAGGGACGGTCGTTGGGCTTGAGTTTCTTGTTGAGAGACGCCTCCACCCGGAGGAACGCTACGGAGGTCAGCCGCCCGGCTTGCCTTTGGCGTGCGAGTGCTGGCCGCACTTGTTGCATTCGTAGGTCTTAGCCCATTTCAGTCCTGTCCCGCATCAAAGTGGTATCAGAGCCTAGGGAACCAGTTTGTTCTAACAAATTGGGGTCTTAGGTCTTTTGAGTCTTTAGGTTGTCTAGGGTGCATTGAGTCTCTTAGTTCATCTAGGTAACCTACCATTGCATTGTCATTTTAGGTTTGTGTCTAGTTAGAGTTTTATTCTTGTCTCGTTGAGTCTTGCATGTCCAGCTCACCGCCAGCCCCATGGTGGTTCCTCAAGCCCACATGTCAGATTGGTCATCCCTGGTGGCCCAATTCGAGGCTCTTATGGCACGACCCCTAGGTGTCGCCCCTACCACTCAGTCGTCGGGAGACCCGATCCCTATGCCGATGACCGAGTCGTTTCAGCGCCCTGTCAAGTCCGTGGCCATCCTACCTAATGGGTTGCATACGGAGATCGACTTCATCAATAGGGTTCCATCTAATCATGTCTCACAGGACATTGTAGAGTCTCTCTCAAAGACTGGGGAGATTGTTCTCTGCGATGGCTTAGCTTTTATCGAGTTTCAACGGTGATTTGGCCCCGTTCAATATTACGATGGTGCATGGTGCAAGATCGGCACACTTGCTGGTCCATGCATCATCTTAGGGCAAACTTGGTTGGAGGAGAGAAGAGCGACCATCGACCTGGACAGGAGGACCTGCACCTTACACCCATCTCACCTTCCAGGGGAGTTCATCTTCCACGACGGCGTTACGCCGACCACCTCCGTGTCGCTAGCCACCCACCCCCAGCGATCCACTCCGCCTCTTGTTCCAGTGACTTACGAGGCTGAACAGGAGTTGGCTGAGGAGTACCTAACTGAGGTTGAGGAGTTAGGGAGTGACCCCATGGAGCACCCAGTCGTGCCTGAACCTTTGGAAGTTAGGGCCGACACTCTCGGCCTGAGACCCTCGACTGAGAGCCAGGGGCCCCTCCACATCATAGAGGACTCTGTTTCCATTCCCGAGGGAGATGCTTCACCCTTAGACCCTCATATAGAGCCATTCTTACCTTCCGAGGGTGAACTGGTTATTGGAGAGTCTTTAGCTGGCTAGTTAAGGAAGGGCCTAATTCTAGATGCCCCGATCCCTTGCTACCCATCCATGGAGCCAGCTCTCCCAATTGTACCCCTTGACTCCTTTCACACCACTTTTCGGTCCTTCTGCTTTCTTGAAAATGTGAAGGGCTTCCTTAGGAGTTTAGATTGTCAATGGGAGTTGACATATATGTTGACCTTAGGGTATGACCAACCCTATAGTCATAGCTTTACACTCCCTGCTTTGGGGTCTATTACCTCGGTCTACACCATGGGACATATCACCTCTGAGGTCCTTTTACTCTTTCCCATTCCCGAGGAGGTTGACTTCGTCCCCTCTTATGGTATCACGGTCCCGAGGGAGGAACCTTGCCTTCCTTACCTTCCTCATGAGCCTCTTGCCCCATACATTAGAGCGCCTGAAGGTGATCATCTGCACCTGGGCGAATGTCGCACATGGGCAAGTATTGTGAAGGGACCTGTCGAGAGGGTTCATCATTTCTTTGACCCATTCGATCCCCTCCCTAGTGAGCCTCTCGACCCATATTCTTTTCCCCACCTCGTCGAGGAGGTCCACTATCATACACCACCTAGGTCTTCTAGTCAACACCTCACCTTGCAGGCATCCAGATGCCCGAGCTTAGGAGGCCAGGGACACATGTCTCTTCCCCATGTTTCACCATGTCCATCGTCATATAGGGGAGATGTCATGAGTAAGCTTGGGATTATTCATCCTTCTCTGTCTACCATATGTCATAGGACACATGTGCATGCTAGGTTCTACTTTGGTTGTCCAGGCCCTCCCCATGTTGTCAAGACAGGTAGGCGTCATAGGCATGTTAGATCCATGTTTGGATGTCCAGGACCACCACTGCATTCACATAGGTATGAGTCAACACAGCTAGTTCGGAGTCTGCATCATCACCACCTCGAGGCCAGCAACGCACGTTATAAGGACTTAGCTGATGCGCATCGACGCACCCGTGAGTTCCGAGAAGGAGAGTACGTCATGATCAGGGTCAGACCTGAACGGTTTCCTTCGGGGGCCGTGAAGAAACTCCAGGCCCGCGGTGCTGGACCCTTTCGAGTCTTGAAGCGAATCGGGTCGAATGCGTATGAGATTGAGCTGCCAGACAACTATGGGATCTGTTCGACGTTCAATGTCTCAGATCTGGTGGCATATCGGGATCCCGCGGTGATTCCCAGTGAGCTTTTTGGGCCCTCCCCTCCTGTTGAGAGTATTACACCTTCTGAGCGTCCACCTCTTCCAGCCCCATTACAGACACGCGAGCATATAGATTGTATACTGGATGAGCAGGTGACCACGACCTGGAGCGGAGCCTACCAACGCTTCCTAGTGCATTGGAGAGGGCGCCCTGCGACAGACGACGCCTGGATCACACGTGGAGAGCTGGAGAGGATCGACCCGGACCTGCTGGAGCGCTACCTGAGCGACCGTGACCCTTACTCGACGGGGTCGAGTTATTCCCACCCGGGGAGAATTGGTGAGGACACGCGCCGCATCACTCGACGGAGCACACGGAGCACGCCGACATCTCTTTGGCTGGGCGACTATGGCATCTATTAGTGGAACTTCCTTCTCATTTGAGGCCATGTTGGGCCTAGGTTTGGTCCCTGCGTGGACACGTTATCTAGTTCTTTATATTAGCAGACTATGTGTAAAGGGAGTAGTGGGCTATCTTCTTATTATTGGGCTTGGCCTTGGCCCATAATTAATGGGCTTAGGATTAGGGTTTGGGGCGCACCCCTCATCCCTCATCCTGGGTGGCTGCGCCACCTTCCCCCCCTTGCCCCCTCCACTTGCCTTTTTGGGCGCCCCCCTTGCCCCATTCCATCTCACCCCCCTTTCCCCCCTTGGGCGCCCCCTCCCTTTGATCCCTCCTTGATTGGAGGAGGGATGGCCGCCGCCCCCCCCTTGAATGGGGAAGGGCTGGGTCGCACCCCCCCTTCCATTTGCGCCCCCCCCTCCATGTGGCAAGGGTGAAACCCTAGCTTTCCCCCCCCCCCCCCCCCCCGATATAAAGGCTTGTATTTTCTTTTGAGCATTATTATTGAATGAAATTGAAATAGCATTTGCTGAAGGTGGCTGCGCCCCCCCCCTCTGTTCCTCCTTGCTCCTGCGACGGGAGCAAGCTCGGGGTGTGACTCCCCATCCCTCGGTGCGACGCCGAGGGCCCCTTTCTCTTCTATCCCTTCTCAAGTTCTAGTTCGGTGCGCCCGGATTTCTCCTCCAAGAGCAGCGATGACCACCCCCTGTTCGTGAAGGCCTTGGGCGACCAGACATTTTTGTGTGGATCTTCTACGAGTCTCCGACGCGTGCGAGGTGGTCTCACCTCATTCGGAGTTCGGCATCACCCGTGGCGATTTTCTCCGTGAGCGCGCGCAGGACCCCCTCTCCCTGCGAGCCTGGTTCTGCCCGCCCACTTGCAAAAATCCCACAGGACGGACGTCTGCGAATTTGGACGCGGGATCTTCACCGGTCGTACCTCTCTTCGTCCTCTGTCCAACGCCGCCGACCTCGCCTCGATCCGACGTCCGAGCTGCTCGTGGCGTCCATTCCCGTGAGGTCGTGCAGGTCTGCCCTGTCCACCCGGCGCCAGAACCACCTGCGGATTCTAGAGCTTGCTTCTCTCAGCCACGACCAGATCTGATCGATTCCTTCGGCCAGGACCTGCTGCTCTGCGTCCTCTTCATCCTCCAATAAGCAGAGCTCCGTTCGGCCTTTGGAGCTATTTCTGCTGATTTTTCCCGCTCAAGCGCTCGGTTCTGGGAGCAGAATCCTGTTGCAACTTGCAGGTGCGCCCCCGGCTTCCACGGACGGAATCTGCGCGCCCCCTTTGGCCGAGGCTTCCTCCCGTGACCTAGCTACGCGCCATCACTGACGGCGCCTCAATCAGACACCGGACCAGGTCGCGGGAGCTTTCACCGCGGAGTCACACATTGCTGCGAACCTGCCGACCACCGTTCGGGTCCTCCTCGTGGCCAACCCTTCACCGAGTGCAGCCCGTCAGCCCGTACATCGGCAGCCCCGAATCTCTGCATGTAGCCTGTTACCTCCCTGCGAGGAGTGGGCACTTTATTGGGTTGTATTGATTGTTCATCCTTCGTGTATCGGGGTTGTCGATCTCGGCCGGGGTTCCTTCCCCACGCCTAGGCGTGGAGGTACGTGTGAAGCTCCTCACTGTTGGCATTTTGCTTTACTAGTATACTTTCTAGCATGCCGCGTGAGTGTGTGTAGGTTCCTAGCTAGCTTCTTATTCACCGCATGGTTGTGAGTTGAGAGCACCCATTCCGTGGCCCTAGTCGAGCGCCGAGCTCGGACTAGATTCCCATAGGCGCACGGCGGCTCCTTAGTCGCTGAGATCCCCGCGCTTCCCTCATAGGGACGGTCGTTGGGCTTGAGTTTCTTGTTGAGAGACGCCTCCACCCGGAGGAACGCTACGGAGGTCAGCCGCCCGGCTTGCCTTTGGCGTGCGAGTGCTGGCCGCACTTGTTGCATTCGTAGGTCTTAGCCCATTTCAGTCCTGTCCCGCATCAGAATATAACAAGGACAGATACTTAGATGAACATAACTTCAGAATTGGCCAGAATATAACAGAGTTCCAATAAATATAAGCAATCTAGCAGAATATCTAAGTTATCAGAATAACCGAGTAATAAATTATCAGAGTAACAGAATTAATAGAATTAACAGAGTTTGCAGAACAACAGATATAACAGAATATAACAGATGTACAGAGTTTGGTGCAATGCCACACCCAGAATTACCATGGTTTACAGAATTGGACTTCCGTCCTACCTGGCACTAAAAAGTCACGGACCCACAGCCCTTAATGTTTCAGAATCAGATTTGGCCAAATACAGAGTCAAAGGGTTATGTTCTCGAATTGATGACAAGAAGATTCTAAAAGGAGTAGAGTGTCAAGACTAATGGAAAACTAAAGTGACGCGGATCGGATCTCGAGGTTTTTAGGGTACAACCAGCTCGGCTGCCTTGAGGGAATCCAAGGCTAGCGGAGACTTACGGAGGTCCCAATGACTAACTTGCCAGTCCGAAAGAACGGAATGTCCAACGGAGGACTCGTGTGTCACCGAGAGTTGAGGTGTATAACGTGAACCAATCATGAAAAATGGCTCCATCTACGGACGTGAGACGAGAGTGCCAAAAGACCCGAGGTATGGGTCAAAACCGAAGAAAACGGTGAGACCATGAATGCGTTAATTATAGAATTCACGTCAATCCAATTTTATAATTAACTATAATTAAATAAACTTATTTTAATTGACGTCCGTGAGTAGTGTCATTTATTAATTAGCGTCCACTTGGAGGGACGTTAATTCTATGATTTTTAACTTACTTTATTTAACAAGAATTCACCTCAATATCTATTTAATTGAATAATTTCAAAAATATACATTCAAAGACATATTTATATATTTAAAATAATTTAGAGAAATAAAAATATATGATAATTAGGAGAAAAATGTAAGGATTCCAAATATATAATTTTTATAATTTTCTGTTGCATATTTTAATAGATATGAATTTTTCAAAGATATACTTACAAGATATATATATATATATATATTAAAAATTTGACGACTTTTCCTTATGTCGTCAAAAGGATTTGACGTACATTTTTAAGGTCGTCATTTATATATCAAATATCTTGCCTCCTTCAAACCTCCGGTTCTCGACGTATACACGTCAGAATCACGCGTTCTATATATCGAAATGACGGGGTCAAAAAACTCTACCTAACTGGACGTTCAAAATAATTTTTTGTTGAGAGATGGGGGATCTTGAGATAGGGGACACGAAAAATGGTGCAACCACTCTCACTACCTCGGTCTCCACCCCAATAATATGCCCATAAATTTTTATGGCCAAAGGAGACTCCGATACCCATGAACAAACTATTAAGGCAAAAAGTCCATAACTAACTTCTATAATTGACAACTGATTGGTTGGTCGTTGAATTAAAATGACGCCCTAGATTGGGTCGTCATTTTCATTCTTGCAGTAAAATAGATAAACCTCAATCAAGAATGAAATATGTACTTCTTACAGACCTATATGCATGCTTATAACTTACTAATTACAGAGTTTTGCTAAGTCTTGAGAAAACCTACGGATGCATTAAAAGATTAAGGTATATACATGCAGAGATCATATTAAAGTTTAACTATTAACGGGTTTAGCTTGATGTCGAGAACACCTACGAGAAACTAGAGAAAATGAACTCGAACATGAGCATGCTGTTTATGATCATAAGAGCATGTATCATCTTTGTTAATTGAGTTTAGCCATCAGAGAGAACACCTACACTTTGGTTGATAATCAGGAAGGGGAAGAAGCCTTTGAAAAGAAGAAGAACAAGCTTCTTTTCGTAGCAGTCAAACCGTAGGAGGAAGAGGAGGCTTTCTTTCACGTTCCAGCCAGTAGGAAGAAGAATAGGAAGAAGCCTTCACGTCCACAGCTACGGGAAGCAGAACGGCAGTAGGAAGAAGTGGTTGGAAGACGACCACGCTCGCAGGAGGAAGAAGACGTAGCAACGTGGGTTGCTCCGTTCGAAGAGGGCATGGTTTTATAGGAACGAAATGTTCTGGAGGCTTCTATTGTTCAGAAACGGAAGGATTTAAAACCTTTCGTGTTTTCCATTTTCCCTTCCATTTTAACAGCCGCCTACTTCATTTGGCCTTGAAACCCTAAGCATCGTCGAACCTGTAGGTGGGTTGGGCCAAGCACACACGTCGATGGTTACTTGGGTTGGCTTCTTGTAGACATATGGGTGTTGGATTTTGATGGGTTTGGTTAGGTTAAATGGGTAAGTGCATATAAAAAGTGAGCTCATGCCTATTCGTGGGTTTCTTTGAATGGGTTTTCACGGTGAGCATGCGTGGGCCAAAGCCCATGCTTTATGTTTATGCATTTTTGGGTCTTCTTATGAGTTTAGGCCCTTAATATCTAGAGGGATTATATATATTATTATATATATGTATCTATATATATACACGTGGTTTTTTTTATTGTGTTATATGGTTTATATATATATGTGGGTTGTTTTGGCTAAGGCTTTGTATATATTCTGTTAATGGAATAAGATAATTTATGGGTTAAAGCCCATTATCTATTCACGAGGCCCATTGAAGCCCATTTACTAACATAAACTTCCAAAATGTCTAAGCATGTTGTGTTACAATAGTTAAGTATTTCTATATATAGATTTTGCATATACTTTGTATCAGCTAAAATTCAAATATAGTTTAATATATATACAATGCATTTGTATTATGTATATATATATATTTATAGATATATGGTTTGTATCTAGATATATATGAATATAGGTGATTTAACTATATTTGGGTTTTCATATTTAGATACGCATACAATTTCTCATGTATATTATTATACACGGTTATTTTTTTTCCTTTGAGTACTTATTTAAGGATTTTATTTGTTTAGAGAAGTTATTCACTATAGTTTAATCCGGGGTGCTACAGGCCGTCACCTTGTCCCGCTTTAGAAATGGACTCCAAAGTCACATCAAGAGAGAACTTTTCATGAGAGATGTTGACAACCTTGAGCTAGCCTACTAAATAGCTAGGGATGTTGAGAGATTCTCTAGGATCCCTCGGTTTGCTACTCCCCGATTGGCCGATCCTAAAAGTATGGGGTCACGAACCATTCCGACCACCCTCATGAAGGCCCCTAGCCCAAGTAGAAATATCCCATTACGGCCTTACAACCCCCCTCCCACCATCACTCCAACCAAGCCCGCCCCGAGCCATCCTCCTCCACGGAGGGAAGAGAATCCAAAGGGCCCAAATGTAGGAGGAACTACCCCGGGTAGTGGGCGCCAACAATGCTATAGATGTCAAGGGTTTGGCCACTTTGCGGGGCAATGCCGATCCAAAGGGTTGTCTAGCTTACTTATTGAGGAAGAAGCTCCCCCACCCCAAGAGGAACTTGAGAGTATGGTTGAGGTCCATGAAGCTTCACTAGATTGGGAAGAAGAGTATGAGGCCCAATACCATGAGTCGGGTATAGACTACACCACCCCATCTACCGACTCCCATCTAGGAGTAATTAGATGCACCCTCACCATGTCCCAAGAGGAGGACTGGAGACGAACTTCAATCTTCCACACCTTTGTTAAGATAGGGGGCCATGTGAGAAAAGTGATCTTAGATAATGGGAGTTGTGTCAATGCCGTGTCTCCCGACACCGTTAAGCTCCTTGGGCTTACCATTACTCCTCACCCTAGCCCATACCGGGTCTCGTAGATCAACAACAATTCCATCCCGGTCAACACTCGCTGCCTTGTGCCCCTCACCTTTTCTTCCTACCATGGCCAAATATGGTGTGATGTTATCTCCATGTAAGTCGGTAGCATCCTACTAGGGAGACCGTGGCTTTATGATGTGGATGCCACTATTTTGGGTAAGACCAAGACATGCACCTTTGAGCATGAGGGAAAGAGCATCCGTCTTAATCCCTCCCCACCACGTCCCTTGCCTAAGAAAAGCCCTCCCCCTCAAGGTCAACACTCCACCAAATCTCAAGTCATGGGGAACTCCACCCCACCAACCCAACCTCTCTCCCAAAACCCCAAACAAGATAAGACTTTAGGGATGACCAAGGGTCTTCACCTCATCACCAAAAGGGAGCTTGAGGAGGAAATAGCTCAAGGGACACCTCTATGTGTGGTAGTCATTTGCCTAGGAGAGCCCACCCCCTCCAACCCCCATCCCATAGAAGTCTGGCATCTTCTAGAAGAATTCCATGATGTGTTCCCGGAAGAACTCCCGGACCATCTCCCTCCCATGCGTGATGTGCAACACGCAATTGATTTAGTTCCGAGAGCTACCCTTCCCAACCTTCCTCATTACCGCCTCAACCGCATGGAACATGCCGAACTTCGAAGGCAAATAGAGGAACTCATTAGGAAGGGTTTCATCTGCATTAGCAAACGCCCATGTGCCGTACCGGCCCTTCTCACTCCCAAGAAGGATGGATCATGGCGGATGTGTGTGGATAGTCGGGCCATTAATAAGATCACCGTGAAGTATAGGTTCCCCATCCCTAGGCTTGATGACATGCTTGACATGCTAGCGGGAGCCACTATCTTCTCCAAGATTGATCTTAAGAGTGGCTACCATCAAGTTAGAATTAGGCCCGGAGATGAGTGGAAAACGGCCTTCAAGACCAAGGATGGCTTGTATGAATGGTTGGTCATGCCTTTTGGGCTCTCAAATGCCCCAAGTACTTTCATGCGTCTCATGACGGAGGTTCTTAGGCCTTTCATTGGGGTCTTTCTAGTGGTCTACTTTGATGACATCCTCATATATAGTCAATCCCAAGAGGCCCACCTTGATCACCTTAGGCAAGTTTGCACCGTCCTACGACATGAGAGCCTGTTTGCCAACCGAGGCAAGTGTCACTTCTTGACCACATCCATCACTTTCCTAGGATTTGTGGTATCCACCAAAGGTGTCTCCATAGACCCCGAGAAGATCCAAGCTATTCTAGATTGGCCGGAACCCCACACTCTTCATGAGGTTCGAAGTTTTCATGGGTTAGCCACCTTCTATAAAAGGTTTATTCGGGGATTTAGCACTATCACTGCCCCTATCACCGATTGTCTCAAGAAGGGGACTTTTGTGTGGACCAAATCAGCCTCTAAAGCCTTCCAAGAACTTAAGGAGAAGATGACCCAAGCCCCAGTCCTATGCCTACCCGATTTCTCCAAAGTCTTTGAAGTCACATGCGACGCATCCGGGATAGGAATAGAAGGGATCCTTAGCCAAGAGGGACACCCGGTAGTCTTCTTCAGTGAGAAGTTATGTGATGCTAGGACAAGATACTCCCCTTATGACAAAGAGTTTTATGCCGTGGTTCAGTCCCTCTGACATTGGAGGCACTACTTGTTGCCCAAAGAGTTTATCATCTTTTCTGACCATGAGGCCCTCAAATACCTCAACTCCCAACAAAAGCTGACTGCCCGCCATGCCCGATGGGTTGAGTTCATCCAATCCTACACTTTTGTTATCAAACACAAAGCGGGAAGTGATTATCGAGCGACGGATGCCCTTAGTAGGAGAGTCTCTTTGTTATCCACTATCCAAGTGGAAGTGACCGGATTTGATAGGCTCAAGGATGAGTACTCTGGCTGCCCCGACTTTGGGCACATATATACCACCTTGACCACCCATTCTAGCAAGGAACATGAGGGATTTGTCTTAGAGGATGGGTTCCTCTTCAAGGGACCAAAGCTTTGCATTCCACGGACCTCACTCCGTGATTTCTTAGTTTGGGAATTACATGCAGGAGGATTAGCTGGTCATTTTACGGTTCACAAAACCATTGCTCTAGTTGAGGGTCAGTTTTATTGGCCAAGTCTCAAAAGAGACGTAGGCAAGATAGTAGGTCAATGCCGCACATGTGCTTCGGCCAAACAGGTGAAGCAAAACACTGGCCTATATACTCCACTCCCCATCCCCGACCGTCCATGGCAAGACTTAAGCATGGACTTTGTGCTAGGGCTACGCAAGACTCAAAGAAAGCATGACTCAATCTATGTGGTAGTTGACAGATTTTCTAAGATGGCCCACTTTATCCTATGTTCCAAAACCTCCGATGCTTCCCATGTTGCCCGATTGTTCTTTGATGAGGTTGTTCGTCTCCATGGGTTACCCAAGACCATAGTCTCCGATAGGGATGTCAAGTTCACTAGCTATTTTTGGAAGACTCTTTGGCACTTGATGGGTACCCTCCTAAAATTCTCCACAGCCTACCACCCTCAAACTGATGGCCAAACCGAAGTTGTCAATCGGAGTCTAGGGAACCTTCTTAGGTGTCTTGTTGAGGATCGTCCCGGGAATTGGGATCTCATCTTACCTCAGGCCAAATTTGCATATAACAACTCCATCAATAAGTCCTTAGGGATGAGTCCATTCGAAGCTGTGCATGGGTACAAACCAAGAAAACCTTCCGATCTCATTCATCTTCCCCCGATTGCTAGAGTATCCATTTCAGCCGAGTCTTTTGCACAACATATTAGAGATCTGCATGAAGAGATCCGCAAGCACACCAGCAAAAAGAATGAGACTTATAAAAGGCTGGCCGACTCTCATCGGCGTCACCAAGAATTCCATGTGGGTGACTTTATGATGGTAAGGATAGAGAGGCTATCCCCGGGAGCCATCTCCAAATTGAGGGCACGTGGGGCTGATCCCTTCTAGATCTTGAGGCGCATTTGCGCTAATGCCTATCAGTTAGATCACCCCGAGGAGTATGGAGTAAGTCCCACATTCAATATAGCCAACCTAGTGCCATATAAGGGACCCACGGTGGTACCCAGTGAGGATATTGAGCCTATTCTTTCCGTTGAGAGAGGACCCACCCGTGAGGAGAGACCAGCCAAGAGAGCCCAGCATGAGCGCATTGAATGAATATTGGATGAACATGTCACTACCACCCGGAGCAAGGTATACGAGCGCTATCTCGTCAGGTGGAAGGATCGGCCTCCTTCGGAGGATTCGTGGGTGAGTCGGGAGGATCTCCAGCAGCTGGATCTCGACCTTCCCGAGCAGTATCACAGCCAGATGGACCCCTACTCGACGGAGTCGAGCTCTTCGCAGCCCAGGGGATTTGATGGAGGCATCACCCTGACTCCCTTTGGCTCGGGTCTTCTTCACACTCCGATGTCATTTGAGCTCGGGTCTCTCTCTATAAAGGCCCAATTATCCATTTTGTGCTTTCTATTTGAGTCATTTGATGTATTTTTTATTTTATTTGAGTCATGTCCCTAGGTATTTTGCTTATTCCCCTAAGTTTATGTGTCATTAGGTTCATTAGATTAGTTTTGGGCCCAATTCATTGGGCTAGGCCCATGGGCGCCCCCCCTTTCCTTGGTTATTTGTCATCGAGTCAAATGTCAGGGTCTTTTTGTAAAATGTGGGTTGCCTATATATAGGACCCCATTCCCCTCATTTTGAATTAATGAATGAATGAAGAATTATCCTTTGAGAGTCCAAATTTCATAATCCTAGTGGAGTGAATCCAATAGTGGGTGAGAAACCCTAGGGGAGATAATCCCCACTCAACCTTCTCTCTCTCTCTCCCTAAGGGGTTCGCCCCTACTCTCTCTCCTCCTCTTCCCAACCACCTCTCTCCCACCTACCCCATTAAGACCACTCCCCTTCCCCACAACCCTCTTTACTCCACCCCCCCTAGTTCCAAGGGAGAACCCCCCAATCCCCACTCCACCCTCCAACCACCAACCACCCCATCCTTTTCCCAAATACTTTTCCCTCTCCCCCATGCAACCCTTCACCTCCCTAGGCCTTTTGAATTCGAAATTTCCCTTCCCTCCCCAGCCCAAGGCCGCCAAACTCCCCTCCCCCTTAGAGCAGGTCGCCCCCTCTCCCCTTCCCTCTATTCTATCTACCTTGAGCATCTCCCCCATCCCTCACTCTCCCTCCACCTTTGAGAGACCCACAAGCACCTACTCCCTCCCCCTTCTACAGCTTCCCCACCACCCCTAGCCTCCCTCAACACCTCCGCCACACTTCCCTTCCACCATTCTTTACCTCCCCTTCACCACTCAATCACTTCTTCTTCCTCTTTCTTGGTCCTTGGAAGCCACACCGAAGGAGCAGCTCGCAGCCCTGAAGTGCAGGTGGAGCAGCAGCTTGCAGAGTCAACCCCGTCCACTTCCTAGGAAATCTGAAGGCCCAATAAGGACCGTTGGAAGCATCTTCAAGTCGTCTTCACCACGATGGTGGCCTCATCTCTTTCTGAGTTCGTGGTCGTCCGGTGGAGCTGCTCTTCTACGACTGCGCATTTCCACCCTGAAGAGCTACATGAAGCTGACTCCTGAAGCTACCATGACCACTCTCTGGAAGATCTGGAGACGAGGCTTGTCCGAGAGCTTCTTAGATAAGTCTACTTCCAGAATCAAGAAGCGGAGCTCTGTTTTACGCCCGGAATCAAGAGTTCTCACTTTCTTCCTCCGGTGTGCGGTTGTGCTTCCTATCAGTCTGCTCCGACCCCCCCTCGTTGTTCGAGTTCTACCGGTCTACTCTGACAACGTTTGGCATCCCCGTTGGTCTCGCTTCGAAGAGGACTCATCAACGGTTCCAACGACTCTGGTGGTGGCTGATTCTGAGCTCTAGAGCGCTTGTGGCAACCTCTTCTTCCTGCTGTTGTTAACCTGAAGCAGTCAGAACTGAAGACCTGCCACCCTGTTCGAGCCTCTACCCCCGACCAGAACCGGTGACCAAAGAAATCAAAAAAATTCAGACGTCATCCCGACGCAGCTACAAAGAATTTTCAACTAGTTTTGTCATCAACAAAAATCTGGAGTGGTCGCAGCGTCAAGATATCCAACTATCCATCCTGAAGCGCAGGAAGTGGACAGAATCGGCATCGGCTCCCTTGCTAGCTTCTAGCTCGGTTTCGCCCCTCCCCGCTTGGCCGGATGAAGGCCCCTCCCTATGTGGAGGTAGTTTTGGATGTAATAACAATTTGTCCACACCCCAAGATCCCCCTCCTGCGAGAGGTGTAGTGCTGTAACACTTTAAACAGGTCAAGCTTCTCCGGCGCGACGTGTGGGGAACCCACGCTTCCCCGCTCGCCCACGTCTCTGAGCGGGACCGGTTTCTTCAAACCGGTCGAGTAAGTGCTCCAACCTAGCTCTAATTTTGTGCTTGTTCTTTCAATATTAGTTCATAGTTCCGCTAGCCGTGAGAGTGAGAGCTCGATCCTTAAGCTCCATTACTTTAAGCGATCACCGTGGGAAGAGGAGTGTACCTGTGCCCTTGGCACAACGTCGGCTCCCTTGAATTGGGCAGCCATACCCTTGGGGAAACATCCTTGGCCTTGCTGGCCCTCTACCAGCAAGGGCCCAGCCCTCTCATCCTCCACTTGGCATTGCCAAGTTACCCCGGGTCTTGGTGAGCATCGGGTGAGCGGTCGCCGTTATCGGTCCGTTTTGAATGCCAATTGTGCTTGCTTGGTAAGTCCTAGGTTGTGTCACATCACATAGGAAAATACATCAGGGGCGCTTCCATTTTCAACTTGAATCCTATCTACGTTACAATGGTTTATCGTAGCAGAAATAACTAGGGCGTCGTCATGCGGGGTGGTCAGACCTTCCAGGTCTTGGTCGGAGAAGACTATGACTTGGGGCTCACTTGGCGGGGACTTCGGAGGCTCGATGGCTCGGCTCGCCCCCTCAGCATGATGCTTCCTTCCTCGACCACTGTCTCCTCCTGATGCAGTTCCTCCAGCGATGATGTTGATGTGGACCCCGCGAGGGGCGTTGTCGATTTCCTCTAGGGCGCCTCGGTCTTCCTTATACCTGGCCATGAACCGAGATAGGTGTCCCTGGCGGATGAGGCACTCGATCTCATCCTGGAGTTGGTGGCAATCGTCGGTGTGATGCCCGTGGTCACTATGGAACAGGCGCCGCCATTCAGGTTTCCCATAGACGGCGCCAGATGAAGAGGGGTGATCTCG
This sequence comes from Amorphophallus konjac, assembly GCA_022559845.1. Lineage (NCBI taxonomy): Eukaryota > Viridiplantae > Streptophyta > Magnoliopsida > Alismatales > Araceae > Amorphophallus > Amorphophallus konjac. The sequence continues at coordinate 421,406,520 of CM040118.1, forward strand.
CGCTAGTCCTGAGCTGGAGGAGATGATCAGCGAGTAGGGAACTGCAAGGAAGGGAAACAGATCAGGGGGCCCAGGGATGGTTCCATGGGGAAAACCCTCTGATGCCTAAGTCAGCAAAGCAATGGTGGAAGCTATGAAGGGGGGAGGAAAGAGAAGCATGATATCCCTCTACACCAAGGTGGTGAAGTGGTTCCTGCTCAGGGAATGCTAGGAATGTGTTGGCCCTTACCTCTAGTTGGAGGGAGTCCCAGGTTTAAATAGTGCGCCGGCCCCATGAGTCCCGTAAGCTGACGAGTTTCAGGCGGGGGTTACATCCCTGACGTGGGCTCTTTACGTCCTCATCGTGGGCAATTTATAACCTTGAGGATTCGTAGTTCCCTTATCTTTGTGAACTCCGGCTCATAAAGGGCTATCAACGGTAGCGTCGATAAGTAATCGTCGGTCGTCCCAAGCATGAAGAGTGCCAGCCCTTTTCGGGCGATAAGTATAGCTCGGATGAGGCTCGGTCGGAGTGGGCGCGGGGCCCTAGCCTTTATCCCTGCGAGGGGGATAACTCGGGCTTGGGTCTTCCTCCAACCGGACCGATGCTTGGGCCTTCCGAGCCTAAGGGCCGCTGAGGAAGGGCTTGATCCCGAGTGATCTTATTGGGCTTTTATGCTAAGTGGACCCTGTGGGGCGGTCACTTAGATGAGCTGGGCCTCGTTTGGTCTTATTGGACATGGTTCGGCCACTCTTTAAATGGGCTACAGAAATCCCCGTCTCCAGAAAGCTATTCTGGCACCACCTCCAAACACACCACATACTTGGGAGGGATTTCTCACACTCTTCCAAATGAAGTATTTCTCTGAGCATGTTAAGGAGACAAAGGCCGCGGAATTTGCCGCGCTTCGCGAAGGCATGATGTCCGTGGCGGAGTGTGAACTTCAATTTTCTCATCCAGCTCCTTATGCCCCACATCTGGTGGGCACGGATCTCTTAAAGGTAAATCATTTTAAGGCCTGGCTTCATTCAACAACTCGGACCCTAGAATATCCGCACTTATTTGGAGATGGTCCAATGAGCTCATTTATGTGAAAGGACCTTGAAAAATGTTGAAAGGCACAGAGGCAAGAGCGAGGAGTTGTTTGCGACGGGTTTTTTTTATCAGACCGTCTTGTTGTTTTTATTTCATGTACATATATATGTATATGTACATGTATACATGTCTTATTTCACGTATCGATCAGCCATTTGACTAACTGGGAGTCAACTGACCGATTGACGACGCGGGCGTGCCAGTCACATGAGTGACAATTTTATGATGCACTCGTTCTGACCCGTGTCGGGCAAATGCGAGGTTCGGTCGGGACCAGCAGTCCGCCATACCATAAAGGCTATGGCGTTAATTACATCCCCCACAAGGAGGGAACACCTTTGATTAATTGCCGAGATAGCGGGCTGTCAAAGCCGGAATAAAAAGAGCTACATGGTGACCATGACGAAGACATGCAGGATGCATTTATTTATCATACAAGGGATGCATAGTTCATCGAATTATGGACCCTCGGTACGTGGCGGAGGACGTAGGTCCGAAGACCACCATCGCGCATAGCGGAGACTTCTGATTGGGCACAACCCGACCTTCTGTCAACACCACTTAATATACCCGAGGGTCGATGCAGACATGCACGAGGAACCGTGATATACGGGGTGTGATAATGATGTTATAACACAAATTCGGCAGCATGTCCCCTCCCTTTGGATTATGCCAAATGGGAATATAGGACATCCATCCACGGAGAACCGGAATGGAAACCAAAAAGAGAGTCGGGCGTAGCCCTGGGTCCGAGAAGGATCCAAATTTGACGGGGCAGTGTGCACCATTATGCCGTTCATTAATATTCCCCTCGAAGGACCATTGGAGGACGTGCAGCGGCAGAACTCCGAGGGTCAGCGGGGTGACAGAAGAAATGTTGGATTCGGTGTAATGTAGGGGTGAAACCTCCCATTAATGTATCTCCCATGGACCTGGGTGAAGAACCATAGTTCCCTCGTAAGGTAATGAAGACTTTTGATAGTGATGGAATATTGAATTTAGGTTATGTTTGGGTTTGATGAAGTGGGGAAGGCATCAGACACTCAGATGATAACTATCATTGAGGTGAAACGGCACGGCACTAGAGTCGGCGCGAAGACCAAACGGCACAGCATGCTCCCGGCGCCATGAAAAGGAAAGGGGCAATCGGCACAACCGGCTGGTGTAGGCGTCGGCGCGCCAACACCCGGCGCGCGCTGGTCTCGGCGCGCCCCCCACCTGGCGCGAGTTTGGCGCCGGGAGAATTGTGCCACCGAGAGGGGTTTATTGATTTTAAAAGAGGGTATTATGAGGGTTTCTTCATTCAATGGGGACTTCAGGGTGATGAATGGATGAGAATGGAGGATGAGGGTGGTTCCACTCACAAAAGGGTCCAAGGAGATCGCCAATTACGAGGTATATACCATGTGATGGCAAGATGCCATGAGATGATATAGCTCACGCTCTTGTCATGCAATTAAGGGGTTAAATGCGCGATTCCGTTGAAACGTCGTGCCGTATGATAGAGTAAAGCTCTGGCAAATTTTGATAGCATCTCTCCTTATTTTGGGAGTGTGCCAAGAGAATATAATGGGCTATCTACTCACGAGTGCCGGAGTAGAAACCGAAATGAAAGCCGGGCGTAGCCCGAAATAAAGGGACCCAGATCTTATGGGACCTTGTCCCTTATGTTGTGATATCCCCGGTGCAGTCATCGGAGAGCCTGCACTGGCAGGGCTCCATGACTTAATGGGTTATAGAATGTGGGGGGATTGCACCCTTTAATATAGCTCCTGTGAGGCCAGAGAAGAAAACAATGCATGCCCGTGGGACATGGTATAGTAGGCAAGGTCTGCATGGCTCGACTACCTCAGGGTATCCAGGGGATGGCATCAAGACGTTCAGAAGATGTGAAGGTATCGATGTGGAGCAGAGGGATAAGCTTCGGCACAGCAACGGGATGGGCTCTCGGCGCAATGGGGAAACCCAACCGGCGTGGCAAGCCCTCGGCGTGAAACTCGCGCCGGGAGGTGCCCGCGCCGGGAGACTCTCAGAAGAGGTTTTGAAGAGGTTCTAAAACAGGGTTTCTGGAGCTTGAATGAAAGGGGTTTGTTCACCAATGTCGACAGTTTTGGATGATCGGAGAGATGACTTCGAGGGGGAGACGAACTCTCTTCTGGGGCCTCACTAGGAGCAGAGCCATGAACCAGAACTCCCAAAGATATTCCTCTCCATTCCACATACGAGGAGCCATGAGATAGACTATCTCAAGCCCTCGAAATGTGGCTGGGGTAGTGATGAAGAACGATGGCAAAGAAGCCTCAACAAATAACAGAAATTAAACATAAGACATTTGCAGTTGGCGATAGCCGTATATAGATTAAAACCTCGGATACAGAGAGAAGCAGAAGAGAATGATCCAGCATATCAGAACTCATCCCATTCTTTTTATTAACTACTTCAGCCAAATGGCTTACACATATGCAATTTTAGAAAAAGAAATCTAACCCAAAAGGAAAAGAAATCCAAACTTCATCCCTGTAAATAGGGTTACATTAGCATTCGATGCTACTAAAGCAAAGATGCTCGAAAGCGAAAGGAAAAAACAATAGAGGAATACTCAGACAGACGGAGAAGAGAAAGAGAGAGCAAAGAAGTTGCAGTTGCACGGCCCTCACACCTGGATTCTCTCCTCAAACCGCTCTCTCTTTCCTCAGCTTCTACGGAGGGCGCTCGAGCTCTCCCCTTTCTTTTTGATGGCTAAGCACCCTCTTCCTTCTGCTTCCTTCTTTTTCTCCCCTTCCTCTGGCCTCTTCTCTTCTTCCGTCCTCCTCTTTTTTCTGTTCGAAGGGCAGGCCTCTTATAGAGGCCAGGCCCTCATCCTTTCGGCATGCACTTCCTGGCGCGCCAGGATCATCCTCCCGGCGCGGCAGTCATCAGCGCGTCCCGTCTCATATTTGGGCTTGGCCCATTCTCTTGTCGTTCGGCCCATTCGGTCCAGGATCCACTTGGTGGACTCCTTTCGACAGTGGGGCTTTTGGCATATGTATATTAAGACTCCGTGGGGCTTGTTTGCACCTTGCATTCACAACACGTGCGAGGCATTGTGCATCCCTTCTTTGGAGAATCAGAGATGTCTGAACATCTGTTTCAGCAGGCGGATGGTTGCCTGAATGTTGGTATAATTTTATCAGCCTGACTATCTGAATGACAGCAGTACTGGACAGCGACCTAGCCACAAACGGCTTTAGTCGAACAACGTGATAGGGGTAGTGGGTTTCTTCTATTCAGACTCTCAGATCTCCCGAGGATGGTACGTGAGCTATGCCCTTGACTGATCTTCAGAATCGTGAATCTGCTATGATCTCTTCTGACACATTTTAGGTGTCAACAAATGCCCCCCACCCGTAGGTGGCGTGAGCGAAGGATGAGTGACACGGGACATGCGGGTGTACATCACGTTCACACTGCGCTTCGTGGTCTCTTCAGGTCTGCTCCTGTGCATTGGCTATTCTTTTGACTCTGAGTCTTCATTCTACTCGTACGATTTCCTCGCTTTGTGAGCATATTTAGATGGACTCCAGCATTTTTGGCTTGATCTGTTGGTTACATCGCCCCTGGTGGGCTAATCGGCACCGTAGATATTTCCGACATGGTGGTGCTCTCGGCACGGTGACGGTCTCGGCGCGATGACGCTATCGGCACAGCCGATATCGGCGCGCCTTGTGGCGCCCTTGGCTTTCGGCGCAGAGGCTGCTTCGGCGCGCCTTTTGGCGCGTTCGCCTCTCGGCGCGTGGGCCTTCTTGGCGCGCCATTTGGCCTGGCCTATTTAGGCGCCGAGGGAGTGGAGAAAGCTCATTCTTCTTTGAGCTTTCTCTCTCTTCGGCCTCTTCTTCTTCTTCTACAGCATCGGGCGGTCGGCGTGGAATCCTTCCCTTCAGGGAATTTTGTTCGGGACTCCGTCCCTTTTCATTTCGGAGTCACCCCCTCCTGGTGGGTATTCTCCCTTTTGACTTCTGGGCATGCTCCGGATAAGGGGAGATGCTGTCAAAATTTTCTTCTGAAAATTTCTTTTCTAATATTTTTTTTCTTATATCACCTTCTTATTCTTTTTTCTTGGTTTTGTGTCTGCAGCTTGCTGGAAATGGCTTCTTCTTCTAGCCGCGTTGTCTCCGGCACTGCTGATGTTGACTCTTCTCCTCAAGGCAGGGCTTCTGGTCCCGTTGTGACTTGGAGGAATGTTGGACAGCTGGACTGAGGACTTGGGAGGATCGCCATAGTCGATGAGTCCTCTGGCTCCAAAACAGATACAGTATCTGCCTCTCGCATTGTGACTGTTGAGGGAGGACTGGACTTCAATCGCGATGATGACTACCGTGCGGACTTCCCGAAGGATCATCATCTCGCGCCCTTCATTTGTACCTTCAACGTCTCTGGGAAGAGGGATGTCATGCTGGTTCGGATGGGGGAGCGGGCCATGTTGCTAGACTGGGACAGCTTGAAAGGTTCTGTGTATCGTGGCGATACCATCTACCTTCCGGGGGAGCGGCGCAAGTGGGACACCGTCTTAGGGGTAACAGAGCTGGAGGCAGAGCTGAAGATGCTAACACGGGCCCCAGAGTTCACACCAGCCAGATGGGACAACACCATAGGTCGAGTTAACAGGGAGAAACCCGGTTACGATTTATTCTTGGCGCCCATCAAGTGGGGCTACAGAGAGGAACCATTTGTGCTGAACTGCTTGGCTGTTCAGTTCAAATTTCAATTGGCAGCTGGGTGGTTTGCATACACGAAGGTGACAGATGCTCATCTCTTTCGTGTAGGGGCAGTGGAATTCACGGAATATGTTCTGAAAGAGTATGCACCACTGCTGGTCAGGGCCGGGGTGTACCACAATGTGTATGCATCCCGCTTCAGGTATCCCATTTCAAAGGGGCTGTGCTGCAGCATGTTCGAAGTATTTTGCCTGTAGTTCAACACTTTCTATACAGCAGAAGGTGAGACCTCTCTAGATCTTTGGAGCCTATCACAGTTATCGGGCCTGCCGATTAACAGAGAGCCCTATGAGGAGGTCTGCATTCATGACTTCATCAAGGACGAAACAGACGGTGAAGGCGAATATTACTTCGGCCATTCATACCGGTACTTGATGAAGGCATACCGCTCCCTCTGCCTGACACTGAATAGGGGATCCTCAAAGGGATACCAGCCCCGGGAGAAGAGCAGCAAATTGAGAGTCCGAGCAGGACATTGGATTCAGTATTTCTTCGGGGGCCCTTTGAAGTATAGTGAGTTCCCTCACGTAGCTCCTGTTGCGGGCAAACCCAGCAGGCCACCTAAGTTCAAGTCAGAGCTGCCTGCTTCTCTTCGGGGGATAAGCCGTGGGGGGCCGAATCCGATGGGGGTGGATCCCCTTACCCATTGTGCTGCCTACCTTACCTTCTGGCTGTGTACTTTTGCCCTCCCGCAGGGGGATGAGACAGTTATTCGGCCAGAGGCAATATACCCGGCTTGTCAGATGGCTTGGGGCATACGGCTTGCAATATGTCTAGCCGCACTATGCCTGATTTACAAATCCATTGGAGATATTCATAGGCATCGATCGGATCCCCCGCTCTTTCCGAACGGTGGGGCCGTTTCATTTTTTTAATGCCTGGGTGTGCAACTTATTTCCCGAGCTAGCTCCCCGGACTTTGCAGACAATGGCATTGTATCCCAGAATGCTGGAGTTTGCAAGTGCTGAACCGGGTCCGGTGTCCCAGCAACTCTTCTCCATCCGTGGCCGACTGACAAGGGTTCCGATGGATTCAGCGGGGACTATTCACTTTTGGAATCTGGCTGCACATTCCTCTCCATTAGTGAACCGTCAGCGTGAGTGTAAGCTCGAGGCAGTGGAGACTTTCACACACTTCATTTCGGGCAACATCGTGACCCGACCAATCTTGGAGCCTGAACTCATTGACTGGGCTTTATCAATTCGCCCCAATGTTTTAGTATTCAGAAAGGGGGGCACAGTTTATTTAGAACCCTACTATCCCTTCAGGTTCGGTCAGAATTTCGGCTACGATCAACATATTCCGCCTTCGATCGCCCTGTTCCCTTTAGACAGCAGGTCAAAGCATGGCTCGACCGTTGTGGCCGAAGGTCGCTCCTGGTGGGACTATTTTCACCGCCGGGACGCCAATACTTTTAGAGTGCCGATGCCGAACCGAGTCCCCCGGCTCACTCCAGAGTATGTAAAATGGTGGAATGCTCGCACGAGCTTCTACCGCAATGCCCGGATGACATGCTGGGATGTGGCTGAGCGCACCTTCTTGAGTCAGCAGCCTGGGCCCGTTTTTGACATTGACGAAGCCCATCTGAAGAGGTTATTTTCCCACCACCCGAAGGAGGCAGAGACATACATAGCAAACAGAAAAGCCATCAAGGAGGGAGTGGCTGAACCCCTGATACCCGTGCTTGGTGACATAAGTGAAGATGCTTTTACGTAGAATTTAGAACACCTGTGCCAGATTGGTGGTTCCCGCCTGGAGCTTCAGCAGTATCCGTTCCCTATCGAGGAGCCGCTCTCCAAAGCAGTTTCATGGAAGTGCGAGGTGGATCGCTTTTGCCCGTGTCGGGCGTTTGTTAATAGAGAGGACAGAACCCCGACATACTATCAGCATACATCTTGGCTGTTCGTCCTGATGAGCATCCACGGACTGACCCTTGAGAGTCCCGCAGCTAGTGTTTTGGACAAGCCTCTATTCGTATCTTTTCATTATGCCGATGTTTGGGGCTTTGACCACCTCGGCTTGTATCATTGTATAGCTTCCCACGGACATGCGGACCTGGCCGACCTGGTCGACAAGTGTAAGAAGATTGGCGACGTCTGCTGGCTTGTTCGGGAGGCTGCATCCCGAAGCAAGGAGGTGGCTTATCAGTATTGGCCACTCTCGTCTTTTTACAACGGCCGGGCAGGTAAGTGCTCCTCCGTTGACACGTAGATTAGTTTGTTGCTTCTCTCCTTCATAACGGCGTGTGCTTCACTTGACAGACCGTCCGGATATCAAGCAGTAGGGGCTTTATAGAAAAATCATCTCCCAGGCACAGAAGCCAGAATATTATGAGGTCCCTGCACCAGCGCCGACTACTACTCCACTGCCGCCTGGCAAAAAGAGAGCGGCTTCTGCAATGAAAGTTGCAATAGGCCGAGCGAGGAAAGCTCAGAAAACTTCTTCCAAGCGGCCTTCGACTGACGCGGCTGAGACTCCCCTGCCCGAGGTGCCATCATTTGAACAGTTTGCCGCTCGGAAAGAAGCCACTCAGCAAGCAACTGAAGGTGACATCATTTTCCCTGTACGGTATAAAGAAATGCTCTTTTCACGACATTTTCATTCTTCTGACGTCTTCTTTGTATAACTTCAGCTCAAGGAGCGGCTGACACCACATGTGCTGAGGAAGCCGCCCTAGAGGCCGGAGAGATAGGGCCTTCCATCATAGCCCCGGTAGGGGTGACCGAGATAGCTGGAGCTGCAGGGGAGAGTCTCCCCACTGTTGAGGAGGATGTCAGACTTCCTTCTCCTACGCCTGCCAGCGAGGCTGAGGGTGAGCTGCACAATTGTGGTTCTTTAGGTTCCCCTTTTATTGAGCTTTCCATCCTGCCTTATGCACTTGTTTTATTGTGATGGCAGGAGCGGTCAGCACGGCGGTTAAGGCGCCTGTTGTGGAAGCTCCTTCACAGCCCGCGGGACATAAGACTGTGCTGAAGAAGGGTGCTATCCCATTGCGGCGCGTGCTCACCCGCTCAGCGTCCCGTCAGGCGACGAAAGAGGCGGGCCAACCCAAGATCAGCATAGATATTTCTTCGAGTAGCTCTGCCACCCCTTCTGATGAAGAGACTGACCATCATTCTTCAGAAGGTGATGAACAAGTGTCGGCAGCAGACGGCAAAGGGGCAACGGCTCCCTTCATACTTTCGAGCGATGCTTTGATTTTCAGTCCTCCGAGGCTGCCGAGGGCACCATCCGAGGGAGTGTTATAGGAGGAATTTGCTGGATTGGACGTGGAAGTGGAGATAACCCCTCCTTTTGCTGCTTCGTCTGCAGGGTTGGAATCTTCTATTTAGGGGCTTGAAGAGATGGATACTGTCATCATAGTAAATCCTGTCCGCCCCTTTACAAAGCCGCGTATCCCCCTCTTTTTTTTTGCCACCTTGGTGTTTACATGAATTTTCATTCCAGGAACCCGAAGCTGCTATTCATTCCCCGGCATCGACTTCTGGTACTGCTATGGTTTCATCAGAGGCCTCGGATCTGCTACCGCTAGCCACCGCATCTCCTTCAGGGACAATCACCCTACTCCGCCCCATGCCGGTGAGGATACATGCGGCTGCTGGGGGATTACCCTCGGAGCCGAGCCAGTCGAGGGAGAGTCTCGCCCTGGCGTCGACGACAGAGTTGAGGGCTGAGGCTGACCCGCAAAGGGGGTCTGCTTTTGTACCGGCGGCCACAATGACGATCGTGCCTGATTCTGCAATTCCATTTGTGCTGGAGCCAGAGTTAGAACCTCCGTCCCTCCTAGGTTCCGTTGAAGGAATCCCTAACAGGAGTCTGACGGAGCAGGAACATGCTGCCGTGGTATGTGCTTCTTCGGCTTTGACGGCCGTTCCATCTTCCTCTTCCGAGCCAGACACCGGCTTATGGGCCGCCATAGATAGGGAAGTGACCTTCGAGGTGTCTTCGGCGGCTTCCCTGGGCATTACCTCATCGGAGGAATTTGTCTGGCAGCATCTAAAGATGCTGCGTCAGGTTGTGGAATCTCAGCCAGCGCTGTCTTACTCCCAGTTGAAGGAAGTGGCTGCGCGACTGACGATCGGGCTGCAGGCACTGGGCTGCCCTCTAGATATCTGGACCCAGCGGGTGCTTTTCTTGTTGAAGTTTGTGAATCGCCGGGACTTTCTCGAGAAGATGATGGGCGACCGGCTGGCGGCCCTCAAGCTGCAGAGAGTTGACTATCAGGCGGAGCTGACGTCTCTGATCTCTGATCTTCAGGAGAGCAGGGCTCAGGTTGAAGCTTCCGTAACCCAGGCGCACATTCTACGTAGCCGACGGGAAGAACTCCGTGCTGAATTGGCTACTATAGAAGCCGAGATACCGCGGCTAGAGGCTGCGGAAGTCCAAGGCATCGAAAGAACTTCTTTGCTGGAGGGCCGAGTCGCGTCTTTGGAGACTGAGGTGACTTGGGTTCAGGAAGAGGAAGCGCAGCTCCATGAACTGGGGGCGGCTCCTCATGTTGGGCTTATTGACTTTGCTGATATCTTCAGGCAGTCTTGGCTGATCCGCCTTTGTAATATGTCCCCTCAGAAGGGCTCCTTTTGTATTCACTTCCCTTTTTTGTAATGAAGATAGAAGTTTCCTTCACTATATTTCTTTTTGTGTTCACATCCACACTCGCATTTTGTTGTATCTTGTGGCAATTCTGGCGACCTGCTTGGAAGTACCTCCATGTCCGTGTCGCAGGAGAGCGTCCACCCTCTCAAGGAAAGGATGGGGGACTCGCTCCACCGCGGGACGGGGTTCCAGATGTTGCCAGGTTGGCGCAGACGTAGGTCTTGCTGACAAGAGGCGTCGAAACCGTGACTGCTGGCCGCTCATGGTAATTCCATTATTGACCCTGATTGGGGGGAGATGTTGACCGACCTTATCGATAGTGACACGGGTCGAAAAAGGTAGACGGTCTTGCCGATGGTGACAAGAACCGAGAGGGTAGCGACCGATCTTACCGATGGTGACAAGGGTCGAAAGGGCAGACGATCTTGCCAATGATGATAAAAACCGAAAGGGGTAGCGACCGATCTTGCCGATGGTGACAAGGGTCGAAAGGGTAGACGGTCTTGCCGATGGTGACAAGAATCGGAAGGGTAGCGACCGATCTTGCCGATGGTGACAAGGGTCGAAAGGGTAGATGGTCTTGCCGATGGTGACAAGAACCGGAAAGGTAGCGACCGATCTTGCCGATGGTGACAAGGATCGAAACGGTAGACGGTCTTGCCGATGATGATAAAAACCGGAAGGGTAGCGACCGATCTTGCCGATGGTGACAAGGGTCGAAATCGAAAGGGTAGATGGTCTTGCCGATGGTGACAAGAACCAGAAAGGTAGCGACCGATCTTGCCGATGGTGACAAGGATCGAAACGGTAGACAGTCTTGCCGATGATGACAAAAACTGGAAGGGTAGCGACCGATCTTGCCGATGGTGACAAGGGTCGAAAGGGTAGATGGTCTTACCGATGGTGACAAGAATCGGAAGGGTAGCGACCGATCTTGCCGATGGTGACAAGGGTCGAAAGGGTAGACGGTCTTACCGATGGTGACAAAAACCAGAAGGGTAGCAACCGATCTTGCCGATGGTGACAAGGGTCGAAAGGGTAGACGGTCTTGCCGATGATGACAAAAATCGGGTAAGGATAGATGTATGTAAGTGGGATATCGGATGAAGACTCCGCCTCGACCTTGTAAATGGCCTTCTGGATGGAGGATGGTTCATCACTATTCATCATTCATGATCATTTTTTTATATTCATATTACTGACCCAAGCGCCCTTTCGAGTTTTCGTCGAACCCAGCCCCCTCTTGCTTTTGCCCACGCGCCCTTTCGGGTTTTCACGTGGCGGGGTACCTGATTTTGCCTGTGACGCCCTTTCGGGTTTTCGCCACAGCTGGGTTATAGCCATTTTTTGCACTTGTCATGATCATAGGAGCAAGTCTGGCAGGGTATCTCTATTTTTTTTTAACCCCATTTTTCTTTCTTTCTTTTTTTTTTGATTCGAGATGCGGAAGAACTGAGCCGCGAAAATAATGACTGGCCTTGTCAATGATGACAAGGGCTGAACCCTGTTTCGATTCGTCGACACTGGTTAGATGTCGAAGCAAAGGGGTATGGTCTATTAACAAGGATGCTGGATCCGAATTAGGGGTAAAGATCGAACGATCTCGCTAACGATGGCGAGGATCGCAATGTGGGTTTATTCATCGGCATGGGCTACTGCCGGAACAAGGACGGGATTGTCAACAGAGACGTAAGGTCCGAGTTGAGGGTAGAGATCGACCGATCTCGCCGATGATGACGAGGGTCGAAAAAGGGTTTGTTCGTCGGCACGGGTTAATGCCGCAACAAGGATGGGATTTTCAATAGGGACGTAAGGTCCAAGTTGAGGGTAGAGATCGACCGATCTCGCCGATGATGACGAGGGTCGAAAAGGGTTTGTTAAAGGATTTCCGGTGAGGCTTTGATGATTGTCCCTCCCGGAGTTTCATTAGGTGGAGAATAGGAGAGGCATTTGGAAATTACCACTTTACTGACTCAAGCGCCCTTTCGGGTTTTCGCCGAAGCCAGCCCCCTCTTGCTTTTGCCCGCGCGCCCTTTCGGGTTTTCACGCGGCGGGGTACCCGATTTTGCCTGTGACGCCCTTCCGGGTTTTCGCCACAGCTGGGTTATAGCCATTTTTGCACTTGTCCTGATCATAGGAGCAAGTCTGGCGGGGTATCTATATTTTTAACCCCATTTTTCTTTCTTTCTTTTTTTTTGATATGTATAGGGTGGCAGGTCGAAGTGCGACGTTCGACCCTTGGTTGATAGTAGATGGCTGTCTGTCGGAGCATCAGACCTTGCGCCGGGCAGAATAGTTCACTCGTTAGCAAGGGCTGAATGCTAACGCAAAGGAGTGATCTCTCGCCGATTCGGGCGTAAGGCCCGTAATGGCAACAGCGTGCTGTATTCTTTCGGGAGCTTGGTCAGGGGAGAATGCCACTAGACCGAGGAAAGGGTAGTTCGGTTAAGGCGAGGTGCCATTAACCAAGAAAAAGGTAGCTCGGTTCTGGCGGAGTGCCACTAAACTAAGGAAAATGTAGCTCGGTTAAGGCGGAGTGCCACTAAGCCAAGGAAAAGGTAGCTCGGTTAGGGCGGAGTGCCACTAAACCAAGGAAAATGTAGCTCGGTTAGGGTGGAATGTCATTGAACCAAGGAGAAGGTAGCTCGGTTAGGGCGGAGTGCCACTAAGCAAGGAGAAGGTAGCTCGGTTAGGGCGGAGTGCCACTAAACCAAGGAGAAGGTAGCTCGGTTAGGGCGGAGTGCCACTAAACCAAGGAGAAGGTAGCTCGGTTAGGGCGGAGTGCCACTAAACCAAGTGAGATGTAGCTTGGTTAGGGCGGAGTGCCACTAAACCAAGAAAAGGTAGCTCGGTTTAGGCGGAGTGCCACTAAACCAAGGGAAATGTAGCTTGGTTAGGGAGGAATGCCATTGACCAAGGAAAAGGTATTCCGACCGATCACTCGGGGAATGCTGGCTGCGCTGCATGATACAGCTTAATATGCTTTCCGTTGAGGGGAGAGAACTGAATGACTCCTTTATGGTCTACCAGGACGTAGGCACCCCCTTCATATACTCTGCGGACGATATACGGCCCGACCCAGTTTTCGACCAGCTTCCCTTTGGGGTTGGAGGCCATCACTTCTTTTCTTTTGACCATTACCAGGTCTCCTTTCTTGAATTCTCGACCCTTGACTAGCTTGTCAAAAGCACGGGCCATGCGAGCTTGGTAGAGCTAGATGTTTTGTTGCGCCCGGAGGTGTTTTCCCTCGAGCTTAATGAGCTCTTCCAATCTTCTTTCTGCATTGGTCTGCTCACCACTGATTAGTCCGTGTTGGATGGCAACTCGCAATGAAGGAACTTCAAGTTCAATCGGCACCACAGCTTCTGACCCGTAGACAAGGGAGAAAGGTGAACAGCCGGTTGGGGTCTTGTAGACAGTACGATAGGCCCAAAGTGCTTCGTACATCTTTTCTTCCCAATCTTTTTATTAGACTTAACAGTCTTTGCCAGCTGCGTGCACAGTGTCTTGTTAAAGGCTTCTGCGAGTCCATTAGCTTGAGGGTTGTAGGGGGACGATGTCCTCCAGTCTATTTTATATTTGTCGGCCAGCCGATAAACCTTCTGGTTCCTAAAATGACTGCCATTATCAGAGATGATTCGGATGGGGATCCCGAACCGGAATATTACATTTTTCTGGAAGAATCTTGCAACTAGCTCTCCCGTCACATCTCTTAGTGCTACTGCTTCCGCCCATCTGGAGAAGTAGTCTGTAGCTGCTAAGATATATCGGCACCCTGATGAAGATGCTGGTAGCGGCCCTACCACGTCCGTGCCCCACTGAGCAAACGGCCAGCTTGGTAGGGTGGGATGCAGTGGCACTGGAGGTCTCCTTGCCACATTAGCATGTTCTTGACACTTCTGACAAGCCTTGGCAAACCTGCAGCAATCGTCAAATATAGTGGGCCAATAATAACCCAATTTTTTTATCTCAATTTTCATCTTCGGGCCAGCCTGGTGTGCTCCAGCTGATCCTGCATGGACCTCCTGCATCACCTGTCCTGCTTCTGCTGAAGACAAGCAACGGAGTAGGACTTTCCTTCGGGCATCTGCCATAATTCGGAACAAGGTCCCACTTCTCATCTCGTAAGAATCCTTGATCCTTAGGAGCTTCATCCTCTGTTCCTTTTCTTTTGAAAGTTGCTGGTGTTGAAACCAGCGCAGGAGATGCTCTCGCCAATCGGGCTGCTGAACCCCTTCGATGACTGCTACTTCCATTTCTTGTTCGTCGGTCAGGACCTCTGTCATGCTGGGGACCTGTCGGCGGTTGATCACTATTATATTCAGGCTTGTGTCTGGCAGGACCGCCAATGAACTGGCCAGCTTAGCGAGGGCATCCGCCTGAGCATTCCGGCCTCGGTTGATGTGCTTGATGCTGATGAAGTAAAATCTTGACATTAGGCGAGTTGCCAACTGGCGATAGGGGAGGAGCTCTTGCTTTCGCACCTCGAACTCTCCTTCCAGCTATTTTATAACTAGCATGGAGTCTCCGAATTCTTCCAGCATCTGAATTCCCATGGACAGAGCAATTTGTAACCCGATTATCAGGGCTTCATATTCAACTTCATTGTTCGTGCATTGCTTATTTATGGAACAGGATGTATGCACCACTTCTCCTTCTGGGGATTTCAGGACTATGCCCGCTCCTGCTCTGACCCTGGCTGACCCAGTGGCAGAGGTGTCAATTCTGGAAGCGCCATCAAAGTATAGTTGCCATAAGGAGGGTTGTACTTGCACGGCTTCTAGGGTTTCATCTTCAGGAAGCTCCGGCGCCAACGGGCAATCCCCGGGCACTGGGTGTTCAGCGAAGAAGTCTGCAATAGCTTGGCCCTTGACAGCCTTACGCGGCACGTAGGAGATATCAAACTCCATAAGGATTACTGCCCATTTGCCCAGACGGCCTTTGAGTGCCGGTTGAGACATAATGTACTTCAGGGGATCCTCTTTGGATACCAAGCTGATTTCATGCGACAACATATAGTGTCGGAGCTTTTTAACTGCGAAGACCAGCGCCAGACAGATCTTCTCAATATAAGTATATTTCTCTTCAGTTCTGACCAGTCTCCGACTGAGGTAATAGAGGGCTTGTTCTTTCCCTTCTTCATTATTCTGGGCCAGCATTGCCCCCAGAGAATTATGTGTAGCTGCTATATACAGTATCAATGGTCATCCTTTCACCGGTGCGCCCAACACTGGAGGAGTTTTCAGGTAGTCTTTTAGCTCGTCGAAGGCTGCCTGGCAATCTTCATCCCAATAAAAGGGGACATCTTTCATCATCAACTTGTGAAAAGGCTGGCATCACCCTGACAAGTTGGAAATGAAACGTCGGATATAAGCCAAACGGCCCTGTAGTGATCTCAGCTCAGAGATGTTCCTTGGCGGAGGCAACCCCTGAATCGCCTTGATCTTTGCGGGGTCTATCTCGATTCCCCGATATCGGACGATGAAGCCCAAGAATTTTCCGCTCGACACTCCGAACGCGCATTTCATAGGATTCATTTTTAGCTCGTGCTGCCTCATCCTCTGAAAAACAATCCGGAGGTCCTGCAGATGATCTTCTTTTCTTCTGGTTTTGACCACCAGGTCATCTATGTAGCACTCGACCTTGTGGTAGAGCAGTTATCAAAAATTTTGGTCATTGCGCGCTGATAGGTTGCGCCAGCATTCTTTAGTCCGAACGGCATTCTCTTGTAATGATAAATGCCTTTAGGAGTTCGGAAAGTAGTATGGACTCGGTCATGCTCCGCAATCCAAATCTGATTGTAGCCGGAAGACCCGTCCATGAATGACAGGGCCTCGTGGCCGGTTGTAGCATCAATCATGACCTCGGTTATCGGCACCGGGAAGTCATCCTTGGGGCAGGCTTTATTTAGATCCCGGAAGTCGACACATATCCGGATCTGTCCATTCTTCTTCTTCACGGAGATGATATTTGCCAGCCATGTAGTGTACTGGTTTTCCTCAACAAATCCCACGTCAATGAGCTTGTCGACTTCAGCACAAATTTGGGTGATGAGCTCTGGCCTCATGCGCCGCGGTGGTTGCTTCACCGGCTCGGCTTCAGGGTTGATTGCCAGCTCATGTTGTGAGATGGCGGGGCTTAGACCTGGCATCTCTTTGTATGTCCAGGCGAAGCAATCCCGGTATTCTAGCAGTAGTTGAATGTACAGCTCCCGTTCTTCTGGGGATAGTTGGGCACTGAGGAAGGTAGGCCTAGGGTCCTTCTCATTTCCCAGGTTGACTTCTATCAGTTCATCGACTGTGGCTTGGCCTCCGTCTTCTATCTCCGGCGGTGCCGGTTGGAGGTCAACGAAGTCTGGAATGCCATCCTGAGGGTCGAGTACTTCGACTTCCTCGTCAGACACCGCCAGAGCTTCCTGAGGTTTCTTGATCTCTTGTGCTAGCGGCTGAGTGGATTGTTCTATTAGCAAATCCATTGCCATCGCAGCTTCCAAGGATGAGAGAGCAGCCTTGGTGTTTGTGGATGAGATTGCAGCCATAACGGACTGGTAGCTGTTTACTACCAGGCCCAGACAGCATGCTGACTTTGCAGCATAAGTTGAGGAAGTTTCACCTTCTGGGACAGTTGTATCTTCCACAGGAGTGGCTTTTTCTTCCCTGGTAGCTGGCTCCCCTTGATTGGAGTTGACCAAGGCCTCCCTGATTGGCAGAAAGGGTGTTGAAGTTGTCAGTAGTAGGACCCCTGTAGAGGGAGAGACTCCTACTTCTTGAATGTCTTCGGCTTCGCTACTGCTAGCCGTATCAAATTCGGCTTGACGGGCCGCTTCTTCAGGATGAACCTGCTCCCAGCATCGGCAAGGGGCCGAGGTTTCTGCTTCTTGATTCCCGAACCGAGCCAGTTCAGAATATTCGGCTTCTGTCGGATACTCATCAAAGGTTGCCCTCAGAGGGCTATCTTCAGTAGGATAGAAGGCGGAGATAGTATCCACCTCGTACCGCCCATTGTAATAATATTCTTCCAGGGTGAAGCCCAACCCCGGATGTTGAGAGACACATCTCATTTCCTTATCCAGATTTACAGGATGCCACATCTTCTGGAAAGCTTCTTTGCGCTTTTGAGACTGATCGGGAGGGATGTGTTGCTTTTGAAACATCCTGGCCGTTCGATCAGTTGTAAATGCCAGGCCCTGAACAGGAACCCGCGGGTTGGCTAGATCTTCAGGGAGGCTACAGTCTGTGTCTTCCTGAGTGGGATGCTCCTCAGCTGTATAGAACAAGCTGCTGGGCCCATCTTCCTGTGTCACCTCCCAAGCTTTGAAAGGTTCGACAGTGGGGTCGTTGAGGCCGGAGACTGGCTTGGTGAGGCCGGCCGGGACTCCGATGCGGTCGTGCTGTCGATCGACCTGCACTTCCTTAGCCTTGGGGTATAATTCTGGGGGTGTTACCCTGCCGACATCTCCAGAAGCTGTGATGTGGGAGACCACCTTCGGCTTGACATATCCGCGCGGCGGTGGTGGATACCAACCGTCACCCGATTTATTCTTCGAGGCCCCTACGGGGGCTTCAGCTTCAGAAACCTTCCGGGGAGATCCCGTATATAGGTTGGCGTTCGCCAAATGACATTCAAACACCTCGAATCGGTGGATATCAGCAAATATCCTCTCCTCCTTCCCCTGGAGGCTGTATTTGATGCACTGGTGGAGCGTGGAGGGCACCACCATATTTTCATGCAGCCATGGACGGCCGAGCAGTGCTTTGTAAGAGGTGCGAGAGTCAATGACATGAAACTACACCGTTGTAGTGAAATCTGCCAGGGTCAGTGTGAACTCTGCCACTCCCATAGATACTTCACATTTTTGGTTGAAGCCAGCGATATGCATATCCCCGACTTTCTCAAGATGCACATTAAAGTGGTACCTCTCGTATATTCTGTATGGCAGGATGTTGACTGCTGCACCAGGATCGACCAGGATCCGGTTCAGTTCTCTTCCATTCAGATGTCCTTTCATATATAGCGGCCTGTTGTGGCTGGCAGTAGGCAGTAGCATGTCTTCTGGAGAGAAGGTCATACTGGCTTCTGGTATAGCCTCAGCTATGCAAGCTTCAAAATGAGCAGGCGTCTGCAGAGCAGTGATGATCGCCTGTCGAGTTTCTTCACTCAAAGAGAGAATTTCCCAGATCGTAAATCGAGCGGGGAGCTTCTTGAGCAACTTCATTATTCGGCTCCCAGCCCGGACATTGGAGATCTTCATCTCTTCATCCCATCTAGGCTTTGGGAGGTTTTGATTTGTGGGTCCAGACGGACCTGCTTCATCTTCCTCGGACTCGGCACCCTCTTGGCTGACATCGGCTGTCGGGTCTTCTTTATTAGCTGCTGTAGGGCAAGCTCCATCTGCATTCGCATCCTCAGTAGATTACGCTGGCTGCGGGTGAACGGCCTCGGGTGTAGGGTTAGCATCTTGGCAGGGCTGCTTCCCTTTTGACATCTTCATAAATTCAAGGAATGAAGGGACCGCCTTGCCCCCACTCTTGTTGTATAGGCCTGACGGGGGAGGGATTTGGACTCCCATAACTTCCGGTGGAGGTGTCTTGTGGGGTTGTTCCACTCTGAACATAATGTTGTGATTGGGTGGTGGCTGGCGCCCCCATTTTCGGCCGGACCGAGTGGCATGCGCAGCAGTTGCGGCCTCGGCCTTGCCTCCCCCAGCATGGGGTGTGAAGCAAATTTCTTCTTCTTCCTCTTCTCCGGGTAGGTTGAAGAGTGCTGACAGGGTATTGCAGGAGACAACCTGTGTTTTATTGGCCCCAGTGGCCTTTCTTTTCTTCTTCTTTTGCTTTTTCTTCTTTTTGGTTTCTGCGGGTGTCTGCCCCCAGAACAGGCTGCCCTCTTCAGGGGGTGCTGCTTCAGCTTCCTCCACCTGTTTGAGTGAGAGTTGTTCCAGTTCTTGCCATGGGACGTGGTCCCTGTAGACACGCCAAAATTGACGTTACTGTGAGTACATCTCATATTACCTTGTAATGTCCCAATTTGACCCTCAAATTAGCTTTATTTGAGTGGTTCTTCTCACTTTTCTTGGTTTTCTCTTTTTTTCTTCCCTTTTCTTATTTTTTCCTATTTTTCTGGATTTTCTGGGTATTTTTCTCTATTTTTATGAATTTTCCAGAATTAACGGCTTGAAGTGGGGCATCTTTTAAATAGCGGCTTAGCCTTGGGCGTTTCTTGAAAATTGACGCCACTTCCATTAGGCGTCAATTCCTCTCATTTTCCTATTTTTCTGGATTTTTCTGATGATTTTTTAGAATTTTCTATGAATTAACGACATGTGAAAGGACGTTAGTTTAATTTTTAATAAAATAAAAATTAAAAAAATGAAATTCACGTCACATGTGAGGGCGTCACTTTTCAAATTGAATATTTTAATATTATTTTCAACCCTCTTCCAGAGGTGATTTGGTGACCTTCCGGGTGTCAGAAAAATACGCAAAAATAGTCGTTGGAATCAGCACATTGAGATGCACTTCCACCTAAAAAAATAAAAAAATAATATTGATAAATAAAAAATGGCCCTATTTTGAATATTTTGAATTAACGACCTTGATTAGGTCGTCAATTCTTTTGGCTAATTTTAACGCCCTTGTGCAAGGCGTCTTTTTCAATAAATTCGTGTTAAATTAAAATAACGTCTCTTTGCATGTCATCAATTCCAAAATTGATGTTTTCTCCCTCAGGCGTCTTTTACAAATGTCAAATAAAGGGAAAGTTTTTTTCTAAAAAAAATTATTTTTTGAATTGACGCCTTTGTTGAAGGCGTGTTTTAAGTAATGCCCTTGGTCAGGTCGTCAATTCTTGAATTGACGCCCTTGTTTAAGTCGTGTTTCATCTTTTTGGTTCTAAACGAACGCAGCTTTCCCAGAAGAGTCCTTGCCTTCTTCAGTCACCTTCCTCGATTGGGACTGGAGTCTTGCCTCCGTAGGACTCTTGCCCCTTCTTATCTTCTCTTCAACCTATTAACAGAGACTTAGGTCTCTGTTAACTCGGTTCGGTTCCCTTCCTTCCCCTCCGCTTTTCCTTTTCTTTCGTTTTTCTTCTTGCAGGTTGCTACTGTGGTTTGGCTGAGGGAGAAGCTACACGCAAAGCATCTCTTCATCCTTCTGAAGCTTCCTTCCCCCTTGAATATCAAAGGCAACGCATAGGCTTTTTCTCTTATTTTTATTTCTTTTGTTTTTTTTTACATCGGTTCACACATGCACGCATGCATCGCTATTGTTAATCTCATATCTCTCAACCGTGTTGAGGTCTCCACAGTGCAACTCTTGCACACCTCCTCATTTTATTTTGCATTCATCATATTTTCCCACCCTCTTTGCATAGGGGTTTAAGGGCCACCACCCTTAAGGTGTGTTCTTGCACATACTTTCATGCTCATATTTTTATTAAGAATTTGATGCTACACTCACCATATTTTTAATTCAATTTCATTATTGGTGTTTGTCTTTGTTTTGCAAGGGTAATCAAATAAGAGAAACTCTCTTCATCGTCCGGCCGATATAGAAGAGAAAGGAGTACTCACATCACCCGCGTTTCAAGGCCGGCCGATATAGAAGAGAAAGGAGTACTCACATCACCCGCGTTTCAAGGTATTTTTCGCGATCCCTCCATGTTTATTATTTGATTATATTCTTTGAGGCCTTCGTGTCTCTGGCGATCACATCTCCTATTTTGCACCGCGTGCATGCTTATTCTTTTATTTTTCTTCTTTGTTTCTAAGTGGATTTTTAATTAGAATCTACAAATTGGCGATCACGGTGGGACACCTTTTGTTTTTCTTTTGATTACCCTTTCCCTTGGGCACCCATGTGTGCCATCTCCCCTTTTGCACCCACGATGCGCTTCCTTTGTGCCCCATGGGCACCCTCCATTGTGCATTGCACTCTCCCCATGTGATCTGTCAGTTTGATAGGTTTTTTTTAGAATTTCCACTTATCCAAAATTTTTGATGAGCATGATAATATCTTAATTAATATATTTGGTGATTGCCTCTGACTGTGAGTGTTTGATATTTCTAGCCGTGGAGTTTTCTGGAGATAGAGGAAATTAACGCCTTAGACAGAGGCGCATTTTATTTTAACGCCCTGATCCAGGGCGTCTTCTTTTTGTGTAACGCCTTCTGCCAGGGCGTCTTCCATCACATCTCCTGCTTTCTGTGAATTCACGCCCTTCCACAGGGCATCTTTTTGTTGCTTAGCGCCTCACATCAAGGCGCGTGTTTACATTTGACGCCCTCACCCAGGGGCGTCCTTTTATATATAGCGCCTCACTCCAAGGCGCGCTTTTCACTGCTTCTGGGCCCTCACAGCGATTCACGACAGCCACGCTGTCGTCTGTTTCTTGGTAGCGACCCCTGCCAGGGCGTCTCTTTCCTGTGGGTTTACAGAACCCTCCCGTTTGTGATTTTTCATGCTGATTCATGCTTATATTCATTGATTGATCTTACTGCTGTGATTCGTTCATATCTCCTGCATTCATTCATTTGCATTGGTTTGGGAGACCTCCTCTCTCTACACTAGGATTCCACACACCCTCTTGGTGAAGGAAGGACCCTCCATTGAGCACTCCGTCTCTTTGGATTGGAAATTCCTAAACCAAGCCTCCGTAAGTCCCCGCACCCGTGGATTCCCTCACGGACGCCGGGCAGGTTGTACCCTTTGAAGTCCCGGGTTTAGTTGGCCATATACAGTGAGAGAGTGTTCCTAGTTAGCACCGGAGTTGAAATCACATTTGAAACTAGGTTCCTCCCTTGAGTGAATCCCATAATTTTGTTAAAAATCCTTAATTCACCAAGGTTCAAACATAAGAAGTTAAAGGTAACCATCCCAACTTGTTTGCTATCTCTGTAAATTGTTTGAATTACACATTGAATTATTTGGATTACCTTGATAAGAAAGTCAACATGTTCAACTCAATTAATGTTCATGAGGGTGATCAACGTAGCACATCTTATTCCCCTCAATTTCAACATGTTCATCATTCTCACCATAATTCTTTCAAAGGACCACGTCCTCATTCTTACGGTGTTGCCCGACCCATGGGCAATATCCAATCCCATGGTCCTTCAATCCAATCGCGAGCCACTACTCCTACGAGACCGTCTCGTCCCAATGATGAGAAGGTTTCCCAAATCATTCATGCATTAGATCATCTCACCCCTCAACAAATTCAAGCCCTTAAGGCCGCTGTTGAGGGTGCATCTCATTCATCTCATCCTCCTTCCAATCCTATGCGGGTGGCCCATCACCCACTTCCCTCTTCTATTCATATTCCTACTCGGGTGGTCCGACACCCGCCTCCTTCTATTCCTCCTCCATCACGGCCCCAAGGCCCATCTATTCCTTGCAATCCGGCCCATCCGAGTTCTTCTATGGGTCAGCCCATTAATCCCCTTCCACGGCCTTCTTATGCGGCCCCTCCTTCAAGGCCCTGCCAACCCTCGGTTGCTCAGGTCACACCCCTCCAGCAAACTCTTCTGGACAAAATTACTCTGATGGAGGAACAATTAAAGAGGATTACGAGCCCGCGGCCCGCTCCTCCTACTCCTGTCAATCCTCTCCACGCCGCTCTGAATGACATTACAAAGATGGAGAGAGAGTGGAAGGATAGGAGGGGTGACTATGGCATCGGCGATTCAAGCAAGCAAGAGCCGACAATTGAAGAGTTTGAAGCGGTATACGACGATGATGAAGCTGCGCAGGCACCCCTTCCGAGTTTCCTTCGTTTCCCTCTCCCCGCATTACTATTTGATGAACCCCCTGCTCAGGATGAAGCCACCATACCCAATCCAACCCCCGTTTATGAGACTAGTTGGTGTTACGATGATGGGTCGATACTCCAATCACCCGCGCCGGCACATCTGGAGTCTCCTCCTATCCTTAACGCCGCTCACCCCGTTCAGCGTTTTCTCCGCACCGAACCTCCACCAATTACACCTCCACCAACTATACCATTAACCTTCATGACACCAGCCTTCCCTGAGCCTTCCACTAAACCTCCACTCATTAAGCCATTAACCTCCACACCACCGCCCTCCACCGAGTCCACCATCGAACCTTCCCCAATTAGTCTCCCATTACCGCCACCTCAACCCTCCATTACACCTGTAACCCCAAACCTGACCATTCCCATTTCACCACTTAACCTATTACCCTTACCCATGGTTAATCCTGAGCAGGATCCACCCCTTTTTGCACTCAAGCCAATCCCGACTGCTTCCGAGCAAAAGGAAGAGCTCGATGTGTTTGAACCTCCACTTCCACTCACCTTTTCTCCAACACCTTCCATTATACCCCTACTATCCATGGAGCCTTCCGCCTCCGCTTCACCTTCCCCTACCACTGGGAATGGGAGGCTTTCTACACGCACTTGTGCCGAAGATCATCCGGAGCCGGGCAAGAAAGATTTGGCCATGGCTGCGCTATTCAAGATGCAAGAGTTTATTTGCCGGATGCCAATCCGGGTTATTGTGCCAAGAACGATTGAAAAGGCCAAGTCGCCACCATTGCTCAAAGAATGTCAAGCATTGATGCTGTGTAAGGGCCGGGCAGGGCACCCCTTGTCCCAACTTCCGAAGCTTGAACTCATTCTTCCATACAAGGGGCAAAAGACCATTTTGTTCAACACTCTTTATATGCCGCAATCCTTGGGCAACACGAGACTTTCTATCCCAACTTTCTAACTCCCTCACATTATTACTTTTCACTTTCCAAGGGAGTTGTCATTTACTATTGAAGCTTCGTCATGGGCTTGTGCTTCATCCATTGGGCCAATTGGCTGTACACTTTCACTGCCATGGAAGGGCGGTTACCTTGGTGCCGAAAGGCCTTCTTCTATTTCATCCACCTTCTCCTCTGTCACATCTTCCACATGGGCCACCCCAAGGGTAAGGAGGAGGATCTCATCCTCTTGCCCTTCATGTTCGTCATATTCTTTACATCTCATGCATTTTGTTGCATCCATGCATTCATCACATCTGTTGCATTGCATTCGCATACATTTGCACTTCTTCTTGCCCGGGTTTCCAAACCCGTATCTTCCCCGCCTTCCGGCACCTCCGGATATTCCGCATTTCCCATCCTATTCATCTTCATCCTCATTGCTCGGGCATTGTCCCCTTTCCAATCTCTTCTCAGGGCATCGCGCCCCTTTCCAACTCCTGCATCCGGACCCTCCGGATTTCTCCTTTATCCTGCTAGGGCATCGCGCCCTTTTTCATCTCGTTCTCCCGGAATTTCCGGACTTCCTCCTTGGGCATCGCGTCCCTCGGTATTTGCTTCCTCCGGAACCTCCGGATCTTGCTCTTTGGGCATCGCGCCCCTACACACCCTCAAGTCCGGATCTTATGGGCTTCTTACTGATTCTCCCAGGGCATCGCGTCCCTCGGCATCTCATTCCTCCGGAACCTCCGGATCTTTCACCCCTCTCTTTATCCCTTGGGCATCGCACCCCTTTCCGTCTTCTTCCTCCGGAACCTCCGGATCTTTCTCTTCTCCTTGGACATCGCGTCCCTTTCCACCTCATTCATCCGGGGCCTCCGGATCCTCTATTTCTCTTTCCATGCCCAGGGCATCGCGTCCCTCGGTATCTGCTTCCTCCGGAACCTCCGGATCTTTCTCTTCTCCCAGGGCATCGCGCCCCTTTTCATCTTCTTCCTCCGAAACCTCCGGATTCGACATCTTATTCTTTCTATCTTCTTTCAGGGCATTCCGACCCTTCTAATTCCATTCCACCGGAACCACCGGACCCTCCATCTTTCTTCCGATTCATCTTTCTGCTCCTTCATGATATCGCATCATTTGTCCTCTTTTTCCTTTTTCATCATCTTTTTCCCTATCTCTTCCCAGGGCACCGCGTCCCTCGATATTTTATCTCTCCGAATCCTCCGGATGATTCCTCCTATCACGATTCTCCTCCTTTACTCCCAGACCCACCGGACCCGCCTCTTTCCATCTATCAATTTCTTCTTCTGATTCCCCCTAATCCTGGGTCCTACCCAACTTCTTCCACATCCGCTGCCTTGGGCATCTACCCTTTTTCTCACTACTTTCGAGGCTTTATGTAATGCCCCGGATTTTTTGGATCCTTGTTCATGGGTCCCGGATCTGGTTTCTTGGAGTGTCCGACTCCGTTGTGTCCGAAATTTCGTTTCGGACATCTTTCGTGTTCGGATCGGCGCGATCCGGAGTTGTTTCGGAGGCCCGGAAGCGTTCCGCGACTTTTCGCGTGCGTTTTCCGATTCCCGTTGTGTGTTTCGGTAATTCCTTCGGAACCTCGTTACGGGTGAACCGGGCTGTTCACCAGGGCGCGAGTGGTACCGTTGCGATCGGTGTGTTCCGAGGATCGCAGGAATGTGATTTTCTATTTTTCGGTATTTTCGGGAATTTCTGGATTTTCTATATAATAACCTCCTTTTTCTCTCTCCCCATCTCATTTCTCTCTTCCCTCCCTCTCTCTTCTCTCACGTTCTCTCCTCTCCCCCTCTCACTCTGGGCGGCCGACGGAGGCGGCGAGGGCGGGGCGGCGTGGCTCGTGGGGCGTGGAGCGACGGGTACGGGATGAGGATCGCGGTGGTGGAGGCGGTTCGTGGGATCGTGAACCAGCGAGGGTTTAAGCGGTGTTTTCTTCGTGGATCGGTGTCCACGGTGCGTCGAATCTTCGGTGGAGGTAGGGAGATGGACCCTCAACCCGTGTACTTCAATTCCCGCGAGTTTCGTAGGCCGTGGTGAGCCGAGCGGGCTAAACGGGGTGTTTTGGGAAAAATGCATGTTTTTTTGGGTGTGAGCCGAATCATGTGTTTTGATCGTGTTTTTGAGGTTTAAATGGGTCCTCTCGGTGCCAGAGGGGTTGGGGAATGTTTCCCCCTTTGTTTCCCTATCACCCGAGGGTGATCGGGGCATGAAATGGGTTTTCCCGCCGTTTCTACCGTTTTCGGGCGCGGACTGAGAACGCGCTAGCTTCCAGTAGCGCGTTCTTGAGTGTCGCGCTGCCCCGACGGGGCGCGTTCATCGGAGAAGATGAACAGTAAGGCGGTTCTTGTCGCGCTCTAGGGTCCCAGCGTATTTTTGGTTGTCGCGCTATAGGATCATACCGCGACCTGGTCTGGTCGCACTATGGACCTATAGCGCGTTCTTGCTGAACGCGCTAGGTTTGCATAGCACGTACTTGCTTAACGCGCTATGCATGTGTAGCGCGTTCTTGGGGTGGCCTGCCGGGCTGCCCGAGGCGGACGGTCTGCGGCTGATCGTGCTCCCCTTGGGCCGTGTGTGTCCTGGACACCCCGTGGAGTTCCGTGACCATGTCTTTGAGTGTCCAGAGGTTTGGTTTACCTCGATTAGCGTTCCCGTGAGTTTAAGGGTCCGAGTGACCTTCTAGTGTTCCGATTGTGTTGTGTTGGTCTCCGGTCGACCCGGTTGTGACCCAGTGGTCGACCTTTGGCCTTGTGAATGTCCCGGGCACCCCGTGGGTTTTGTTACCGTGTTTTGGGGTGTCTGGAGGTGCCGTGTTACCTCGATAAGCCTGCCCGTGGGCTTGGTGGGTCTGGGTGACCCCAGGCGTTTCAGGTTTCCGTATTCTCGCTCGATCGAGTCACCGTGTATCGGTATGTGTGCGGTGGGGTTCCCCCGCATGTCGTGAGTCTTCCTGGAAGATGATTCCCGAGTGGGTTATGTGTTTGGCCGTGGACTGTGTGTCCCGTTTCTTCTCCGATCGTGGTCACCGTGCGATGGTGCTGCTACGTGGGATGGTCCCCGTACTTCGTTAGGTTCGGACGTCATTTTCTGTTGTTTTGAGAGTCTACTCTCTCAGTGATGCTCCACTAGTCGTAGCTTCCTGCGCACGCGAGTGCGGACCCACCTGGGAGTGGTGGAGAGCGCGACCCGGTGAGACGCGGTTTTTAGGCTGGTTTCCGTCGGCCCCTTGCCTTTGCCACCAGAGTCCGGTGGGGGGGAAAACCAGCTAGAGGACCCGACCTAGAGCAGATAGTCTGTGTGTGCACACGTAGTTGGGGGCTTAGGACACGTGCTGATGAGCGCGACCCCAGCTAGTCCTTGTTGTGGTACTTGTTGCGTGTCTGAGTCTCACGCCCGGGGCGTTGTAGCTAGACACTTGTGACGCGGTGTAAGACGTCAGGGAACGCATCCGGTCGTTCTTCTAGTGGGTGGTACTCCTGTTCTGGACAGAGAGTGACAGACTGTCAGTCGTGTGACTTTGACCTTCGGGTTTCAGTCGTGTCGACCGTTGAGTTTTCGATTGTTTCGCCGTGGCGCGTGTCAGTTTTCGTGCCGTGAGGCTAGTGCTAGTGACTTTACTGAGGTTGCGTCTTGTCGTGCGGTACCCGTGACCAGGTGTCCGGGTTGCACTTTTGACAGCGTGTCCAGGTTGGCCGTGTTCTGGGAGACAGGCCTCTACGGCGTGGTTGCCGTGTGTTCTTACTTCGGTAGGTGGTGCTAGCGTGGTTCGGTAGCTTCGACTGTGTGATCGAGGTGTGCCTTCTGGCAGTAGGAGTAGCTGTAGTGCCGAGTTTTTGACCGGCCACCGGTTTGCTGTTCCTACTGTAGTTGTAGCTTCCTTTCCGCTACCGCCGTTGTTTCCGGTTGGGGTTCCGCGGGATCCCTACTGAGTCTCTATTTTGGAGACTCATTCCCTGCTTTTCAGGTGAGACGGTTCTTCTTCCTCGAGGTTCGAGGGCGCGATGCGGAGGTTCTTAGTTGCCAGCTTGCCGGGCCGAGAGTTCACTTGGCACGTGGTACGTTTTACTGCTTTAGACTGTACTTTCTGTTGGACTGGACTCTGTTGTAGTTGTTTATTTATTTCTGTTAATTGTTGAATTATCCTGCTTTATTTCCTATTTCTTTGTGCCTCCACACTCCTTTTAGCCCTTCCGAGCCCTCCTGGCTCGTGGGCGGCGGTGCGAGTCTCGGGTTATCGGGCCTTCCCGGTAATCGGATTCTCGGGTCGTCACAGCTGGTATCAGAGCATGGTTGTGGACGTACATGGGAATTCGAGATATTGCAGTGATCAGAGTCCGTAAGGTCCAGTACAGTCAGCAGTTGGCGTAGGGTTTCGTGCTTGTTTTTCGCTTTGTTTCTTGCTCGAGAGCTTGAGTGTGTTGTGTGGTGCGGTGGGGGTGGTTGCTGTTCTCGTTGGAGTGCCGGCGTGGGGTCTGCAGATCGAGGTTGAGAGCTTTCTCCCGTGGTTGGTGGCCCTGGTTGTGTTGCGTTGGGCAGAGGTTGCCGGCGGGCGTGTTGCAGTTCGGGGGATTGAAGCGGTGGTGCATCGAGAGATGTTGTGATCATGGTCCGACGGGACACTTGGTAAGTGTTGTCGGAGGAGCTGACCTGACGGAAGTGATGGTTTTCTTGGTGCTGGGTGGTGCTGTTTCCAGCATGCGCGAGGTTCGAGATTAGGTCGAGTGTGGAGTTTTCCTTCTGTGGGTCGGAGGTGCGATTGGTCTCTCCTCTGGTTGGAGAGATTGCATTTGGCCAAGGTTCGTCGTCTTGCACTGTGCGTCCGAATTGGTTGGCCTTTGTGCGCCGTGAAATCCGTGCGAGACGTGTTCCGTGTTTTGGCAAGGTGGTTGAGTGTGAGAAGTGTTGCTCGTTCCCTGATGTGTAAGGGTGTTGGCGCTATTCCGGAAGGACGGGTGTCGGCTGGGCGGTGTTCGTGAGAATTGCGGTTGGTGTTGTGGTTTCCGATGTGCGAAGGATCGGAGTCTGCGGGGTTGCAGATGGTTGTCGGGATGGTGGATCCCGAGTTGGCGTTGTGGTGGCTGTGTATGTGGATCAGAGTGCATGGATCGTAGCGTTGGTTGTTGCGGGTGGATTTCTGAGGAAGTGTAGAGCAACGGAGGATTGGTTCATCGATGTGCGTTGTCTCCGGCGGTGTGAGACGTGTTGGTTGCTGTGCCGTTGCTTGAGATATTGTGGTTTATGGCACAGGCAGGTGGAGAGTTGGGGAAATGTGCTAGCGAGGTTGCCGCATGAGTACCCTGTCCTTGCGTTGGAGGTTGTGTTCGTGGATGAGATCGTGTTCTGGAGAAGTGAGCCGTGGGTTGTAAGAGGTTGTGTGTCCCGTGGCTCTGTGATAAGAGCGGGAGTCGAGATTGGCAGGCATCCTCTTGGATTAATTGAGATGGAGATTTTGATGAGATAGGATTCGATGAGACAGGACGGTGGTTGATGCCTGTGTGTGGAGGTCTCTGATGAGACGTTGGCGTGGGATATTGATCCTCAGTCTGTGGCCAGCAAGGGAGGATTCCCCGTAAGTCTGAGTCGAGTGACGTGAGGAGCGTGTGGAGATGGAGTCATGTGGTTTCGCCGTGCTCCCCTGAGAGGGTAGAGTTGGCATGAGGTTCGAGATTGGAGGTGGTGTTGGTCTGTGCGTGAGTCAGCAGATGGCCTGTCATGTGTTAGATCGTGCCTGCTGGGCCGGTGGAGGTTTTCCGTTGGCGAATGTCTGGTGACCAGCGGATGGTCTTTTCAGAGACAGAAGATGCTGGTTGTAAGGGTTCGAGAATGGAGAGAGCGGCGTGCAAGCGAGGCCTTCTGGTGGCCGTTTCTGAGGTGTGAGCTGGTGGAAGCTTAGTGATTGGTTGCCCCTGGTGCAGGGTGTGAGACCGGTCAGCGGGTTGTGAAGCTGGAGTTTAGTTAGTCCGCCGAGCATGGGCGTTGACCGGTGGATTGGTTTTGTGGCGAGGGTTGCGTTCCCCCGGTGAGCGAGAGGGTGGTAGCGATGCCGTGAGTGGTTTCCGTGTGTCTGAGGTGATACCAGACTTGTGCTCTTGTGTTATGCCTGCTCTGGTGGCCGGTGTGTGCGCGGTGTGCGGAGCGTGGCCTTGTTCGTGATTATGGTCTGGCTGTATCCCTCATGATTGGCGCTTTTGCGAGGATCGAGGTTTTTCTATGTTGGGGTTCTGACGGCGTTGTCAGTGGGTTACGGCGTTTTTCCCCTGTGACTTGGTGTTAGTCCTGAATTTCGAGGACGAAATTTCTTTAAGGGGGGAGGGCTGTAATGCCCCGGATTTTTCAGATCCTTATTCATGGGTCCCGGATCTGGTTTCTTGGACTGTCCGACTCCGTTGTGTCCAAAATTTCATTTCGGACATCTTTCGTGTTCGGATCGGTGCGATCCGGAGTTGTTTCGGAGGTACGGAAGCGTTCCGCGGCTTTTCGCGTGCGTTTTCCGATTCCCGGTGTGTGTTTCGGTAATTCCTTCGGAACCTCGTTACGGGTGAACCGGGCTGTTCACCAGGGCGCGAGTGGTACCGTTGCGATCGGTGTGTTCCGAGGATCGCAGGAATGTGATTTTCTATTTTTCGGTATTTTCGGGAATTTCCAGATTTTCTATATAATAACCTCCTTTTTCTCTCTCCCCATCTCATTTCTCTCTTCCCTCCCTCTCTCTTCTCTCACGTTCTCTCCTCTCCCCCTCTCACTCTGGGCGGCCGACGGAGGCGGCGAGGGCGGGGCGGCGTGGCTCGTGGGGCGTGGAGCGACGGGTACGGGATGAGGATCGCGGTGGTGGAGGCGGTTCGTGGGATCATGAACCGGCGAGGGTTTAAGCGGCGTTTTCTTCGTGGATCGGTGTCCACGGTGCATCGAATCTTCGGTGGAGGTAGGGAGATGGACCCTCAACCCATGTACTTCAATTTCCACGAGTTTCGTAGGCCGTGGTGAGCCGAGCGGGCTAAACGGGGTGTTTTGGGAAAAATGCATGTTTTTTTGGGTGTGAGCCGAATCATGTGTTTTGATCGTGTTTTGGGGGTTTAAATGGGTCCTCTCGGTGCTAGAGGGGTTGGGGAATGTTTCCCCCTTTGTTTCCCCATCACCCGAGGGTGATCGGGGCGTGGAATGCGTTTTCCCGCCGTTTCTACCATTTTCGGGCGCGAACTGAGAACGCGCTAGCTTCCAGTAGCGCGTTCTTGAGTGTCGCGCTGCCCCGACGGGGCGCGTTCATCGGAGAAGATGAACAGTAAGGCGGTTCTTGTCGCGCTCTAGGGTCCCAACGCGTTTTTAGTTGTCGCGCTATAGGATCATAGCGCGACCTGGTCTGGTCGCGCTATGGACCTATAGCGCGTTCTTGCTGAACGCGCTAGGTTTGCATAGCGCGTTCTTGCTTAACGCGCTATGCATGTGTAGCGCGTTCTTGGGGTGGCCTGCCGGGCTACCCGAGGCGGACGGTCTGCAGCTGATCGTGCTCCCCTTGGGCTGTGTGTGTCCTGGACACCCCGTGGAGTTCCGTGACCGTGTCTTTGAGTGTCCAGAGGTTTGGTTTACCTCGATTAGCGTTCCCGTGAGTTTAAGGGTCCGAGTGACCTTCTAGTGTTCCGATTGTGTTGTGTTGGTCTCTAGTCGACCCGGTTGTGACCCAGTGGTCAACCTTTGGCCTTGTGAATGTCCCGGGCACCCCGTGGGTTTTGTTACCGTGTTACCTCGATAAGCGTGCCCGTGGGCTTGGTGGGTCTAGGTGACCCCAGGCGTTTCGGGTTTCCGTATTCTCGCTCGATCGAGTCACCGTGTATCGGTATGTGTGCGGTGGGGTTCCCCCGCATGTCGTGAGTCTTCCTGGAAGATGATTCCCGAGTGGGTTATGTGTTTGGCCGTGGACTGTACGTCCCGTTTCTTCTCCGATCGTGGTCACCGTGCGATGGTGCTGCTACGTGGGATGGTCCCCGTACTTCGTTAGGTTCGGACGTCGTTTTCTGTTGTTTTGAGAGTCTACTCTCTCAGTGATCCTCCACTAGTCGTAGCTTCCTGCGCACGCGAGTACGGACCCACCTGGGAGTGGTGGAGAGCGCGACCCGGTGAGACGCGGTTTTTAGGCTGGTTTCTGTCGGCCCCTTGCCTTTGCCACCAGAGTCCGGTGGGGGGGAAAACTAGCTAGAAGACCCGACCTAGAGCAGATGGTCTGTGTGTGCACACGTAGTTGGGGGCTTAGGACACGTGCTGACGAGCGCGACCCCAGCTAGTCCTTGTTGTGGTACTTGTTGCGTGTCTGAGTCTCACGCCCGGGGCGTTGTAGCTAGACACTTGTGACGCGGTGTAAGACGTCAGGGGATGCATCCGGTCGTTCTTCTAGTGGGTGGTACTCCTGTTCTGGACAGAGAGTGACAGACTGTCAGTCGTGTGACTTCGACCTTCGGGTTTCGGTCGTGTCGACCGTTGAGTTTTCGATTGTTTCGCCGTGGCACGTGTCGGTTTTCGTGCCATGAGGCTAGTGCTAGTGACTTTACCGAGGTTGCGTCTTGTCGTGCGGTACCCGTGACCAGGTGTCCGGGTTGCACTTTTGACAGCGTGTCCAGGTTGGCCGTGTTCTGGGAGACTGGCCTCTACGGCGTGGTTGCCGTGTGTTCTTACTTCGGTAGGTGGTGCTAGCGTGGTTCGGTAGCTTCGACTGCGTGATCGAGGTGTGCCTTCTGGCAGTAGGAGTAGCTGTAGTGCCGAGTTTTTGACCGGCCACCGGTTTGCTGTTCCTGCTATAGTTGTAGCTTCCTTTCCGCTACCGCCGTTGTTTCCGGTTGGGGTTCCGCGGGATCCCTGCTGAGTCTCTGTTTTGGAGACTCATTCCCTGCTTTTCAGGTGAGGCGGTTCTTCTTCCTCGAGGTTCGAGGGCGCGATGCGGAGGTTCTTAGTTGCCAGCTTGCCGGGCCGAGAGTTCACTTGGCACGTGGTACGTTTTACTGCTTTAGACTGTACTTTCTATTGGACTGGACTCTGTTGTAGTTGTTTATTTATTTCTATTAATTGTTGAATTGTCCTGCTTTATTTCCTATTTCTTTGTGCCTCCACACTCCTTTTAGCCCTTCCGAGCCCTCCCGGCTCGTGGGCGGCGGTGCGAGTCTCGGGTTATCGGGCCTTCCCGGTAATCGGATTCTCGGGTCGTCACACTTTAGTCCTCACTCCTCCTTCTAATTCTCAGCTTCTTCTGTAGACCTTTCATGTGATCAGGGTCTCTGTAGATCCCTTTAAAATCCACACTTTTGGTGGTGAGGTTAAAAAGGAAGGGAAAAGGGATACATTAAATAATGGTGGAGATGAAACAATGCACGAGGTGCACAAGGGGAGTGTGTGATCGCCAGAGGGTTTACCTCAATAAAAAAAAAATAAGATCGCATGTACCTGGTGAAAGATGGGATGCGGGATGAATGTGGATCTCCTCCTCCAACTCCAATCGGCCGGCCGACGAAGTGGGTTTTCTTGATTGATTACCTTGTAAGAAAGACAATGAAAGACAAGCAAAAGAAAGGGGATCAGCCAAAGTGCAGTAGTATCAGTCAAAAACCAACATAAAATGATGAAAAGACATCAACATGCGCACCTTCTTTTTGTTTTCTTTTTAAACCCCTTAAGAAGACTTAAGGGAAGGGGAGTTTGATGATAAAAAGAAATGCAACAAGACGTGAACAGATGTGAAGGGTGAATAGAGATATAAAGGACGGAGGGATGATGGTATGAATGAAGTAAAACAAAAGAGATGAAAAGATGAGAAACCCTGCTGTCCCTGGCGACAGTAAAGGGAAACCGAATGAATGTGTTGATGGATGTAGATGGACGAAGCACCGGATGCAGCCCAATCGAAGGATGCAGAGGGGAGGCAGCAAAGGACGAAGAAGGCTCTGCTCGTGATGGATATTCAAGCTTCTGAGCGCTTAACCCTCTGAATGCTAAAGTGCTTAACCTTCAACACGATCGGTCAAGGCTTCAATTTATAGTGCCTCAAGCGGATGTGATCAAACCAAGGAATGATAAGAACAGGCAATGAGGCATCCAGGGAAGGATCAAGATCGAGCAAGAGTCCATGGATGGCAGGGAACTGTGAGGGAAAGATGGAAAAAGGAAGGACTCTGGAGTGAAACACGCCTTAATACAGGGCGTCTTTTATGAATTGACGACCTTCACAGAGACGTTTTCTTGAAACACGACCTAGGAAAGGGCGTTTCTTCCTGGATATAATTTTGGAAATGAAACCTTGCCTTGTTTGAAAACTGAGATAACACGCCTGAGATAACGGCGTTAATTAAAATAACGCCCTGAGAAAAGGCGTTACTCACAAAATGCCTTTTATTTTGAAAATAGATAATTCCAGAAATTAAGGGATAACACCATGAATTGACGCCCTCATGTACGGTCGTCCTTTCTTTGAAAACGCCCTACAACAGGTCGTTACTTTTGAAATTAACGCCCTTAATCAAGTCGTGACTCACAAAAATACAGGAAAAATGCAGAAAAACTCACAAAAATAGAAAAACTTCATGTTATAGGAATATTGAAGTCCACTTGGGGCATTTATATAATAACATGAGATTTGATCAACAAAACGTCAATTTTGGCGTGTCTACAGCTGCCCCGCCTTGGCGTCTGCTTTGCAAGGGAGTGAGACGGAAATGGAGCGAAGTGTAATGAAAGGAATGAAGTGGAACGAACTGATAAGGAGACGCCAAGGTGTGATGTGACACGCCTCAGACACTAAGCATTTGAAATCTTTCCAAGATTCTAATGAAACAACTCTGAGTGGTTCCAAGGAAACAATCGATTTGTTGGATAAAAGGAGGTTAAACTAAGTAATAAAGGGTGTGCGCGTGGGCACGGCAGGGAAAGACCATTGGAGAGCGATTACCAGCCAATGTGGACGTGCTGCAACCAAGGTAAATTTTGCAGAAAAGTAAAGAGAATTGGGATAAAGATCCAACAAAAGGAACACTTTCAAGGAATCAGCCTGAATGGCTTCAAATAGAACAAAGTACTTGATTTAAAGTGGAATATCTCATGTCAATTCAATCGAGAGCGAGTGAACTTCATTATTGCCATAATATGAAGATTTTCAGCATGAAACTCAAAGTCCTACATGATGCATGCTGGGCTAAAAGAAAAGGTTAAAACAAATTAAAAATAGAAAATAATCAAGGATAATATTGCCAAGCTGTTTAGGTCTGGTCAAGAATCCATATTTCTGAGCTAACACTAAGCCGAAGCCCGTTTGTCCGCGCATCAACTCAGAAAGTGGAACCATCGTCCCAAACTTTTAACAGCTCGACGGCCTATCCGTGTGATCAAGATTCTCTTGAAATCGTCATCGTTTTTGATGAAGGGGAACTCAAATTTCAGGTTCATCAGAACCACAAGGTCCTTGACATAATATAATAGTGTAGATATCATATAGTAACAATGCTTACAAGAAACAGATACAAGGTGGCAAGATGTTGCTCCTATGAGTGATCCAAACGCCTCGAATCCTGCAAACTTCTGCACTTTGAACTTATTAGCCTTTTTCCATCAATTCAGAACATGACATGATCATAAGTGCTTAATCATAGACAATTTCATCAAAATAATAGCACTTAGGTTCATTAAAGCGTCAAAGCATGAAGAGGGCAAAATTCGTAATCCAATAAAACACGCCTAAGAATAGGGCGTTAACAGCATGAAAGCGCCTGACCATAGGTCGTTAAACATTTAAAACACGCCCTACTCAAAGGCGTAAACAGTAACGGAAGCTTAGAAAAACACGCCCCATGCTAGGGCGTTAAATATAACACGCCGTCTGTCAGGTCGTCAATTTTAAAATCGACGCCCTAACCAACGTCGTTAATTCAGCACGAACTTCCGTTTCCTAATTTAACAGCACAGTCCTTAACCCAATCAAATTCTAACTTCCAACAGCCTTACAACTCTCTAAATCTCTATTAATAGGAGGCCCTCCTTCAACATAATCAACCAAAACCCTGCAGCCGCCGAAACTCTCTGTTCTTCTTCTTTCTTCTTCTTCATCTGCTCTGCAGGTTGCACCGTCCAAGCCTCTCCTGACGATGGACAGGGCACTAAAAGGCCAAAATTCTCAACTCCCAGGATTAACGATATCCAAGGTCATATAAGCAACAGGATATGCATGAATCAGGTTAGTTTCAACCTTCTTTATTGTGCGTATTGTTCAGGCGAACTGCTCATATGCTTATTTCTTTGTTACTGAACATGTCATATGCTCATGTACCTCTTCTTTTTGTTTTCTTCCCCTCCTTTCACAGGAGTACCCAAATCTTCCAGGGGCTAGAAGATATGTCCAAATCAAATGGTTGCCCCTCATCCTCTCCAAATTCACATCAGACATGAGGGTATATGTAGCTAGATGGCATCTCTTGGGGTTGATAACCCATGCCAAGCATTATGATCAAATCCACATAGATTGGGCTGCCATAGGAGCATTGATTGAGACATGGCATCCTTCCACCCATACTTTCTTATTTTCCACTTTTGAGGCCACCATCTTGCTGGAGGAAGTAGAGATGATCCTAGGCTTGAAAAAGATGAAACACGGAGAAGAAGAAAAGATGGCCATCATGCCAAGGCCATCTCCTCCCACGAGTTGCTAACCTCGTTAATACCTAGCCCAAACCTAGTGAATCAAATCAAGGTCACTAAAGGAGTTAACCTCTTGAAGCTCGCCTCGTGGGTGTACAAGAGAGCGGATCAAGCTAAAGAGGAAGAGGAGATAGAAAGAGTGACCAAAGCCTTCGTGGTGTGCTTGGCAGGAGCACTCCTATTCCCATCCACGGAGGACTTTCTAGAGGAGTCCCAATTGAGCGCAGTGGTGAGCTTATGGGAAGAAGAGAGAGTTGGACCGGCGATCCTAGCATATCTCTATAGCGGGCTCACAGCGGCGTCCATGGGAAGGCCCATTTACGGGTGCATGCTAGCACTCTCAAGTTGGGTTGATCTACACTTCAAATTCGACTCATGCCACGAAGCCCAACAACCCTCAAGAATTTTCTCAAAGAGCCCACTCTCATATATAACCGGCTCATTAGGTATAAGCAATAGAGTGACCAACCGAATTCCTCAAATCAAGAAGAGAGGGGATTGGAGGGAGCACTTAAAGGTAATGCCAAAGAATCTTTTTACTTGCGCCCCGGGTGTATTCAAAATGCAGGAACTTCGTGCACGCTTCTCCATCGGGACGGACCTTCGTCTTATCGGTGCTTCGGACTTCGTTTTATATAATGCACACCGGTGCCTTCCTCAGCTTGGGCTCCCAAGGCAACACTTAGAAGACATCTCTCATCTTCCTCCAATCAAATCAAGGGATCTAGGCAACAATGAAGATGGTGAGGAGGTTATCACCATTCAAGCTTTATGGAGGCTAAGCAAGCTTCATCAACCTGTAGAAGACTTGGATGAAGACAAAGAACAGTGGAAAAATTATGTAACTTCATTGAGAAAATTAAGGCCCAAAGTGGCTCATTAGTCATTGTAGTTCCTCTTTTCAAAATAATAAAGATTGTTTTCTGATTGAGCCAACTGCCACTGTGATTATGATCGAAATCATCCAAAAAACTGTGTTTCTGTTGTGAATAACGCCTCCAAGAGCGTCGCGAATTAACAAATACACGCCTTATTTCAAGGCGCTTCAACGGGCCCTGCGTCAACAATTGACGCCTGCAACAGTGGGCGTTACTTTGAATGACGACCTCAAGAAAGGCGTGAACAGATTCAAACCCAAAAGAATATAATCGTTGACTCATCAAAAATAACGCCTTTTCCATAGTCACGTTTCAAGAATAACACGCCTTTACCAGAGGCGTTACTTCAAACAGCAATGATGACTTCCCTCACATCAATCAACACCCATTCAATGCGTCTGACGACGGTTATCGTTCCCCATGCAAAATAAATTAACGCCTTAAGCATCGTCGTCAATTTCCATAAAACGCCCAGAGAATGGACGTGAATTCTATTATAAACGCCTTTCTCAAGGGCGTGTCTTCTTTTCGAAACCCAAAAGCCATCAGGCCTCCTTCTTCTTCCTCCTTCCATTCTATTTCGCCCTTTTCTTTGCAAACCCTAACCGAAGCCCTCAAAGCCTCTCTCTCGTTCTCTTCCCTCACTCTCTCCAACTCACTCAATCTCACTCCCCCTAGCCATGGCCAAACGCCAAAGAGTTAGTGCCCCAGACGTGGTTGACCTCGATGCCTCCCACGCCCAAGAGGAAGAGATTTCCGTGGAGGAGCTCGCCGTCGTGGCTTTTGAAGAAGAGCCGGCGACGGCCGGCGGCGACGAGGCCGACGGAGCAACGGGCGAGGCAATAGAAGAAACAGAAGATGCAGAAGGTGGAGAAGAAAGAGGAGAAGAAGAAGGAGAAGAAGAAGGACCGCCGTGCACGGCGGCGGTCGCTCCCCGGGGGCAACTCCTGCGGCCCAGACGGCCACTGCCACGGCCACAACCCCAGAAACACAAGAAGGTAGGTTCCCCCTCCCCAATTCCATTTTATTTTATTTTATTTATATTTTTCTTGATTTTTCATGGCCCTCGGGCATTAAACCTGCAACTCAGAAAAAACACGCCTCCCATGGGGGCGTTACTTACAAACGCAACGCCCTAATCCAGGGCGTTAATTATTTTTAATTTCTGAAAATTAAACATCCTTCATGAAAAACGCCCTGAAGCATGTCGTTTCTTAAAACTTATGATTTTTCATGAATTCCATGCCCATTAAACAATTTCCAAAAATATTTTCATGAATTATTTCGCATGCTGTCAGTTATTTGATTTTTTCTGTTAAATTGAGAAACCCACGCCCTCCAGTAGGGCGTTAATTGAACAAGAGACGCCCAAACCAGAGGGCGTCGCTTCATTCATTAACGACCCAAAATTAACCACCTTTAGGAAAACGCCCTACCACAGGGCGTTAATTCAACAAGAAACGCCCATCACCAGGGCGTGATTAGGAATATATTTCAGAAATAGCAAAACAGCCACCAAAGAACGCCTAAGACTGAGGCGTGATTAACATAAAAAACGCCCTCATTAAGGGCGTTACATTAAAGTTCATTCTGAAAAACGCCCCCCACAGGGGCGTGAATTTATCAAGAAACGACCTGAGGGTGGCCGTGAATTCCAAAAATGCTAAAATTCAATATTTAACCCAAATCAAATGTAATTCAACATGGATACTCAAATAATTAAGAAAAATAATTCTCTTTTAATACATGCAGGGGTTGATGAGGACCCGTATCTCATGGGTCATGGTCTGGGCAGCATACCAGGGTCTCCCCGACTTCCAGAGGGTTAGGGTAGAGGCCATGGGATTTGGGGCTTTTCTATCCATTGAGCCTTTTAGACCTGACCTAGCACTGATCCAGGTTTTGAGGGAGAGATGGGATAGGGTTAGCCGGACTTTTCTGATGCCCTGGGGGCATATGGTTCCTAGTTTAGAGGATGTAGCCAGGATCACAGGTTTACGGGTAGATGGTGAGGCCGTGAGTGGGTTCACCTATTCTGACTATTCAGAGATGGCCCAGAGGCTACTAGGGCTTGAGATGGTCTACGTGGGACCTAGCGAGTGTAGGACCATTTTCCGTACGGACCTGACTACGGTGATGGGTCTAGGAGATGCCAGGCATAGGTCGGGGGAGACCTTAGGTGAGTTTGCACAGCGACTGACCGACGGGGTGAGAGCGGCATGCTGCCAGGACCCGACTGACCATGAGAGAGCGGACCGAGACCTGAGGAGGTTCCTGCTGCTGCTGCTCGGGAGATTATTGCTGGGGACGAAAGCCGATGTCATCAACTGCCGCTTCTTAGGCATCCTTGAGGATCTGGAGACGGTTGGCACATATGCTTGGGGAGCGGCCCTGCTGGCGCATTTGATGGCCGATCTGTCCACGGGGACAGGCCGTGAGACGACTGTCAGTGGCTTCTCACCTCTTCTTCAGGTATGTAATTTCTCATTTCTTATCTTTTCTTTGTTATGATGCATGTGAATATAGTACTAATTGCAATGCATGGATGCAGGTGTGGAGCCACCTATACATGCCGATGGGGCGCGTTGACCCACGGCCAGGGGCTGAGGGATCCTTCCCTCTGGCGCAACGATGGGTGCCTGTTATCTTTGGCGCCCCACTTGACTACGAGTTATGGGTTCTACGGAGAGAGTTCCGCGACTTCCCTCCCTCGCTGGTATGTATGAATGAATGATATGCATTTCTTTTTGTTGTTTATTTGAATATGATGAAATGATAATGATGCGTGTTCATGAATGCAGGTGCAGTGGAGACCCTATGAGGGGATGACCGATGAGGGCCAGCCTTGGGTCGTATCGGGGCGACCTCGCTTCGGGCGTGAGCTGTGGCTACACTGCTTGAGCGAGATTGAGCCGTTACGGCTTTGGCTGGTGATGAGGACCCTGGGCCTGCCCCAGGAGTGGATCGAGGTCGGAGAGCCTCGAGGGATTGGCAAGAAGACCCGCGGTCGCACCAAGACGACCGACTGGAGGGTGCGATTCGAGGAGCAGTACGCCGACTGGCAGCGAGGCGGGACCACAGTCGTTTCCCACGCGACTGACAGCTCTGAGTACCTCCGGCGCTACTGGGAGGT
Source organism: Amorphophallus konjac (assembly GCA_022559845.1). Classification (NCBI taxonomy): domain Eukaryota; kingdom Viridiplantae; phylum Streptophyta; class Magnoliopsida; order Alismatales; family Araceae; genus Amorphophallus; species Amorphophallus konjac. The sequence continues at coordinate 421,447,358 of CM040118.1, forward strand.
TCACGCCGGCAGACCTCAGATGAGGGTCTTAGGGGTATGTATGAATGCACTTATTTCTAAATTAAATGCAAATGCTTATGTAACTATTATGCGATTAACATGTAATGAATGCAGGATGCGAGGGACATAGCGGCGATAGATGCACAGGCCCACCTCCACATCCTGGAGGACCAGCTAGCTGCCACACGGGTAGACTTGGAGACCCTGGTGAGTGTTTAAATTATTCCTATATGCAAATGAAATTTTTTTTTTCTTTTGTTGTGTTGAATTAATGATTGGCCACTGACGGTCTTAATGAATGCAGCGTGCCCAGCAGGGAGTAGCAAGGAGAGATCCAGGTGAGGCCTCCAGCTCGAGGGGGCCTAGTGCAGAGGTGACTGCACTGACGGAGCAGCTGGCTGGTGCGATAGCGCGAGCCGAGGTGGCGGAGCGTGACCTTGCTTCACGGGTAAATTCTGAACTTGAAACCTCATTCAAATAATGATTAGATATAAATTGTGCACTGATAAAAATTCATTTTTTTTACAGAGTGAAGAGCTTCGAGCCACTCTTATCTGCGTAGATGAGGGCTTCCGAGCGACGAGCTCACAGGTGCGTGACCTACCTTTAGTCACATGTTGTTATTTCATTTCATGAATTATTGAACTGTGGAACTGATGATTTGTTTACCTGTTTGTAGGCTGCTCAGCTGAAGGCGATACGTACCGAGTTGTCGATCCGCGATCAGCAGATCGTAGAGCTTTAGCGGGCCTTGCAGCAGCGCAGTGAGCTTCCTCAAGACGTGGCCGAGCTGCGGGTTGCCCTGGAGCTGGAGAGGAGGGAGCGTGCTCGGGAGCGCGAGGAGCGGGCTCGTGAGCGGGAGGAGCACCAGGCGGAGCGTGCCCGGTTCCAGGAGCAGTTGTTGGCACGAGAGCGTGAGCTGGCGGACTCGAGGACCCAGTTGATCCTTTCCCAGGAGCGGCTTCGAGTGTCCGAGGAGCGGTTGCAGCGAGGCCGTGAGCGAGCACGGGCTGCGGGGTACTCCTTCACCAGCTCCACCTTTGTGGCGGGTTCTTCCCTCCGAGAGAGGAGCGAGGCAGGAGGACACGTTCGGGTTCCTGCCTCTTCACGGGGGCCTATGCCTCCTCCACCGGCGCCAGTTTGGGAGGGTGAGGAGGAGGTTGAGAGCAGGAGAGTAGAGGAGGGTGGAGGCGAGAGTTGAGAGTTCTGTACTTGTACTCCTCCACCTTCACACCTGTACATGATAGACATGATGATACATATATATATATGAGATTTGAGCTTTTGTTACCTGAGCATTTGTGTGGTTGTGGACTTGTGTTTGTGTACTTTTTTCTTCTCTCGTTCCTCGTGTTTGCTTTACTTTGCCCTATATCTGCGGCTGCGGTTTTCACTTGAACAAACAGGTTAATTCATCTGTTCGACTTGGCCCCTTGCCCGGTGAGCAAAGGGTGTAAATATTTTGACCTTAATAATGGGTCAAGGGGCCAAGCCTTTAATAAGGCAAAATGAAATAATCAAAACTTGGGGATGCCTCATGCAATCACACGTATGCAAACAATAATCAAAAGATGTCCAGGCAAGAATGCAATTCATGCAACATGAAGAATTTATTTTTTTTCTTTTCAGTATATATATATATATTTTTGAAGATTTTTCTAAAAAACACGCCTTAGATTAGGCCGTTACTATCATGAAAGACGCCCTTGGAGACGGCGTTACCGTGCAAAGATTATTGAATTTTGTTGAAAACACGACCTTCCAGGAGGCGTTATTTTTAAAGAAACGACTATGATCTAGGCGTGCATCAGCATAAAAGCGCCTTGAACAAAGGCGTTAATTTTTATTCCTTCCAAATTGGGCTGATAAAGAAATCAAGGTGGTGGGCCCTACTTGGTCATCTTCTAAGTTCCATTAACCTTTCTTGAATAATTAAAAGGGGAATTGGCGTGAATATGGTTAAACTTATACACAAGATTTCGTACAGTGCATTTTCTTCAGTTTGTCTCGACCATTCTGCTGGTTCATGACTTTTCCAAAAATAAAAGAGAAGCTATGAGGAAGCTCACAAAAGATTCAAAGATGCCTGAGGCAAAGCTACCTCCCCTATCCTTATGCCTGTTGGGGTTCGGTCTTTGGCGTAGGGACGCTTTGTTGCCTTTTTTTGCCTCTTCATAATGCATGCATACGTCCAAGGTTTTCCTTGCGGGGACTTTGCCCTCTTGACATGCTTTTCTTTTTCACCATTTGACTTTCACTTCAGAATTGATTTGCATTGAATAGATTTGAACTGATGAACAACCTAATTGTACTTGGGCTTTTGTGGCATTTGTTCCCTTTTGGGCCCTGACTTCCTCCTACAAGGGCGGCGGATAGGCTTGGCGTGTCTACCTCAAGACCTCTCTTCCTCCCTTGTGGGCCGAAGGAGAAAAGAATGGATATCGTCTTTCGCCATTAGTTTGATTTCGACTTTCCATCAGATTTTGCACTGCTTGAGCTCAAGAGTAAAGTGTGTAGTGTGTGCGGGGTCAACTCCCATTTTAAATTAGCAAGACTGACAAATGGATTTTGGATTTTGACCTTTCGGACTGGGGACCTTTGCATGTTATGTCAGCCCAAAATGAAAGAAAACTCTTTTGTTTTGAATTTTGGAAATATTCAGATTTTTTTTTTGGATTATCTGGGAGATTTCTATTTTCTTTGGATTTTTGTGAAGTTTTCAATTTTTGTTTGGATTTTTGTTCAAGGGTAATATTTCTTGAGATACAAACCATTCCAGGGATGAGTTAATTCCTCTCCTTCAGCATTAACCAGTTTATAGGCATTGCCAGGATAAACATCTTTTATGACAAACGGCCCTTCCCAATTTGGTTGGAGCTTTGAACGAGGGCCACCCGGCTTTACAAAAATTCTTTTGATTACCATTTCACCGACCTTAAATTTTCTCTCAATTACTTTCTTTTGATAAAAACGTGAGAGCCTGTTTTGGTAAACGCGCGCATGCTCAGCGGCGACCAGACGCTTCTCATCTAGGAGTTCCAATTGGGCAAGGAGTGAATCACGACGTTCATCGATAGAGAGCTCCTCATCCAAATGTACTCGCAAAGAGGGGATAAGAATCTCATAAGGGACTACGGCCTCCATTCCATAAGTAAGGGCAAAAGGAGTTTGCCCAGTGGGGGTTCGAATGGAAGTGCAGTAGGCCCAAAGAGCTTCAACCAGCTTGTCTGGCCAATCCGAGAATTTATTAGCCTCGCACGTCTTCTTAACAATCTTGATTAAAGTTTTATTAGTGGCCTCTGCTTGGCCATTGCCCTGTGGATAATAGGGAGAAGAATGATGCAATGCAATGTTATACCTGTTGCAGAGATCCTTGAGATCTTGGGAGATAAATTGAGGTCCATTGTCGGTGACGATGGTGCTTGGGATGCCGAACCTCGTGATGATGTTCTTCATGATAAATTTGCAGACGGTTGATGCTTTAATTTTCACGTAAGCTTCTGCTTCCGCCCACTTGGTGAAGTACTCCGTTGCCGTGAGAATGAATGATTTTTGCTTGGTCAGGAGGTTCGAATCACCAAGAGGTCCAATGATATCAAAAGCCCACATGGAAAAAGGCCATGGGGAGGACGTAGGATGGAGTGAAGAAGCAGGAGAATGAATCTTGTCGGCGTGCAGTTGGCACTTAACACACCTTCGAACATAGATAGAACAATCCTCTTCAAGAGTGGGCCAATAGAACCCTAGTCTAAGAATCTTCTTAGCTAGCATCTGGCTGTTCACATGACCACCACACACACCAGAATGCGCCTCTTCCACAACTTTCCAAGATTCATCATCATCGAGGCATCTCAACAAAACACCGGTGAGCCCTCTTCTGTAGAGCACACCTCCAACCAAAGTATAACGTTGAGCCACTCTCCTAATTGCTTTCTTTTCTTCGGTAGTGGCCTCCTCGGGATAAGACTGATCATTACAGTACCTGGCAATCTCATAATACCAAGGCTTTTCTTCGTCAGCCAACTCTTCTTGCCAATCCAATAGCATGACCTCTCTACCTTCAAGAGCTTCTTTCCGTCTAACCTTCTCAAGCACCTGATCCCTAATATCAAGAAAAGCACGATCCCTAATGGCTGGAGTATCACGCTGATGAATCAGGGGGACATGAAAATCACGCTCAGGAGGGAAGACTAAAGCGGAGGCTAAGGAAGCAAGTGCGTCGGCCAAAATGTTCTGGCTACGCGGGACATGAACGAAAATCAATTTAGTGAAGAGTTTGGCGTAAGCTGAAGCGAGTTCTTGGTAGGGCTTGAGCTTAGGATTGATAGTGCGGCACTTGACCAACACTTGGCGTAGAATAAGCTGACTGTCACCGACGATTCGCAAATGGGTGACCCCATACTGATGAGCGGTTTTAAGACCGGCCAAAAGAGCTTCATACTCGGCTATGTTATTGGTGACGGGAAAAGTGAGCCGAGCAGCAAATGGAATGGTGACTCCTTCGGGTGTTAAGAGAACCATGCCGATCCCTCTTCCTTGAGAATTAAGAGCTCCATCAAAATGTAATGTCCACATAGGATCATGAGATTGTTTAATGGACATTAATTCTTCATCTGGGAACTCTGAATCGACAGGATCAAAGCAGGGGAGAGGGTGGTGAGCAAGATGTTCGGCAATGGCATAACCTTTGATAGCTTTTTGCTGAATGTAAGTGATGTCAAATTGAGAAAGGAAGCTTTGCCAGCGTGCTAATCGATCAGTGAGGACAGATTTTTCAAGGAGGAATTTGATTGGATTCATGCGAGCAATGAGGTGAACCTCGTGAGCTAGGAAATAGTGTTTTAACTTCTGAACTACCCAAACCAAAGCTGCACAAGTCTTTTCCATGGCTGAGTATCTCTGCTCACAGGGGTTAAGGAGTTTAGATAAGTAGTATGCTGCCCTCTCTTTACCTTCCTCATCCACTTGAGCTAAGACAGCACCTACGGAGTCATCCAGGACTGAAACATAAAGAATAAGTGGTTTGCCTGGAATTGGCGGCCTCAGGACAGGAGGATTGACCAAATAATCCTTCAATCCGTCAAAGGCTGCCTGACATTTATCATCCCAATTAAACTTGACTCCCGGCTTGGTAAGCTCGTAAAACAGCCTACATCTCTGTGAATGCTGGGAGACGAAGCGGCGAATAAATTGCAACCTCCCGATTAATCCTCGAACTTCCTTCAGATTCTTGGGAGGAGGCATATCTCTAATGGCCTTCGCCTTGTTGGGATCAACCTCAATTCCCCTCTTGCTAACGATAAATCCAAGTAATTTCCCTGAAGAAACGCCAAATACGCACTTCTTGGGGTTCATTTTCAATTGAAATTCTCGTGATCTCTGCAAAACCTTAGCCAGAACCCCAGGATGCTCAATCCTTGTCCTTGATTTCACAACCAGGTCATCCACATACACCTCAATATAAATATGAATCATGTCATGAAAAATTGCCATCATGGCCCTTTGATAAGTGGCTCCAGCATTCTTAAGTCCAAAGGGCATGACCACATAACAATATGTGCCCCATGGTGTAGTGAATGAAGTTTTCTCTTGGTCTTCTTCAGCCAGACGAATCTGATTGTAGCCTGAAAAGCCGTCCATGAAAGAAAGAGTCTCAAATCCTGCCGTGTTATCAATCAGCACATCAATATGAGGGAGGGGGAAGTCATCCTTAGGACACGCCCGGTTGAGGTCCCGAAAATCTATGCAAATTCGAACTTTTCCATCTTTCTTCATAACCGGGACATTGTTAGCCACCCAATTGGGATAGAGGACGACTCTAACGAATCTAGCCTTATGGAGTTTATCGACCTCTTCTTTCATTTTCAAAGCCATGCTAGGGTGGAAACGCCTCAACCGTTGTTTTACCGGGACAGATCCTGGCTTAAGTGTAAGACGGTGTTCAACGAGCGCAGGGTCTAATCCAGGCATATCTTCATAGCTCCATGCGAACGTGTCCTTGTATTCTTGAAGAACTAAGATGAGCGCCTTCTCTTCGGAGGGCGGCAAATTTTTGCTTATGAGGACAATCCTAGGGTCTTCCTCGATACCCAAGTTGATTTCTTTGGTAGGTTCTTCTACTGAGGCTGATGGTTCGTCGAATCTTCTCATACCACTAGCAAAAGCATCAGCCTCGTCCTCATATTCTTCATAACTTTCATCCCCTTCTTCAATAGGGTCTTCATCATTCATGATTTCATAAACGCCCAAACCCTCATAAGAAGCAACAAAATCCTCAATTTCTAATTCTGGCAGGATAATTGGATCTTCCACAAACTCAGGGAGAGCTAAACAAGCTTGGCATCTAATGGCCAATTCCAACAAAAATCGGCGAGGAATCTGCTTACCCTTGGCCTTCTTGTGTGAATTTACCCCATGATTTTTATTAGAAGAAGAGGAAGAAAGGGAGGAAGAGCAACTAGCTTGATTATAAGGGAAAGAAGGAGGTGATAAAGTGGATACAGGAGGTGATACAGGGGAGGGCCCCTCACCAGAGGGGGAGAAAAGATTTATCAAGGAATCTTGGAAGAGCGGCCCCTGGGTTGGGACGCGCTCGGGAGAAAAGTATGAGATCTCCTCAATAGAAATGGAGGATTGGAATGTTGGAGATTTGGCGTTTTTTTTTCGTTTTCATGTTTTCCTTTGTTTTTATTTTCTTTCTCAAGTAAAAAGCAATGTGAAGGGGGAATAGTGGGAGGAGTGGAGATTGCAAGTTTGGAGAAAGGTTTAATCAAAGATGGCCCATACGGGGGCGAGATGGAGATTTTGGAAAATCGCTCGAGGAGCGAAGGAGCAATAGGGAAGGAAATCTGAATTGAATTGGGAGATAAGTTGATGGTAATCGGTGGTGGTCGCGGCACGTGACCAAACCCACAGGAATAGAGAGAAACCAACACAGACGGATGCACAGAAGTGAGGGAGAAAAGGCCGGCCCACAGCCTATCCACGGAGAATCCTTCTTCAAAGGGGACATCTGGCTCTCCCGTATCTGTGTAGTCACTTAACATCTGCCTTTTATCTGTGATTGCGGCAGGCATTTCAATCAGTTCTTGAATCAATGGCGGCCATTCCGGATCTGTCGGCATGAACAGGCGGCTTAAAGAGAAAGTGATATCATTCATGTCAAACCACCTGTACCAGTCACATTCCGGGTCACCCATTTTTCTTCTTTTATCTGGCCTTAAAGTCTCCAAGGTTTTGTAAGTGGCCAGCGGGGCAATGTGCCGCGCAAACTGTCTAGCGTGCACATCCTGACAATCAAGTAATGAAGTAACGACGGTAGTCTGTTCATTGTTCTGAACGCCACCGGTGACAAAATGTGTCTTTAAAGTCCAGGTGAGTGGCTGGCGATCTGGCTTGAAGGTGGACGTCATAACAGCCCACGGCTCTCCTTCATTCTTGTCCGGTGCTTTGTAGCCTAAGCCGCCCCGTGCAATCACTTTTTGAGGCTTAATGGGCCTAATCTTGCCCTGGAGTTTGGCACCCAGGCCCTTGCCATCTTGATATCCCATCCTTATCAGAATGTTCCAGCCGGGGGTATTCATCATATTCTTCTTTTTCTTCTTCCCCTTAGAAGGCAGGGGTGTCATGGCAACGGTGGTAACAGTCTCAGATAGCATCGGTCGTGGACAGTGAATGTCCAACACAGATAACAACGGCTTGTTGGCTGGCCACATGGAAGGAACTGATGAAGCTACATGTATGTCCTCCTCTGGTAAGATCGGCACGCTGGTCACCTTGATAATGCGGCCCTTGTGCGGAAACTTAAGACACTGATGGTTTGTAGAGGGCACTGCGTCAAGCTGCTGAATGTAAGGGCGACCCAGGATACCATTAAAGGTCGGGTCCATATCCAGAATATGGAAATCTGCCGTAATGGTGGCTGGACCCAAACTGACTTTGAGAGTGATCATACCCAGAGGGGGTTTCTTTGTATTGTCATATGCTGTGACAGTAATGGTGGATGGCCGTATCTGGCTCTCAGGGATACCGCATAGCTTCAGAGTGCTCGGAGGCAACACATTGATAGATGCACCGGTGTCTACCAAACACTGCTTAACAGCCACTTTGTTGATATCAACCGTGATACATAGGGCATACTTTCTTGCCGGTAGAGGTGCTAACTCATGTTCATGGAATGTGATTGCCGGCTGACTGCTGGTAGGGGTTAAGACTGTAATTATCTGTTCAACCGGGAGGTCCTCATTGACCATAACCTTCTGCAGGTATTCCTTCAAGGCCAACTGATGAGTGGTGGACCTCTTGATTAATTCAAGAATGGAGATTCTGGCTGGAGTGCGATCCAGGTGTTTTAACAGATCATACTGAGTTCCCGGCACTGAATCTTGTTCCTGTTCCTGCTCTTGCGTCCCCTGTACGGGTTCTAGCTCTCTCTGTGGGAAAACACGGTGGAACATCCGTCCACTACGGAGCGGCGCTACGCCTTGACGCGCCTCTATCGGGGCAATATTAGGAGGAGGGTTGGAAGAGGAGGAAGGAATGTCGGTAGCAGAGACCCTGCTAGGGGATACCAAAGGGGAATTCAATAAAAGGGGCGCCCCCGTGGGAGGCGTAGTAGTGGTGTTTAATAGAGATGCCCCCGCGGGGGGCATGGGAGGAGTATTTGAAGAAGGTGCCCTCGCAGGAGGCGTGGAAGAAGAAAGGGATATCCGAATGCGAGGGGTATTGGCAGGTGGTGGAATAAGGAGAGATCGCGGCACAAAAGGTGGTTGTGCTGGTGGTGGAGGAACTCTTGCCGGTGTAGGAGTGGTAGAGGGGGTAGCGGGTGCTGTCGGTGAGCGGAGTAGGAGTGGCCTGGAGGTCGCGGATGTAGGATTGGTGGTGGAAGGTGGAATGGCAGGTTGCTGTGGTGGTAAGCGGTTAAGAAGAGAGCGAGCCGGCAAGGTCGCGGAATTGGTGGTGGTAGGTGGGTTAACGGGGCGTAAAAGAGAACGTCCTGATAGGAGATTAGAAGGAGAAGGAGGAACGCGCAAAAGGCACGGAGTTTGATTTTGGTTTGGATCATGGTGAAATGCCCCGACAGAGGCGTTTTCTTCGTGCCATCCCTGCCCTCTCTCCACCTCGTAGAGAGACGTGACAGGGTTCACGTGTTGATTAGGAGCGTGCTCCGGCAATGGATTACGGACAATCCCCATATCCTGCTGGGGTGCTGGAGCTTGCTGTGGCTGAGCTTGCTGCGGAGCTGGCTGCTGTTGATGCTGATTTTGCTGTTGCCGATGCGGCCTTCTCTCTTTCATGGTGGCGATGACTTGCCTCATTTCATCCCAATTAATGCCACCCTGGTCATTCAAATCATAAATATGATCTCTGAAATGGAAACAACGATCAAGGTTGTGACCAGGGGCGCGGTGAAATGCACAGTAACGGGATGTGTCAACATTGTCGGGCCACACCGTTCTTTCTTTTGGTAGGACGAGCAGGTTGGCGGCCATCAAAGCATTAAAAATGTCAGGGAGACTCTCTGGGAGTGGCGGATAATGGGCCCTCTTGGGGCCAAGCGGTGGTCTCCGTTGTTGTTGGCCATAGTTGGAAGGTGGGGGGACCTGATGGTATTGAGGTGGTGCTGGAGAGTCGGTGCGAGGCGCTTGGCTCGGTGATGGAGCAAAAGAAGGTTGGGGTGTGAAGTGGCGCTGTGGTGCGGAGGTAAAGTGGGGGTTTTGCTGTGGAGGTGGCGGAGGTCGTGGGTTTGACTGGTGGTGGGGGTGACCAACTACGCCAACCTGCTCGTTTGTGACAGTGCCCTCAGTCGTGGGCCCACTGTTGACATTTGTATTCTTTTTAAACAGCCGAGGCTTCGGCTCAAACATGCCCATGATGGGCGAATCCTTCATTTGTGTTTGTATATAACGAGCTCTTTCATAGAGCTCTTCCATCGTTGTCAGCCGATTCATGGCCAAAATGTGCCGGAATTGAGGAGTTGCATTAGAAATGACCATTTTTACTTGCTCTTGTTCCGACAATGTGTCCTTCAATTTTTCGGCCATAGACCGCCACCTGTCAGCAAATATAATGAAGTCTTCATCGGGCTTCATTTTCTCAACGACCAGATCTGTAACAGAAAGGGAAGGTCCCACCCGGTCTCTGTACTTTTGCAAGAATTTCCTTTGGATAACATTGAAATCACCGGCATCAGCTGGCTCCAGAGAATAAAACCATTCGAGGGCGGGTCCCTCAAGAGATCTTCTGAATAAATAGGCCAGAGAGGCCTTATTGTCTTGCCAGAAAGAAGTCTCATATCGGAAGTCCTTTAAATGAATGAATGGGTTACCGGTCCCATTATATCGCCGGAAATTCGGCATTTCAGAAGGCGGTAAATGGAACACTGGCAACGTAGGAAGAGAAATTTCCGGAGCATTCTTGGTTGCTGTAACCTTCTTGAGCTGCTCCTCCATGCTGGCTAGCTTCTGAAGCAAGAGAGTGTTGGTATCGGGCTCGACTGGGGCCTGGTTTTGAATAAAGGAATGTGGTATAGGCGTTCGTAGAACCCGAGGAGGTTGGGAGGATTGATGCCTGACTGCTGAATAGCTCGCCTGTTGGGCCGGCATGGCCGCAGTAGGCGTTTGTGGACGAGAGGAGGGAGGATGCAAGACCGCCTGGTCATTAATGGTTTGATGGCCACTCACGGCCGGAGGGGGATTAGAAGAAGAAGAAAGGACGGATTTCCCCTTTAAGGCGGCCTGAATGGCTTGCCGTTGGGAGTCGTCCAACTAGGAGAGAGCTTGGATCAAATCTGAGACATTAATGGATGGGGAAGGGTTCCCCGAAGTGTTGGAAGATGGAACTTGAGACGAAGGGTCTGCCTCATGGACAGTGGTATCGACCACATGGACTTGTGAGTAATGGGGGTGAGGAGGAAGGTAGTTCCCCTCATAATAAAAAGAATCCTGGGGAGGGTCCTCATATTGACCAAATATGTTCTCATTCTCATCATCATAAGAGTACCCGTGGCCTGACATGTTGATGGTTTTACCTGAACGGAGCTTCATTCTTAAGAAATAGGATGTTCAATGAAGGAACCGTCACAAAATATACAATCCAAACAAGGCAATCAAATCACTCAACTATGTTTATGCAAACAAGGTTGGCAAGAAACGCAAGATTTTAATGTTTGATGTTCGGATTTAGGGTGGATTATTTGTGAAGGTTCACTCTTTTTGCCAAATGAGACCTAGTTTGATCCGAATGTAACCTCCGGGTCAACTAAGTTCTTCTCTCTTTTAACAACGTATAGGTTCTCTAAACTCCAGGTACTTCGAGGGTACAACCAGCCCGGCGTCCGTGAGGGAATCCACGGGTGCGGGGACTTATGGAGGTCTTGGAAAAGGGATTTCCGGTCCAAAGAGACGGAATGCTCAATGGAGGGTCGTCCCGATTCCAAGAAGGGTGTGTGGATCCTAGGATAGAGAGAGGAGGTCTCTCAACCAAGCCAGCAAACCAAGATGATCCAAGCAGTAATATAATATCAAGACAAATGCTAATCAATGAATAATAGCCAATCTGTGAAAAAGAACAGTAAAGACACGCCCTTGGAAAGGTCGTGTTCACAGCAAGAGGAAAGACACGTCCTGTGGCCGGTCGTGACTAAATGAAAACACGGCAGCGTGGCTGTCGTAAATTCTGTGAGGGGCTCACAGACCGTAGGAAAAACACGCCTTAGGATGAGGCGTTATAAATAAAGGACGCCCGTCAAAACTGAGGCACACGCCCTGATGGAAGGCGCTGATAATAAATGAAATGCCTCTGAGAGGGGCGTTAATTCATAGGCAATATGACAAGTATGCAGCGAATAGCAGTTATGATAAAGAGAAACGCCTTAATGACAGCCGTTGATAAGAAATGAAACGCCTTGAAGAGGGGCGTTATTCCACAGACAGTATAATCAGCATGCAACACACCGCAGTTATAGAAACATACGCCCTGGAGATGGGCGTTAATCTATGAAACACGTCCCTGTAAGGGGCGCTAAATATCAGACGAGAAGCAGATGCAATAAAGACACGCCCTTGAAGGGGGCGTTAATTAATAAAAACACGTCCCTGTGAGGGGCGTTAAATCAAAAGACGCCCTCGTCGAAGGCGTTAATAAGCAACAATTGACTGATCCGGGGAGTGTGCAGGGTGCACAATGGAAGGTGCCCGAGGGGCACAAAGGAAAGGGTACCGAGGGTACCGAGGGGAAAGGGCACACGAGGGTGCCTAAGGGGAAAGGACACACGAGGGTGTCAATGGGAAAGGACACACGAGGGTGTCAAAGGGGAAAGGGCACACGAGGGTGCCAATGGAGATGGTAATCAACAAAGAAAACAGTGGATGTCCCACCGTGATCGCCAATTTGTAGATCCCTTTAAAATCCACACTTTTGGTGGTGAGGTTAAAAAGGAAGGGAAAAGGGATACATTAAATAATGGTGGAGATGAAACAATGCACGAGGTGCACAAGGGGAGTGTGTGATCGCCAGAGGGTTTACCTTAATAAAAAAAAAATAAGATCGCATGTACCTGGTGAAAGATGAGATGCGGGATGAATGTGGATCTCCTCCTCCAACTCCAATCGGCCGGCCGACGAAGTGGGTTTTCTTGATTGATTACCTTGTAAGAAAGACAATGAAAGACAAGCAAAAGAAAGGGGATCAGCCAAAGTGCAGTAGTATCAGTCAAAAACCAACATAAAATGATGAAAAGACATCAACATGCGCACCTTCTTTTTGTTTTCTTTTTAAACCCCTTAAGAAGACTTAAGGGAAGGGGAGTTTGATGATAAAAAGAAATGCAACAAGACGTGAACAGGTGTGAAGGGTGAATAGAGATATAAAGGACGGAGGGATGATGGTATGAATGAGGTAAAACAAAAGAGATGAAAAGATGAGAAACCCTGCTGTCCCTGGCGACAGTAAAGGGAAACCGAATGAATGTGTTGATGGATGTAGATGGACGAAGCACCGGATGCAGCCCAATCGAAGGATGCAGAGGGGAGGCAGCAAAGGACGAAGAAGGCTCTGCTCGTGACGGATATTCAAGCTTCTGAGCGCTTAACCCTCTGAATGCTAAAGGTGCTTAACCTTCAACACGATCGGTCAAGGCTTCAATTTATAGTGCCTCAAGTGGATGTGATCAAACCAAGGAATGATAAGAACAGGCAACGAGGCATCCAGGGAAGGATCAAGATCGAGCAAGAGTCCATGGATGGCAGGGAACTGTGAGGGAAAGATGGAAAAAGGAAGGACTCTGGAGTGAAACACGCCTTAATACAGGGCGTCTTTTATGAATTGACGACCTTCACAGAGACGTTTTCTTGAAACACGACCTAGGAAAGGGCGTTTCTTCCTGGATATAATTTTGGAAATGAAACCTTGCCTTGTTTGAAAACTGAGAGAACACGCCTGAGATAACGGCGTTAATTAAAATAACGCCCTGAGAAAAGGCGTTACTCACAAAATGCCTTTTATTTTGAAAATAGATAATTCCAGAAATTAAGGGATAACACCATGAATTGACGCCCTCATGTACGGTCGTCCTTTCTTTGAAAACGCCCTACAACAGGTCGTTACTTTTGAAATTAACGCCCTTAATCAAGTCGTGACTCACAAAAATATAGGAAAAATGCAGAAAAACTCACAAAAATAGAAAAACTTCATGTTATAGGAATATTGAAGTCCACTTGGGGCATTTATATAATAACATGAGATTTGATCAGCAAAACGTCAATTTTGGCGTGTCTACAGTCTCCACACCTTAGTGAGGGAGTTCTAGCCCTCGCCTCTTTTCCTTTCCTCCTTATTCGTCTGAGTCTGGTCTTGGCACCACTACTTCTTGTTAAGCCACTTTCAAACCCTTTGCTTCCAATCCTATTGACTGCCAAAGAGGACAAATCTCGTGATGATCGATCTCGTCTCTGACAGCTGCTTCTACAAAGGTTGCAAGGTAACATATTGGCGTAAGTACGTATTTTTGTGATATCATTATCTCATTGCTTCACGCATGATTTTCAAAATGAAGTGCTTCTTAACAAAATCAAAAGTGGTGTTTTAAACCTTTATCTTAATTAAATCATTCTCAAAAGAGTCTTTAGACTTACTTTTGCAGCACTTTTGGTTAATAAGAACCCATGCTGGTGATGCGGGACGGGACCACGGACACGACAAGCTCGCGATCGTCCCTTAACGAGGGAAGCGTCGGATGTGCGCGGTTGAGAAACCGACAATGAGCTAGGGTGGTCGGCTCTCTTTTGCGCCCGGATCGGGTCACGGGACGGCTTTGCTCTCTCTCGCAGCAGTGATATTATAAATTGAAGGCGAGCTAGGTATCCCTACACATGCTCTCTAGCAGCGGCATATAAAGCATATAAAGAATTAAGCTAATGCCAAGTGTAAGGGTGAAGGCGATACCTCCACGCTCTCGGCGTGGCGAATATGGCACCCGGCCGAAGCTCGTACTCCCGGGAACTTAGTACATTATGTTTACAGCAGTACAAATAAGCCCACTCCACGCAGGGAGGTAAAGGGCGACACAAGTGGGCCCGGGAGGACCAAGTTCGGGTTGACGGGCGGTTTCGGGCAATGCTTCGGCTTCACGCGTACTCGTGCTAGTGGGGGCCCACGTATTGACCGGAGGGGTCGTGTGGGGCCTGATGACTCCTCTGTTGTGGAGACACCTGGAAAGTGTTCCCCTGGGATGGCGAGCTGCTGGAATGACCGCCGGACGCCGGGCGGCCCTCGGACGACGCTCGCGGGAACTCGGCCACGAATCTGAAAATTCTGTTTGCAGGCGCGTGACTCAGAGAAAACTGCTGCTGCGATCAGCCCCGTCGTTGGAATGCGACGAGGTTAGCGCCGTTGGAAAGCTGACTCAGAATACCTCGACGTGGGGGTCTTCAAAAAAAACAATCAGATCTGTATTTCTGATCATGCATTTTACAAGCTTGCTGGAATCTGGCCAGAACTGCAGGGGCAGGTTCTGACTTCTCTGAAGATCGACGTTGACCGAGGAGAAGACCTCCGAATCTGGCAATGATTTCTTCAGCAAAGTTGAAGGTCTCTGAGAGAGGAATCCGGGACTATTTTTGGTTTTCTGATTGGAGACGAAATGGATTTTCTGGGATTTCTTTACTAGACCTGGGTCGGATCTGGGAAACTGTGGGCAGACTGTTCTTGGGAACTTGGACGAAATTTGAAAAATACCTAAGGACCTTACCAAAAATTAAGAACATTCTTGGTGGTAGATATATGTGGACAGAACTCCCAATAAATTTGGGCGACCCAAAAAAAATCAAAAGGTGGTTCGAATGGGGTAAACTCAGAGCTGATGAACAGTAAATAGGACCAGGACAGATCTGGAACTTGGACTTGGACGAAAATCAAAAAATTGCTAAAGGATGAATTTTGACGTGATGTTTTTTGTGGGGATAAGGGTTCTAGAGGGGAACCAACCCTAAAATTTTGAGCTTCAGAAGACGAAGGGAGTGGTAGCAGGAATTCGGAGAAGAAGGTTCTATCCTGAGTGGATAGAACACCAAAACCGTTGGCAACGACGCGTCGGCGGCGAGTCGATGGCGGAGGCGATCACCGGAGTTACTTCAGATGCTGGAGGGGATCAAGGGGGAAGGGATTACACTCTAGAAAGGGGGCTGGAGGTGGAGGAACCAGGGAGAGAGAGGGGAGGGGTGCAAATCTCACTTGGGGGCAAATGCCTATTTTCTCTTCATTAATTCATGCAATATGAAAAATACAAGTATATATATGCAAGGGGTCTAACCTATTCTAAGCCCTTGGATCAAGGGTTGATCAATGAAGGGTTGAGATGTGGTTTGACAACCACATTAAACCCCATTAAACTACTAGGTTCGCCCCCCCCCCCCCCCCCCCCTTTAAGAAGGCAATTAGCATTTGTCTTCTTTAATTAATTCTAGGTCCAAGTCCAAGGTTGGACCATGGACCAGCCACCTTGGACCCAGGAGTCCAGGTGGACCAATAAGGATGAGGGGGGGCCCCCTGCAGGGCCTACATGCACATTTGCAAAGAAACCCAATGGCCTTTTGCAAATAAACCCACTAAGACCTACTATTGTGTACCCATATACCACAAGGGCGTACATACAAATACAAAAGGACGTAGATGCAAACACAAAGTGAGCGGGCTGACGTTGATGTCCCCATCAGCTGGGAATTCAACATTCTCTCC
Organism: Amorphophallus konjac; assembly: GCA_022559845.1. NCBI lineage: Eukaryota > Viridiplantae > Streptophyta > Magnoliopsida > Alismatales > Araceae > Amorphophallus > Amorphophallus konjac. Next base: position 421,463,591 of record CM040118.1, read on the forward strand.
CTGCTTGTTAAGAGTAACCCTCAGCTGGGCACCGCACACACTTCACGGCGTCCTTAGCCGGCTCCTTTAGGTAAACACCGTTGCTACTTTGGCCATGCCATGAGTATATCTGAAAGTCTTTTCTCTTCTTTACTCGGTCGAATGCAGGAGCAAGAGGTTGACGGATGAGATGACCAACCTCGGTAAATCTCCAATACGAGAGGAGTCTCAAATAGGGGCAGTCTTGACCCAAAATCAATATGAGTTTTCATGATATACATCTCGCCAAAAGGGCTATTATGGAAATCAAGTCAAAATTTCGATAAAAGCAAAATTGTGAATTATGGCATGACAAGAGTGGCAAAGTCCCCGCAGGGAAAACCCTGGTCGTATGCATTTCAAGGGTCTAAAAATCAAAGGCACAAAGCCCCGGCACAACAGACTACCTCTTTGAGGGGAAACACCTTGGAAGGAATTTAAGTCCCGACATCTCCCATCTTGCATAAAGCTTATCTCCAATTATTCTTCTCTTCTCCCTCTAAGACCGAATGTTTCTCGGGTATGGCCTTGATAGGGGCACCGTTAATCAAGGGTAGCTGGTCATAGGGCGCCACTTTCAATGCACGCCCGGCTTTGGGAAATTTTAGCAAAAAGGGAAGGAACGAGGACCCCCAATTAGTGGTTTAAACACCCTTTGATGCTGCTTTAGCAATGTCTAAGCCAAAATCTAAAAAATATATTTCTTATGAAAAATCCAAAAAAAAAATTGAATATTTCCTGATCAAAATCCAACAAAAATTGAATATTTTCAAAAACCATAAAAAAATTCAAATATTTTCCAAAATTCATAAAAATTGAAATATTTTTTGAAACTCGTAAAAATTTGCATATTTCAAAATCCAAAAAAAATTACATTGTATTTTCTGATGGTGTTTTTACAGGAACAACAATTTTGCAAGGACCAAGATTACGGGATGAGTCCTCTCTACTCATTGCTATCAATCTGTTGGTTATTCCCGACATTTTCATGACATGCCACCCTCGGCGTTTTGATTATCATCTCCCTGGACATTTTTCTGATTACTCACGCCCATCTCCTGTTATGTTCGGGACATCAATCTACATATCATTCTCCTACAAGGCACTCTTGCCAATCTTTAGCTGGGTGTTAATTGATCATTCATCTCAAATCTTTTAATCAACTCCTGCTGATTTCACTTGATCACTCTGCCACTGGGCATTATTTGATCTTGATCATCCAATCTTAATCTCACATGCCAAGATTGTCATCCTCATGATAAAATAACAAACAATAATGCTATGATGCTAAACATGCTTTGCCTTGCTAATACATGCTTGAATGCTATCCACACCAAGCTTTAAGTGCTTTGATGTCTATGATTGCTTATTGATGTTGATCCATGCTATGCTTGCTATGCTTAAATGCCTTATTCATTGCTTGTTATCTTTTATATCTTGGATGATGAATCTTTGAGCGCAGGAAGAGGCTCTTGGTCCCACAGACTGGGCATCATCATCCAAGCCCCACGGTGCTTCCACCTCATTTCTCAGTTCCCCCATGCCTTTTGTTATCACCATCTCCCTGTATGCATTCTACTATATGTTATTATGCTATTAGATTATATCAAGGACCTTGTGGCTTTGGTAAATCTGGAATTTGAGTTCCCCTTCATCAAAAATAATGATGGTTCCAGAGGAGTCTTAGTCACACGGATAGGCCGTTGAGCCGTCCAAGACTGGGGACGATGGTTCCCTTTTGCGAGTTGGTGCGTGGATAAACGGGCTTCGACTTAGTATCAGCTCGCAGAATCGGTTTCTTAACACAGTCTTGGCAGTTTAACAATATTATCCTTGATTATCTTATATTTTCATTTGTTTTAATTTTTCCTTTTAAACCCAGCATGCATTCATGTAGGAATTTGAATAAACAATTTTGGAAAATCATTCTTAAGCTGATTTGGAGAGTCAAATTGATCTTAATCTTTCCAGATATGAGATATTCGTTGCTGAATGGAATCCTCAGTTCGTTTTGTCGCTGTTTTGGGTCATTTTCTCGAAAGCTCCTTGTTTGGATTTTTATCATCTTATTTCAATCCTTTCCTTTGATCCACCTTGACTGCAGCACGTCCACATTGGCTGGTAACAGCTCCCCAATGGTGAAACCTACAGGTGTGTGACCTGGGGTACTTCCACCGCGCTGGAAGTTGATCATTCTTTTATCTCCTTCGTGCCCGCGTGCACACTCCCTCTTTTATCCAAACATCGTTGATTTCAGTGAATTTCCCGGGATTGCTTCATCTCGAGCTTTTGATTTCATTCTCATCAAGTGATGTTGATTGCGTGTCTCATCACACCTTGGCATCTACTTTTCAGTTTGCTCTGCTCCCTTGCAAAGCAGACGCCAAGGCGGGGCAGTTGTAGACACGCCAAAATTGACGTTACTGTGAGTACATCTCATATTACCTTGTAATGTCCCAATTTGACCCTCAAATTAGCTTTATTTGAGTGGTTTTTCTCACTTTTCTTGGTTTTCTCTTTTTTTCCTCACTTTTCTTATTTTTTCCTATTTTTCTGGATTTTCTGGGTATTTTTCTCTATTTTTATGAATTTTCCAAAATTAACGACTTGAAGTGGGGCGTCTTTTAAATAGCTGCTTAGCCTTGGGCGTTTCTTGAAAATTGACGCCACTTCCATTAGGCGTCAATTCCTCTTATTTTCTTATTTTTCTGGATTTTTCTGAGGATTTTTCGGAATTTTCTATGAATTAACGACATGTGAAAGGACGTTAGTTTAATTTTTAATAAAATAAAAATTAAAAAAAATGGAATTCACGTCACATGTGAGGGCGTCACTTTTCAAATTGAATATTTTAATATTATTTTCAACCCTCTTCCAGAGGTGATTTAGTGGCCTTCCAGGTGTCAGAAAAATACGCAAAAATAGTCGTTGGAATCAGCACATTGAGATGCACCTCCACCTAAAAAAATGAGAAAATAATATTGAGAAATAAAAAATAGCCCTATTTTGAATATTTTTGAATTAACGACCTTGATTAGGTCGTCAATTCTTTTGGCTAATTTTAACGCCCTTGTGCAAGGCGTCTTTTTCAATAAATTCATGTTAAATTAAAATAACGTCTCTTTGCATGTCGTCAATTCCAAAATTGACGTTTTCTCCCTCAGGCGTCTTTTACAAATGTCAAATAAAGGTTAAGTTTTTTTCTAAAAAAAATTATTTTTTGAATTGACGCCTTTGTTGAAGGCGTGTTTTAAGTAATGCCCTTGGTCAGGTCGTCAATTCTTGAATTGACGCCCTTGTTTAAGTCGTGTTTCATCTTTTTGGTTCTAAATGAACGCAGCTTTCCCCAGAAGAGTCCTTGCCTTCTTCAGTCACCTTCCTCGATTGGGATTGGAGTCTTGCCTCCGTAGGACTCTTGCCCCTTCTTATCTTCTCTTCAACCTATTAATAGAGACTTAGGTCTCTGTTAACTCGGTTCGGTTCCCTTCCTTCCCCTCCGCTTTTCCTTTTCTTTCGTTTTTCTTCTTGCAGGTTGCTGCTGTGGTTTGGTTGAGGGAGAAGCTGCACGCAAAGCATCTCTTCATCCTTCTGAAGCTTCCTTCCCCCTTGAATATCAAAGCCAACGCACAGGCTTTTTCTCTTATTTTTATTTCTTTTATTTTTTTTTTTGCATCGGTTCACACATGCACGCATGCATCGCTATTGTTAATCTCATATCTCTCAACCGTGTTGAGGTCTCCACAGTGCAACTCTTGCACACCTCCTCATTTTATTTTGCATTCATCATATTTTTCCACCCTCTTTGCATAGGGGTTTAAGGGCCACCACCCTTAAGGTGTGTTCTTGCACATACTTTCATGCTCATATTTTTATTAAGAATTTGATGCTACACTCACCATATTTTTAATTCAATTTCTTTATTGGTGTTTGTCTTTGTTTTGCAAAGGTAATCAAATAAGAGAAACTATCTTCATCGGCCGACCGATATAGAAGATAAAGGAGTACTCACATCACCCGCGTTTCAAGGTATTTTTCACGATCCCTCCATGTTTATTATTTGATTATATTCTTTGAGGCCTTCGTGTCTCTGGCGATCACATCTCCTATTTTGCACCGCGTGCATGCTTATTCTTTTATTTTTCTTCTTTGTTTCTAAGTGGATTTTTAATTAGAATCTACAGTCCCGTACCAGCAAAGGTTTCAATTCGGGCTGCACATATTCATCTAGCCCTTCAATCAAGTGCTGCAGTCGAAGGACTCCAGGATTGGTTTCCTTGATTACTGGCAGCGGAGTTTGTCTCCTCCTGTTAGGTGCATGTATTCTGACAATCGTAGGTGGAGTGACCCACACGGGTGCTAGCACTGGCGGAGCAGGCCGGGGTGTAATGCCACGGATATGTGCCCCCTCTTTTGGGCGGGGTGCCCTCTTCTTCTTGTGCTTCACAGGGATCTGCTGCCACCCCTGCTGTTCTTTCACAGGCTCCAGGAAATGGATTTCGTAGGTGCTCCGTGTGCTTGCTTTAGAGATCTCCTCAGGTAATGCCTGGTAGAGGGAGACCATGTTGACTGCTGCTCTCCTGAAAGGGGCTTCATGTGGCTGAGGAGGGTCTACTTTGTACTCTCCTAGCTCTATCTCATTCTTCTTTACCATTCCTTCGATGACGTCTTTAAAAACATAACAGTCTTCGATTGGATGTCCCAACATCTGGTGGTAGGGGCAGAATCTTGGACTATCTTTTCTTTTCAGGTCCTCCAGCCTCCTTGGCTCGGGCAGAGTGACCATGTTGTATTCTGTTACCCAGTCGAACAGGACTCGGGTCTTGTCTTTTGGAAAGGAATAGGCTTTCTTCATTTTGTCCCTCAGCGAAGGACCTTCTTTATCATCTAGAGCTTTCGCAGGTTGCGGGGGAGCCGCTTTCTTGCCTTTCTCCTTCTGTTGTTCGAATGCCTTGATATCAAGCGCATTCGCTTCTTTAGGTGTGGGGCGCCGTTCCGCAGCCTTGCCTTTCTGGGCTGTGCTGGCAGTTGACGCCGGGACAGGCTTGGCTAGAAAAGCCTCCACCTCAGCCACCACATTATTCAGCCGGTCGAATGACCGTATTTCCATACCAATCATCTTTTCCAGGACCTCCCTCCTGAGATTTTGTTTGCATATTTGCACAGCGTCCTCCTGATGCGGGGGCCGCTTGCACCTCATTCCGAGGTTCCTCCACCTCTTGATGTAATCAAGGGTTGTCTCATCTGCCCTTTGTTTAGTTGAGTAGAGTTCGGCCACTGTGACCTCCCTCTCTGTGACATGAAATCTTTCTCTGAATTTTCTCTACATATCCGACCAATCACTGATTGACCCGGCCGAGAGGCTAGAGTACCATTCAAATGCGAGCCCCGTTAGCGAGGACCCGAAGAACTTCAGCAGATATGACTCGTCGGTGGCCAGATCACCCATAACGGTCACATAATATGCAATATGCTCTTTAGGGGACCCCTTCCCATTGAATTTGTCGAATTTGGGCGGCTTGTTGACCCCTTGGGGAAGTCGTTTAGCCGCATGGTGTTGCGGGTAGGGCACCCGATAGGCATCGAATGCGACGTAGTCGCCTTCACTTTTCTCTGCGAGCTTCAGCTCGATCATCCTTTCCACCATCATCCGGTTCACGACCGTGGGGTCGACTGGCTCCGTATAGAAGTGCGCTGGCTGCAGGTACGGGGTGACCAGGGTGGTCGCCTGTGGAGGACGCAGCAGCGGGGGTGTCGGATGCACCTGGCGGAGCACCGGAGGTAGCAGCGGCTGAGGCTGTAGCGGCCGCTGTTGTGCTGTCGCCATGCTTGGCTCTGACGGCTGGGACAGTGTATAGAGCGGTGGAGGGCCGTCATGACGAACCGCTCCCCGGGATGATTCACCCTGGACTTCGGGTGGTTTAGAAGCCGACGAATGCTCAGTCTTTTCCATCAGCTGTTTCTTCAGAGAGTCTATCTCTCGTTGATATTTTTGTAGTAGCATCAGAACCGATGGATCTATAGTCGTGGGGATACCCTCTGTCGTTTCCCCGGACGTACCCTCAGGCAGGATGTCTAGGAGGACGTCATCTTCTTCTTCCGTCGTCACCACATTAGCGGTCAAGACGGGGGCCTTATCATCCCAGCGGGGATAGACCTGGGGTTGTTTCCCTCTCATGATCATCAGAAGCTCTCTTGCTGCTTCTGTTCTGCGGGTAGTTGGCCCGGGCCGTACGGCCAATTGAGCCAGTTCTTGGGGGTCTTCAGGAAGCTCCCCATATCGGCTGGATATACCAGCCATGTTGCAAGTAAAGACCTGCATCCTTCTTCTCTGTCGATGGACCCTCCGTCTGGCTTGTTGCGGAAAGGTCAGTCTCTCGAACACAGAAACTCTTCTTTTTTTCTCCCGCTCGGGGAAGGCTTCATCGGCTTCGATCTCGGAACCGTCATCATACCCATTGTCGTCGACTGACGACACCATCATTCTATCTTCCATATCTTCTTCATCCGCCACTGAAGGGAAGTAGTCTTCGTCAGTGGCGACTCTCTGCATTAGTCGCTGCTGACCCAGCGAGGGGTTGCCCAGCCCTCGAAAGTAGTTCCTGATCAGACAGGTCACCTCCTCTTGACCCCGCTCTTGATAGAGTACGGGGGATAATTGTCGACCTCCAGCAAGAGAGATATAGGCCAGCCGAGCTCTGTCGGCCGGATGTTGGAATCTTCGTCCCGTGACTGGGATGTTGGCTTCGGGGGCAGCGGCCCGGAAACTTCTGCGGCGCGGAGGATCCGCAACCACTTCTTCTTCATTCTTTGGGGGCAAGCCCCTTTCTCTTCTCACTCCCGCCTCGTCGTTCATAGGACGGCGGCTGATGGGTGTTAGATGGTAGGCAGGTCGGGTCCGCTTGGGAACCCACACCAATTTGAACTTTTTCGGCTTGAGTGCCGAGCTTCCTTGGCCATAGGGGCCGGCTTCTTCTCTTTCTGCCCTCCTTCCAGCGAGAACTTGATAGGTATTGCGGACAGGGATGTTGGGGATGACTCGGTCTGGGGTCACCCGGGCCGTGCGTCCGTCGAGGAAGATGCGCATGCCTCCCACGAGCATGGATTTCCCAGACTGAGATAGGGTTCCAGTGATTGCAGCAGCATTCTTGCGAGTCTGGCGACGCTAGCGTCCTCCAGGGTGTTCGTTGATGACATTGGGGTGGGTGCCACGTATGACATGGTGCACCAAACAGCTAGCGACCGAGGCCGGACTTTCGGGCAAGTCTTCGCAGCGGGGAACCTTCAGAGGCTCCATCTTCTCTGCGACCTCTTTGGCAGGTTCTGGGGCTTCGACATCCAGGATATCGACGAAGGCTAACCCCAAAAAGTTGGGGAAGCCTACAGCGGCAGGGAAGCTGCCGAATTCCATGGGTACCGCCAGGTACCCTTGCGCATGTTTAGCAACTATCGAATGATCGAAGTCGACGCCAGTTATCCCATGGATCGTCATTGATATGCTCGGAAAGACAAACAGGGAAATAATTAGTAGCCTTTGAGAGGGCTTTGAAGCCCGAATATCTCGGCAAAGAGATGAAAGGTGACACTAGTCCCACCGGGCATGCCAGACTGTTTGCGACGGGTTTTTTTTATCAGACCGTCTTGTTGTTTTTATTTCATGAATATATATATGTATATGTACATGTATACATGTCTTATTTCACGTATCGATCAGCCATTTGACTAACTGGGAGTCAACTGACCGATTGACGACGCGGGCGTGCCAGTCACATGAGTGACAATTTTATGATGCGCTCGTTCTGACCCGTGTCGGGCGAATGCGAGGTTCGGTCGGGACCAGCAGTCCGCCATACCATAAAGGCTATGGCGTTAATTACATCCCCCACGAGGAGGGAACACCTTTGATTAATTGCCGAGATAGCGGGCTGTCAAAGCCGGAATAAAAAGAGCTACATGGTGACCATGACGAAGGCATGCAAGATGCATTTATTTATCATACAAGGGATGCATAGTTCATCGAATTATGGACCCTCGGTACGTGGCGGAGGACGTAGGTCCGAAGACCACCATCGCGCATAGCGGAGACTTCTGATTGGGCACAACCCGACCTTCTGTCAACACCACTTAATATACCCGAGGGTCGATGCAGACATGCACGAGGAACCGTGATATACGGGGTGTGATAATGATGTTATAACACAAATTCGGCAGCATGTCCCCTCCCTTTGGATTATGCCAAATGGGAATATAGGACATCCATCCACGGAGAACCGGAATGAAAACCAAAAAGAGAGTCGGGCGTAGCCCTGGGTCCGAGAAGGATCCAAATTTGACGGGGCAGTGTGCACCATTGCGCCGTTCATTAATATTCCCCTCGAAGGACCATTGGAGGACGTGCAGCGGCAGAACTCCGAGGGTCAGCGGGGTGACAGAAGAAATGTTGGATTCTGGTGTAATGTAGGGGTGAAACCTCCCATTAATGTATCTCCCATGGACCTGGGTGAAGAACCATAGTTCCCTCGTAAGGTAAAGAAGATTGGCCCAAAGGTTGATAGTGATGGAATATTGAATTTAGGTTATGTTTGGGTTTGATGAAGGGGAAGGCATCAGACACTCAGATGATAACTATCATTGAGGTGAAACGGCACGGCACTGGAGTCGGCACGAAGACCAAACATCACGGCATGCTCCCGGTGCCATGAAAAGGAAAGGGGCAATCGGCACAACCGGCTGGTGTAGGCGTCGGCACGCCAACACCCGGCGCGCGCTGGTCTCGGCGCGCCCCCCACCCGGAGCGAGTTTGGCACCGGGAGGCGGTGGCGCCGGGAGGCTTTGGCGCCGGGAGAATTGTGCCACCAGGAGGGGTTTATTGATTTTAAAAGAGGGTATTATGAGGGTTTCTTCGTTCAATGGGGACTTCAGGGTGATGAATGGATGAGAATGGAGGATGAGGGTGGTTCCACTCACAAAGGGGGTCCAAGGAGATCGCCAATTACGAGGTATATACCCTGTGATGGCAAGATGCCATGAGATGATATAGCTCACGCTCTTGTCATGCAATTAAGGGGTTAAATGCACGATTCCGTTGAAACATCGTGCCGTATGATAGAGTAAAGCTCTGGGCAAATTTTGACAGCATCTCCCCTTATTTTGGGAGTGTGCCAAGAGAATATAATGGGCTATCTACTCACGAGTGCCAGAGTAGAAACCGAAATGAAAGCCGGGCGTAGCCCGAAATAAAGTGACCCAGATCTTATGGGACCTTGTCCCTTATGTTGTGATATCCCCGGTGCAGTCATCGGAGAGCCTGCACTGGCAGGGCTTCATGAATTAATGGGTTATAGAATGTGGGGGGATTGCACCCTTTAATATAGCTCCTGTGAGGCCAGAGAAGAAAACAATGCATGACCGTGGGACATGGTATAGTAGGCAAGGTCTACATGGCTCGACTACCTCAGGGTATCCAGGGGATGGCATCAAGACGTTCAGAAGATGTGAAGGTATCGATGTGGAGCAGAGGGATAAACTTCGGCACAGCAACGGGATGGGCTCTCGGCGCAATGGGGAAACCCAGCCGGCGTGGCAAGCCCTCGGCGTGAAACTCGCGCCGGGAGGTGCCCGCGCCGGGAGACTCTCATAAGAGGTTTTGAAGAGGTTCTAAAACAGGGTTTCTGGAGCTTGAATGAAAGGGGTTTGTTCACCAATCTCGATAGTTTTGGATGATCGGAGAGATGACTTCGAGGGGGAGACGAACTCTCTTCTGGGGCCTCACTAGGAGCAGAGCCATGAACCAGAACTCCCGAAGATATTCCTCTCCATTCCACATACGAGGAGCCATGAGATAGACTGTCTCAGGCCCTCGAAATGTGGCTAGGGTAGTGATGAAGAACGATGGCAAAGAAGCCTCAACAAATAACAGAAATTAAACATAAGACATTTGCAGTTGGCGATAGCCGTATATAGATTAAAACCTCGGATACAGAGGGAAGCGGAAGAGAATGATCCAGCATATCAGAACTCATCCCATTCTTTTTATTAACTACTTCAGCCAAATGGCTTACACATATGCGATTTAAGAAAAAGAAATCTAACCCAAAAGGAAAAGAAATCCAAACTTCATCCCTGTAAACAGGGTTACATTAGCATTCGATGCTACTAAAGCAAAGATGCTCGAAAGCGAAAGGAAAAAACAACAGAGGAATACTCAGACAGACGGAGAAGAGAAAGAGAGAGCGAAGAAGTTGCAGTTGCACGACCCTCACACATGGATTCTCTCCTCGAACCCCTCTCTCTTTCCTCAGCTTCTACGGAGGGCGCTCGAGCTCTCCCCTTTCTTTTTGATGGCTAAGCACCCTCTTCCTTCTGCTTCCTTCTTTTTCTCCCCTTCCTCTGGCCTCTTCTCTTCTTCCGTCCTCCTCTTTTTTTCTGTTCGCAGGGCAGGCCTCTTATAGAGGCCAGGCCCTCATCCTTTCGGCATGCACTTCCCGGCGCGCCAGGATCATCCTCCCCGCGCGGCAGTCATCGGCGCGTCCCGTCTCATATTTGGGCTTGGCCCATTCTCTTGTCGTTCGGCCCATTCGGTCCAGGATCCACTTGGTGGACTCCTTTCGACAGTGGGGCTTTTGGCATCTGTATATTAAGACTCTGTGGGGCTTGTTTGCACCTTGCATTCACAACACGTGCGAGGCATTGTGCATCCCTTCTTCGGAGAATCAGAGATGTCTGAACATCTATTTCAGCAGGCGGATGGTTGCCTGAATGTTGGTATAGTTTTATCAGCCTGACTATCTGAATGACAGCAGTACTGGACAGCGACCTAGCCACAAACGGCTTTAGTCGAACAACGTGATAGGGGTAGTGGGTTTCTTCTATTCAGACTCTCAGATCTCCCGGGGATGGTACGTGAGTTGTGCCCTTGACTGATCTTCAGAACCGTGAATCTGCTATGATCTCTTCTGACACATTTTAGGTGTCAACAGGAGTCTAGCCGCAAGTTTGAGAAGTGAGGATGGAAAGCAGAAAAGTTCAGCATCACTTACAACTCCTGGGATAACAAGAAGAGGTCCCGCAATGGGAACGGAAGGAATAACCACAAGAACAAGAAGGTAAAGGAGGAGGAAATGCAAGACGCAACGGCTTGCTCATTCTGTGAAAAATTCGGCCACTCGGCCGAGGAATGCTGGAAGCGCCTTGGCGCTTGTTTACGTTGTGAAAGTAGGGAGCATCGTATGCCCGATTGCCCCCTTATGATGGAACAATCCTCTAACGGTGGACGCAAGCGGCAAGCGCGTCTTAATGCGGTTCTAGACGATGATGAAGCACCCAAGGATGATGGGCTGATGGAAGGTAACATTCAAATTTATTCGCATCCTGCATTTGTACTATTCGATACTGGTGCCCCTCATTATTTTATATCTACAGCCTTTGCAAGAACTTTACCAATTTCACCTGTTCCTCTACCATCGGACCTAGCAATCACAACACCTTTAGGTCCCGGCACAAAACACACGACCCACTACCCTGATAGTGAAGTAATTGTAGAAGGTCATAATCTTCCAGCAAACCTCATATGCCTTGATATGAAAGGCTACGATGCCATTCTAGGAGTAGACTGGCTTGTTGACCATGACGCCTACATAAATTACCGCAATAGGAGAATTTCTTTTCAAAAATCAAGTCTCCCGCGTTTCTCTTTCCTTGGCATCAAGTATAGGAAGCTCCCTACCATTATTACTTCTCTTCACGCTTGCAAACTATGTTGGGATAACAATGGTGCTAGACAGAGATTTAGAGGGGGGGGGGTGAATGAATCCCCTTTTAAAAATTATTGTGGAATTAAGCACTCAAACTAACTCTTAACAGATTTAAGAGCTATAACAGTTCTGGTAGCAGGGAAGACACTTACAAGCAACACTCAGATGAGAAAAGTGGTCAATTAATCAAATGTGGTACTTGACGAAGGTTGGATCAAAGATCACCTCACGCAAGAGATGTCATTCCAGATAGGCGTGACCTATCCTTCCTGACATATCTTTTGATATACCTATTTGATTAACGAAGCACTCATATTATATGAGTGATCTTGCAAACTTAGTTTAATCCTGCTAATGGTGAACCTAATCATGCTTCTATTGAAACAGATACTCAAGCAAGCAATCACACAGTGGACAAGAGATTTTTAGGTGGTTCGGTATGTGACCACAGACCTACATCCACCCCACACTCAGACATGAGTGTGGCTTCTACTGACTCACAGCTTGAACCATTGAGCATCACAACTTGCTTACAGTTGAGCATCACAACTTGTTGACCGCTGAGCTCCATAGCTTGCTATACCGCTGAGCATCACAGCTTGCTAACCGCTGAGCATTACAACTTAGCTATCCGCTGCCAAACAGCTTGTTAACCGCTGAGCATTACAGCTTAGCTATCCGCTGCCAAACAACTTGAAGTGAAAAGATGAAAGAAAAAACACGAAAGGAAAGGAAAGATAGAAAATAGATCTGACTCGAAATACAATGTAGCTCACAAAGGAGCAAACGATCCTAGATCTGATCTATGGATCGTGACCACCAGCCAACTCTTCAACTCTCAGAATCTTCTTCAGAAACGATACTCCATTTTTCTCTTCTCTGGAGTTCTCTCTAAAACTCTCTCTTCTTCTTCTCTTTTCACAGTGGCTCTCTTTCTAAATTCTTTTTGGATCACTTCACATGCTCTTGCTTAACCTTGCTCAAAAACTTCATGATCACCTCTCTCAAACGATGGAGGTCTTCTATTTATAGGGCTTTTAAAAATCTGTGGTCCCTACAGAGTTGTCAGTTTGGCGCGTGAAGAGAACACTCCTGCCTAAATATTCAATCCATAAGGTGCTTCGAGAGGCCACGTGTCAGATGCAGATGGATGATGATCCACATGGTAGAATATCAGAATGGTACCTACCTAGGATCATGTGCCAATCATTAGAGTCTTGGGTCACGTGCTCCACTTAAGTTTCTGCTACTTTCAGAGACGTAGTGACTAACCCTGCAATTCAGACGACTGACATTTAGTCAAACACTTAGAGTGCATACTTAATGCTCAGACCAATGATATAAATATATATGCAAATGTCTTAGAGCATGGTCATGATGCACAGACATATGGACGTTGATGCTCAGACCCTGAACATGCTCAGACTTAGATGTGCACGGACTTTACCTTGTGCACAGACCTTTATTATGCATGTGCTTAGACCTCGAAGTATGCATGTGCACGGACTTTGTAGCATCATATGCAAATATGCACAGACGTGTCCTTACAAATGTGCACGGACCTTGAGTTTGAACGTGCACAGCCCTTAGTTATGCAGGATACCAATGTGCACTGACATCAGTCATGCACAATGCAAACATGCACCGACCTCAGTCATGTAGGATGCCAATATGCACTGACTTCAGTCATGCACAATGCAAACGTGCACCGACCTCAGTCATGCAGGATGTCAATGTGCACCGACCTTAGTCATGCACACGTACACTACAAACGTGCATCAACCTTAGTCATGTACAATGCAAACGTGCACCGACCTCAGTCATGCAGGATGCCAATGTGCACCGACTTTAGTCTGTAATGCTTTAAACATGCACCGACCTGCGTCTGCCTTAATGTGCATCGACCTATGTTTTGACACTTAGACAAAAATCAAGTTTGTTCAACATGAAACCTCATATGCATTTCAGTTTTAACATGATTCATAGACTATCATTATCAAAACCAGGGTTCCAACAATCTCCCCCTTTTTGATGATGACAACTATGAGTCATGTATATTTGCACAGAGTGAAAATTTCACACATTCAATGAATGATTCATTCAACCAAGAATGTACACAATTTTTTTATTCAGTTATTGTTTCCATTCATTTAAAAATCGGTGTACATTCACTAACATGTAGACATGGCAAACATGATAGAGACTCAAAACAAAGATGCAAAAATTGACATTTCTGTGTTCATGAAAAAGAGACAAACATTGATGATGTTTGACTGAAACATCACAGCACACAGTGATTTCTCATTCACAGCATTTAGAAGCATATAATCCAAACATTTCTTGACTCTCCAAACTTCTCCCCCTTACATGACACGCTCCAAATATTCTCCCCCTTTGTCATTATCAAAAAGTAGGGTGAAGTCTTAGACATTAGCTGGACAGGTTCTGCTTGAGCTTGCACCTCTTGTTCTGGCCCTTCTGGTGGGTGTGCTGCTAGAACTACCCCTTAAAGGTATTGCCATTGGAAAACCTCTAGGAATTCTTTCCATCTTAGTTCCCAGAGCTGCAAACTTTTTCATCATTTTCTGATCATTTTGCTGAACTAGTGTTTGAAGCTCTTTCACATTGGATGTCAAGTCTACAAACCAGTTATGCAACATGCTACACATGTTTTCTAATTGAGAGGTTTGCTGGTGATGGATTTCAGCCATGGAGGTGGAAGCACTTATGGCTTGAGAGGTAACCACATCTCTGAAACTGCCAGCTAAATTTTGAACTTGCTCTTGAACAATGTCCAGTTTGCCATATATGTTGTCAAGTTGAATGATGCTGCCCTGGACTTCATCAGAAATTGTATTGATCCTTTGAGACATTGCCTGCTGGTCTTGTCTCACTAAGTTTAGCTGGTTTCTTATGTGCTCCTGCTCTATCTTTATATCAAAGGCATGGACAAGATTCTGAGTGACTTTCATATGTGATGAGGCTTGAGTGCCTCTCAGCTTACTTAAGATGTTCCCTGCCTGATTGCTAACTTCCAATAGGGAATCCATGAAACTGTGCAATCTCATATCTGACTTGTACTTGTCATAAACAAATTTCTGCCATTGACTATTTAATGTATGCTCCATGTGTATCATCCTGGCGTCTAATCTTTGAACTGCAGAATTCAAGTGCATAAACTGAGCATTCATTATTCTACTCTGGTTCATCAGAAGGTTTATCAGTGTGGGAAACATATCTATAGCTTGTGGTCCTGAGCTAGGTCAAGCTGAGCTGGAAGCTTGAAACTCTGGTGGTATAAAAGGTTGCTCAGGTGAAAAAGGTGGCTGAATCCCTAATGTCATCACTGGTCCATGATAAGGTCCATAATATGTAGCAGGACCTAGAAAGCCTTCTTGAGGAGCTTCAACCTCAACTTCCTGATTTTCCTGAGGTTGTTCTTCTAATTCATGAAGTTCTTGTTGCAGTTGTACTTCTCTCATTTGCTGCTCTTCATGAACTTCTCTTGTGTCAATATCCATTTCTTCCCTTTCATCTTCCTGATGGTCAGGCTCTAGTTCTTCCTCAGCTATCTCTGGATAATGCTCTGCCTGGAGCTCTTGAGCAGGTTGTTCTAGTGCTGGTTGTGCTTCTTGTTCTGCCAGTACTGCCATTTCCATTTGCTGCTCAACTGATAGTGACTTATCCTCCCCCTGACAATGTGCTTCCATATGAAGCTGCTCTGTTGGACCTTCAACTTGTTGCTGCTGAATCTATTCAGCTTGTTCCACATTTTGGTGTTGCTACGGCTGTTCCAGTTCTAGTTGATCTTCTGGCTACTGCTGCACAGATTGTACTTTTTCCATTTGTTGCAGTCCCTCTGCATCCACTGGTTGGACTTCTTCCTCTGCTGATTGTTCTGCCCTTTGCATTTTAGAACTATCAGATTGTTCCTTTACTTGACTGGCCCCAGACAGTTTTAACTTCATGAATTTCGAAATAAAATCAATGTTGTAGATATTAACCTTAGGGATCTCTTTGGAAGGCTCATCCTCTAAGGAAATGTTAACCTTTTTAATTATAGTTGTCAAGTGGGCTGCATATGGTAGATGTCTGTTAGACTCTTTGCATGTACCCATAATCTGAATGATCAATTCTGGCAGACAAATTTTGATCTTCTTGAACATGCAGAAAAATATAAATCTCTGAGACTCAGTTAACCTCCCTCTTCCTCCATCTTGTGGAGTTATGATAGTTGTGAACATGTGGTGTAATAATCTATTCAGAGGGGAAAAAATATTGGCATTGAACTGAGTCAATTTTGCCTACTTCTTATCCTTGGGGTTACTAGGCATGTCAGTGAGCATGGAGTAGGCCTCATGTTTATTATATTTAAAATCACCTTCAGTTACTCCATCTTCAGGAATTCTAAAAGTCTTATGGAGAAAATGCCTAGTAATCTCAATTCTAACTCCTTTAACATGAGATACTACCCTAGAAAGGTTTGAATCAAACTTCAGGTTCTTGTAAAATATTGTAACCAATCTAGTGTAATAAAGTCTATGTTTCCCCATGAACTTCTTTCATTTCTGAACTTTAATCAAGCCCAATAATTCTGGAAACTCAGCAAGCATTTTTTGATCGAGAAAGTCCACATACCGTGGGAAAATAATTTTGCCGGTTTCAATCACTGACTTGGCTTGCATGGAAGGCCTATCAGAATCATTTTCTTCTCCAAGCTCTCTGCGGGTTGTCTCCACAGTAGATGTCCGACGCCTCTTGGATGGAGCTTCAACCGCCTTTTCCTTTCCTTTTGCAGCTTTCTCCATCTTTACTTTTCCCTTAGCTTCTTTCTCTTCACGCAACCCAGTAGCGATGCATTGATCATCCACCAACTTAGATTTCCTCTTCTTTTGAGGAACCTCTACTGCTTTCACAGACAAGATATCATCCGGTTGCTGCTCCTCCACTGCCTTCCTCTTCCCCTTGCTCTTGGCGGCCGGAGAAGGCATGATAGATATGGTGAAGAGTGGAAGACGAAGAGTAGTAGGATGGATAGGAGAAATGTAGAGAAGGAAAATAGAGAACAAGAAAATAGAGCGAACAAGATTACGGTTGGGACGAGGTAGCACAGACGACTGGAGTGCGTCGATGTAGAGTGAAACCTCGACCTAGATGACGTAGGTTACAAAGTGAGGCAGACTGTGAAATAGGGTAGAGTTTATATTTGGATTTCTGACGACTTTACCAATTTCAAAAGTCAGTTCCCAGAATATCCTTCACTTTCAATTAAAATGCCTTTCTTTACACTTATATGGTTTTCTGCTTATGGGATTATATCTTGATACATAAGTCTTCATACATTTATCCTTTGAAGCAAATTCAATGGAAGTGAAATAATCTAATCAAAGTACTATGCCCAATCAGAAAAACCATTAATCTTACAGGTCATTTTCATTAGCTAAAATTGATTTAAATCTTTCTTATATTGAAATTAAAACAATTTTAAGTTTCTAAATAGGACACAGAGTCAACCATATTTTTCATTGTTCTTTTATTTATTTGATTGAGCATTCTAGTCTAACTGTACCTTTTTACTCAAGGAGGCATGTTGATCAAACACCAGACTCCCTGATTACTCAGTGCAGTCTACCTTTATGCTTCAAATTTTGAATAGAGATAACATCTATTATCATGACATGACCTCTGAATTTCTTTGATACAGATGATTAGTTCCTAAAAAAGATATGCCATTGCTATGCCTTTTTCTCATTTTTATTTAATGGCATATTCTCTTGTCTTTTACCTTATTTTTCTTAAAACATGGCTTAAGAACTATATAAGCACAAGATTTTCTACCAGATTGTATTATTACTAATTATTTTCAGATTCTTGGAGATTCTTCTGAACAATTCTAATTTTTAGAAAGTTTTAAGACCATTGAGAGTACATTCAAGGACAATTTTGAACAATTAAGATAGGATATAATTTCCATAAACAGAAAATCATGTTTCTGTAAAGTCCAACAAATTTCATTTGTGTTCTGGGTGATCTTAGTAACCAATAGTTGATGGTTAGTAAAGGTGACAGATTTCAAATCTTTACTCCCCCGGAGTGATAGATTCCAATGACATACTTGTCATAGAACTCAGATAAGCGAATGGAGATGGATAAGCCAATAATGTAAGAATAAGAAATGTAGTAGAGTAGAAGGCCACATAGAGACAAGGATAAGACTTGGGATAGATTTGTAGGCAACCAAGGACTTTAGCCTTATTAGCCTCTCATCTGGCATCGGCCTTCTATATCCAACAAAAATCTTAGCAACAACACTTCAGATATTCAGCCGATTATCAAAATAGTATTTCAGTAATTCAACCAGCAGCACTAGCATAACTCATATTCAGACAACCGGCAACAAATTAATGTATCTGACAAACTCAGCTCAGCTCCCCCTCATTGGTATATAGTTATGCAACGATGAATGCACATTAAAAACTTAACACTACATGCAAGTTTGACCCTTGGTACTGTTGTGCCCCTGGCCCCTGTGGCTTGTGGTTTTGATGATTGGCTTTAGGGGTTTGTGATGATTGGTCTTATGTGAGTTAATCACTGTGAGTCACCATGGTTTTATTCAGCCATTCTATATCTCAGTCATTTTATCAGATCATGACTCAGTCATTCTTATACTCAGTCTGTCATTCAAATGTTCATTCAGTCTTTCATATGTTCAGTCAGTTTATCTACTTACATTGTGAGTCATTGCATTTGAAATTCAGACTGTTTATCTGCTGCATAAAGCATTCATATGCATTTATAGAGTCTGCACATTTGCTTCAGGCAGCAAGTATGTACAACGCCCTGTGTAGGCACGACAAGTCCATACACTGGTTGCACTTTGCACAGCTACAGGCACTTCTAAGTCTACACATCGTGTAGCTTGCTCGCATAGCCAAGTCTATACATCGGTTGTTCATACACTACAGCTCACATATCTGTTAAGTCTATACACTGCTGCATTGTTTGCATGAGTAGAGTCTATACATTGGTTGGCAGCAAGTCTGTACAGTGTGTGTTTCATTGGTGAAGTCTGTACACTCACCAACTGAACTTCAAGTCCATACATTGCACTGTGCCTCCTTCGTTGAACTTCCAAGTATATACATTGAAGCAAAGTCTGTACACTGAGGACGCTTGTTAGCCTTCAAAGTCTATACATTATCTATAGTGCATCCAGCAAGTCTATTCATTGGAGTGTCTTGTTCAGCGCCTCATGGCAAAGTCTGCACATTCTATTGTTCAACGTCTGCATGCATTACATGAAGTCTGTACACTGCATCGTCTCAACTTACGTCTCACTGAGCATCCATTCACTGTAAAGTCTATACAGACTTCATCATCTTAGAGATCGTTTCATGCCTTCACCTAAAGTCTGTACATCCACCGTCTTATCCAGCGTCTCACGCTTGCAAAGTCAATACACTGGTCGGCGGAACAAAGTCTGAACATCATTCAGTGATCTTCAAGTCTATACAGACCTTGATTCGTTCAAGTCTGTACATTGGCCTGCTATCCTTTAGAAGTCTTCACATCGTGAAGTCTATACACTCAACTCCTTCACACTTCAACAAGTCTGTACAGCAGCGGTCTTCACATAGGAAGTATGTACAGCCGTTCACCTTGTGAAGTCTAGACATTTGATGAGCTTGGTCTTGAAGCATTTAGGAGGTCTGTACATTGGTCTGCTTTGCATTGCATGAGTCCATACAGCAGACTATT
This sequence comes from Amorphophallus konjac, assembly GCA_022559845.1. Taxonomy (NCBI): domain Eukaryota; kingdom Viridiplantae; phylum Streptophyta; class Magnoliopsida; order Alismatales; family Araceae; genus Amorphophallus; species Amorphophallus konjac. The sequence goes on from CM040118.1 coordinate 421,483,120, forward strand.
TGAGCAAGTCTGTACAGCATTTCATTCACATCGGAAGTCTACACATTGGGGGCTTTCCCTATGCTTTGGTCAAGTCCATACGTTGGCGTACTGTTCATGCTTCAGTCATCAAACTCTATACAGTCTTCAGCGTCTCATTCTGCGTCTTACATCAAAGTTTGTACATCGCCTTCAATCTTCAAGTCTATACATCGTGGGCTTCATTCCTTCTAGTTTGTACATCCTTCAAGGGCCAAGTGTATACATCGCTCACTGGTCACACGTTCAAGTCTGAAGTCCATACAGCCTTGGTTTCTGCATTGAAGTCTATACACACGTTGGCTTCGTGAAGTCTATACAGTGGCTGAGCTTTGTGTAGTCTACACTTTGGTAAAGCTAGTGCATGTATTGTTCATCACCTGTCTTGTTCACTGCGTCGACGCTGACGTTGGATGCGTTGATGCATTGGCCAGTTGCCAAGGGCGTAAGCATCTCGCTTGAGGAGCTGAGGCGACGCTGCACGTTGGAAGCGTTGACGCCTTGGGCTGATGTCCAAAGGTCTTTTGATCAACATCAAGTCTGTATAGCATGTAGTCTGTACATTGGTCCTTGTCTTGAACAGAAGGCCTAAGTCTACACACTCTCCTGTTCTGTTAATGCATTCGTCCTTACAAGTATATACATTACTTTTGCTTTATCTGCTAAAGTCTTCAAGTCTATACACTCTCTCATTGTACACACTTACTCACTTGCTGTTCTTCAAAGTATGCACATCGCATAGCTTCACATATTTGAAGTCCATACATTGGAAGTTTGTACATTGCATTTGCGTTCATAAGCCTATACATCCTGAAGTCTGCCATGGCTCCCTCATTCAATGAAGTCTGTACATTGCTGAATGTTCTTCAAGTCTGAACAACGGATGTCTTCATATGTCAAGTCTATACACTGCATGCTCACTTAACTAACTCTATACACTCGTGAGTGTTTCATCAAGTCCATACACTGGCCTTGAAGTAAAGTCTACACAGCCATAGCTTGCGTCGCCTTACACGACCAAGTCTGTACAGAGTATGCATTGCATCTCATTATGTCTACACATCACCCCACTGCCTGCACGCAGAGTCTGTACATTGCGCTGCCAACCTGCACGTAGCAACTCTATACATTGCTGTCTGCCTGCAACGTAGAGTTTGTACATTGCATGCTCGCTGCATCATCAAGTCTATACACTTGCTAGATTGATTTCAAAGTCTATACAATGCTTTGCATTCACAGAGTCTGTACAGGGTATTTGGACTTAAGCTGATGACTTATCCGATGCTATCACTGACAGGGATTCTTACCGAGATTGATGACCTGGCTCGTGATACCAGGAGGATGAGGTATGCAGATGCTGACACGTGGATGAAGCTGCCTTGGTTCTGGCGAATTCCTTGGGCGGGAAAACGTGGAAGCCACGCACCCAAGGGCTGCTGCTGCTATATATATGAGCCTTCTTCCTGCTGTAGAAGGCCGATCGAAAGAAAAGGAAAAAGTCTATACATCCAGTCTGAGAGTAGCAGAGAGTATTCGATCCAGAGAAGAGAAGAGATAGAGAGAGCCTGCAAAAGAAGAAGAAAAGAAAGAGAAGAAGAGCAGAAGGAGAAGAAGAGTAAGAGAGAGTTAGAGAGCTCGTGAGGGTTAAGAGAAAAAGAAAGTGAGAGAGAAGAGAAGAGGAAGAAGAAGCTTCATCTGAAGACTAGTTCCTACTGGATCATGGATCAGATCCAGGCCAGTCAGCTCCGTTGAGAGTCACATCTGTGTTTTCATCTTTACAGCCTTCTGATTGCTGTGTTATTTTCGTTTATTGTTTTCCTTTGTTTTCTGATTACCTTTGTACTTTCGATCCTCTGGACTGAGGTCGGGTCCCTCCTGGTCTGGAGGAAGAGAGGTATGCGACCTCTAGTTTCCAAGTGGCTGGGAGTCACTTGGGTGTCCCTCCGGTTTGGAGGAAGAGGGGAGGCTGTTCCCCTGGTCAAGCTGTGTGGCAGCAACTGTTTGCAGACTGAGTCTGCTTGGTTCTAGCGTTTGCTAGTGAAGCCTCACTCCGGTTGGGAGTGAGGGGTGGATGTAGGTCTGGAGGACCGAACCACCTAAAAATCTCTTGTGTAGTGATCTGATTGTTTGCTTTTCTTCCGCTAGATGCTTGAATAGGCGCGCTCCAAGTGTTTGTATTTGAGTTGAATCGAATTGATTCTATTCTGTGTCTATCTCTAGCATCCCAGTTTTTATTTGGCCATTATTCATAGAGGGATACATTCAACCCCCCTCTGTATCCGGACCTAGCACCCTAACAGTTGGTATCAGAGCGGGTGTCTGCATACAAGGTCCAGCGACCTGCAGATCGATCTAGCAGTATTAGGTGCCAATTTGTTTTAGTGCATCAATATTCTTGTTGCATTGAATCTATCGGCTATCTGTTTCAATGGCTTGTCCACCCGTCTTTAGTGGTTCTGATTTCAACCAGTGGCACAGTGCTTTACGTAGTTATGTTAAATCTGTTGATCCAGACCTGTGGAAAGTGATTTCACATGGTCCTCATGAATTACCAAAGAAAAGGTCCAAATGGACTGACAGTCACGAATCAATGTATGAGGAGAATAAGACAGCCATAAATCTGATGAAAGCAGCCATTGACAAAGCCTTTCACTCATGTTTCCTTGATTACAGATCTGCAAGGGATATGTTAGAGATGATGAAGAGAGCCGGGAAAGGAAATCAAACAAGCTGCATGATGGCCAATAGAAGAAATCAAAGTAGCAGTGATCAAGGCAACAATCAAAGTGAAGACGATAATGATGAGGAGGTAAACCCTTTTGAGAACTATACCTTGGATGATTGGGAGAACTATTCTTCTTCAATTTTTTGTATTGTTCTCTTAACTGTTCATGAGACTCTAATAAGTAGGTCAGACAATTTCAATTCTCCATGTAAAAACTGTGCTGAACTGAAAAATGTTCATGATGCTTTTATGTCTGATATTCAAATGTTGAAGAAACAAATTTCATTGCTGAAAATTGAAGATCAAGATCATGTAAAGGAAATCTCTAAACTTGAAAAGAAGCTTAGCCTAGCTAGTCATGATTTTGTTCAGGGTAAGGATTTACTGAAAAAACTTGAATGTGTTAAATCTGACTTAAACAAGCTGAAAAATGAGAATGACTCTCTCAGAAAGTTTTCTAAAGAAAATGAAGAACAATTAGAGAAACTTAAACGAGAGAATGATTTGCTGATTGAAAATTTTAATGCCATAAAATCTGTAAACATAGAATTACAGAAAAATTTTGAAAAACAACAAAAGGAATTGAAGGTGTTTGAAGCTAGGAGAGAAAGCATGGTTAACTCAGAAGATCAGACTCTAATAAATGAGTTAATTCAGAATGACAAGCTTAAGGAAGAAAATGAGAAGTTAAAATTACTAAACTCTATAATATCTGAAAGACTTCTTACTTTGGAGAAAGGGAAAGTCATCTATACAAACGAGACTGAAGAGGTAGATGAGCTGAGAAAGGAAATTGAAGAATACAAAACAGCTAACAAGGTTTTGAATGAAGCTGTCAATTTTAGTGAACAAGAGATCGCTAGTTATGAAATACACATTGCATCTCTTGAAAATGAAATTCAGGATTTGAAAGTTTCCATGTCTAAATTTGTTGATGGGCAGAAAAACCTAGACAAGCTACTAGGTATAAAAATCAACCCTAGGAAGGAAGGGCTGGGCTACAATAAGATAAACAAGAAGGAACTACAGAACAAAGTTATGACATCTTTTGTAAGTGGTTCTGATGTAGCCACCACCTCTAAAGACAAACGGCCCATTGCTCAGAAAATGTTGGGAGCAAAGGATAATTTTAAGAAAGAGGGACTGGGCTACAGTCCAGTCATGACGAAGATCGATGGATCCAATTTGAAAACTATTTTTGTTAAATCCTCTGAACAGGAAAAGCCTTCCACTTCATCTTCACCTCAGTATAAGGCTAAGAAAACAGAAAAACATGATAAAAATCAAAAAATGATTGGAAAACAGAAAATAAAGAAAAAGGGTCCATCAGTGTTTGCTGATCACAGTCCTCACACACACTCACATGCATCTAAAAAGAAGATTATCTGTCATTACTGTCATAAAGTTGGACATCTGATGCATGAGTGTAAGTTGATGGAGAAGGATGATAAGAATGCTAGGAGATATCATGATAAAAATCCTTCATCTCATAAAAGGAAAATTGAGTGCTTTCATTGTGGTAAACTAGGACACAAAATTTCACAATGCTGGTTTGTTAGTGATAAGAATAAATTTCATGCAAACGATCATGCTCTTAACAAGAAGAAGTCTGCTCCAATAAACCAACATATGACATGCTTTAATTGTGAAAAATTGGGTCATAAGAGATTTGAATGCTGGCTGAATGCTGGTAAGAAAAGTTCTAATTCATGCTTTCACTGTGGCAAGATGGGTCACATTGCAGCCCACTGTTGGCATGCTCAGGGTAGACAATTCAATTCTAAAACTGTTAAACTCCCTGCAAATAGAAATATTTTTGGAAGTAATGTTTTTAGAGGCAAGCACAATGAGTGCTTCAAATGTGGGAAGTATGGCCATACAGTCAAGGACTGTTGGCATATTCAGGGTAGAAATATGAATCTCAAACATGCTAAATTCCCTGTAAGACAATTTGCAAAACTTTCATGTTATAACTGTGGGAAGCCAGGTCACAGGGCTGCAACCTGTTGACTGGCAGGATATCAAAACCAAACTGGTTTTGACAAACAGAATTTTTATTCTGTTAACAAGAAATCTCATGCTTATGCACATAGAATTCATGCTAACAAGAATGTGCATAAATCAGATCTGAAAACTGCTCCTAGAAATGTGCTGAGAAAACCTGCTAGGAGTAATACTGTTTTGTCAGGACCCAAGACTTCTTGGGTACCTGTTTGTGCAAAATAATATTGCTATGCAGGTGTGCCTTGGGATTGGAATAAAAAGGGGTAATGATCCAAGGCACTCAAGAAGAAAACCCCATACTAAACTTTTCAAGTAAATTCCCTGCTCTTCTTGCTTTTAGTTTTAATGAATAGCAAGTTAAATCTGTTTTTGCATTTTCATTCATCATCTGCCATGTGCATTATTTTCTGATCATGCATTTACTGAGAGTTTTGTGCAAATATCAGATTAAAAAGGGTTGTCTGTATCTGATGCATACATAGGCTAATTACAATTGCTTGATAATTGTGTTATGCATAAACTCTGAAAACAAATTGCATTTCGAATGATTTGAAACTTGTGTGTTGCAATAGCTCACTGAAATTCTGAATTGCATATAAGAACTGCATGTTGAATAAATTTGCATGACCTCAATGGTATATAAATGGTAAGGTACCAAAGGGCAGGGAGGTCTGTCTGGAGGTTCTTACTATGTGTGAAGTGGTCTATTAGACCAAGTGCTCCGCCTAGTACCATGGGTCATTTTGCTTGATAGGACAGTCTGAATGTGCATGAATCATTTGGTATCATATGTTCAGTTTTCAGTGTAAACATTGCATATTTTCAGGGGGAGTTAGTTGCATATCCTTGCATAGCATTCAATGTGAGTCTTTGCATGTCCCTGCATACATTTTTCAAAATTCATTGCATATCCTTTCTTATTCATTTGGTTGACAAACCTTAATCATAGTCTGAAAACTTTGAGCTTCACAATCTCTCTTAACAATTGGTATTTCTCCTACCAATTGGTATCATTTGGGTTCAGAATTCCATCAATCCTTCATGAAGATTTCAATGGGCTATCTCGATCATAAATCTAAAAATTTTGAACTAGAAATCTTCTATTATACAGCTTTATGAATGTCTGAAATAACTCATGTGGTTTAAGTTTAATGTTCATGGAGTTTGACTTTAAAATCTCTTAAAAAATATCTGAAGCATGTTTAATAAACCTTAACCATTTGGTTCATGCTGTGTCTTGTGAAAAATTTCTGAAATCTGCACTTTTGAATACATGACTTTAATTGGTTAAGTACATGAAACTATTATTGATTTGAAGCAAATGAATGTCTCTGAAATATCTAAAGGGTTATATCTGTCAGAGCAATGACATTGGTCACTGAGAAACACAAGTCCAAAGGACTGTGTCATGAGGTGCCTTAGTTAACTCTGCATAAAATTCATTGAAAATCAGGCAGAGCAATGGCATGCACACTGAGAAATACAACTCACTCATTAAAAAATGATTTGTAGTGTGTCATGATGTGTAAATGCTAACTCTGTTCACATAAAGTATGACAGTTAGTCACACTAAGGGCTTAGGGATATTGGCCTCTAATCAAGGTATATCCTCTAGTTACAATGTGTGCACTGAACTAGAGTGCTCGTAAAATTTGTAGGAAGAAAATTGTTGAACAAATTGAAATATCTGAATATTGATGCAAAAATCAAATTGCTACAACCCTAGATAAAATCTTATGACTTCATAGTTGCTTGACTTCAATACTGATGCATGTAATTCCGAAAGAAGTCAATAAATTTGATTGTGTAAGAGAAAGGGAGTTTTATCAAGATAAATATGAGGGCTTGGTTCATCTTTATTAAACCATGATTTTAGATATCAATACAGAATTTTACTGATAAACTCTGCATACATCATGTTTAAACCATGTTGTTCAATAAAGCTCATTCATAAGCCCTTATAATGGAAGACTTTGAAAACTTATGTTTTGGATTTATGAGATTGATATCTCTCTGAAAATCTGACTGCATTTCTTGTAATTGGAGCTTCTTTGAAAAATCTGCTACTTGAAACTTTTCTGCTCAATATCATTGATTCATTGACCTGAACCTCTCCTTGTTATCCATCTCATAAGATTCCACTTACTGAGGGGGAGCTTCCATGTCATATGCATCATGCTGCATAGAAACTCTTAAAGGGGAAGCATTGTGTTCTTGCATTCATATTTCTAGGGGGAGCTCTTGCATTTTGGTATCTCTTTCTGGATTTGCATTCATATTGATTATCTCAAAGGGGGGAGATCTTTGCCAAAGGGGAAGAATTTTATTCAATCATTGCATGCTGGTTTGCTTTCACTTCTCAAACTATTTTCTTTTTGATGAAGTCAAAGGGGGAGAATAGTTTGAGTCATCAGAATGACTTTAATAAGAATGTCTTACATCATCAGAATGACTCACTATGTACTGTTGCCATCATTAAAAAGGGGGAGATTGTTGTGCCCCTGGCCCCTGTGGCTTGTGATTTTGATGATTGGCTTTAGGGGTTTGTGATGATTGGTCTTATGTGAGTTAATCACTGTGAGTCACCATGGTTTTACTTAGTCATTATATATCTCAGTCATTTTATCAGATCATGACTCAGTCATTCTTATACTCAGTCTGTCATTCAAATGTCCATTCAGTCTTTCATATGTTCAGTCAGTTTATCTGCTTACATTGTGAGTCATTGCATTTGAAATTTAGACTGTTTATCTGCTGCATAAAGCATTCATATGCATTTATAGAGCCTGCACATTTGCTTCAGGCAGCAAGTATGTACAACGCCCTGTGTAGGCACGACAAGTCCATACACTGGTTGCACTTTGCACAGCTGCAGGCACTTCTAAGTCTACACATCGTGTAGTTTGCTCGCATAGCCAAGTCTATACATCGGTTGTTCATACACTACAGCTCACATATCTGTTAAGTCTATACACTACTGCATTGTTTGCATGAGTAGAGTCTATACATTGGTTGGCAGCAAGTCTGTACATTGTGTGTTTCATTGGTGAAGTCTGTACACTCACCAACTGAACTTCAAGTCCATACATTGGACTGTGCCTCCTTCGTTGAACTTCCAAGTATATACATTGAAGCAAAGTCTGTACACTGAGGATGCTTGTTAGCCTTCAAAGTCTATACATTGTCTATAGTGCATCCAGCAAGTCTATTCATTGGAGTGTCTTGTTCAGCGTCTCATGGCAAAGTCTGCACATTCTATTGTTCAACGTCTGCATGCATTACATGAAGTCTGTACACTGCATCGTCTCAACTTGCGTCTCACTGAGCATCCATTCACTGCAAAGTCTATACAGACTTCATCGTCTTAGAGATCATTTCATGCCTTCACCTAAAGTCTGTACATCCACCGTCTTATCCAGCGTCTCACGCTTGCAAAGTCAATACACTGGTCGGTGGAACAAAGTCTGAACATCATTCAGTGATCTTCAAGTCTATACAGACCTTGATTCGTTCAAGTCTGTACATTGGCCTGCTATCCTTGACAAGTCTTCACATCGTGAAGTCTATACACTCAACTCCTTCACACTTCAACAAGTCTGTACAGCAGCGGTCTTCACATAGGAAGTATGTACAGCCGTTCACCTTGTGAAGTCTAGACATTTGATGAGCTTGGTCTTGAAGCATTTAGGAGGTCTGTACATTGGTCTACTTTGCATTGCATGAGTCCATACATCGGACTGTTTGAGCAAGTCTGTACAGTGTTTCATTCACATCGAAAGTCTACACATTGGGGGCTTTCCCTATGCTTTGGTCAAGTCCATACGTTGGCGTACTGTTCATGCTTCAGTCATCAAACTCTATACAGTCTTCAGCGTCTCATTCTGCGTCTTACATCAAAGTTTGTACATCGCCTTCAATCTTCAAGTCTATACATCGTGGGCTTCATTCCTTCTAGTTTGTACATCCTTCAAAGGCCAAGTGTATACATCGCTCACTGGTCACACGTTCAAGTCTGAAGTCCATACAGCCTTGGTTTCTGCATTGAAGTCTATACACACGTTGGCTTCGTGAAGTCTATACAGTGGCTGAGCTTTGTGTAGTCTACACTTTGGTAAAGCTAGTGCATGCATTGTTCATCACCTGTCTTGTTCACTGCGTCGACGCTGACGTTGGATGCGTTGACGCATTGGACAGTTGCCAAGGGCGTGAGCATCTCGCTTGAGGAGCTGAGGCGACGCTGCACGTTGGAAGCGTTGACGCCTTGGGCTGATGTCCAAAGGTCTTTTGATCAACATCAAGTCTGTACATCATGTAGTCTGTACATTGGTCCTTGTCTTGAACAGAAGGCCTAAGTCTACACACTCTCCTGTTCTGTTAATGCATTCGTCCTTACAAGTATATACATTGCTTTTGCTTTATCTGCTAAAGTCTTCAAGTCTATACACTCTCTCATTGTACACACTTACTCACTTACTGTTCTTCAAAGTATGCACATCGCATAGCTTCACATATTTGAAGTCCATACATTGGAGAGTTTGTACATTGCATTTGCGTTCACAAGCCTATACATCCTGAAGTCTGCCATGGCTCCCTCATTCAATGAAGTCTGCACATTGCTGAATGTTCTTCAAGTCTGAATAGCGGATGTCTTCATATGTCAAGTCTATACACTGCATGCTCACTTAACTAACTCTATACACTCGTGAGTGTTTCATCAAGTCCATACACTGGCCTTGAAGTAAAGTCTACACAGCCATAGCTTGCGTCACCTTACACGACCAAGTCTGTACAGAGTATGCATTGCATCTCATTATGTCTACACATCGCCCCACTGCCTGCACGCAGAGTCTGTACACTGCGCTGCCAGCCTGCACGTAGCAACTCTATACATTACTGTCTGCCTGCAACGTAGAGTCTGTACATTGCATGCTCGCTACATCATCAAGTCTATACACTTGCTAGATTGATTTCAAAGTCTATACAATGCTTTGCATTCACAGAGTCTGTACAGGGTATTTGGACTTAAGCTGATGACTTATCCGATGCTATCACTAACAGGGATTCTTACCGAGATTGATGACCTGGCTCGTGATCCCAGGAGGACGAGGTATGCAGATGCTGACACGTGGATGAAGCTGCCTCGGTTCTGGCGAACTCCTTGGGCAGGAAAACATGGAAGCCACGCGCCCAGGGGTTGCTGCTGCTATATATATGAGCCTTCTTCCTGCTGTAGAAGGCCGATCGAAAGAAAAGGAAAAAGTCTATACATCCAGTCTGAGAGCAGCAGAGAGTATTCGATCCACATAAGAGAAGAGATAGAGAGAGCCTGCAAAAGAAGAAGAAAAGAAAGAGAAGAAGAGCAGAAGGAGAAGAAGAGTAAGAGAGAGTTAGAGAGCTCGTGAGGGTTAAGAGAAAAAGAAAGTGAGAGAGAAGAGAAGAGGAAGAAGAAGCTTCATCTGAAGACTAGTTCCTACTGGACTGTGGATCAGATCCAGGCCAGTCAGCTCCGTTGAGAGCCACATCTGTGTTTTCATCTTTACAGCCTTCTGATTGCTGTGTTATTTTCGTTTATTGTTTTCCTTTATTTTCTGATTACCTTTGTACTTCCAATCCTCTGGACTGAGGTTGGGTCCCTCCTGGTCTGGAGGAAGAGAGGTCTGCGACCTCTAGTTTTCAAGTGGCTGGGAGTCACTTGGGTGTCCCTCCGGTTTGGAGGAAGAGGGGAGGTTGTTCCCCTGGTCAAGCTGTGTGGCAGCAACTGTTTGCAGACTGAGTCTGCTTGGTTCTAGCGTTTACTAGTGAAGCCCCACTCCGGTTGGGAGTAAGGGGTGGATGTAGGTCTGGAGGACCGAACCACCTAAAAATCTCTTGTGCAGTGATCTGATTGTTTGCTTTGCTTCCGCTAGATGCTTGAATAGGCGCGCTCCAAGTGTTTGTATTTGAGTTGAATCGAATTGGTTCTATTCTGTGTCTATCTCTAGCATCCCAGTTTTTATTTGGCCATTATTCATAGAGGGATACATTCACCCCCCCTCTGTATCCGGGCCTAGCACCCTAACAGGTATTTGGTGGAGGACTTGGTCTAAAGACCACCTCATGCATGGTTAGAGCTTCCAGACGGACTTCATCTGCCCTTTAGCACTATACCATTTGATACACCAAGTGATCATGCAAGAATAGGCATCTACTGTGAACATGAATGATTAACATAAATGAATTATATCATGAAAATTTTCATATAAGTCATGCATGTGGCAGATTGTTAAAGATATGACAGTCAAGACAAGATAGCAACATATATCAATAGTGAATTTAAACTGACCAATCATGCAAGGGACTTATGACACTGATTAACTATACAATCATGCAATTTATCATGATGGCTTGCATGCAACACAAATCAGAAAGATTATCGACTAATCCACAGATGCAGCAAACACAAAGACAAAGAAGAATGATCTAAACAGTAAGAACAATGAGAAGGGGTTTAACTAACCTTTGTGTGCCTTGATTCCCCTTTTTATTTTCAATCTTCAAGGCACAACTCCTCACTAAAGGATTATTTTTCATATCTGGGAACCCAAGAGTTCTTGGGTCCTGCAAAGTTAGTAACACCTGTAATGGGTGTTTTTCAAGATTTTCAAGCATTCTCATTATCAAATTTCGCAAGGAAACAATTATTCATAACATGTCATGCCTTCCCACAGTAATAACATTGAACAAATGACTTTGTGTTTTTCTTCAAAGAATGTACATGTAATTTGTATGGGATGAATGTATTTCTGTCATTTTTATTTTGATGACTTTCATTTCTTCTCAAGTGCTAGCAGTTCTGAACTGTGTGACCAAACTTATTATAGCAAAAACATTGGATTCTCGATTTCCATACAACATTATATTCAATATGATTTTTCTTGTTATGCAAATGACAATTTTTAAATGAACTCTTCTTATTTTTGAAATCATTCAGTTTTCTAGACGCATTCAGATCATCAGTTTTCATAGCATGATAGTCATTCATCAAATGTCCTTTCTTACCATAGTAATGACATGAATTTTTCTTTTTATGAACTTGTGAATGAATAGAAGGCTTGTGAACATTATGCAATGGTGTAGCATTATTCACATTCACTACAAAAGCATCAACATTCTTTTTCTATTTTCCTATCTTTTTCAGATTTTTATTTTGGTTTTCAGTTCTTTGAGCAGTGAATTGGAAAATAGGTGGAGTAGAACTAGAAACAAAAGAAGTTTGAGTTTTATTTCCAAATTTCTTTTTGTTTACAGGGTTATAGCCCAACCCTTCCTTCTGAAAATTTATTTTAACTCTAAGGATCTTATCAAGATTGTCCTTCCCTTTAACAAATTTGGACAATGAATTTCTTAGATCCTAGATTTCAGATTGCAAAGATGAAACATTGGTTTCATAGTTAAAAATCTCTGTTTCATACGAAATTGTAGATATGATGTTTTTGACATTACCATGAGTAGATCTCATATTACACTATGATACCCTGAGATGGCCTTCACATTTTTAATTACTTTGGTGATTTCCTATTTTTTCTGATTTTTTTACATTTTTTTGATTTTTTTCGTGAAAAAGTTTTAAATGTGTCAAGGATCCTAGACGCCTCACTTTGACGTGTCAAGGACCCTAGATGCCTTCTTTAGAAGACTCGTGCAACGGGCACGAGGCGCCGCTCTGACCATTTAGTTTAACGTTTTGAATAAATCCAATCATAGAGACGTCTTGTCGACTAGGCGCGCCCTTCGAGAGTCACGGTTACCCGCCGAAACCACGCGCTTTCTCCACTATCGACGGCTTTCGATGGCGATTCGGTGGGCGAAGATGGGCGCGTCCGAGCTCCCGGAGGCCTCACGATTGAGGCGTAGAGGCTAGGCACCTTAATAAATTAGAATTATAAAAAAATAAAAAAAATATTATTAAGGCATCCAAGGTTCTGGACGCCTCAATATTGAGGCGTCCAGGATCCTGGACACCTCAATCAACTTTTCCTCTATAAATAAAGGACCCCCTCCCTCGAGGGGAGAGAGCTTCAGATCCGACAAAGGAAAGAGAGATGCTGCCGGATCCCTTTCCTAACCCGTGGGCTTTTACAGGAGGAGGTTCTGCCGAATTTTCGGGTGCCCGCGCTCGTGAGAAGAAGGCTCACTCCGTCTATCGTGCTTCCACGTCATCCCTACACTGCCGAAGCTCCGCCAGATCCGGCCATCGGCATCTTCAATAAGCTTCTCTCCCACTCTCTTTTGTCATTTCTGTTGCATGCATCATCCCGTCATCTGTCATCTCGCTTCATAAAAGAGAGCCGTTTTTATGCACGATTACATGATCTTCCATTCATCATAGCATTTTTCTCCTACTCATGTCCGAGAGGGGTTTAAAAACAACACCAACCAGGTGTGTGTCTCGCCACGATTTCATCATTTTTCATCACAAGGGACTATAACTACACTGCCATTTTTCTGATTCATTTGTTATCTGTCTGTTTCCTCTTTTGCAAGGGTAACTAAGGAAGGCCCTCTCCATCGGCCGGCCGAAGGGAGAGGAAGAAACAACCCGCCATTTCCCATTTTTGAGGTAAACGCGACCACTCTTCTTATTTTGGGGTCCTCGGTCCCTGGCGATCACATCATATCCTCGACGCCGCGGCGAGTCACTTCCCGCTATGTCCGTTTAAATTTCTGCCATTTATATCATGTGTTATTTTCATATCTCTGATATTCTCGAGACCGCGGCGAGTCACTTCCCGCAATAGCCGTTTAAATTCCCGCCATTCATATCCTGTGATATTTTCATATCTTCTATATCTTCGAGGCTGCGGCGAGTCACTTCCCGCTATGGCTGTTTAAATTTCTGTCATTTATATCCCGTGTGATTCTCATATCTTTGATATTCTCGAGGCCGCGGCGAGTCACTTCCCGTAATGGTCGTTTAAATTTCTGTCATTTATATCCTATGATATTCTCATATCTTCTATATATCCTGGAGGCCGCGGTGAGTCACTTCCCACAATGGCCGTTTAAATTTCTGCCATTTACATCCTGTGTTATTCTCATATCTTATGATATTCTCGAGGCCGCGACTAGTCACTTCCTGCTATTGCCGTTTAAGTTTCTGTCACTTAAATTTTGCACCATTCCCATTCCCCGAAGTCGCGGAGAGTCATTTCTCGCTATGGCCGTTTAATCCCCATATCTTATTACGCTGTATCTATTCTGCACACCCCGCCAGAGCAATCTCCCATGGTGGTATCTCTGCTTCTCTCTCCTACTTTCTGTGTCGCAGCAAAACGAGCCCACGCGCTCCGCTCGCCGCCGCATTCCGCATGACGTCGCTCACATCTTGGCTATCATGGTGGGACCTCTTTCGCTTTCTCTTGGTTACTCTTGCGATCTCGGCATCGCGGTATGCTCCTCCACCCGGCACTCACCTGTGCCTCTCCACCTTTGCGCCCTCGCGCGCTCCGGTTGTGCTCACAGTAGCACTTTCAGTTCTTATCCCTCGTGCACCACGTGCACTTCACCCCTAATCCCTTGTGGTTCCTTAAGGTTTACATTACTATCTCTCTTAGGTGTTGATTATACCTTTGCTATCTCTGTTATTTTTATTATGTTCTGTATATCTGTTCGGCACTTCATTGCATACATCCACCCCTTTTCTATTTTTTTTCATTTTTTTCTAAGAATCACCCTTTCTCGGTGAAGGAAGGACTCTCCGTTCGGGAATTCCTCTCGACGGACTAGAATCTCCTCCACCGGGACCTCCGTAAGTCCCCGACAGCGAAGGGTTCCCTCTTCGTTCACTAGGCCGGTTGTACCATTGAAGTTCCCCGGAGTTAGTTAATCCATTCGTGGTGAGACGAGTGACCCTAGTTGACACGGCGGTGAAACAAAAACTAACTAGGGTCCTTATTTTTGTGTGAACTTCAGATCTGGTTAAAAATAAAAAAATATATATCAAAACAAAAACAAAAAAGGGCGTAAAGGCATCTACTTGTTTGATAATCTCTGCTATCTGTTTGTTGGTGCATGTTTTTACGTTCTGGAAGAACTTTGAGCATGGCTCACGAGTCTTTTGAGGAGAACCACCCTGGTCGTGATCAGTCAGTTGAGCCACGTGTCCATGCTATGGACTCGGGCCCTTCCTATGAGCCCTCACATGAGGTGCAGGTTACCGCAGGGGATACATCCCCACCATAGGACATCTCCTCTTTCTGGGTGTCCTCGCCAACACGGAGCTCACCTCTGAGCAACTCCGGGCCTTCCAGGCCATTCTAAAAGGAAAATCTATTTCTCCCTCTCCCCAGGAGTCAACTCCCGCCATCTCACCCCTCCAAGAGTCGGTGCACGCCATCCCATCTCCTTCACCGGTGCAAGCCATCTCTTCTCCCTCACTTCAAGGGCAGGCAAGCCAACAACCTCCCTCGTTCCAATTCCCTTCACAATCTCAAACCCCTGCCGTTCCTCACACACCACTCCACCAAGGGCTAGCTGTCAGCGGCCCGGCAGCTCCCTCCCATTCGGGGTTTCCTCCTTAAATCTCCGAGAGACATCTTCCTCCCTAGTGGCAGGTGCCACCTTCACCTCCCGAGGAGCTTGTCCAATCGCTCCTCAACAGGTTTAATAGAATGGACGAACAGTTTCAGAATCTGAAGAAAATGGTGGACGTAAAATCCACCCCGGAGGTTGCTTTGCCAATCCTTCCGGTGATCCATCTTCCTCCCTCTGAAATGCCTATGTACCGCAGGTACAATGGCACTGGCAACCCCTTTATTCACCTCAAGGACTTCATGTATGAATCCTTCTATTGGAAAAATGACCAGAGATCCCTGGCATACCTCTTTCGGAGATCATTGGACAGTCCTACGCAAGAGTGGTTCTATTCTTTGGAGCCCGGCGGGGCCGAGAACTTTAATACAGTGCAAAGAAGATTCTTGCAAAAGTATCGGGATAGGGTTGGTCCCTCTCTTTCCATTACCGACCTAGTGGTCGAGAAAATGAGGCCCGATGAAGATTTTGTCCACTATGCCGACAGATGGAGGTCTCTGGCAGAGAGGATAAGAGATACCCTCTCAGAGCTCGAACAAGTGAAAATGATTGTGTCCAATGCAACCCCACAGTTCAGGCACGTCCTGGCCATGAACAAGCTCACCACAATGGAAGAGCTCTATGAAAGGGTCCGGTATATCCATACCCAGTTAAAAGACTCCCCCATTATGCACATGTTTGAGCCGCCAAAGCCCAAGGTGGTCAGAAAGATAGGCACTGGCGTCCCAGGTGAAGCGACAGAAGGGGTCGTAACAAATGAGCAGGAGAGTGCAGTCAACAACGTCAACTATGCAGCCAACCCAAGGCCTCCACAAATGCCCCAACTTCCACTCCAACACGGTCCTTTCCCCTCTTGTCCTCCACCCCAAAACAGTCCACCCCAGAACAATATGCCTCAACCATTTCAACCCCAGCAACAACCCCGACCCCAGCAACAACAACCACCACCTCATTACCACCAAGTTCCACCCCCAGGGAATTACGGCCCCCCACAGCAACAAAGGAGACCGATTGGCCCCAAGAGAGCCTATTACCCACCATTGCCAGAAGCTTTGGCTGATATTTTCAACGCCCTCATGGCCTCAAACACACTCATCCTACCCAGGGAAAGGCTCGCGTGGCCCCCGAATGTTGATACCTCCAGATACTGCGTCTACCACAGGCATCCAGGACACACAGTAGAGAACTGTTTCCAGTTTAAAGATTACATCTACGACATGAATGATGAAGGCAGAATTGACTAGGATGAAATGAGACGATACATTGTCACTCTCAAAGTTAGGAGACCTCCTCATAGGCCACAGTTCCAACAACAATAGCAACTACAACAGCAGCCGCAGCGACAACCACAACAACAACAGCCTCAGCAGGCCCATCCACAACAACCCAACACGGGCTTAATCCAGAATCCATTACCGGAGCACCAACAACCCAATCACCAGGTCAACCCCATTTCCTCCTTCCCAGAAGTTGGGAGAGAACAGGGGTGGCACCCAGAAAGTACCTCCATTCTTGCTGCCGTCAACCCTATCGTCAGGCAACCCCCTCACCTTGCCCGGGTAGCACCTCTCTCTCATCAACCCGCATATAGTGCGGCCTTCATCATTTCCACAGCCATTATGCTCTCTCATCCGCACCTCTCCCACTAACTCACCAATGACCTATCAGCTAACGCCTTCCACTATGCCCTTGCACCCTCTCATCTTCTCTCACCCCTCCATTTTGTCATCCACCCCTACTACACCTACACCTATGCCTTCCAAACCTCTCATCATCCGTCAACCGTACGCAACCCCGCCTACCTCCACCATGCCTCCACTAATGCCCTCAAAGCCACTCATCACCCACCATCCATCTCAGAACTATTGTCCATCTCAAGCCTTATCCACTTCCACTTTGCCTCCGCCTCCGCCTTCCAAACCCCTTATCCTCCATAGTCCATATGAGATCCCCTCTACTTCCACATTGCCTCTACCTCCACTTTCCGAACCCCTTACCCTCCATAGCCCATATGATATCCCCTCTACCTCCACCATGTCTCCACCTAACAAACCCCTCATCAGAATCCCTGCTCCCGTCATTACCCCAGCCTCATCAACCATTCCTCCACCACTACCCCTCAAACCCTTGCTAAAACCCACAGCTACCCCCATAGAGGTACAAAAGCCGCAGGTAATGGTGCTCTGGAGTGGAAGGATTTTTCACCGGGTTTTTCCGCAGAACAGTCAGGACCCTGAGCAGTCTCAGTCAGAGAAAGATAATAGAGAGCAGCCAGAAAAATCCATCCCTAGAACACAATATGATTTGTTAAAACACATGGACAAGACGCCTGCTCGGATTTCCATCCTTGAGCTGCTTCAGAGATCCACATCCCATCAGACAGCCTTAATGGAATATCTTCAGCGGGTCATGGTGAATGAAGACCTCCTTGTACAAAAGATTTCGACCGTTCTAACGCCGACAAACACACAACCGGTCATTGTGTTCCACAACCATGAGCTCACCCCCAAGGAAGCTCAAAAGTATGCGTTGTGTGTTTCAATAAAAATCAATGGAGTGTCCATGCACCCGTGCTTGGTGGACACGGGCACGTCCATAAATGTGATTTCCATGAGCACCCTCCAATTATGTGGGGTCAGTGAGGAACAGATAAGACCATCTTCAATCACAGTCACAGCTTATGACAATAGCAAAAGGCCACCACAAAGGATGATTATTCTGAGGGCAGAGTTAGGCCCTGCGTCAGTCTCTACGGAATTCCATGTCCTCGACATGGATCCCACATTCAAGGCTATACTTGGTCGCCCCTATATTGAAGTCATGGATGATGTGCCTTCCACCAACCACCAATGCCTAAAGTTTCCATACAATGGTAGGATTATTAAAGTGATCAGTACACCTGTCATTCATATAGTGGATGCTATTAATACATCTCTGCCATCTGTTTGGCCATCTCATCAGCCCATATTATCACTGCTGGATGTGTGGGATCCACCCCGCATTCCGCTGACACCAAAGAAGCCATCCTCAGTACCAATGTCACGTTTCCCTTCTCATTCTAAAGGATGGGAGATAATGAGAAATATCGACTATCAATAGGGCAAAGGCCTGGGCGCGCAATTGCAAGGAAGGCTGAAACTGCCAAAGAAAATAAGGTTGAGCCACAAGTTCGGCCTAGGCTTTAAAGGACCGCTCGAGGCAGATGGGAAACCCCTCACATGGACCCTATCCTCTCACTTTAAGAAGGGACCCGTTGTTCAGATGGGGGATTACCCGTAAGAAATACATGGAGGATCGCATATTGTATACTTGGTTGAAAAATGTTCAAGAGCCGCTAAGAGATGCAAGATTAAGGATCCGGAATACGAATGGAGTAAATGGTTCGACATACAAGATGTTTCTATTGCACTAGAGAGAATGTTCTCACCCCCGCAGGTGGAAGGGCCGCCATTGATCTCTGAAATGTCAGGGGATACCACTACTATTGCCAGAATTCCAAACCATCCTCGCCAAGAGGACTCTGTCACTGACGAATCTTCATCCGTCATCAACATTACCATCGACGGCTCATTAGCCATCGTCTTCTCCATTCACTCACCTCAGCCTTCGCTGATGTCTTCTTCCTGGGCCAGATAATTATCTGATGACCTTCCCAGGTCCCCTTATCTACTTACATACCTACGTGGGTTTCTCAACCCGCGCCAGGTTTTCAATCATGATTTGCACTATAAGCCTCCCAACCCTTTAGCCATAATCACTTTTCCCCCTCCTCCGATTTCTTTTCATTACTTTGTCATCAAAAATGAAAACGAAAAAAAATATCGATTTTCAAACGCCTCAACAACACATCTTCGTTGAGGAAACCTCCTACATCTCCCACGAGTGTGTCCCGACCTACGGGCCACTCATCCAAAGTCCTATGAGCGACCTTTTCTACCCCTCCTCTGAGGGGTCCTTCCTTGTACATTCTTCGACATCTTCTTTAGTTTCTCCTTCATCCGTAGGACAGCTCAGTCAACCTAGGAATAATGGGTCAAGGGTAGTACCCAAAAGCAAATCCAAGGGTAAGCAGATCCCTCGTCGATTCCTTCTAGATCTAGCCAGTAGGTGTCGAGCGTGCCTATCCATTCCTCAATTGCTAGAAAATCTCGTCCAACTGCCAGAGATAGATTGTGAGGAGAATTGCACAATTGATGAAGGGTATAGAGTCTATGAGCTCACATATGAAGAATGCCCTATTGAAGAAGAGGATGAAGAATATGAGGACGCGGCCGGCGCATATGCTAGTGGGATGAGGAGATTCGACGAGCCGTCAGCCACCGTAGAAGAGTCCACCAAAGAAGTCAACTTGGGAATTGAGGAAGACCCTAGAATCGTCCTCATAAGTGATAACTTGTCATCATCTGAAGAAGAGGAATTAATTGAAGTTCTCAAATAATATAAGGACACGTTTGCATGGAGCTACGAGGATATGCCGGGCTTGGATTCCACCTTAGTCGAACACCGCTTAACTCTAAAACCAGGGCCCGTCTTGGCAAAACAAAGGTTAAGGCATTTCCACCCACAGATGGCTTTGAAAATGAAAGAAGAGGTCGACAAGCTCCATAAAGTTGGGTTCATTAGAGTCATCCTTTATCCTCAATGGGTGGCGAACATTGTCCCAGTCATGAAGAAGGATGGGAAAGTCAAGATTTGCATCGACTTCCGGGACCTTAATCGCACGTGTCCAAAGGATGATTTTTTCTTGCCTCACATTGATGTGTTAATCAATAACACGATAGGCTATGAAACCCTCTCATTTATAGATGGATTTTCGGGATATAATCAAATTCATTTGGTAGAAGAGGATCAGGAGAAGACGTCATTCACTACACCTTGGGGAACATATTGTTATGTGGTCATGCCGTTTGGGTTAAAGAATATTGGAGCTACTTACCAAAGATCTGTGATGGCCATATTTCATGACATGATCCATATATATCTAGAGGTGTATGTGGATGATTTATTGGTGAAATCAAGAACTAGGGTAGAACATCCGAGAGTCTTGGCCAAGGTATTACAGAGATCAAGTGGTTCCAATTAAAAATGAACCTGAAGAAGTGTGTGTTTGGCGTATCATCAGGAAAATTACTGGGTTTCATTGTGAGTAAAAGGGGGATTGAGATAGATCCCAACAGAGCTAAGGCCATCAGGGATATGCCATCTCCCAAAAATTTGAGGGAAGTTCAAGGTTTGATTGGGAGGTTGCAATTCATTCGACAGTTTGTGTCTCAGCACTCACAAAGGTGTGGACCTTTCTACGAGTTGACCAAGCCAGGAGGAGAATTCTATTGGGATTCTAAATGCCAGAAAGCTTTTGAAGGCTTAAAGAAATATCTGGCTAATCCACCCGTTCTCATTCCACTCAAACCAGGAAAACCTTTGATCCTTTATATCTCAGTCTTGGATGACTCCGTGGGGGCCGTCCTTGCACAAGTCGATGAAGAAGGCAAGGAACGGGCAACCTATTACTTGTCCAAACTCCTCAATCCCTGTGAGTAGAAGTACACGGCCATGGAGAAAACCTGTGCTGCCCTCATTTGCGTAGTGCATAAATTGAAGCACTACTTCCTGGCTCATGAGGTCTATTTGATTGCTCGCATGAACCCTATAAAATTCCTCCTGGAGAAATCTATCCTTACCGATAGGCTAGCACGCTGGCAAAGTTTATTATCTCAGTTTGACATCACCTATATCCACCAAAAGGTAGTTAAAGGCTATGCTATAGCCGAGCATCTCGCTCACCATCCTCTTCCCAAGTTCGATCCTGTCCAATCAGAGTTTCCAGATGAGGAACTAATGTCCATCACCCAATCCGACGAGCCAATATGGACATTATATTTTGATGGAGCTCTGAATTCCCAAGGGAGAGGCATTGGCATTGTCCTTCTGACGCCCGAAGGTGTTACCATCCCGGAGGCATTTCATCTCGCATTCCCAGTCACCAACAATATTGCTGAATATGAAGCTCTTCTAGTTGGTCTGGAACTAGCCCATTGTTTCTATATCATCGAATTACGAGTCATGGGTGATAGTCAACTTGTTCTCCGCCAAGTGCTCACCAAATATCACACCCTCGATCCCAAGCTCAAGCCTTATCAGGAGCTGGTCTTTGCTTATGCCAAATTGTTCACCAAGTTGATCTTTGTCCATGTTCCTCGCGAACAGAACATTCTGGCCGATGCCCTCGCCTCCTTGGCGTCATCTTTTAAGTTCCCTTTAGGTGTATGGTCTGAATCCATCACTATCTACAAATGCCTCGTCCCTGCTGTTCAGGACCCTTACCTTTTAAGAATCAAAGAAAGAGTCCAACGGAAGATTCAGGAAGGGGAAATTCTTGAGAAGAGGGAAATCATGTTGGCAGAATTTGAAGAAGAATTGGCTGATGAGGAGAAACCTTAGTTCTATGAAATTATTAAATATTGCAAAGATCATTCTTACCCTGAAGGAGCCACCACACAGGATAAGAAAGCCATAAGAAGGGTGGCCCAGAAATATACATTGGTTGGAGGTCTACTCTATAGGAGGAGCCTTATTGGTGTTCTATTAAGATGTCTTGATGACGATGAGGTCTGGAAATGTGTGGGGGAAGCACACTCAGGTGTGTGCGGTGGCCACATAAATAGCCAAATGCTCGCTAAGAAGATCATTAGGTAAGGCTTTTACTGGCCCACTATGGAAGAAGATTGTGCTGTCTATGTACGTAGGTGTGTCAAGTGTCAACTTCACGCTGATAAAATTCATTCCTCATCTTCCTCACTTCATCCAATATCCTCCCCATGGCCTTTCTCCATGTGGGCGTTCGACATTATTGGCCCCCTAGGTGATCCCAACTCCCTCACCAAGCAGAAATCATTCATCCTCACTACGACGGAGTACTTCACCAAATGGGCCGAAGGCCAAGCTTACGCGAAAATCAAGGTGTCAACAGTCTGCAAGTTCATCATGAAGAACATCCTCACCTGGTTCGACATCCCTAGCACAATCGTCACCGACTATGGGCCACAGTTCATTTCTCAGGACCTTCAAGACCTCTACAAATGGTACGCAATCCCATTGCATCATTCATCACCTTATTACCCACAAGGTAATGGCCAAGCGGAGGCCACCAACAAAACATTGATCAAAATCATTAAGAAAACTTGTGAGTCAAGTAAATTCTCAGACTGACCAGAAAAGCTTATCGAAGCTCTATGGTCCTATCGCACTTCAATCCGTACCCCCACCGGGCAGACTCCGTTTGCCCTTACTTATGGGATGGAAGTGGTAGTCCCGTACGAGACTCTGGTTCCTTCTCTCATGGTACAATTGGATAAGGAATTTCCCTTCGACGAACATCGTAATTAACTCCTTGCCCAGTTGCAACTCTTAGACGAGAAGCGGCTGGCCGCTGTCGAGCATGCACGTGTTTATCAAAATAGACTCGCTCGTTTTTACCAAAATGATGCGGGACGGACACGGGAGACGACACTATACAGTGCCACCCTCGGACTCTAGATGAAGACGCGACCAACAATACACACCAGGGAGACACTAAGCCCGACACTACGAGCTCCTAGTGGCAAAACGTCGCTAACAGAAGTACAAGCTCACTCGGCGTCCCATGCGAGGGAAAGCGTGGATCGTGCGCAGTTAAGGAACCGACAGAGTTCAAGGTAGTCAGACTCACTTCCGGACTCGGATCGAGTCGCGGGACGGGTCACTCTCACGCTCACAGCGGTGACATGGACACACGGGCTAGGAACCTACACTCTCGGCAGCGGCCTAAGACCGTATACTAGCTAAGCAATGTAACGCCAAGAAGTTAAGACCTTTACCTCCACGCACCCGGCGTGGCGAAGACACCCCGGATGACTTACGGACCCCCGGTTAACATAATTCACAGCGGTACAAAAGGATTCGACCCACTCCACGCAGGGAGGTAAAAGGTCACATGTGGGCCCCGGGGATCACGCAAATCAGGTTGACAGGCAGCATCTTGATGTCGACTCGACGCGCCGAACTCCGCGTTTTCGTGCTTCCCGAATGGCGGATTCTGCGGACCCGTGGGGCCCACGGATGGCGCTGTCCTCCGGATCTGCGGAGGTGGGTCCCACTATGATGGAGACCCCTGGTGGCGCGCCTCCACGGACGGCGGTCGGCCGGAGACACCGATTGGTGGCCGGTCGGGTCCGATCTTCAAGTTGTGGAATGGCTGCCCACGGATTTCAGTTTTGTTTTCCCTGCGCGCGCTCCGGCAAAAACAGCCGCTGCGGTCGATCCCGACGTCGGATCAGGACGCATGAGCTATCGTTGGAAAGCTATCTTCAAATGCTTCAATCTAAACTCAGAGAGATCTGATGGATCTAGCCGGATCTAGACTTTAATGAATTTACAAATCCCTGTTGTACAGTAACCGAGACATCAGATTTATAGGGGACTTGTCTGAGAACCACCGTTGACCGCCTACTTGCCGTAGGAATCAGACTTTGAGATCTTCTTCAACTTTGTAGATAATCAAACCATGAAGCGGGGACAATTTTTAAAATTGGATTTGGAGGTGGTGGTGATTTGATAGGAATTTTGGAGTGTCTGGTGGTCGGATCTGGGAACTGGCAGAAAGTACTGTAGCTGTGGACGAACTCGATTTTTGTAAAATATAAGATGGACTCACAAAAATTCAAGAAAATTTGGAGATGGAGGGGATAGTGGACAGAATGCCCGGTAAAATTTGGCGGACCAACAAAAATCAAAAAGTGGACCTAAGACTTAAAACTCTAGGCGGGTGGAAATGGAAACAGACAGTAGACAGATCTGGAAACTGGGATTGGACGAAAATAAACAAATACCAAATGAGATATTTATGACCAACAAAAATTCTGAGGACGTGCTAGACACCTCTGGAACATCCAGTAAAATTCCCAGCTCAATCTGAGGCCGTGGCTGAGACTGAAATTTCGTAGAAGCTGCTGTGGTACTGCGCGGACAGAACTCCGGCGGTGGCGATGGCGGCTCGTGGCGGCGGCGGCGGCGACCGGAACTGATAGGGTGGAGTCACACCACCAAGAGGCAGCCTTCACAGCTGCAAGGGGGAGGGGGAGAGAGGAAGGGGGCGGCCTAGGCCTTGCTCCAACATTAAGTTTGATTCAAATGGCATTAATTCCACTAAAATGAAAAAATACAACTCTTTATAGGTTACATGCCAAATCCAATATCCACCCTTAGATCTAGGTATGGGGGAATGGATGGCTTGGATTGGATGTGACCAACCACAAAAAGAAATATTTAAAAGAAACCAATTCATAATTTTATCCCATGTGGTCAAAGAAGGTGAGGAAAGAAAAGAAAAAAAAACTAACCAACCTAGCCTAATAATGCCAAAAGAGGGGGCGCCCCCTTCTTGGGCCCTTCTTGGGCCAAGTTGCTTCAAGGCTTGTTAAGGCCTTCCACAAGCCCATCTTATCCCAATCTAGGTGGCCCATGTGGAGTGGAGGCTTATATGGGCCTTAAGTGGCTTGAGAACCCAATATGAAGCCTAATGAGGCCTTATAACCCAATATGGCACTTAACCCTTAATGGACCCTAAAGGACTCACCCATTTGTCTTATTAAGAGCCTTACATTGAACCCAATATGACAAACCCAAATAAAACACTCATTACAACCCAATTACAAGGCAAACCATTGCTAAAACAATACAAGGAAATGCTAAAAATGACCAAGAATCAAGGTGGGGCTTCCAGGCTATCCCCGAGCCAAAGAGAAGCTGCTGTAGATCGAGTGGTGCTCCGTGTACGGTACAGATGGCTCGCCGGCTCGTGCCTCTCGCGTGCTCTGGTGTCCGCACCAATTCTCCCCGGGTGGGAGAAACTCGACCCTGTCGAGTAAGGGTCTGCATCGCTCCTGTATCGCTCCAAAAGGTCAGGATCAATCCGCTGCAACTCGCCATGTGTGATCCATGTGTCCTCAGTAGCGGGCCGTCCTCTCCATCGCACTAGGTAGCGCGGGTAAGATCCACTCCTGGTAACTGTCACTTGCTCGTCCAGTATACGATCTATGTGCTCACGCTGCTGTGAAAAAGGGGCTGGAGGTGGAAGTGGACACTCAGGTGTGGGATCACTCTCAAGAGGAGGAGATGGCTCAAAAGGCTCACTAGGGATCACCGCTGGGTCCCTATATGCAACAAGATCCGATACATTGAAGGTAGAGCTTATACCATATTCCTCGGGCGGGTCCACAACATACGCATTGGATCCAATGCGTTTCAACACTCTAAAGGGACCGGCTCCGCGAGCTTGCAACTTCTTAACGGTTCCAGAGGGAAACCGTTCAGGTCTTACCCTGATCATGACGTATTCGCCCTCGTGGAACTCTCGGTGGTGTCGGTGGGCATCGGCTAACTCCTTGTACCGTGCATTGCTGGACTCAATGTGACGACGGATGTCGTCATGCAAACTCCTAACATGCCTAGCAAATGACTCGGTCGACTCTGACACTCTAGCATGGACAGGCATGGGGACAAGGTCAACGGGTTTCCTAGGCCTACGACCTGTGACAATTTCAAATGGACTCATGCCAGTAGACCTATTCACCGAATCATTATATGCAAACTCAGCCATAGGTAGAATGAGATCCCAATCCCCAATGCGGTCCCTAACAAGACATCTCAAAAGATCACCCAGACTCCTATTGACCACCTCGGTCTGACCATCTGTCTGGGGATGGTATGTAGTGGAAAACTTGAGGTGCGTACCCATCATATGCCATAGTGTCTTCCAAAAATAGGAAGTGAACCTAACATCACGGTCAGACACTATAGTGCGAGGCAACCCGAACTTGCACACCACATGAGTAAGGAATAGGCGGGCTACCCTAGAAGCATCCGAAGTCTTTGAGCAAGGGATAAAGAGGGCCATCTTCGAGAAACGGTCAACCACCACATAGACCGAATCATGCTTCCTGGAGGTACGTGGCAATCCCAAAACAAAATCCATGCTGACATCCTGCCACGGGGCATCAGGTACGGGGAGAGGCGTATAAAGGCCCGAGCTTTGCTTCTTCATTTTGGCCGTAGCACATGTACGGCACTGAGCCACGATGTTAGCAACATCGCGCTTCAAGCTCGGCCAATAAAATCGATGCTCCACTGCCTCAATAGTCTTGTTCCGACCAAAGTGGCCGGCTAGACCTCCCGCATGTAGTTCCCACACTAGGAAATCTCGAACCGAAGTTCGGGGAATACATAGCCTGCTACCTCGAAAGAGGTAACCCTCCTGAAGCACATAATCATCATGGTCTCTTGAGGGCCCGGCCTGGAGAGTAGTAAAAATCTGACCGAAGTCAGGACAATCAACATAGGCCTCCTTCATCTTCTCTAGCCCTATGACCTCGGCACTCATGGTGGTAAGAAGACATGCTCGCCGACTCAAGGCATCGGCCACCTTGTTCTCCACTCCAGCCTTATGTTTTAGCACAAAGGTGAACTGCTGGAGATACTCAACCCAACGACTATGACGCGAATTCAGCTTCTTTTGGGAATGGAGGTACCTCAAAGCCTCATGATCGGAGTATAAGACAAACTCCTGATGTAATAGGTAATGCCTCCAATGCCTAAGAGCCTGAACAACTGCGTAAAACTCTTTATCATATGTGGAATATCGCAGTTTCACGTCATTCAGCTTCTCGCTGAAATATGCGATCGGGTGGGACTCCTGACTCAAAACTCCTCCTATCCCAACACCCGACGCATCACAACAGACCTCAAACACCTTCGAGAAATCAGGCAGTCGAAGGATAGGTGTCTGGGTCATGCGCTCCTTGATGTCCCTGAAGGCAGCAGATGCGGCCTTCGTCCATACAAATGTGCCCTTACGGATGCAATCCGTGATCGGGGCAGTGACGGAACTAAATCCGGGGATAAAGCGACGATAGAACGTCGCAAGACCATGAAAGCTGTGGACGTCATGAATAGTACGGGGTTCCGGCCACTAAACAATGGCCCGGACCTTCTCTGGATCGGCGGAGACTCCAGTACTAGACACAATAAAACCCAAGAAGGTAAGCTGAGGTGTCATGAAGGCACACTTCTGTGGGTTTGCATAAAGCTGCTCTCGCCTGAGAAGAAGACAGACCTGCCGAAGGTGGTCTAAGTGGTCCCCCGTGGTGTGACTATAGATAAGGATGTCGTCAAAGTACACCACTACAAAGACTCCAATGAAAGGTCGAAGGACCTGTGTCATGAGTCGCATGAATGTGCTAGGGGCATTGGTCAAACCAAAAGGCATGACCAACCACTCATATAGACCGTCCTTGGTCTTAAACGCGGTCTTCCACTCATCACCTGGCCTAATCCTCACCTGATGGTAGCCACTCTTAAGATCGATCTTTGAAAAGATAGTGGCACCTGCCATCATATCTAGCATGTCATCCAGGCGGGGAATAGGGAACCTGTACTTCACGGTGATTTTGTTGATGGCACGACTATCAATGCACATTCTCCACGTGCCATCCTTCTTCGGGGCGAGTAACGCGGGTACAGCACATGGACTCATGCTATCCCGAACAGATCCTCTCTGCACTAACTCATCGACCTGCCGTTTAAGCTCGGCATGCTCCGTGGGGCTCATTCGATAATGAGGAAGATTGGGCAAAGAAGAGCCGGAACAAGGTCGATGGCATGCTGAATATCCCGCATAGGTGGGAGTCCCTCGGGAAGCTCATCGGGGAATACATCAGCATACTTCTGCAGAATGGGAACAACCTTGGGTGGGAGCTCACCCTCGGCGTCCCGCTCCACCTCTCGGACCGTAATGGCAAACACCGGACAGCCCTGACTAAGCTCCTGCTCCATTTCCCGGGAGCTAATCATCATCAATCTCCTCGTCGAGGGCTCTCCTGGGCCAGAGGTAACGGTCATAGCCCGAGCTGGGGATGGGGTACTAGGCCCGGGAACGGAAGGCTTCGGAGTACTAGGGCCAGTAGGACCCCTAACAGATGGGCTCTTGGGCTGAACGGGTTGGAGGGTGACCCGCTGGCCATCGTGGTCGAAGGTACAGGTGTTCGACCGACCATGGAGTGTGGCATCTCGGTCGAATAACCACGGCCTACCAAGAATGATACTTCCCACTTCCATGGGGAGAACATCACACCAGATATCGTCACGGTAGGAGTGGAGCTGCAGCGGGACCAAGCACCGCAGCCTGACCGAAATGGAAGTGGTATCCACCCATGATACCTGATAGGGACAAGGATGGTCTACGGGTGTGAGACCAAGACGAGTGACAGCGTTCGTGGAGATTGCATTGATACAACTCCCGCTATCGATGACCACCTTGCAAATTTGCTTTCCCAGCCTACAGAATACATGAAGGATAGTGGTCCAACGCCAGTCATCACTGACCTGTGGCTGGGTGAGGATACATCTGACGACCCCCACATGGGTATCGTCTAACTGCGGGGCATCCTGGGCCTCACCTCCCATCTCATAGTACTCGTCAACTAGCTCTTCATCTGCCTCATAGCTGACTAACTCTAGGCCCGCAGGGGTGGTATCCTCGGCCTGTGTGTCCCCAATGTGAAGAGATGGGCGGGTGGGACACTGGTTGGCGAAATGGCCAAACCCATTGCAGTGATAACACTGCTGCCGTGATCCACTAGGCTCCCCAATCATAGGTCCTTTACCTTTATCCTCCCGACGGATAGGAGGCGTAGGCAACAAAGGACGTGCGGGTGGTGCGGGTGCCGGGGGACGGGCTATGGGTGGGGCCGTAAGATGCTGGGGACGAGGAAGGTCCCTCGGGGGTGGAGGGCGAGGCCTAGGAGCAAAGGGCTCGTGGCGAGCGGGCTTCTGAGGTCGAGCCATGGGGGCCCTCGGATATGTGCCAGATGAGCCACGGGACTCGATACTACGAAGGGGAAAGGAGCCCAACCGATGGGGTGACTCGAACTCGGCCTCGAACTGCTCCAATTCGAGAGCAATCTGATATGCCTGCTCCAAAGTGGTGGCATTGCGGCGAAAGAGTTCATATTGATAATTAGGCCGCAAACCTCTCCGAAAGCGGGATATCGTCATGGTGCTCTCTTCCGTGACCCCGCACCGCAAATAATACTCATCGAACTCGGCGGTGTACTCGGTCACGGATCGGTTCCCTTGGGAGATGCTTTGCCACTTGTCTATAAGACGTTGGCGATATGAGGCAGGAAGGTACTTCTCCCTCAATTTGAGTTTCATATCATCCCAGGTACCGATTTGGGGTTGACGTCGCTGGTTGAGCAGGCTCTCCACATTGATCCAATAAGTTTGGGCCTGCCCTTGCAGCTTCATCTTCGCATATCGGACTCTTCGGTGGTCCGTCATCTCAAACCACTCGAAGTACCGGTCCATACCGGCCTCCCAATCTAAATACACCCTAGGGTCCAAGGACCCGCTAAAAGTGGGAGGGTCCGCACGCACACCCCTAAGAATGCGGTCGTCATCCTCGTCATCACGATTCCATCGTTGATGACGACGACCGTTACCCCCGTGATCATTGTCGGAGGCATAATCATCCACTATAGGCGCCTGTTGCCTCCCGACATCCTCCACCTGAGCCCTTGGCACAGCGGGTTGCTGCACCGGCTCTTGTTGGCCGTTCGTCGGCGTGGGTTGCGCCGCTACTGGGCCCCTCTCTAGGACGGCAATCCTCCCAACAAGGCCTTGAATGGACTGCTCTGAAACCCCGGCCCGATCCTCGAGGACCTTCATCCTCCCTTCTAGACGCATCCCTATGCCATCCATACGCGTACTAAGATCATCCATACGCGTGTCTAAACGATCCATGATGGCCCGGAACATCTCGGCCGTGGAAGACTCATCAGAACTACGGGCTCGGGAGTCCGCCATAGGTGGTGGTGGCGAGTATTGGGTGCCTCGACGGGTGGGCATGCAAAGACGTACGGACTAGGTGACAACGACCGACTAATGCAAACACACTAAATGATACACTTAGACCTAATTGCAATTTGAAAACACTCCTTTTTTGGTATTTTGAAAGAATGCAATTTAAAACACTTTTTTTTTATTTTGAAAAGAATGAGACTCGACTACACCCTAGACACGGCCAAGACTCGGTATGCAGCGGAGGTAATCGACCCGAAGGTCACTCGCGCAAGTGTGCGGTCTTCCCGGTAGGCGTAACCTAACGGTCGGACAACACCTTTGGATATACCGAGTGAAGGTGTGTGTGGGGTAACCTTAGACTATGCAAGACTTATGCAACGACTACCCTAGACTCGACTTGCTCTGATACCAAACTGATGCGGGACGGACACGGGAGACGACACTATACAGTGCCACCCTCGGACTCTAGATGAAGACGCGACCAACAATACACACCAGGGAGACACTAAGCCCGACACTACGAGCTCCTAGTGGCAAAACGTCGCTAACAGAAGTACAAGCTCACTCGGCGTCCCATGCGAGGGAAAGCGTGGATCGTGCGCAGTTAAGGAACCGGCAGAGTTCAAGGTAGTCAGACTCACTTCCGGACTCGGATCGAGTCACGGGACGGGTCACTCTCACGCTCACAGCGGTGACATGGACACACGGGCTAGGAACCTACACTCTCGGCAGCGGCCTAAGACCGTATACTAGCTAAGCAATGTAACGCCAAGAAGTTAAGACCTTTACCTCCACGCACCCGGCGTGGCGAAGACACCCCGGATGACTTACGGACCCCCGGTTAACATAATTCACAGCGGTACAAAAGGATTCGACCCACTCCACGCAGGGAGGTAAAAGGTCACATGTGGGCCCCGGGGATCACGCAAATCAGGTTGACAGGCAGCATCTTGATGTCGACTCGACGCGCCGAACTCCGCGTTTTCGTGCTTCCCGAATGGCGATTCTGCGGACCCGTGGGGCCCACGGATGGCGCTGTCCTCCGGATCTGCGGAGGTGGGTCCCACTATGATGGAGACCCCTGGTGGCGCGCCTCCACGGACGGCGGTCGGCCGGAGACACCGATTGGTGGCCGGTCGGGTCCGATCTTCAAGTTGTGGAATGGCTGCCCACGGATTTCAGTTTTGTTTTCCCTGCGCGCGCTCCGGCAAAAACAGCCGCTGCGGTCGATCCCGACGTCGGATCAGGACGCATGAGCTATCGTTGGAAAGCTCTCTTCAAATGCTTCAATCTAAACTCAGAGAGATCTGATGGATCTAGCCGGATCTAGACTTTAATGAATTTACAAATCCCTGTTGTACAGTAACCGAGACATCAGATTTATAGGGGACTTGTCTGAGAACCACCGTTGACCGCCTACTTTCCGTAGGAATCAGACTTTGAGATCTTCTTAAACTTTGTAGATAATCAAACCATGAAGCTGGGACAATTTTGAGAATTGGATTTGGAGGTGGTGGTGATTTGATAGGAATTTTGGAGTGTCTGGTGGTCGGATCTGGGAACTGGCAGAAAGTACTGTAGCTGTGGACGAACTCGATTTTTGTAAAATATAAGATGGACTCACAAAAATTCAAGAAAATTTGGAGATGGAGGGGATAGTGGACAGAATGCCCGGTACAATTTGGTGGACCAACAAAAATCAAAAAGTGGACCTAAGACTTAAAACGCTAGGCGGGTGGAAATGGAAACAGACAGTAGACAGATCTGGAAACTGGGATTGGACGAAAATAAACAAATACCAAATGAGATATTTATGACCAACAAAAATTCTGAGGACGTGCTAGACACCTCTGGAACATCCAGTAAAATTCCCAGCTCGATCTGAGGCCGTGGCTGAGACTGAAATTCCGTAGAAGCTGCTGTGGTACTGCGCGGACAGAACTCCGGCGGTGGCGATGGCGGCTCGTGGCGGCGGCGGCGGCGACCGGAACTGATAGGGTGGAGTCACACCACCAAGAGGCAGCCTTCACAGCTGCAAGGGGGAGGGGGAGAGAGGAAGGGGGCGGCCTAGGCCTTGCTCCAACATTAAGTTTGATTCAAATGGCATTAATTCCACTAAAATGAAAAAATACAACTCTTTATAGGTTACATGCCAAATCCAATATCCACCCTTAGATCTAGGTATGGGGGAATGGATGGCTTGGATTGGATGTGACCAACCACAAAAAGAAATATTTAAAAGAAACCAATTCATAATTTTATCCCATGTGGTCAAAGAAGGAGAGGAAAGAAAAGAAAAAAAAACTAACCAACCTAGCCTAATAATGCCAAAAGAGGGGGCGCCCCCTTCTTGGGCCCTTCTTGGGCCAAGTTGCTTCAAGGCTTGTTAAGGCCTTCCACAAGCCCATCTTATCCCAATCTAGGTGGCCCATGTGGAGTGGAGGCTTATATGGCCTTAAGTGGCTTAAGAACCCAATATGAAGCCTAATGAGGCCTTATAACCCAATATGGCACTTAACCCTTAATGGACCCTAAAGGACTCACCCATTTGGCTTATTAAGAGCCTTACATTGAACCCAATATGACAAACCCAAATAAAACACTCATTACAACCCAATTACAAGGCAAACCATTGCTAAAACAATACAAGGAAATGCTAAAAATGACCAAGAATCAAGGTGGGGCTTCCAGGCTATCCCCGAGCCAAAGAGAAGCTGTTGTAGATCAAGTGGTGCTCCGTGTACGGTACAGATGGCTCGCCGGCTCGTGCCTCTCGCGTGCTCTGGTGTCCGCACCACAAAAGAAAGTCATTGAGAGAAAATTTAAAGTTGGCGAGATGGTCGTAAAAAGAATTTTTGTCAAACCTAGAGGGCCACGTTCTAAACTTCAACCCAATTGGGAAGGACCATATGTGGTTCAGACTGCGTATCCCGGTAACGCCTACAAGCTAGTCAATGCCGAAGGAACCGAGTTATCCCACCCCTGGATCGGGCTTTATCTTAAGAAATACTACCCTTAGACAAGTGTAAAAACTAGCATGGTACGAGGACCATCGGAGTTGGAAATTCACTCTTCGAGCTTTGTAGTCTAACTCAGGGTTAACCTGCACATACTCCCACACCTAGCTTTCGGGATCAAACGAAGCGAAACTCGAGGGAAGCTTCAAATTAAAAAAAAGAGAAAAAAAAAGAGTGCCTAGTGTTCATCATGTAGTCAAGTC
The DNA here is from genome assembly GCA_022559845.1 of Amorphophallus konjac. NCBI lineage: Eukaryota > Viridiplantae > Streptophyta > Magnoliopsida > Alismatales > Araceae > Amorphophallus > Amorphophallus konjac. Next base: position 421,516,551 of record CM040118.1, read on the forward strand.
TTTGCATCTGTCCTTCATGTAGGATAGGACCCATTAAGGCTCGGTAGGTCTTGGGTCTTGGCCTGCTAGAACAGTGGAGATTCTTGTCCGGTCATGTCGGCTTACGCCCACTAAAAGAAGGCGGCACGCACACACACAAATGTTTTAGCCAAAAAAAGTAGGTAGTATTGCTTATTGTGGGGCTGTACTCGAAGGTCTCCAGGAAAGTCATAATCTTTGTTCTCTTCTTTCTCGACCCAATGAGACAGTCGGTGCCATTAAAACACTGAGCATAAGGGAACCAAAATACCATACCCTTAAGGTGAGAGTAGGATTCATCTCCTCGAACTCGAGTCGGAGCATGAGAAGAGGGCAGCGTCCCTGCAGGCATATAAGAGGGATTCTCACATCTCAAATTATCATGTCTCCCTCAAAAAAAAAAGAGAAAACGTAGAGAATAGATAAATCAAAGTTAAATGAAAGCCTGGTGGTGGCCGTGCCTGATTTCAATAAGGGAAACCCCCCAAGGCAAAAGCTAAATTCCACAAAGGGGTAGCGTAATTCTGTTCGAGGTTTGGTCCGAAGTCGCCCAAAAGGGAGAGGTCGAGTAGGTCCCGGTTAGCTCATCGGGTTAACGATTTTGCCTATCCTCTCGGAAGGTTTACCCCATCGTACTCTTCTTTCTCCCCTCAAAGATGAAAGCCCAATGGAAATCCTAAAAGGCGCGCCCCGCTAAGGCAAGCAACCTCGTTTTAGCAAAACACACATATAATTGTCTACTTTAAAAAGCACAAGCCATCGCCGCGAAGGAGCCTCGGTGTTTCTGGCCAGTCAAGACCTCTATCACCACCTCGGTGGATTCTTACTTTAACCTCAGGCTTAGGTCAATGCAAGCGCGTCACCAATAGGTGCGACGACGTCTGATTCCGAGTTAGTGTCGCACGGTTGGCCGTTAGGGTTCCAGGGTGTTCCATCCTATACCATCTAGAGTTGTGAGGAAATAGACCCGGGTCGGGCAAATCTTTTACCTTAAACGCTCTTTCGGTGTATCCTTGCGGTCAGAAGCAACTGGGAGCCTAAGCATGGCATGACGGTTTTGTCATCAGGTTAAGTCTTAACTGGCAGGATTATCATTTGAGGAGTCTAGGGGCCCAAATCAATTTAGATGTGCACACAGGATACCTGAGAGGTTAGTAAGGAACCCTATCTTTATAAGAACCAGATGCCATAAGGATGGTCACTAGGCATTAGTTGTCTCATAAAAAAAAATATCCGAGGCGAAGACGCCGTCAGGTGAGTCCCCAAGTGGGAATTCTCTTGGAGAATGTTAACCCTGCATTATGCTACTTCAGAACGATCTAAACACCCTTGGTCCAAAAACCATGCCGGTTGTAATAACAAGTGTTTTTAAAAAAAAAATAAAAATAAAAAATTGCATCCGTGTGATCTCATTTGTGTGCTACATTTTTACATTATGTTCCCATTTGTGTTCCCGTGTGTTGCATTCATCATCTTTACTCTTGTCTTAATTAATAAAGGCTTGGCCCCTTGACCCATCATCAATGACAGTTGAAACAAACATTTACTTGTTGAGCAAGGGGCCAAGTCAGAACGGAAAAACTGACTTGTTTCATTGAGTAAGGTGTATAGGATTGAAAAGCAGGAGACAGGAAGCTGAACATTCCTTCCTTTATTTCCTTCTAGAAATTGTACATTAAGTTCTATCCTCTCTCTCAATGTTACCCCTTTCTCCACTCTCCAGGCGAGGAACCCTGGAGGGTGTTGCCAAACCATGCAAGGCGGAGCCTCTACTACTCTGTACACCCCTTCCCGTCTCTGCTCCCCGTCGATCGACAGGGGCGGCAAAGAAGCTACTAACACGAAATCCATGCTCTCGTGCTCTTCGGTAGCGCTCTTCACCATCTCTTAGCCATTGTTCAGCAAGACCGAGGCTGGTTTGGAGTTCAAACAGTTGGGCCTCCATGGCCCTCCGCTCCTCCCTCTCAGCCAATCTGTCTGCTCTCTCTCTTTTGGTGTCTCTTTCCCTTTCAGTGCGTTCTCTCTCTCTGTCCTCCCTTTCCAGCTGAAGGGTAATCCTCAGCTCCATGGCCTCCCAAGAAGAGCCATCCTCTGTATGATGCCGCAACTCTTCCTCCAGTTCCGCTATTCTGGCTTCCCCCTGCGCGGTACGGGCAAGTGCATCTTGCACCTCTTTTGTCTGCCATGTCTGCCATTTTAGATATACGCAGGCATGAATAAGTGGAGTTCAATGGCGAGACTCTCACTTGTGCGGAGAGCATTCCTTCTGCCTCCGCGGCTCGCTGCGTAGTATGAGCAAGCTGCTCATGAAGTAAATCGAGTTCGGAAGTGGGGATTCATAAACTGGAAGAGACACCATCCGCCCCCATTGCTGAGGAAGCCGCATCAAGCTGGGCGCGCTGCAACACACATAAGGTGGCACTGAGGACCTAGCACCAGGAATCTTGGTCTATGATCATGTGTATGTAGGCTTACCGAAGAACTCAAGGTTGCGCGAGTATCATAGTGTCGCGAACATCATGTGGCCAAGGCATAGATTAACATACAAAAAAGAGAGAGAAAAATATGCTCACCTCCAGAGTCCCTTTGGGATGGAGCCGCTCTGCATACATCGCCTTATAGAGGCATAGATAATCCTCGCTTTCTTGAGCGTGTGACTCCACGAGTGTACCGCCCCGTCGCCAGTTGATGGGGGCATCTCTCGCCCTTCATATTTTTTTACAACTTCGATTGCTTTCTAGGATAGCTCCATTGTGTCCGTCATATTTTTCTGAATCGAGTCATGTAATTTTCATATTTTATTTGAGTCATGTCATTGTAATTTTCCTTTTACTTGAGTCAAGTACCTAGGTCATTGTCATTAGGATTGATTAGGTTGTTATTGGGCCCAATTCATTGGGCTGGCCCATGGGCGCCCCCCACCTTCCTCGGTTATTCGTCATTAAGTCAAATGTCAGGAACTTTTTGTAAAATGTGGGTTGCCTATATATAGGACCCCATTCCCCTCATTTTGAACTAATGAATCAATGAATGAAAAACTTGCCATTTTGAGAGTTCAAACTTCTTATCTAGTGGAGAGATTCCATTATTTGGGTGAGAGACCCTAGGGGAGAGATTCCCCACCCATCCCTCTCTTAATCTCTCTCTTTCACTCTCCTTTCTCTCTCCTCCACACCTAATTTCAAAAATTTTCTCTCTCCTCCCTTCCCAACCACCACTCTCCCACCTACCCCCATTAAAGGCCACTCCCCTTCCCCACACATCCCATTACTCCACCCCGTAGTCCCAAGAGAGCTTCCACCAATCCTAGCTCCACCTCCCAACCCCCAACTACCCCACCCACTTCCCCAAGCACCCTTCCCACTACCCCAAGCACCCCTTCCCTTCCCCAAAACAACCCCTCCCATCCCCAAGACCACCATTGAATACCCTCTATTAAGGAAAATTTAAACTCACCTTCCCTCCACCCACTTGTGCCCCTCACCTTGCCCTCTCCCTCCAAGCCCAAATTCGTAGCTCCTCCTCCCACCACCTGTTAGACCCCCTTCCAGACCCCATTCTTCCCTTCCCCCACCTTGGAACACCCCCTCCTAGACCCCCTCACAGCCCGGGCTTTCCCCACACTCATCCACCCCCATTTCCCCTCCCATATACCCCATTCCCCCCCGTCATCTTCAACCTACAGCTCTCAACTGAAGATCTGCAGAAGAGTAGCATCTTGCAGAGGTGACAAAAGCTTCCTACGGACGTTTCTGAAGGATCAAGAGCCATCTTTGGAAGCGTCTCCCAGTCCTCTTCGCAACGGCGGTGGTCCCATCCCGTTCTGAGTTCGTGATCGCCCAGGGGAGCCATTCTTCCCTGACTGCGCAAAGCCTCCCTGGCAGGAGACCAGAGCCGGAGTGGACGCCCTATTGCGACTATCCTTCTTGGAATCTGATCGAGAGTTCTTATTCAAAAAGCTTCTTCTACGAGTCTTCTTTCTTCTCCAAAAAGCAGAGCTCAATTTGGCTTCCGAAACCAGGAGTTATCAATTTTCTCCCCCAAGTGCGCGGTTCTGCTTCCCCACAGTCTACACCGACCTCTCATCAGTGATCAGAGCCCACCGGTCTTCTCCGACATCATTTCGCTTCCCCGCTAGCTTTGCTTCGAAGAGGACTTGTCAACGGTTCCAACGGCTCTAGAGGCACCTGATTTGGAGTTCGGGAACGATCGTGGCATCCTCTGCTTCCTGCTGCTGAGATCCTGAGACAGTCAAAACTGTTAATCTACTCCCCTGTTCAAGCTCCTACTCCGACCAGCACCGGTGCCCGACGAAATTATCAAAATTCAGACATCATCCCGGCTCAGCTACGAGCAATCTCCAAGTGGTTTCGTCATCAGAAAAATTCTGGAGTGTCCACAGCATCCAGAGAACCAACTATCTATCCTGAAGCGTAGAGAGTGGACAACATCGGCATCGGCTACCATTCTTTACTTCTAGCTTGGTTTCTCCCCTCCCCGCTTGGCCGGCTGAAGGCCCCTCCCTGCGTGGAGGTAGTGTTTGAGTGTAGTCACTGGCTTCCCTTCCCCAAGGTCCCCCCCTTGCATGGGGTGTAGTGCATGTAATCTGAAATTTCAGGTTGAAGCTTCTCCGGCGCGGCGTGCGGTAAGCCCACGCTTCCTCGCTCGCCCTCGTCTCCGACCGGGATCGGTGTCTTCACACCGATCAGGTGAGCCACTAAACACTCCTCTGTGCTGGATTCCTTTGCTTAATTAGTATTGCATCTTAGTGCCGTCGGCGTTAAGAGAGTGCTCGAACCCTGTGGAACGCGGATTTTTTTTTATTTTTATTTTTTTTATTATTTATTTATTTATTGATTTATTGGCGTGCCAGTCACCGAAGTGACAATTTCATTGTGCGCTCGATCTGACTTGGTCAGTCGATTGTGAGTGATCGTGTCTGGACTAGAAGTCCGTCATACCATAAAGGCTATGACGTTAATTACGCCCTTCCAAGGAAGGACAACCCTTGATTAAACGCTAAAGGTAGGAGGATGACAGCGGTAAAGCCACATGCTCAAGAGAGACGGAAGTCGTTCATTTGCAAGACGTTAAATGTATTAGACGGAGCAGGGGTTGGTTATTTTCGAGATAAAACCGACGGCATATTCCCACCATCTTGGACCATGTCGAGTGGGGAATAGGGAACCACCCATGCAGTGGCAGGGTGGGATCCGTAAAAGATCGGGCATAACTGACCCAGAATCCGAGTAAGCACCGGCATGACATGACGCGCCCTGTGCGTACGCGATGTTGCATCTATATCCCCCCTTCAAAGGACCATCGGAGAGCATGTAGGGACATAGCTCCGTGGGCCAACAGGGTTGAGAGGTAGGACATCACAGCTACCTGGCAAGGTATGTGTAAATTTCGGCAGCATGTCCCCTCAACTTGGATTATGCCAAGAGAGGATAGGTCATCATCCACGGAGTGCCGGGATGACAACCGAACGAGGATGGGCGTCGGGCCCCGGGACATTGCTTACCTTTATTCCATCGTTTAATATCCCCTTGAAATCCCTCGGAACTCATGTAATGACATGACCCTTTGGGTTCATAAGGGTGAAATCTGGATCGGGAATGAGGACTGTAGGGGAGGCCTTCCCCATTACTATGTCTTCTCAAGGCATTCATGACGATCTATGAACATCCCCGGGGCATGTGTGTATGGAGACCAAAGATTGAAGGATGTCAGTGTAGAAGAGGGCCTCTGACTGGGTTTCATCGGCCGAAGAAGGAGGGGCTCTCGGCACGGTTTTGGTTGGCCAAAAGGAGGCTTCTCGGCATGGTTTTAGTTGGCCAAAAGGAAGGTCCCGGCGTGGCTTTATTGGCCAAGAAGGGGGGGCTTCTCGGCATGGTTTTAATTGGCCAAAAGGAGGGTCTCGGCGTGGCTTTATTGGCCAAGAAGGGGGCTTCTCGGCGGCGGCTTCCCGGCGCGCTCATGGCCGCGCCGAGAAGGTGGCGCCGAGTCAAGCTTGCATGAGGGGTTTGCCTTGGCCTATAGGAGAAGGGGTCTCGGCGTAGGGCTTCCCGGCGCGCTCCTGGCCGCGCCGGGAGTCTGGCGCCGGGAGGCTTGCACAGAGACTCACATGAAAAGGGTTGAAACAGCTTGGTTTGTCGTTTAGCTAAAGAGGGAGACCTCTCGGCTGGATAGTTCTCGGCGGGGAAATGTGCACGCCGAGAAGCTGAAATCGCTGTAGGGTTTCAGGGTTGACAGAGTTCATACGATGCTCTGCTTCTAGGATTTCTGAGTTTTCTGGCTGCGATTGAAGTTGAATTTGAAGTATAGGAAGGGGATTTCATGGATATTTCCCTGAGAAAGGGCCAAGGGGGGATCTGGAGGGCAGGATTGATGGGGAATGAGACCATCACCCAGATTTCTGAAGACTTGGTTTTATTTCTGCCGCCGGCCGTCTGGGGATCAAGAGATGACTGTCTCTGATCCCCTGGACGAACCTATTGGCATCTGAAACCCGGTGGCTGAGGAACCTTTGGCATCGAACTCCAGACCCTAATCATCCAAGGGATTAGGATGGAGGGTCGAGAGATCGAGATAGTCATTCACTGGCATCCACAGAATAGCAGCGATCCAAAGAATCGATATACCCTCGTATAGCCAGTGGTTCAGGGGACCAAGAGATTGATGTCTCTGGTCCCTGAATAGCACAAGGAGGGGCCCGGTTTCCATGCCTCTAAAGCAAAGATTCATATGAACTATTAAATATTTTTGCATAAACGATGAACATATAAAGATAAGCGGAGAGCAGGCATTTCGATCAAAGGAGAACAAACATCTGAATCAGTAGATCCCCAAATGGGTAATCGTTGACGTTTCATTGCATCGCATCAAATCCTTACATCGACTGTGAAATAGAAATGCAAAGCAGAAAGGTAGAGATTGAGACCGGAACTGGCCGGCTACCTTCGATAAATCAAGACAAAAGCCCAGTAAATTACATCAGTAGAAAAGAAAAGATAGCATGGGGAGGGCGGAGCATTGACTCCTCTCCCTCCCCCTAGCAGCCCACCTGGAGCCCTTTTCTCCTTCTTTTCTTCTACTTCTTCTCTTCTGCTTCTTCTCTTCTCTCAGCCGAGGGGGACTCTCTCTTGGCAGGACTCCCTCTCTACTCTTTCTTTTCTGGCTTCTTTTTCTCTTCTTCTTCTCTCTTTTTCCCTTTTCTATTCTCCTTCTGTCTCTTTTTGTCTCTCTCCCTCTTATCTGTTCGAAGGGAAGGGGCTTTTATAGGGACTTCTCCCCTTCTTGGTAGCAGCATCACGGTGCCCCCCAGATGGGGCTTCCCGGCGCGCTTGCAGGTGGCTCTCGGCGCCCTCTTTGGGCTTCGACAAGTGGCTCTCGGCGCCATCCTTTGCAGGCCCAATTAAAGCTTTTTAGCCACTTTCACAGACCCATTTGGGTCTTTCAAGGACATCATCACCTGAAAGGGCCTTTCATTGATGACATATCTTGTATCGAGATCATCATTACGGTTTTCATCAGTCCGTAGACCGGGATTTCATCAGTCCGTAGACCGAGATTTCATCAGTCCGTAGACAGGGGTTTCATCAGTCTATAGACAAGGGTTTCATCAGTCCGTGGATAGGGGTTTCATCAGAATTGCCATCTGAACGGTGACAAGACCGGGTATTATCTTATCGATATCGTCACTTGGATGGTGACGAGCTCGGGCATCAATTTTAGTCCGGAAAGACTTCTGCCGGGAGTATAATCTGTGGAGACCATTCTTCTTCTGCTCTGACTTTGCAAAAGCCTTTGCCATCTTCATCTGCCGGTACCGGCTTCATCTTCATCTCCTATTACATTTGTCAGTAAGCCGACATCTGACTTACCCTGACATATCATCCGTGGATTCTTGGGTGAAATGGTAGTACAGCTCTCATTAAAGGGCTGGAAGGTCTCATCAGTCGAGTGATTGCTGCTTTATCAGTGCTGCCGTCTGAGTGACATTGGCACCGGGCATCAGCTTTGCCGACAAGGGCTTTAGCCGAGCAGACTGTTGATGAGCTTCATCATTGGTCTTTCACTGTTGGTCCGACCCTCTTTTCAATTATGTTTTCACCCTTGTTCATTTTCCAGGTGTCAACAAATGCCCCCCACCTGCGGGCGGCGTAAGTGCAGAATAAGCGGCACGGGGCTCGCAGGTGTCTTTCATCATTCGAGGGTATCTTCCTCAATTTGTCTTCAATCCGGTTCTCGGACCTGATCATCTTGATGCAACAATATTTTGCACTATTATCTTCCCTTTTCACATTTTCATCCTTCATATTTTCTTTATTTTCAGAAATTTGGAGCTTCTTAGCACAGGGCATTGACTTCTCAGTGTGAGCCTCTGCGTGAAGGGCCTCTCGGCGTGAAGCTTCTCGGCTTGGAGCTCTCGGCGCGGAGGGCCTTGGGTAGGGCTTCTCGGCGCGCCTTTGACCGGGCTCTCGGCCTGGACTTCTCGGCGCGCCCTGGCGGAAGGGGGCCTCGGCGAGGGCTTCTCGGCCTGGGGCTCTCGGCCTGGGGTTCTCGGCGCGCCTTCTGGCCGCCGGGGGCTCTCGGCCTGGGCGGTTCTCGGCGCGCAATTCTTCGCGCCGAGAGCCTGCTCGCTTGGGCCTCTATTTGAGGTGCCGAGACCTTGTTTTTTCTCATTCTCATCCTTTCTTTCTCTTTCTTCATTTTCTGATTTCTTTCAGCGGCGGGAGCTTCCTCTCCTCTCTCGGCCGTCTCATCTTCTTCGCCCGTCAGGACGCTCTTTGGGGATTTAATCCCTTTTGATTTCGGGACCACCCCCTCTTGGTTGGTGATTCTCTATTCTTTTTGGGCAGACCCCGAATAAGGGGAGGTGTTGCCGAAATTTTATAGAATCTCATGTTGCAATCTACACAAGACTGGCTTTTAATTCACACTTTTTCTTCGACTGCAGGCACTGCAATGGCTTCCAGTTCTGATGTTGCATCTTCCGGAGCTGTTGGTGCTAGCTCATCGGCCCAGCCAGACATATCTCGGGCCACAGTGAATTGGCTGAATGTGCATAACCTGGATTTCGGTTATGACAGGATTGCTTCATTTGACGAATCATCTGACTCTGAAACGGACACCGTGTCGACAGCCCGGGTATACTCCACGGCGACTGAGACATGCTTCAGGCGAGATGGTAACTATCGGCCAGACCTCCCGAAGGACCGACATTTGATGCCGTTCATCCGGACTTTCACAGTGGGTGGCATGCGAGATTACCGGATAGCTCGCGTAGTTGAAGCTGCCATCCTTGCTGAGCGAGATAGCCTGAAGGACTCAGTGTATCGCAGCAAGGCCATCTATCTTCCTGGGGAAAAGCGCGACTGGGATGCCGTCCTTGGCATATCGGAGCTGGAACCAGAGAAGAAGATGCTGGTCCGGGCCCCGGAATTCACACCAGCCCGGTGGGATAATGCTAGCGGCCGAGTTCATAGGGAGAAGCCCGGCTATGGTATGTTGTTGGCACCATTAAAGTGGGAATATCGCGAAGAACCCTTCGTGCTGAATTGTTCGGCCGTTCAGTTCAAGTACCTTCTGGCCGCTGGCTGGTTCGGAGACACCAAAATCACTGACGCCCACCTATTCTGAGTGGGGGCAGTGGAGTTTATAGAGTTTGTTCTGCTAGAATATGCCCCCCTGCTAATCAGAGCAGGGGTGTACCACAGTGTCTTCGCTTCTAGATTCCGGTATCCCATATCCCGAGGGCTGTGCTGTGGGATGTTTGAAGTGTTCTGCCCTTTGTTCAACACTTTCTATACAGCAGAGGGGGAGACATCCCTGGATCTCTGGAGTTTATCACAGCTCTCCGGCCTGCCCATTGATGGCGAGCCGTATGAGGAGGTTTGCTTGTCAGATTCCGAGAAGGATAGCTCTGATGGCGAGGGCAAGTATTCCATCGGCTTCTCATATCGATACCTGATGAAGGTATACCACTCCATCTGTCTGGCGTACAGCAGGGGGTCCTCTAAAGGCTATCAACCCCGAGAGAAAGGCAGCAAAATGAGGGTCCGGATAGGGCAGTGGATCCAGTATTTCTTTGACGGTCCCCTGAAGTATGCAGACTTTCCTTCTATGGGTCCGGCTGCTAGCAGGCAGGTAAGGGCTCCCCGTTATAAGTCGGTGCTACCCTCCTCATTGCACCGTGCAGGCAGCGGTGGTCCCAACCCAGCAGGCGTAGACCCCATCACACACTGTGCGGCCTATTTCACATTTTGGCTGTGCACTTTTGCTCTCCCACAAGGGGACGAGACAATCATTCGGCCAGAGGCCATATATCCAGCTTGTCAGATGGCATGGGGGATGAAGCTGTCGCTCTACCCAGTGGCCCTGTGCTTGATATACAAATCTTTGGGGGACCTGTACAAGCATCGGACTCCCCGTTCTTTGAGGACCGTGGGTCCTTTACATTTCTTCAACGCCTGGGTCTACAGTATATTCCCCGAATTAGCTCCGAGAACCTTGCAGGCGGATACAGTGTCACCCAGGATGGTTGAATTTGCCAGCGCTGAGCCTGGTCCCTTTTATGATTAGCTATTTAAAATAAGGGGCCGACTGATAAAAGTACCAGTGGACGACCCTGGCAGCATACATTTCAGGAGCTTGGCAGCAGGTTCAGCTCCTTTGATTGATCCTCAGAGAGAGTGCAAGCTGGAGGAGATAGAGACATATATCCACCCTGTCTCAGGGGTCAACATTGCTCGGCCAATCCTGGAGCCGGAGCTGGTGAGATGGGCCATGGCAATTCGGCCCAGTGTTTTGGTTTACAGAAAGGGTGGCCTGCTTCTGTTGGAGCCAAACTATCCGTTCCGCTTTGGGCGAAACTTCGGCTACGACCAGCATATTCCTACCTCAGCTGCCCAATTTCCCCTAGATAGTCGGGCCAAGCACGGGTCCATCATTGTTGGCGAGGGCCGGTTGTGGTGGGATTTCTATCATCGCCAGGATGATGTAGTTTTCAGGGTGCCCACTGTTTCTAACCGTGTTCCCTGGGTAACACCAGAATATATCAAATGGTGGAATATCCGGACCGACTTTTATAGGGACGGTAGGGGTGCCTTCTGGGACGTGGCAGAGCGCTCCTTCTTGAAACAGCAACCTGGGTCAGTGTTTGATATTTCTGAAGCCCACTTGAAAAAACTTTACTCACAGCATCTGAGGGAGGCGGAGAATTATCTGACTCAGCGGCGGGCCTTGAAGGAAAAGAGTTCCGAGCCGCTTGCTCCTGTCTTCGCTGCTATCAACGAGGACACCTTTATGCAGAGTTTGAAACATCTGAGCCATGTAGGGGGCGCTCGCTTGGAAGTGCAGCAATACCCATTTCCTGTCGAAGAGCCGCTCCCGATAGTAGCTTCCTGGAGGGGTCCAGTTGATAAATTTCATCCATATAGGACGTTTGTACGCCGAGAAGATAGAACTCAGACGTACTATTGACAAACGTCCTGGCTGTTCATTCTGCTGAATTTGCATGGATTATCTGCAGAAAGCCCGATAGCTGGCATTTTGAACAAGCCACTGTTTATATCATTTCATTATGTCGATGGCTGGGGCATGGACCATCTTGACTTGTTTCGATGCCTTGACTTTCGCGGCCATAATGATCTGGCAGCTTTGGTAGAGAAGTGCTAGCTATTTGGTGATGTGTGCTGTCTCATTAAGGAGGCTGCTTCCCGCTCCAAGGAGGTAGCTTACATGTACTGGCCACTTTCTGTATTCTATGACGGCCCGGCAGGTAAGATTTCTTCTTTTCTGATTGCAGTGTTTTCTGCTTAGCATCTGAATTTTACATCTGCTGATCCCATCATCCTTCTGCCATTCTTAACAGACCGGCCTGATATAAAGCGGCAGGGGCTCTATAGAAAGATTATTACGCAGGCCGAGAAGCCCACTTATTTTGAAGTCCCTGCTGCAGCACCGACCACTACTCCCCTGCCTCCTGGCAAGAAGAGGAAGGCTTCCGTAGTCAAGACTGCAGTTGGGAAGGCCAGGAAGGCCAAAAAGGCCCACATTCAACAATCGACTTCGGTGGCGATGGATACTGGGACCCCTCTCCCTGACATTCCATCATTCGATGAGTTTGAGCTGCAAAGGGAGGCCGCTTCGACACCGGTTCAGGGTAACATCAACAGCCTGCATTTGCATTCTTCATTGTCTTCTGCAGGATCTCAAAGAAGTCCTTGAATCTGACCCATTCTTTTTGCACAGCCGAAGAGACAGTCATAGCACCTTCTGTGGCGGAGACCAGATTGCCTTCTCCTACGCCGGCTAGTGAGGCGAGGGGTAAGTGTATCTTCTCATCTGTCTCATACCTGTATTTGTTTTCTTTGCTACATTTCTCAGAGGTCTCTTTTTGCATCAGCGGAAGGCGAGGAGCAGACTGAGGCTATGGTGACAGAAGAGTTGCTTCAACCACAGGAAGGTCACAAGGCTCAGTCGAAGCAGCGTGCCGTTCCGGCCAGGCGCATAATTACCCGGTCTACATCTTGGCATGTTTTAGAGGCGGCCCCACAGCGTATAGCTAGTGTGGAAATATCCTCAGGCAGTTCTAAGACCGCCTCTGATGAGGAGGAAGCAACCTTCAGCGACAGTGAGGGAGATGCTCCTGAATCAGAGGCCCCACTTGTATTTGTAAAGGGTGTTCTGTCTTTTCAGCCTGCTAAGCTGGTGGTGCTATCTCCTGAGGAGGAGTTGCAAGAGGAGTTTGCCGGGCTCGATACCGAGATTGACATAACTTCACCATTTGTCATTCCGACTACGGAGCTTCCTTCTCTTTCACCCCACTTCGAGGATGTGGACCCTGCTTCAAGGGTGGGTTCCTTTTCATGTTTGTTGCTTCATCTGCCCCTTCTTCTTTTATATCTAGCACTGAAGTTGTTTTGTTTTGGTCTCAGGGCATTGCCATTGCTAGCTCAGACACAACTGCGGCTGTCACGGATATTTCCTCCATAAACCGGGCTATTGTCCCTTTTCAGCCTTTAACTTGCACGGGAATTCCCGAGATCATTCGCCCTATGCCGGCGCGGATACAGTCCTCGACAGATTTAGCATCGTTGGACTTAGGATCACCAGGAGAGATTTCCATCCTTGTCAGGGCCTCAGAGTTCAGAGCCGAAGTAGACCCATCCAGAAGCTCTGCTTTCATACCGGCTGCCATAATGTCAACTGCGCCTGAGTCAGCAGTCCCTGCCACAGTGGCTATAGAAACTGGATTTCTGCCTTTACAGACTAGAGACCCCTCGCCCCCATTATCAGGAAGAGTAGCTGAAGATGAAGCCCTTATTCAGAAGATTCATGAAGAGATAGCTCCATCATCCATCGGTCCTCCCTCCGCTGATGTTCAAGCCATAGCGCCCGAGACGGAGGGGGAATCTTCAGTTCAGCCAGAGGGCACGGAGAGGGACCGGCCAGTTCTTCCAGCAGATTTACCGTCTTCATCCTCTCAGCCGGATGTCGCACTGTGGGCAGACATCGATAGCGAAGTGACCTTCGAAGTGATCCCCTCTGCTTCTTTTGGCTTTGCATCGTTTGAGAGTTTTGTCTGGCAGAACCTGGATATGCTGCGCCAGCTGGTAGAATCTCAGCCTGGCTTGACATATTTGCAGCTGAAGGAAATTGCTGCTCGCTTCACTGCCGGTCTGCAGGCTATGGGTTGCCCTCTGGAGACATGGGCTCAGCGGGTCTTGCTTTTGCTTAAATTCGTGCATCGGAGGAATTTCTTAGCACGGACCATGGTTGATAAGCTAACGGCGCTGAAATTGCAGAGGTCGGAATGCAAATCCGAGTTGGGGAAGCTGACACTTATGCTTGATGGACGCCGGGCTGAGCTAGAAGGTGCTATTCAGCGGGAAGAAGCCGTGCAGGACCGGATAGCCCTACTGGAGATGGAACTCTCTGGACTTCGAGCTGAACTGCAGCAACTCTCCTTTATCCGGCCGCAGTCTGAAGAGGAGGTAGCCTCGCTGGAGGGACGGGTGATGTCTCTTCAGGACATGTCCATTGGGCTTCAGGAGGAGGAGGCGCGCCTTCATGAGCTAGGAGCTGCCCCTTATGTGGGTCTTCTGGCCTTCGAAGATATATTCCGGCGGCCGTGAATTGTTTATCCCTCCCTTTTTGTTCTCTTCTGTAATGTGATGTCCCCTCGGGGCCCTTTATGTCTTCCCTTTTTATTGGAAATGAATCTCTTGGCTTCAATCGTCTCCATCTTACCTTGCATATGATTTTATCACTTTGGGAAGTGGGGTAGCTATTTTGACAATCCCTCATGCGAACGGCTCGTACTTGGCAGGAGAGCGTCCACCCCTTCAGAGAAAGGATGGGGGACTCGCTCCACCGCGTGACGGCATCCGAAGAGGTGCTTAAACCGGGTTTTGTGAGTGGCAGCAAAAATCCTTCTGGCCATGTGCGCCGTAAAGGAGACAATTTGCGGGAGTGTGAAAGGAGAGGTTCCATCAGAATAGACGTGAGGTCTAGACTGGGTAGGGGTTATAGTAGGTGGGACAATTAAAGGATATGTGGTTTTCATCAAGATAGACGTAGGGTCTGAACTGGATAGGGTTTCATCATTGATCGGGCGAAATGCCAATCGATCAATAGTTGGTCTCATCATCGATACTGGGTTGATATCGATGCAAGCAAAGGGATTTATAAGTTTCATCAGAATAGACGAAAGGTCCAAACTGGACGGGGTTTCATCATTGATCGGGCGAGGTGCCAATCGATCAACGGTTGATTTCATCATCGATATTGGGTTTGTATCGATGCAAAAGGATTTATAAGTTTCATCGGAATAGACGAAAGGTCCAAATTGGATAGGGTTTCATCGTTGATCGGGCAGGGTGCCAATCGATCAACGGTTGATTTCATCATCGATATTGGGTTGATATCGATGCAAAGGGTTTTATAAGTTTCATCAGAATAGACGAAAGGTCCAAACTGGATAGGGTTTCATCGTTGATCGGGCAGGGTGCCAATCGATCAACGGTTGATTTCATCATCGATATTGGGTTGATATCGATGCAAAGGGTTTTATAAGTTTCATCAGAATAGGCGAAAGGTCCAAACTGGATAGGGTTTCATCGTTGATCGGGCAGGGTGCCAATCGATCAACGGTTGATTTCATCATCGATATTGGGCTGATATCGATGCAAAGGGTTTTATAAGTTTCATCAGAATAGACGAAAGGTCCAAACTGGATAGGGTTTCATCGTTGATCGGGCAGGGTGCCAATCGATCAACAGTTGATTTCATCATCGATATTGGGTTGATATCGATGCAAAGGGTTTTATAAGTTTCATCAGAATAGACGAAAGGTCCAAACTGGATAGGGTTTCATCGTTGATCGGGCAGGGTGCCAATCGATCAACGGTTGATTTCATCATCGATATTGGGTTGATATCGATGCAAAGGGTTTTATAAGTTTCATCAGAATAGACGAAAGGTCTAAACTGGGTAGGGTTTCATCATTGATCGGGCAGGGTGCCAATCGACCAACGGTTGATTTCATCATCGATATTGGGTTGATATCGATGCAAAGGGTTTTATAAGTTTTATCAGAATAGACGAAAGGTCTAAACTGGGTAGGATTTCATCATTGATCGGGCATGGTGCCAATCGACCAACGGTTGATTTCATCATCGATATTGGGTTGATATCGATGCAAAGGGTTTTATAAGTTTCATCAGAATAGACGAAAGGTCTAAACTGGGTAGGGTTTCATCATTGATCGGGCGAGGTGCCAATCGATCAATAGTTGGTCTCATCATCGATACTGGGTTGATATCGATGCAAGCAAAGGGATTTATAAGTTTCATCAGAATAGACGAAAGGTCCAAACTGGACGGGGTTTCATCATTGATCGGGCGAGGTGCCAATCGATCAACGGTTGATTTCATCATCGATATTGGGTTGATATCGATGCAAAGGGTTTTATAAGTTTCATCAGAATAGACGAAAGGTCTAAACTGGGTAGGGTCTCATCATTGATCGGGCGAGGTGCCAATCGACCAACGGTGGGAAGTGTGTGAAGGTGTAGGTCTCATCAGGACAGACGTAAGGTCTATTCCAATAAGTTTTATCGCAGGTGGGACTTTGCCAAGAAATGCGTGGATTTTATCAGGACAGACGTGAGGTTTGAACTGGATAGGCTTTAGCCAAATGGTGATGGGTTTCATCGTCGGTGGGACGTTTGAAAGAGGGTGCGTAGATTTCACCAGGACAGATGTAAGGTCTACCCTGGAAAAGTTTTATCATCGGTGGGGCTTGGAACCAGTTGACCGACGGAAGGCTTCATCAATAGAAGGGAGGTAAAGGTAACGTGCCGGTTGGCATGGAACTTTTTAAATTACCACATTACTGACCCAAGTGCCCTTTCGGGTTTTCACCGGAGCCAGCCCCCTCTTGCTTTTGCCCACGCGCCCTTTTGGGTTTTTACGTGACGGGGTACCCGATTTTGCCTGCAGTGCCCTTTCGGGTTTTCACCACAGCTGGGCTTTTGGCCATTTTTGCCCTTATCCGGGATGTCCGAACAAGTCTGGCGGGGTATCTCTATTTTTAACCCCATTTTTTTTTATATATATGCATATGTTTCCTGAATTGGGACTTCAGCACGGATCAGGCGATGTGCTGCTTCATTAGTGCATGCTCTTATCATCGGTATTGGGTATATACCGACGCAAGGATTTTATAGGTTTCATCAGGGTAGACGTAAGGTCTACACTGGGCTGGTTTTATCATTGATCGAGCAAGGTGCCGATCGACCAATGGTGGGTTTCATCATGGCGGGACGTAAAGGGGTATGCAGATTTGATAGGACGGGTTTCTTTGTCGATCGGGCAGGATGCCCATTGATCAAAGGTGGGTTTCATCATCGGTATTGAGTTTATACCAATGCAAGGATCTTATGAATCTCATCAGAATAAACGTAAGGTCTACCCTGGGCTGGTTTTATTATTGATTGGGCAGGGTGCCAATCGACCGACAGCAGGTTTCATCATCGGTATTGGGTTTATACCAATGCAAAGATTTCATAGGTTTCATCGGGACAGACGTAAGGTCTAAGCCGGATAGGTTTCATCATTGACCGGGCAGTGCGCCTAATCGGTCAACAGCTGGTTTCATCATCGGTATTGGGTTTATACCAATGCAAAGATTTCATAGGTTTCATCGGGATAGACGTAAGGTCTAAGCCGGATAGGTTTCATCATTGACCGGACAGTGCGCCTAATCGATCAACAGCTGGTTTCATCATCGGTATTGGGTTTATACCAATGCAAAGATTTCATAGGTTTCATCGGGATAGACGTAAGGTCTAAGCCGGATGGGTTTCATCATTGACCGGGCAGTGCGCCTAATCGGTCAAGTGCTGGTTTCATCATCGGTATTGGGTTTATACCAATGCAAAGATTTTATAAGTTTCATCAGAATAGACGAAAGGTCTAAACTGGGTAGGGTTTCATCATTGATCGGGCGAGGTGCCAATCGATCAACGAGAAGTTTATGACGGGAGGCGAGGTTTCCTTTAGGATCACCATATTGCTGGCCCAAGCGCCCTTTCGGGTTTTCACCGGAGCCAGCCCCCTCTTGCTTTTGCCCACGCGCCCTTCCGGGTTTTCACGTGGCGGGGTACCCGATTTTGCCTGCAGTGCCCTTTCGGGTTTTCACCATAGCTGGGTTTTAGCCATTTTTGCTCTTGCTCAGAAAACCTGAACAAGACTGGCGGGGTATCTCTATTTTTAACCCTATTTTTTACTTATTTATTTTCATTCTTTTATTCTCTCTTCCCCTCTTTTGGGAGGGTAACAAGTCGGACTGTCATTAGATCATGATGAAGGATGGCTTGGCTAGGGCGGAGTGCCACTAGACCAAGGGAGAAGGGTAGCTCGGTTAGGGCGGAGTGCCGCTAGACCAAGGAAGAAGGGTAGCTTGGTTAGGGTGGAGCGCCGCTAGACCAAGGAAAAGGGTAGCTTGGTTAGGGCGGAGTGCCGCTAGACCAAGGAAAAGGGTAGCTCGGTTAGGGCAGAGTGCCACTAGACCAAGGGAGCAGGGTAGCTCGGTTAGGGCGGAGTGCCACTAGACCAAGGAAGAGGGTAGCTTGGTTAGGGCGGAGCGCCGCTAGACCAAGGAAAAGGGTAGCTTGGTTAGGGCGGAGTGCCGCTAGACCAAGGAAAATGGTAGCTTGGTTAGGGCGGAGTGCCGCTAGGCCAAGGAAAAGGGTAGCTTGGTTAGGACAGAGTGTCGCTAGACCAAGGAAATGGGTAGCTTGGTTAGGACGGAATGTCACTAGACCAAGGAAAAGGGTAGCTTGGTTAGGGCGGAGTGCCGCTAGGCCAAGGAAAAGGGTAGCTTGGTTAGGACAGAGTGTCGCTAGACCAAGGAAATGGGTAGCTTGGTTAGGACGGAATGTCACTAGACCAAGGAAGAGGGTAGCTTTTAGCCTGATTACTCGGGGAATATTGGTTGGGCAGCATGATACAGCTTTAGGTGTCTACCGTTGAGTGGTGAGAATTAGATTTCCCCTCGATGGTTAACAACCATGTAGGCCCCTCCTTCGTAGACCCTATATATCACATAAGGACCTTCCCAATTAGGATTCAGCTTTCCTTTTGGGTTGGACGCCATGACTTCTCTTTTCTTGACCATGACAAGGTCACCTTTCTTAAATTCTCATCCTTTTACGAGTTTGTTGAACGCAGTGGCCATGCGGGCCTGATACATCTGGATATTCTTCTGAGCTTGGAGGCGCTTTCCTTCCAATTCAGCCAATTCTCGTAATCTTCTTTCTGCATTGGTTTGTTCGCCATGGGCCAGGTCATATTGGACTGCCACTCTGAGTGACGGGACTTCCAGCTCTAATGGAACTACTGCCTCTGAGCCGTATACCAGTGAGTATGGCGAGCACCCTGTAGGTGTCTTGAAGACAGTGCGGTATGTCCACAGAGCTTCATACATCTTTTCTTCCCAGTCCTTCTTATTAGAACTGACGACTTTAGCCAACAAGGTGCATAAAGTTTTGTTGAAGGCTTCTGCCAATCCATTTGCCTGTGGATTGTAAGGAGTGGAAGTCCTCCATTCGATCTTATACTTCTCGGCAAGCCGATAAATCTTTTGATTTCTGAAATGACTTCCATTATCAGATATTATCCGACTGGGGATCCCAAACCGGAAGATAATGTTCTGCTTGATGAATCTGGCAACCAGCTCACCAGTCACTTCTCGTAATGCTATAGCTTCTGCCCATCGGGAGAAGTAATCTGTTATTGCCAGTATGTATTTATGTCCGACCGATGAGGTCGGTAGTGGGCCGACTACATCAGTTCCCCATTGTGCAAACGGCCAGCTAGGGACTGTAGGGTGCAGAACGGCAGGTGGCCTTCTAGGCACAACAGCATGCTCCTGACATTTCTGGCATGACTTTGCAAACTTGAAACAGTCTTCAAACATAGTGGGCCAATAGTAGCCCAGCTTCTTGATTTCTATCTTCATCTTAGGGCCAGCTTGATGAGCACCTGCCGTCCCAGCATGTATTTCTTTCATTGCTTGCCAAGCTTCCTCAGTAGATAGACAGCGGAGCAAAATCTTCTTGCGTGCATCTGCCATTATTCGGAACAGAGTTCCATTTCTGAATTCATAAGAATCTTTGATCCTTAGAAGTTTCATCTTTTCTTCTCTTTTCTGTGGCAGCTGTTGGTGTGAAAACCATTGCAGCAGGTGTTGTCTCCAATCAGATGCCTGTTCTGTACTGATCATGGCGACTTCATTTTCTTCGGGGCAGCCTTCTAGCATGCTGGGGACTTGCCGCCGGTTTATAACAACAATGTTCAATGTCTCATCTGGTGGGACTGCTATTGAGCTGGCTAGCTTTGCCAATGCATCAGCCTGGGCATTATGTGCATGGCCCACATGCTTGAGCTCAATATGATAGAATTTCGCCATGAGGCGCACAGCTTTTTGGTGGTAGGGGTTCAACTCCGGCTTTCGCACTTCGAACTCCCCTTGGATTTGCTTTATTATCAACATTGAATCCCCGAATACCTGAAGCATCTGGATGCCCATGTTGAGGCTGATGTGCAACCCGATTATCAGAGCTTCATACTCGGCTTCATTATTAGTGCAGGGCTTGTTTATAGAACAGGAAGTATGCACAACCTCCCCCTCTGGCGATCTTAGCACAATACCGGCTCCGGCCCGTATTCTGGTCTTTCCATCGGAGTCCGTCTCTGTTCTAGATGCTCCATCAAAGAATAGCTGCCACATAGTTGACTGAGCCTGGCAGGCTTCTAGTGTTTCATCATCGGGTAACTCAGTCCCCAACATATCATTCTCTGGCACAGGATGCTCTGCGAAGAAATCGGCCACGGCCTGTCCTTTTATTGCCCTCTGGGGTATATATGTGATATCGAATTCCATCAGAATTACTGCCCATTTGCCCAACCGGCCTTTCAGTACTGGCTGAGTCAATATGTATTTGAGCGGATCTGCTGCAGATATCAATCTGATTTCGTGTGACAGCATATAGTGCCGGAGCTTTTTAACGGCAAAGACTAGTGCCAAGCATGTCTTTTCTATATAGGTGTAGCTTTCTTCAGTTCTAATCAGCCTCCGACTCAGGTAGTATAGAGCCTGCTCTTTGCCTTCTCCATTTATCTGTGCTAGCATTGCCCCCAGGGAACAGTGTGTGGCTGCAATGTATAGTATCAGGGGCTTGCCCTTAATAGGTGCCCCCAGCACTGGAGGGGTCTTGAGATATTCTTTCAGCTTCTCAAAGGCTTTGATGGGGACATCGCTTACCGCTTCACATGGTCCTGCTACTCGCCATTTTGTTCGCCATCATTTTCTGAGTATAGCCATGTAGTTCTCTCATTTTTCTTGAGTCTTATCTATGTAATTTTCTCTTTATTGAGTCTATTACCTAAGTTAGTTAGTCATTTACCTAAGTCCAAGTTTCATTAACTAGCTTAGTAGGTTATTGGGCCTGTTCATTGGGTCTGGCCCATGGGCGCCCCCTTCCCCAACCTTTGGTCTTCTGTCAGTTGTCCACAATGTGAGGACTTATTGTAAATTGTGGGTTTCCTATATAAGGACCCCAATCCCCCACTTGAAGAGGGTAATTGATGAATGAATGAAAGCTTGAAATCCACTTGAATCCCCTTGAGTCTATCTCTCTCCCTCTCTCTCTATCTCTCTCTCTCTCTAAATTTCAAAATTCACTCTCTCTCCTCCCTATTCTCCCCTAATTAAGACCCCTCCCCCTTCCCCATACCTCCCATTTAATCCCCCTCCAACCCCTAGGTGGAAGCCCCTCTTCCAAGGCACCCCTTGGCATTCCCCATACACCCCCTCACTTCCCCAAGCACCCCCTTCACCCCTCCCAAGCTAAAATTCGAATTCTCCTCCCTTTGGGACTGTACCACATTCATTCCCAGCCCCCCTCACCTCCCTAGGTCGCAGCCCCCAACCCCCCTTCCCATTGTTCTTCCTTTGGCCAACCAAGCTCTTCCACCCCTCTCCCCCCTTTGATCAGTCTGCAGGTGGCTGAAGAAGGCCCATCTTGGAGATGCTACCCCGAGTTCGTACGGCGACATCTAAGGGCGTATCTTACCTTTCTGGAAAGGTCGTCCAGTCCCCTACGCAGGCAAGAAGGAATCGTGCAATTCCGAGTTCGTGGCCACCTGTGAGAGCTATCCTACCCCGACTGCGCCAGACACCATCTGCAGAAAGCCTGAGCCCGATTGGAAGCTGCTTCACGACCAATGGCGAGGGAATCAGGCTGAAGTTCCTTCTTCAAAGTTCTTCCTCCCCCTGTCCCGGACCAGGAGAAAGAAGCAGAGCTACATTCGGCATCCGGGATCCTAAGTTCTGATTTTTCTCCTTCAGTCGCACGAGTCTGTCTTCTCCAGTCTTCTGCGACCAGCATACACTCATCGGCGTCCCCCTGTCCACCCCGACCTCAGAAGGTGTTTCTGTTAGTTTTTCTGTGAAGAGACTTTGTCCACGGTTCCAGCGACTCCGACGGTTCGTGATTCGGCATCCGGGAGCAGCCGGGACAACTTCTGCAATCCACTGCTCGCATCTGGTAGCCGCTGCGGCCAGAGTCTGCAACCCGGTTCGTCGCTGCACCACGGCTAATCGTGGAGCATTCAGACCCACGGCCCTTCATCAAAGTTATGCTCCTCCCGGCCCTCTTTCAGGATCAGAAGGCGGAACGGCATTCGGACACCGGGGAACAGAGATACGAATTTTCTCCCTCAGTCTCACGGGTCTGTCTCCTGCAGTCTGCAGCGACCAGGGCCCACTCTCCTGGGCACACCGTCCACTCTCAGCATCAGATTGCAGCTCCGTCGACTCCTGCTGAGAGCCACTTCGACCACGGACGCTCCAGAGCTGATCCTGCCACGTTTGAGTTCCGGGAGTGATCGTGGCAGCCAGTTCTTCAAGCCCCTGCTCCTGGAATCTGTGCAGACCAGAACACTTCGGTCCTGTTGCAGAGCTCCTACCGGCCAGCGACGACCACCAGAAACCCGGCCAGAATTTACAGACCTCCAGGAGCCAATCACCATCAATTTGGCGCCAGTCCCACGCCATTCTGAGGTCGTCAGCGAGCTCGGGAACTTCCACAGCACAGACGGGTCAGCAGATCGGGCAGCAAGCAGAACTCGGGAAGATCATTTCAGTTCTTTCCATAGTTTCCTCGCCCCTTTGCCTGGCCGGCTTACCGCCCCACCCTGCGTGGTGGTAGTGTTTGCTGTAATTAATCAATTCCCACTCCCGAGATCACCCTCCTGTGCGAGGTGTAGTAATTGTACTCTTGACAGGTTTTTGAAGCTACACCGGCGCAGTGTGCGGGGACCACACTTCCCCGCTCGCCCTCGTCTCCGCCCGGGTTCGGCGTCTTCACGCCGATCAGGTGAGCTCTTGGCCACTCTTCTTTGCTGGTTATTACCATTGCTTGCTTAGTATTGCTTTTAGTTGTCCGTCGGAGGTGAGAGGAGCGCCCGATCCTCAATTCAACCAATTATAGTGTTTCGCCGCGGAGCGAGTTGAGAGAGTTCCATCACATCCCACGCCCTCGGCGTGCCGGCTACCCGTGAAATCGGACATCCCTGGCCCATTGGGATCTATCCCTATCCGGCCGACTCTTGGAACCGCGAGGTCCAAACTCGGACCCTAACCCCCATCGCCGGTCCTCCTTCGGATCCGAGTGTGCCTACGCGAGTGAGTCCGCTAGTGTGACGTTACCAACTTGTTGTGTTGCTTGCTATCCTAGGTCCAAGGGAGTCGTATCACATCAAATTGGTATCATTGTCCTCCGCTGCATATTGCATCACATCAAATTGGTATCAGAGCATCATCATCCTTAGGCGTTTCACATCAAATTGGTATCAGAGCAAGTTCTAGACTTGTCTCTACTAAGTCTTGTCCTTGGGCAATTGCATTCATCACCCGATCATCATGCATACCCCTCGTTGGTCACATGGTCCGATTGACCCCCTCCACATGGACTACATTGTAGATGAGGACCTTCATTTTGATGGAACTAATCCTCATGCCTATCTTAGGTGGGAGAATACCATGGAAAGGGACTTTGAAAGTACTTGGGTATATGGATCCGAGAGAGTCCGTAGGGCCAAGGCACGACTTCGGGGTCTAGCTAAGAAAATGTGGGAACACAAAGAGAGATTCAGAAGGGTTTGGGGGCAAGAGCCCATCCACTCATGGGAAGAGATGAAGAGTGAGCTCAGGAAGATCTACGCTCCCCGACCGTCCCACTCTTACCGTGAGAACCATAACCCGAGGAGCACTCCCACTCCCCCTTTTCCTCCCAGTCAACCCAAGGCCTCCATTAGGACCCAAACCCCACCACCCAAAGGACCCCTAGATTCATTGGAAAAGATAAGGGTTGAGATCAGGAAGATCTTCACTTCCCTTAGGGCCCAAACTCCACCACCCCAAATGACTCCTATCCCGATCACCACCACCATTCAAACCAAATTGGCCACCACCCAACCCAATATTCCCCATCAAACCCACACCCCACAAGCTTCCACAAATCCTCATCCCACCCATTTCCAAAAGGAACTTACGGAGGTGATCGAAGACTATAAGGCTCCCCTAGATTGGGAAGAAGAATATGAGGCCCAAATAGGTCAAGAGAACTCATTCCTACCCAAAGAAGACCCAGTGAGCCAAATGGGGTGCACCCTCCCCCATGAGTTACAAGATGCCCAACCTAGGCCTCCACTCCTACCCCTCAAGATCCTATCCCAAGTCCCCCATTACTCACCACCCCAAAAGAGCCACATGCCAGTCATCATCACCCCACAAGCAATGGACTTACTCACCTCCTTGGTGAAGGAAACCATGATCCCCATACCCAACCCCATAGTGGTGAGTACTCCGGACCCAACCCCCGCCATGGAGATCACCCATGTCCTGGAAGAAGAAGAAACTTCACATGGTGGACTTCACCTTACACCACCCTCCCTAGTAGGGGCCGAGCTCATCTTAGGAGAACCCCTTTCACGTTGGCTAAAGGAGAACCCATTTAGAGATCTCATGGCCCATGTTTGCCCTCCTATGGAACAAAACCTCCCTATAGTACCCTTACCCACCTACCACACCACAATCCAATCATCCTATCAGGTGGAGACACTAGGGGACTTTCTTAAGGGTATAGCTTGGCAAATGGAGCTAACTGACCTGTTGACCACTGTAACCGACCAACCTAGGAGCCTTGACCTCCTACACTTATGTGTCGGATCCATCTCCTCCACTTACACTATGGGTTGCTACACTAGTGACCTTCTGTTATTCCTCCCTACACCCGAGGAGCCCGATGCTCTCCACAAATTAGAGTTGCTTATTTCGGGTAGGATGCCAAACCCTCCATTCATGGCCAACCAACCCGCCAAGGACTTCGGTTCAAATACCACATTTGAGGAGGAGGACTCACCATCATTTGAAGACCTTGAGGTGAAAGAATACCTCACCCTTGGTAACACATTCCATGACCCCTTTGATCCCACCCTATGGAAGACAATGAACCCATGGGACCTGACCGCCCTACCCACCACCCACTCCCTCCTACCCTCACCAACCATGCTAGAACCAACACACCTCGTCCTAGACCCAGTCCACACCAAGGGAACCATGACCATGGGTAGTATACACCTAGGGAACAAGGTAGTGCCCCACCCCATGATGCATACCTACTATGATCCCTTTGACCCTTACAAATGGGAGCTTAAAGGTCACCCCATACCCACACACATGGTCATCATCTCTAGGAGAAGAAAGCACCCATCTTGGCATGTCACATCATTCGACAAGGGTCATGAGTCCAGCCCTCCCATGCATGTCACGCACAGTTTAGGCTCAATGCATAACTGGCCTACATTTGGTTGTGCTGGCCCACCCACATTCTTCATAGCCCTTACACTTGAATGGAGCACACATGGATGTCCGGGTCCCCCGGTAATTCTCACAGCCATACACGATAGATCCACCTATGGTTTCCCAGGCCCCCCTGAGTCCACAAGATGCCTCATCACATCCATGAATGATAGGTCTATGTACGGTTGCCCCGGTCCCCCTCTGCATTCCACATACTTCCCACCCCCACCGCACCATCACTCAAAGCATTCTCATTCAAGCAAGCATCCAAATATGGGTAGTGACGATCATAATGAGCGGGCTATAACTCAAGGGTGGCACTTTGAAATCCAAGGAGGTAACCTCGCGATTGTGGCATTGGAACAACTCTATCTTAGGGCCACCTCCAAATCAAGGGCACGAGGACTTGGACCTTTCATGTTCCAAGTGGCTTTGGCCAACCTGGCTTATGGATTAGATTTACTAATGGGCCATGGGATATACCCCAATTCTCATGCGGCTGATCCGGCACCCCATATGGGCACCGCGGTGAATCCCAGTGAGTACTTTGAGCCTATAACTTCCTTTAAGAGGGACACCCCGGAGAGCTTCCACCAAATAGCCTTGAGAGACCGACGTGTACACAGAGGGGCAATACTATGCAAGCAGGGTTCCACTGCCAGCATGAGGGTGTGTCCGGGCCGCCTTGAGAGGATAAAGAGTCGTCCCCTGGATGCAAGTGCAGGTTGGGTTTGGAGATTGCAGGTCGCCCTGAGCTGCTTCCCCGGTGGGCCCTTACTCGACGGAGTCGAGTTCTCCGCACCCCGGGAGTATGATGGGGACATCGCTTACCCCTTCACATGGTCCTGCTGCTCGCCATTTTGTTCGCCATCATTTTCTGAGTATAGCCATGTAGTTCTCTCATTTTTCTTGAGTCTTATCTATGTAATTTTCTCTTTATTGAGTCTATTACCTAAGTTAGTTAGTCATTTACCTAAGTCCAAGTTTCATTAACTAGCTTAGTAGGTTATTGGGCCTGTTCATTGGGTCTGGCCCATGGGCGCCCCCTTCCCCAACCTTTGGTCTTCTGTCAGTTGTCCACAATGTGAGGACTTATTGTAAATTGTGGGTTTCCTATATAAGGACCCCAATCCCCCACTTGAAGAGGGTAATTGATGAATGAATGAAAGCTTGAAATCCACTTGAATCCCCTTGAGTCTATCTCTCTCCCTCTCTCTCTATCTCTCTCTCTCTAAATTTCAAAATTCACTCTCTCTCCTCCCTATTCTCCCCTAATTAAGACCCCTCCCCCTTCCCCATACCTCCCATTTAATCCCCCTCCAACCCCTAGGTGGAAGCCCCTCTTCCAAGGCACCCCTTGGCATTCCCCATACACCCCCTCACTTCCCCAAGCACCCCCTTCACCCCTCCCAAGCTAAAATTCGAATTCTCCTCCCTTTGGGACTGTACCACATTCATTCCCAGTCCCCCTCACCTCCCTAGGTCGCAGCCCCCAACCCCCCTTCCCATTGTTCTTCCTTTGGCCAACCAAGCTCTTCCACCCCTCTCCCCCCTTTGATCAGTCTGCAGGTGGCTGAAGAAGGCCCATCTTGCAGATGCTACCCCGAGTTCGTACGGTGACATCTGAGGGCGTATCTTACCTTTCTGGAAAGGTCGTCCAGTCCCCTACGCAGGCAAGAAGGAATCGTGCAATTCCGAGTTCGTGGCCACCCGTGAGAGCTATCCTACCCCGACTGCGCCAGACACCATCTGCAGAAAGCCTGAGCCCGATTGGAAGCTGCTTCACGACCAACGGCGAAGGAATCAGGCTGAAGTTCCTTCTTCAAAGTTCTTCCTCCCCCTGTCCCGGACCAGGAGAAAGAAGCAGAGCTACATTCGGCATCCGGGATCCCAAGTTCTGATTTTTCTCCTCCAGTCGCATGAGGCTGTCTTCTCCAGTCTTCTGCGACCAGCATACACTCATCGGCGTCCCCCTGTCCACCCTGACCTCAGAAGGTGTTTCTGTCAGTTTTTCTGTGAAGGGACTTTGTCCACGGTTCCAGCGACTCCAACGGTTCGTGATTCGGCATCCGGGAGCAGCCGGGACAACTTCTGCAATCCACTGCTCGCATCTGGTAGCCGCTGCGGCCAGAGTCTGCAACCCGGTTCGTCGCTGCACCACGGCTAATCGTGGAGGATTCAGACCCACGTCCCTTCATCAAAGTTCTGCTCCTCCCGGCCCTCTTTCAGGATCAGAAGGCGGAACGGCATTCGGACACCGGGGAACAGAGATACGAATTTTCTCCCTCAGTCTCGCGGGTCTGTCTCCTGCAGTCTGCAGCGACCAGGGCCCACTCTCCTGGGCACACCGTCCACTCTCAGCATCAGATTGCAGCTCCGTCGACTCCTGCTGAGAGCCACCTCGACCACGGACGCTCCAGAGCTGATCCTACCACGTTTGAGTTCTGGGAGTGATCGTGGCAGCCAGTTCTTCAAGCCCCTGCTCCTGGAACCTGTGCAGACCAGAACACTTCGGTCCTGTTGCAGAGCTCCTACCGGCCAGCGACGACCACCAGAAACCCGGCCAGAATTTACAGACCTCCAGGAGCCAATCACCATCAATTTGGCGCCAGTCCCACGCCATTCTGAGGTCGTCAGGGAGCTCGGGAACTTCCACAGCACAGACGGGTCAGCAGATCGGGCAGCAAGCAGAACTCGGGAAGATCATTTCAGTTCTTTCCATAGTTTCCTCGCCCCTTTGCCTGGCCAGCTTACCGCCCCACCCTGCGTGGTGGTAGTGTTTGCTGTAATTAATCAATTCCCACTCCCGAGATCACCCTCCTGCGCGAGGTGTAGTAATTGTACTCTTGACAGGTTTTTGAAGCTACACCGGCGCAGTGTGCGGGGACCACACTTCCCCGCTCGCCCTCGTCTCCACCCGGGTTCGGCGTCTTCACGCCGATCAGGTGAGCTCTTGGCCACTCTTCTTTACTGGTTATTACCATTGCTTGCTTAGTATTACTTTTAGTTGTCCGTCGGAGGTGAGAGGAGCGCCCGATCCTCAATTCAACCAATTATAGTGTTTCGCCGCGGAGCGAGTTGAGAGAGTTCCATCACATCCCACGCCCTCGGCGTGCCGGCTACCCGTGAAATCGGACATCCCTGGCCCATTGGGATCTATCCCTATCCGGCCGACCCTTGGAACCGCGAGGTCCAAACTCGGACCCTAACCCCCATCGCCGGTCCTCCTTCGGATCCGAGTGTGCCTACGCGAGTGAGTCCGCTAGTGTGACGTTACCAACTTGTTGTGTTGCTTGCTATCCTAGGTCCAAGGGAGTCGTATCACATCAAATTGGTATCATTGTCCTCCGCTGCATATTGCATCACATCAAATTGGTATCAGAGCATCATCATCCTTAGGCGTTTCACATCAGGCTTCCTGACAGCCATCGTCCCAGAGGAACGGTACATCTTTCATCATGAGCTTATGAAAAGGGTGGCATCTCCCCGACAGATTTGATATGAATCGTCGGATGTAGGCCAAACGCCCTTGTAGAGATCTCAGCTCGTGGAGATTCCTTGGTGGAGGGAGCTCCTGGATAGCTTTAATCTTGGATGGGTCGATCTCAATGCCCCTATGACGGACAATGAACCCAAGGAATTTTCCACTGGACACGCCGAAGGCACATTTCATAGGATTCATCTTGAGTTCATATCTGCGCAGCCTCTAGAACACTATCCTCAGGTCTTGCAGATGATCTTCTCTTCTGCTGGTTTTCACCACCAGGTCATCGATGTAGCACTCCACTTTCTTGAAGAGTAAATCATCAAAGATCTTTGTCATAGCTCTTTGATAAGTAGCGCCGGCATTCTTGAGGCCGAACGGCATCCTTTTGTAGTGAAATATCCCCTTCGGGGTGCGGAATGCAGTGTGCACTCTGTCCTCTTCAGCAATCCAGATCTGGTTGTATCCGGATGACCCATCCATGAATGACAGGGCTTCATGGCCAGTGGTTGCATCGATCATTACTTCAGTGATTGGCACTGGGAAATCATCTTTCGGGCAAGCCTTATTCAGGTCCCTGAAATCCACACATATTCTGATCTGCCCATTTTTCTTCTTCACGGGCACTATATTGGCTAGCCACGTAGTATACTGGTTCTCTTCAACAAAGCCCACATCGATTAGCTTGTCGACCTCTTTGTTGATCTGATTTATCAGTTCGGGGTGCATTCTCCTGGAAGGCTACTTCACAGGGCTTGCCTCTGGGTTTATTGCCAATCGGTGCTGTGCCACATCAGAACTCAGTCCTGGCATTTCATCATATGTCCATGCGAAGCAGTCTCGGAATTCTTTCAAAAACTGAATATACTGTTCTTTGACAGCTGGCTCCAGCAGTGCACTGAGGAATGTAGGCCTTGGCTCCTCTGCTGACCCCAGATCCACTTCTATCAGCTCATCGACGGTGGCTTGGCCTCCATCTTCAACTTCGGGTGGGGCTTCTTGCAAATCAATAAAGCCTCCCGGGATATAATCTTCTTCATTCTCATGATTTTCTATTTCATCAGATTGGTCATCTGCAGATGCTGGTGCATCGTATAAGGCCAATACGGCCGGATTCTGTTCAGTCTGCCCCGAGGACGTGACTGGCTCAGCGGAAAACTTCGAAGTGGAATCTTCCGTGCTTAGAGGCTCTTCTGATGTGGGCTCCCCTGAGAGGTCATCATTATGTAGAGCTCGGAATTCTTCTAGAATGCGCTCAAACTCCAGGCACTCTTGCAGCTCTCTGGCTACTTGATCTTCATCCGGGGTTCCCGTGTCAAATTTCGCTTCATCCTGGAACAGATCCTCCTTGCAAGATAGATCTTCCCAGTACCAATCTCTCTTTGTCTCTTCATGTATCCCCACCCCTGGCAGATTGTCTGGGATTTCATTGTCCACTACGGACTGATAAATGATTTCTTCATCTTTCGAAGGGTATTGGTCATAGTCCATCCCAGGGGAATCTTCATGCTGGTAGAAGGCAGAGATGACATCTACCTCAGCTTCATAGTATTCTTGCAGGGTATAGCCCAGTCCCGGGTGCTGTGTGATCTTCCTCAGTTCTTTATTATCTCGAGGTGGATCCCATAGCTCCTTGAATGCTTTCTTCTGGG
Organism: Amorphophallus konjac; assembly: GCA_022559845.1. Classification (NCBI taxonomy): domain Eukaryota; kingdom Viridiplantae; phylum Streptophyta; class Magnoliopsida; order Alismatales; family Araceae; genus Amorphophallus; species Amorphophallus konjac. Next base: position 421,547,145 of record CM040118.1, read on the forward strand.
CTGTAGATTGTATTGAAGGCATTTGCATCTTGGAGAACATTTGTGAAACCCGTTGGGTAGTGTACTCTAGGCCTGTAATCGGCACCATCCGGTTTGCAGCTTCTTCAGGGACCATGCAATCTTGATCATCTTCTTTGACTGCCCCCCCGGTGTAGAATATGATAGGAGGCTCGCAGAAGCGAGGGATTTTCATAGTCTTCAGTGGTAGCACCGTCTGGTATTCTATGCTAGCTATGGGCTTAACTAGACCCTGAGGAACTTCCACCTGTGTGTATTTTTCTTCCATCTTTTCTTCAGTATCATCTGGGTGTATGCCAGGAGGAGTGATCCGAGCAAAATCACCAGCATAAGAGATGTGAGATACCCCATGCTTTTTAATGTAGCCCTTTGGCGGCGGCGGAGACCAATTTCTTGCTTTTGTCGCCGGCTTCTCCTGGCTGACCACAGCTTCTTTTCCTTTATCCTTTTGTGACACTTCGGTGTAGTAGGATGCATCGAGCATATGGCACTCGAACACTTCGAAGGGATATAGGTCTGCAAACACCCTTTCTTCTTTTCCTTCATGGCAGTATTTTATGCATTGGTGTAGCGTGGATGGCACTATCTGATATTCGTGCAGCCACGGTCTTCCCAGCAGGGCCTTATATGTGGTGTTCGAGTCGATTACATAGAATCGTACCACTGTAGTGAGGTCGCCCAGTGTGAGGTTGAAATCAGCCACCCCGAGAGGCGTTTCACATTTCTGGTTGAATCCTGCAATCTTCATGTCTCTGACCTTGGTGAGCTGCAGATCAAAGTAATATTTCTGATAGATGCGGTATGGGAGAATATTCACAGCAGCCCCTGGATCTATCAGTATTCTACTTATCGGCTGACAGTTCAGGGAACCCCTCATATATAGCGGTCTATTATGACCGGCATTTGGGATTAGCATATCATCCTCCGTGAATGTGACTGATGGCCCAGCATTCACTTCTGCCAAGAGTGCTTCACATTGTGCCGGGGACTGCAGTGCATCCACAATTGCTTGGCGAGCTTCTTCACTCAGAGAGAGAATTTCCCAGATGGAGAATCTGGTAGGGAGTTTCTTCAGCATTTTCATGACTCGACTGCCCACCCGGACATTAGACAGTCTCATCTCCTCTGCCCATCGGGGTCTTGGAGGTTCATGTGGTGCCTGTGGCCTTTGATGCCCATTTTCAATTTTATCTTCTTCATCGGTCTCCCGGAAGGCTTCTTCTGTAGCGACTGCCCCTGGTTTTGCTAGAGGGTTACCTTCTTCATTTTCTTCATGCTGTTTCTGCTTTCCAGCCGCTGTCTGCTGGCATTTATTGCTTTTATATGGAGCAGTATGAGCCGGTTGCTCATTTTCTAAGCTGGACAGGAACTCCAGGAATGAAGGGGCTTCATCTGCCTTCTTTTTGTCTTGGTACAGACTGGCAGGGGGAGGAACCTGGACACCTCGTATCTCTGGTTCCGGGATTTGATAGGGTTGCTCCCCTCTGAACATGATATTATGGTTGGCTGGTGGTGGGCGCCCCCATCTTCTCCCAGAACGTGTTGCATGGGCCGAGGTAGAGGCTTCGGCATGGTTAGCTTCTAGCGGAGCGTTGGATGCTTCCGGCTCATCATCCTCCCCGGGCAAGGAAAAGAGTACTGACAGAGTGTTACATTGTACTGTTGTGACCTTCTTTCCTTTCTTGGATTTGGGCTGTTTCTTCTTCTTTTGGGAATTTGGCTTTGCTGGCTCCTGCCCCCAGAAGGGCTCATTTTCAGCTTTTTCTTGTTCTGCCTCTGGCTGCTCTTTAATTTTCAATTCTTCGAGTTGTTCCCAGAGTATACAGTCTTTCATCAGCAGATGCTTGGGCTTCTTCTGTTTGTACTCATCAAGCTCATTAATATATTACTGCAGACGCCTGGCTGTAGGGCTTACCTCTTTATGCGTAGGGAGGGGAGTTTGTCTCCTGCGGTTGTGAGTAGGGATCCGGATGACTGGTCCGGTCTCAGCTGTATGCCATATTGGCTTTATTGGAGGCGGCTCGGGCCTTGGGGTAACACCCCGGATAACTGCTCCGCTGGTACTGGCTGCAGGAGTCTTCTTTCTGCTTTTTATGGGTATCATCTGCCATCCTTCCTGATCCTTCTGTGGGGTGAGGAAGCAAGCTTCATAGGTATGCTTGGTGCATTCTTCAACGGCTTCCTTGGGCAACTGTTGGTAGATTGAGATCATATTGGCAGCCACTCTCCAGGGTGGAGGCTCATGTGGATGGGGCGGCTTTACCTGGTAATCTCCCAGCTGCAGCTCACCTTTCTTGACCATTCCTTCCATGATATCTTTGAAGACATAACAATCTTCAATTGCGTGCCCCAGTACACGGTGAAATGGACAGAACAGCGGATCATCTTTCTTTGCTGCATCTGCTGGTCTTTTGGGTTCAGGCAATGTTACCTTATTGAACTTGTATGCCCAGTTGAACAGTGCGGCCGTCTTATCTTTTGGGAAGGAATATGCTTTTCTCATCTTGTCTCTCAGAGAGACTTTATCTTTTCTTTCTGCTGTATCTGCCAACGGGGGAGCTTCATGTGCCCCTTTCTTCCCCTTCTGTTGCTCGAAGGTTCTGAAATCGACGGTGTTGGCCTCAGAGTGTGATGGCCGTCGTTCATTGGATTTTCCCTTCGGCATAGTGAGAACATTGGCGGTAGGACGCTTGGACAAGAACGTCTCGACTTCCGCCACTATATTATTCAGCCGGTCAAATGTTCTGACATCTGCACCGATCATCTTTTCTAGCACCTCCCTCCTGAGGCTCTGCTTGCATATCTGCACCACATCTTCTTGATGAGGAGGCCTTCGGCATCTCATGGCTAAGTTCCTCCATCTTTTGATGTAGTCCAGTGCAGTCTCATCTTGTTTCTGCCTGGTTGCATATAGCCCTGCTATCATGATTTCCCTTTCCGTGACATGAAATCTGTCGCGGAATTTTCTCTGCATATCAGGCCAATCAGCCACTGACCCAGCTGGCAGACTTGAGTACCATTTAAAGGCCAACCCAGTGAGGGATGAGCCAAAGAACTTGAGCAGATAAGCTTCATCGACTGCTAGGTCACCCATGATTGTAGTGTAGTAGGCTATATGCTCCCTAGGGGAGCCTTGGCCATTAAATTTCTCAAACTTCGGCGGCTTACTGACGCCTGGGGGTAGTTTCTTGGCAGCATACTGGGGACGATACGGTACCTTGTACACATCATAAGTACCCGCATCACCACCAGTCTTTTCTGACAGCTTCATTTCCACAATTCTTTCAATCATCTGCTTGTGGGCTACAGCTGGATCTATCTCTTCTGGGAAGAAGTGAGCTTGTTGCTGGCTGTGAGGAGTTGTCATCACGGTGGCGCGCAAGATGGGCGCGGTAGGCTGTGTCTGAGACACAGAGGGCTGAGCTGCTGTTTGCTGTGGAACAGGTAGGCTCGGTGTCTTGCCCTTATCAGCTAGGAGAGGGTTAGCTGGGATAGCCGTCTCTGCTGAGCTGGATGTTTGCCCCGCAGGTTCAGCTTACTTTGAGACTGATGTAGCTTCATGTCTCTCATTGGGCTGTCTTCGGAGAGCACTGATCTCCTGCTGATATCTCCTGAACATCATCTGGATCATGGGATCCAAGGTTGATGGGATTTGCATATCTTCAGAAGTCTCTTCAGCATCATCAACAAAGGGATTGTCTTCATCCTGTGCCGTCACCACATTGACTGTCATGGTGGTGATCTTACGGACTTCATCATATTTCTTTATTTTATCTTTTGCGGCCTGACCTCTTCTTGTGACAGGACCAGGTCTAGTAGCCAACCTGAGCAGTTCATTTGGCTGAGTTGGTAGTATATCTTACCCCCTGGCGAGTCCAGCCATGTTGCAGGCGAAGATTTACATTTTTCCCTTCCGCCTGCAGACCTTTCTTTTCACCTGGTCAGGATATCTGAGCCGGTCAAAGACCGATATTCTTTCTTTGGCTTCTTCCCGGTACAGGTCTTCTTTATCATATCCGGGCTTGAGGCCTTCTTCATAGTGGTTCGAATCGGAGGAAGAGGCTCCGATCATCGTTTCCTGAAGTGTTTCTTCTTTTTCTTCACCTCTGGTGCCCAAGGCACGGGATAGTCTTTGTTGACCGAGGGCAGAGCTCCCCAGGTAGTGGAAGTAGTCTTGGACTATCTGCTTCATCTCTTCAGAATTGTGCCTCTGTGGCTCAGGTTGGAGTATCAATCTGTCCTGGCTCTTTTGCTGATAAGCCAGTCTTGCCACCTGAGCATTCAAATGCTCGGTTTTGGAGTATCTACAGATATCAGCCTGTCTGGCACAAGCTCTTGATTTTCTTGCAGTAACCACAGTGACTGGTTCACTTCTTCTCATATTGCCAACTTGGCAACGGTCGGCAGCAGCATTGTAGATCTTCTCTTCCCATCTCTTGCCCTTGGCCATGGGATGGGTAGTAGTGAAGTTTTCCCTTGTCTGGTATCTTCTGCCCCTCATCATGGGGCGAACAGCAGTCATATTTCTTTCTTGACCCTCAACCTCATCTCTCCTCCCCCGGGTCCTGGGGTAGACAGTAGTAGCATTTCTTTCATCTTTCTTCACTTCCCTTCTGCCCCCTGCTCTGAGGCGGGCAATAGTGACATCAATAAGGTTCTCCCTGTCCTGAGCTGGGGCCCAGCTTTGGATCTTCTTCGACCGCCAGACCTGTTTGTATTTTGCTGGCTTGGGCGCCAGCGGCTTCTTTTCATTAGCCTCCCAATTGGCCTGCCTGGTGGTCAGAGTTTGGAATCTGTTGGCAGTGGGCACCATCGGGACGATCACGTCCGGCTTGACCGCCCTTGGGCAACCGTTCATGTTTGCCCGAACACCACCGATCATCATTGTCTTTCCGGAGTTGGAAAGACGGCGGTCAACAGCAACATACCGGCTCCTCCGGTTGGTTCTTCTCCCCTTCTGAGCAGCAGCGGGGACCACGTCCCTTTTTGGACGTGATGGACAAAGTAGGCGACGGCCGTGGGGACCGTGTTCTCTGGTACGATATTCTTCTGGTCAGTGATCTTCACCGGGGCACTTACAGCAGTGCCTTGCTCATTGTCATCGACCTGCAGAAGGTCAGTGAAGACGACGCCCAAGCAGTTCGGCAGCCCAACGGCAGGCGGCATTGATCCGAACGCGAGGGGTACCGCCAGGTAGCCTTCTCGCACATGCATGTCAATCGGCTGCTGGTCGAAGCAAACGGACACGATTTCGGCTGTCATTGTAGATTCCTGAAAATAAGGAAAGTACACAGAATCAGAAGTTTCAGGGGGGCCCGCGGGCCTCCTACTTTAGCGTAAAGATGAAGGGAGACTTAGTCTCACCGGGCGTGCCAGACTTGTGGAATGCGGATTTTTTTATTTTTATTTTATTATTATTATTTATTTATTGATTTATTGGCGTGCCAGTCACCGAAGTGACGATTTCATTGTGCGCTCGATCTGACTTGGTCAGTCGATTGTGAGTGATCGTGTCTGGACTAGAAGTCCGTCATACCATAAAGGCTATGACGTTAATTACGCCCTTCCAAGGAAGGACAACCCTTGATTAAATGCTAAAGGTAGGAGGATGACAGCGGTAAAGCCACATGCTCAAGAGAGACGGAAGTCGTTCATTTGCAAGACGTTAAATGGATTAGACGGAGCAGGGGTTGGTTATTTTCGGGATAAAACCGACGGCATATTCCCACCATCTTGGACCATGTCGAGTGGGGAATAGGGAACCACCCATGCAGTGGCAGGGTGGGATCCGTAAAAGATCGGGCATAACTGACCCAGAATCCGAGTAAGCACCGGCATGACATGACGCGCCCTGTGCGTACGCGATGTTGCATCTATATCCCCCCTTCAAAGGACCATCGGAGAGCATGTAGGGACATAGCTCCGTGGGCCAACGGGGTTGAGAGGTAGGACATCACAGCTACCTGGCAAGGTATGTGTAAATTTCGGCAGCATGTCCCCTCAACTTGGATTATGCCAAGAGAGGATAGGTCATCATCCACGGAGTGCCGGGATGACAACCGAACGAGGATGGGCGTCGGGCCCCGGGACATTGCTTACCTTTATTCCATCGTTTAATATCCCCTTGAAATCCCTCGGAACTCATGTAATGACATGACCCTTTGGGTTCATAAGGGTGAAATCTGGATCGGGAATGAGGACTGTAGGGGAGGCCTTCCCCATTACTATGTCTTCTCAAGGCATTCATGACGATCTATGAACATCCCCGGGGCATGTGTGTATGGAGACCAAAGATTGAAGGATGTCAGTGTAGAAGAGGGCCTCTAACTGGGTTTCATCGGCCGAAGAAGGAGGGGCTCTCGGCACGGTTTTGGTTGGCCAAAAGGAGGCTTCTCGGCATGGTTTTAGTTGGCCAAAAGGAAGGTCTCGGCGTGGCTTTATTGGCCAAGAAGGGGGGGCTTCTCGGCATGGTTTTAATTGGCCAAAAGGAGGGTCTCGGCATGGCTTTATTGGCCAAGAAGGGGGCTTCTCGGCGGCGGCTTCCCGGCGCGCTCATGGCCGCGCCGAGAAGGTGGCGCCGAGTCAAGCTTGCATGAGGGGTTTGCCTTGGCCTATAGGGGAAGGGGTCTCGGCGTAGGGCTTCCCGGTGCGCTCCTGGCCGCGCCGGGAGTCTGGCGCCGGGAGGCTTGCACAGAAACTCACATGAAAAGGGTTGAAACAGCTTGGTTTTTCGTTTAGCTGAAGAGGGAGACCTCTCGGCTGGATAGTTCTCGGCGGGGAAATGTGCACGCCGAGAAGGTGAAATCGTTGTAGGGTTTCAGGGTTGACAGAGTTCATACGATGCTCTGCTTCTGGGATTTCTGAGTTTTCTGGCTGCGATTGAAGTTGAATTTGAAGTATAGGAAGGGGGATTTCATGGATATTTCCCTGAGAAAGGGCCAAGGGGGGATCTGGAGGGCAGGATTGATGGGGAATGAGACCATCGCCCGGATTTTTGAAGACTTGGTTTTATTTCTGCCGCCGGCCATCTGGGGATCAAGAGATGACTGTCTCTGATCCCCTGGACGAACCTAATGGCATCTGAAACCCGGTGGCTGAGGAACCTTTGGCATCGAACTCCAGACCCTAATCATCCAAGGGATTAGGATGGAGGGTCGAGAGATCGAGATAGTCATTCACTGGCATCCACAGAATAGCAGCGATCCAAAGAATCGATATACCCTCGTATAGCCAGTGGTTCAGGGGACCAAGAGATTGATGTCTCTGGTCCCTGAATAGCACAAGGAGGGGCCCGGTTTCCATCCCTCTAAAGCAAAGATTCATATGAACTATTAAATATTTTTGCATAAATGATGAACATATAAAGATAAGCGGAGAGCAGGCATTTCGATCAAAGGAGAACAAACATCTGAATCAGTAGATCCCCAAATGGGTAATCGTTGACGTTTCATTGCATCGCATCAAAGCCTTACATCAACTGTGAAATAGAAATGCAAAGCAGAAAGGTAGAGATTGAGACCGGAACTGGCCGGCTACCTTCGATAAATCAAGACAAAAGCCCAGTAAATTACATCAGTAGAAAAGAAAAGACAGCATGGGGAGGGCGGAGCATTGACTCCTCTCCCTCCCCCTAGCAGCCCACCTGGAGCCCTTTTCTCCTTCTTTTCTTCTGCTTCTTCTCTTCTCTCAGCCGAGGGGGACTCTCTCTTGGCAGGACTCCCTCTCTACTCTTTCTTTTCTGGCTTCTTTTTCTCTTCTTCTTCTCTCTTTTTCCCTTTTCTATTCTCCTTCTGTCTCTTTTTGTCTCTCTCCCTCTTATCTGTTCGAAGGGAAGGGGCTTTTATAGGGACTTCTCCCCTTCTTGGCAGCAGCATCACGGCGCCCCCCAGATGGGGCTTCCCGGCGCGCTTGCAGGTGGCTCTCGGCGCCCTCTTTGGGCTTCGACAAGTGGCTCTCGGCGCCATCCTTTGCAGGCCCAATTAAAGCTTTTTAGCCACTTTCACAGACCCATTTGGGTCTTTCAAGGACATCATCACCTGAAAGGGCCTTTCATTGATGACATATCTTGTATCGAGATCATCATTACGGTTTTCATCAGTCCGTAGACCGGGATTTCATCAGTCCGTAGACAGGGGTTTCATCAGTCCGTAGATAAGGGTTTCATCAGTCCGTGGACAGGGGTTTCATCAGAATTGCCATCTGAACGGTGACAAGATCGGGTATTATCTTATCGATATCGTCACTTGGATGGTGACGAGCTCGGGCATCAGTTTTAGTCCGGAAAGACTTCTGCCGGGAGTATAATCTGTGGAGACCATTCTTCTTCTGCTCTGACTTTGCAAAAGCCTTTGCCATCTTCATCTGCTGGTACCGGCTTCATCTTCATCTCCTATTACATTTGTCAGTAAGCCGACATCTGACTTACCCTGACATATCATCCGTGGATTCTTGGGCGAAACGGTAGTACAGCTCTCATTAAAGGGCTAGAAGGTCTCATCAGTCGAGTGACTGCTGCTTTATTAGTGCTGCCGTCTGAGTGACATTGGCACCGGGCATCAGCTTTGCCGACAAGGGCTTTAGCCGAGCAGACAGTTGATGAGCTTCATCATTGGTCTTTCACTGTTGGTCCGACCCTCTTTTCAATTATGTTTTCACCCTTGTTCATTTTCCAGGTGTCAACAAACCCGAATTAGCGTTTAATTGTGTGGCTACCGCGGGTGAGTTGTGAGAGTGATCATTCAACCCAAGCCTTCGGCGTGCTGACCGCCCGTGAATTTGGGCAACCCCTGACCCATAGGGGTCCTCCCCAAGCCAGCCGTACCCTTGGAAACCTCTGGTCCAACCTCGGACCCTCACCCCATCGCCGGTCCACCTGCGAACCCGAGTGTGCTAACGCGAGTGAGTCCGCTTATGTGACATGACTAAATCGTTGGGATGCTTGCAATTTAAGTCCTAGGTTGTGTCACATCAAATTGGTATCAGAGCAAGTTCATAACTTGTCTCTCCACAAGTTGGTCCTAGGGCATGTTTATGCATTTAGAGTCCTCGGTTGCATCTCCCATGTCCACTAGAATAGCCACTTCATACCTGTCATATCCATCCCCATCAACTTTCCCAAGAAGCCCAAATCCTCATGGAAGCTCCATTGCAAACAAAGTGGGTAGCAACACCTCTATCATAGAAGCCCTACCTAATGTCCTTAATCGGCTTGAAGATATCATGTCTCGACTCGATTGACTTGAAGGAAATAGCCGTGCACTAAGAGTGAATGAGAGTGACCTTTGGGGAAATCTAGAAACCATATTTTTAGAACACTTGAAAATCAAAACCCCCGCCTTTGATGGATCCAACAGCCCAAGCCTTTACCTAGATTGGGAGATTTCCCTAGACCAATTCTTTAAAAGTTGCCCCTTGAACGAAGAAAGGAGAATGAGGCTAGCCAAGGCACACCTCTCCAAACAAGCTAAAACTCATTGGTTAGTTGTGGAAGGTTTAAGAAGGATCCACAGGGAGGCTCCCATTAGCACTTGGGATGAGATGAAGGTCGAGCTTAGGAAAACCTACACTCTCCAACCCTCTCCCTCCTACTCAAATCACAAAAGCCCAAGGAGCACTTCAACTCCTTCATCCCCACCCGGTCAATCCAAGACCCCAATCACCCATTCCCCACCACTTCCCATCTCTCCCACCCCAACCACTACATTTACACCCCACCTCCAAGTCCACACCACAACCATAGGTCCCCATACCCAATTGGGCCCCATGGCCAACTCTCCACCTAGGCCCATGGTAACCCCCACCACTACCTCTCCATCACCCCCCAAAAGGGACACTCCTCCCAAAACCAATCAACCCAAACCCCTTCAACCCACCCATCTTCCTCTCCCTACCCCAATCCAACTCCCACCAAAGCCTCCACTACTACCCTCACCTATCCTAAACTGAGTTTCGCACTACCTACCACCCCGGATACACCATGCCCCAATCATCACCACACCCTTAAAATCCCCTCTCACCTCCTTGGAAGAAGAGCCCATACCTCACCCCATAGTGGTGAACACTCCAAACCCACTCTCCACCTTGGAGGAAACCCAAGCCCAAATTGAAGAAGAAACAACACACGAGGGTCTTCACCATACATCACCATCTCTAGTTGGAGTCAATCTCATCTTAGGGGAAACCCTTGTTAGTTGGCTAAAGAAGAGCCCAATAAGAGAGATCACGGCCCACGATTTCCCACCAATGAAGGAAAACCATCCCATAGTGCCCATCTCCTCTTATCACACCACAATCCAAGCATCTTATCAAGTAGAGACCTTAGAGGATTTTCTTAGAGGCTTAGCATGGCAAATTGAGATCACTAGCATGTTGACCCCTATGGCCAAACAACCTAGGAGCCTTGGCCTCCTACACCTATGCATCGGGTCAATCACCTCGGTCTATACCATTGGTTGCTACACTAGCGACCTCCTTTTCCTTCTCCCTATGGTAGAAGAACCCATCTCGATCCACTCCCCTACCATTGAGATCCCAAATACTTTGATCAGTCAACCAACTAGAAACCTTGGCCCAATTACCTTAGAGGAGAATGACTCACAATTTGGGAACTTTGAAGACATAGAGTGCCTCCCTCAAGGAAGACCTTTCCACGACCCCTTTGATCCCTTCCTATGGGAGTCTAGTTCCCCATGTGATCCAACCACCTTATCCACCACCCACCATTCCCTATCCCAACCCACCATGTTAGACCTAATTCACCCCATCCTAGACCCGGGTTACACCTTGGGAACCATGACCTTAGGTCACATACCCCTAGGTAATAAGGTTGTGCCCCACCCCATGATGACCACCTTCTTAGATCCATTCGATCCTTTCCAATGGCAGTTAAAGGGTTGTCCCACACCTATACACATGAAAGTCACCTTTAGAAAAAATATGCATGTGTCTAGGCTTACCACACCGCTTGGCATGAACACTATGTTGGGTCCATTCATTCATATCACCCACATGTCAAGTGGAAAGCATGAGTGGTCCATATTCGGATGTAATGGGCCACCGTCATTTATCATAAGTCTTAAACATGTTAGGAGCATTCATGGATGTCCGGGTCCCCCGGCACTCATCACACCCACACATGAAAGGGACACCTATGGATGCCCCGGCCCTCCCTCACTTCACATTGGTCATACACATGTCAAAGGCATCTACGGATGTCCGGGTCCACCGATATTTACCATCACTTTGCATGATAGGGCCACCTACGGGTGCCCCGGCCCACCTAGGTTGACCGAAGTCTACACTGCGTCATTACATAATAGGTCTACTTTTGGTTGCCCCGGTCCCCCTTTGCATACCACACACTTCCCACCCACACCGCACTGTAGCTCAAGGCATACTCATTCAAGCAAGCATCTAGCAATGGGCGGTGAGGATCGTAATAAGCAGGCAAAAACTCACGAGTGGCACTTTGAATTCCAAGAAGGCAACCTCACGATGGTGGCTTTGGAATGGCTCTACCTTAGGGCCATCTCCAAATCGAGGGCACGAGGACTTGGACCTTCCATGTTCCAAGTGGTTTTGGCAACCTGGCTTACGGGTTGGATTTACTCATGGGATTTTGGGATATACCTCACTTTTCACGTAACGGATCTAGCACCCTCTAAGGGCACCGCGGTAGATCCTAGTGAGCACCTTGAGCCTACCCCCATCTTTGTGAGCGACACCCTCGGAGAGCTTCCACATAACAGCTTGAGAGTCCGACGTGCGCACACGGAGGCAATACTGGGCAAGCAAGGTACTATCATCGACAAGAGGGTGTGTCCAAGTCACCTTGAGAAGTTGAAGCGCCGTCCCCTGGTTGCGAACGCGAGGTTGAGTTTGGAGGTTGTTGCTTGCTCGGAGTTGCGTTGGAGGACCTCTTCCCCGGCGGACTCATACTCGACGGAGTCGAGTTCTTCGCACCCCGGGGGTATGATGGGGGCATCTCTCGCCCTTCATATTTTTTTACAACTTCGATTGCTTGCTAGCATAGCTCCATTGTGTCCGTCATATTTTTCTGAATCGAGTCATGTAATTTTCATATTTTATTTGAGTCATGTCATTCTAATTTTCCTTTTACTTGAGTCAAGTACCTAGGTCATTGAGTCATCTACCTAAGTTTGAGTGTCATTAGGATTGATTAGGTTGTTATTAGGTCCAATTCATTGGGCTGGCCCATGGGCGCCCCCCACCTTCCTCGGTTATTCGTCATTAAGTCAAATGTCAGGGACTTTTTGTAAAATGTGGGTTGCCTATATATAGGACCCCATTCCCCTCATTTTGAACTAATGAATCAATGAATGAAAAACTTACCATTTTGAGAGTTCAAACTTCTTATCTAGTGGAGAGATTCCATTATTTGGGTGAGAGACCCTAGGGGAGAGATTTCCCACCCATCCCTCTCTTAATCTCTCTCTTTCACTCTCCTTTCTCCCTCCTCCACACCCAATTTCGAAAATTTTCTCTCTCCTCCCTTCCCAACCACCACTCTCCCACCTACCCCCATTAAAGGCCACTCCCCTTCCCCACACATCCCATTACTCCACCCCCTAGTCCCAAGAGAGCTTCCACCAATCCTAGCTCCACCTCACAACCCACAACTACTCCACCCACTTCCCCAAGCACCCTTCCCACTACCCCAAGCACCCCTTCCCTTCCCCAACACAACCCCTCCCATCCCCAAGAGCACCATTGAATACCCTCCATTAAGGAAAATTCAAACTCACCTTCTCTCCACCCACTTGTGCCCCCCTCACCTTCCCCTCTCCCTCCAAGCCCAAATTCGTAGCTCCTCCTCCCACCACCTGTTAGACCCCCTTCCAGACCCCATTCTTCCCTTCCCCCACCTTGGAACACCCCCTCCTAGACCCCCTGTCACGCCCCGAGAGCGGAAGATACCCGGAGACGCGTGACGAGTTTATATCAATCATGTCAATCAGAGTATTAGTGTATTCGACACCAAAATCAGAGATGCGCAAAAGTAAAGATAACCCAAACCTTTATTCCTTCATAAGAATATGTCTATTACAAACATTTGAAGTATTAATTAAAATAAAGGAAAAAATATAAGGTTGACTCAAGAAAATATGAAAAAGACTAGATAACACGGAAGAAGCTCTATCTCTTTCACTCTTGATTTTCCCCATCCGTTTGAGTTCCCTCATCGTCGGACTTACCTGAAAAGTAGGGAAACACTAAGTGAGCGAATGCTCAGTAGGAAATTATATCTCAAGAACTAGCAATGGGTTTAAGTAATTACATCTTTCATGAATGCACTATAGCTATGCATGCTCGCATAAAACGACAAGATAGAGAGAGTGTATAACAATAAGATAGCGACGAGAACTAGTCATGAACTTTCAAGAACTTATATCAAAAGATATCAAGATATTCAAGCAAGTGTATTCATCATGTCATGTTGGAATTTGGCTATCACGTTCAAGCACGCAAGTATACAATTACCCTTTTTCGGGTCACGCAAGTCATGTAATATCAAGTCAAGTACAAGTACAAGATTTGTGGAATGTTCAATCAAGCTAGTCATGCACTTCGGTATAATGCCAATACCGTGATCAATCAACTCCCATGGGCACAAGTACTTTCGGGTGCTCCTCCCAGGACCAGATCGGGCTCTATATGCGCAGGCATTAATCATGTATTTTAACATCCACTTTTGTGTGTAGCCGATATGAAATTTTAAAAATAAAGCATGTAGACATGTAGGATAAACTTGGATAGAGTAGAGTCCAAAAACATGACACTTGACATAGATAGGCGATAATAACGGTACAATCACGATTATCGATAAAAACTAGGTGGAATTGGTTCCCTAACTTGGGTACCATGACAAACAAGTATGGACATTCTTTATATAGAATTGAGGTCCACAAGAACATCAAGTTTAATATAGAATTGGGGTCTACAAGAACATCATAACAATGTTGATATAGAGTTGGGGTTTACAAGAACATCATAACAATGTTGATATAGAATTGGTGTTTACAAGAACATCATAACAATGTCATGCTTTACCCCGTTCATTAAGATAATTCTCATATCATACACATGGCATGACATGAGGGCCGGTATACCATGTTTCTTTAGAGTGACATGGCAAAAATAGTGTGATAGGTTTTTATGGTACAACCCGCTCAGTCGGCCTTGAGGGAATCCAAGGCTCGAGGAATCTTACGGAGGTCTCTATGACTAACTCGCTAGTCCAAAGGAACGGAATGTCCAATGGAGAGCTTGTATGTCACCGAGAATTGAGGATAACGTTAAAACATCATGAAACGTGGGACTATATTCACGGAGTGGAAATATAGTGCCGATAATATTCTTATACATGTATATCAAACTCTCGGTTAACAGAAACAAGGAAAAACAGTAATGCAGAAAATAGCGACTTTAGCCAAGTCATTAATTATCCAACTAACGCCTTACAGAGGGGCGTTTATTTACAAATTTGACGACTTATACGTTAGTCGTCCCTTCAATATTTCTATTCTACAGAAAATCAATATTATGGAAGTTTAACAAAAACGCGCTCTGGACAGGGGCGTTACTTTTCAATTAGTGCCCTGGTCTGGGGCGTCAGTTCAATAAGAGACGACCTAAACAAGGTCGTGAATTCAAGAATTTACCAATTTTCAGATAATAAAATTTCAGGACAAAGGGTACATGATCATGACAGGAAAAATAGCAGGATTTCACAGGTATACTCATGCAATACATTATATTCATGGTTGCATAGATATTAAATTTTAAATGTGGGTATTTATTAATTACATGTAATTGACGACTTCTGGGCAGGGCGTCAAAACAATAATTAGCGCCCTAGTGTGGGTCACTTCTTTAAATTAGCGCCCTTGCCAAGGGCGTTTCTTTTTGAAATTACATAGAAAACATCTGAAACCACAATAAAACTATATTCATGCACGACCGATGATATTATTAAGATCTTAAGCTAGTTTGGGCTACGATCTTGAGAAAACCTACCTTGATGAAGATATGGAAGAAGAAACGTGAAGGGTTTTGATAGAAAACGATGCTATGTTTGTAACAGAGCCTTCTGATCACCGGAAGAAGAAGAACTTCACGTCCTTTAATCTATATGAGAGCCCTTTCTCAATGTAGGCAACCTACAGGAGAATAAGATGAAGAAAAATTAATATTCTTCATGAGTTGATCGAAAGCAGAGGTAGGAAGAAGAACATAAACCTGTTCTTCACGCACAGCAGCAGAGCAAAACCTCCTTCGACCAAATAGCTTTTAGGGTTCGATGGACCAAGGTTATTTATAGGATTTTGGGGATCCTAATAGGGTTAGAGTTGTATTGGAAGTAATACTTCCATGATAGAGTCATTACCCTACTCAATCTTCCTCGTAGTTATCCAGAAACTTGCTCTGTATACTCTCCTGGGTCGAACGAAACTCGAACTGAATTCATGCCTTAGACTAGGTCGTGTGTTTTAATTGACGACGTTGTCCTAGTCGTTACTTATTAAAAATGCGCCCAAGGTGAGGGCATTTCCTTTCCTTTCCTTAATTTTATTTCCCGTCGTTTGAAATTTGACGCCCTAGGGTGTAGGCGTCCTTTTTAAATTAACGCCTTAGACAGAGGCGTTTCCTTTTGAATCAGCGCCTTGATAAAAGGCATTATTTTCCTTCTGGCTTATTCTTATGCGTTTAGACTTCCATCATCTATTTACTTTATCTTTTATTTTAATTTGATCCATTTTGAAAATCTTTATTTTTCCCGGGTTGCTACACCCTCCCCCACTTAAAAGAATTTAGTCCCCAAATTTCATAGTATATATATATGTGGAGAGTGTAGAGTATATACCTTAAAATAATTCTGGAAATTGCTTCCTCATGAATTCCTCGGTCTCCCATGTGGCTTCATGATCGGAACTCTTATTCCATTGTACTTTTAGCATGGGAATAACCTTATTCCTTAGAGTATGTACTTCATGATCTAGTATCTTTATGGGCTTCTGTTCATATGTGAGATCCTTCTGGATAACTAAGTCTCCATGTTCAATAATATGTGATGGATCGTGTACATACTTCTTCAACATGGATATGTGGAACACATTATGAACATCGGACAATTGAGGAGGCAATGCGATGCGATAAGCAACCTCGCCAACTCTTTCCAATATCTCAAAAGGTCCGATGAACCTTGGTGTAAGCTTGCCCTTAACACCAAATCACCGTATGCCACGTCCAGGCGATATTTTGAGAAATACATGATCTCCGACTTGGAATTCAAGATCTCTCCTTCTCGTGTCAACATAAGTCTTTTGCCTAGCCTGAGAAACTTGCAGTCTTTCTCTAATAAGTTGTATCTTCTCAGTGGTAACCTTTACCATGTCTGGACCTAGCAGTTGTTTCTCTCCAACTTCGTCCCAGCATAAGGGTGATCGGCAACTTTTTCCGTATAAGGCTTCGAAAGGTGCCATTTGTATACTTGCCTGGTAGCTATTATTGTATGCAAATTCCACCAAAGGCAAGTGGTCATGCCAGCTCCCACCAAAATCAATGATGCAAGCTCTGAGCATATCTTCAACCACCTGATTAGTTCTCTCGGTCTGACCATCCGTTTGAGGATGAAAAGCTGTACTAAAGTTAAGCCTCGTTCCTAATGAATGTTGTAAACCCTTCAAAAAATGAGAAGTAAAACGGGGATCTCTGTCAGACACGATTGAAATAGGAATACCGTGTAATCTGACTATGTCCTTGATGTATAATGCAGCCAACACATCGACTGACCATCGGCTCTTTATTGGCAAGAAATGCGCCGATTTAGTCAATCGGTCAATAATAACCCATATTCCATCATGTCCTCCTTTTGATTTAGATAAACCCATGATGAAATTCATACCAATATCCTCCCACTTTCATTTAGGGATATCTAGAGGATGTAGTTTTCCAGTAGACTTTTGGTGTTCCGCCTTGACCTGTTGGCATGTGAGACAGCGCGACACGTAGTCCGCTATTTCCCTTTTCATGTTGGGCCACCAAAAATTTCTTTTCACATCTTGGTACATTTTGGTAGATCCAGGATGAATCGTGTACCTTGATCTATGAGCTTTATCTAAGATCTTCTTCTTTAACTCGGGACAATCCGGTATACAAGTTCTGTTTTGGAATAACAACCTTCTATCTGATGCTAATTGGAAATCAGACTGTCCTTCTAGTTTGCCCTTGATTTCCACTAATATTAGGTCATCATCCTGAAGTGCTTGTATTTCAGTTAATAGGTCTGGATGAATGCTTATATGAGATAATGTGACACATTTGAAGTTCGTGTCCATACTTATATTGAGCTTAGAGAATTGCTCCAGTAACTTCCATTCTTGAATCATACAATTGGCTAACAGTGCTCTCGGCTTTCGACTAAGGGCATCGGCTACATGATTACCCTTTCCGGATGATATTGTATATTGAAGTCGAAGTCCTTGAGATATTCTAGCCAACGCCTTCGCCTCATATTTAGTTTCTTTGGAGAGAAAAGAAACTTGAGACTCTTGTGATCGGAGTATACAGTAAACTACACTCCATATAGATAATGTCTCCAGATTTTCAGTGCAAACACTACCGCGGCCAATTCTAAGTCATGGACGGGGTAGTTCTCTTCATGTTTCTTTAATTGACGATAAGAGTAAGCTATAACCTTTCCTTGTTGTATTAGAACACATCCGAGGCCAATGCCAGAAGCATCAGTGTATACCTCGAATTTCTCTCCTTCCATTGGTAAAGCTAAGACAGGAGCTGTAGTAGGATGATCCTTGAGAGTTTGGAAACTTCTTTCACATTCCTCACTCCATTCGTAACGGATCTCCTTGCGAGTTAACCTCGTAAGTGGTACGGCGATCTTAGAGAAATCTTTGATGAATCGCCTGTAATAGCCAACAAGACCTAAGAAACTTCGGATCTCGCTAGCATTGGTCGGTCTTTCCCAATTTCTTACAGCTTCAACTTTTGATGGATCTACTGATAAGCCATCCTTTGATATAACATGTCCGAGAAAAGTCACTTCCTCAAGCCAGAATTCACACTTGCTGAGTTTTGCATATAATTGGTTTGCCCTCAATATTTGTAATGCAATCCTTAAATGCTCCTCATGCTCTTCCTTGGTCTCGGAATAAATCAATATATCATCAATAAAGACCACCACGAATTGATCCAAATAAGGCCTGAATATATTATTCATTAACTGCATAAAGGCAGCAAGGGCATTCGTTAGTCCGAAAGGCATAACAACAAATTCATAATGGCCGTACCAGCTTCTGAATGCAGTCTTATGAATGTCCTCATCCTTGATTCTTAACTGATGATATCCCGACCTAAGATCAATTTTGGAAAAGTACTTGGATCCTGAAATTTGATCAAACAACTCATCGATTCTCGACAGTGGATACTTGTTCTTGATAGTGAGATGATTCAACTGTCGATAGTCGATGCATAATATCATGGATCCATCTTTCTTCTTTACAAATAATACAGGCGCTCCCCATGGGGAAGTACTTGGTCTTATGAATCCTTTCTTAATGAGTTCCATCAATTGCTCCTTTAACTCCTTGAGTTCAGCATGTGACATTCTATACGGTGCCTTAGAAACTGGACCCGCACCAGGAACTAAATCGATGGTGAAGGCCACTTCTCTTTGTGGGGGTAATCCAGGCAAATCTTCTGGAAATACGTCCGGAAATTCTTGTACCACCGGAATGTCTTCTATCTTAGTTTCCTTAGCCTCCTTAATCGTGACGAATACAAGGAAAGATACACATCCTTTCCTGATGAGCTTGCTAGCTCGGAGAGCCGAAATAAGAGGGGTTTTGCTTCGCCTCTTGGGGCTAGTAAAGATCAGTTCTGGAAATTCCTCGAAAGTAACCTTGCTATTGCGGCAATCGACTGTTGCCTGATATTTAGATAACCAATCCGCTCCTAGTACGACATCATACTCCTTTAGATCTAAACATATAAGATCAATAGGGAGATTCTTACCATGAACCAATACTTCACAGTTCTGGTAATGATGTGTAATATCAGTCTCGTTTCCTAGAGGAGTAGACAAGACTAATTTTATCCATTCCAGTTCTAGGGGTAACGGATCAGCGAACTTCTTGGAAACAATTGAATGTGAAGCACCAGTATCAATTAAGACATATGCAGACTTGGAACAAACTTTCAATGTACCTTCTACCAGTCCTCCTTCTTCTTCTTGTTCGGTCTCCTTGATTGCGCGAAGATGAGCATTCTTGGTTACTGGGCGCTTTCCGTCCCTGGCTTGATCATTAAGTAATGGGCAATCGAGAATTCGATGATCGCGACTCCCACAGCGGAGACATGGTCCTAGTTTCCTCCAGCATTCTTCTGCTCTATGGCCCGCCTTGTCACAATGCTTGCACACTATATTTGATGGGGTAGTGGTGATGGAGAAGGGCTTGGTCTTCTTAAACTTCTGATCTTGTGAGGAAGTACCTCCATTGCTAGGCCTCTTCTTGAAGTTGGGTTTAAAGGAACCCGAACTTGTAACTTGTTCTTTCTTGTCCTTCCCACAGATTCTATCAGATAGTTCCGTGGTGTCTTCTAATAGCTGAGCTCGGCGCATAATTTTCGAGTAGACCTGGATATCCATTGGCGCCAGCTGTGTGATATATTGGGGCTTGAGCCCATTTAGGAACCTCCTAGCTTTCATCTTCTCGGTGCTAACTAAGTGCTTAGCATACCGAGATAATCTAGAGAACTGTGCCTCATACTCGGCCACTGTCAAGGACCGTTGCTTCAGTGCAGCAAATTCTGCAGCTTTCTTTTCCTGTACTCGGTCCGAAAAATATTTAGCGTTGAAATTTTCAATGAATTCTTCCCAAGTAACTTGGTCTTGATTTAAAGTAGCTTCTATTGATTCCCACCAGCATCGGGCATCCCTTTCCAACTGGAAGGTAGCTAATAAGACTTTATCTTGATCCGTGCACTGCATAACACGGAATATACGTTCCGTCTCTCTGATCCAGTGCTCTGCGTCATCCGGATCAGTAGAACCCGTGAATTTGGGAGGGTTCATGTTCTTGAAGACTTGGTGGAGACTCCCTGCTCGTTGTGCTCCTCCTTGTGCTACCTGTTGCAGCACCTTAGTCATGCCTTGGAGTGTACGCTGCATGTTGCGCCACTGAGCACGTTCGGCAGCCATTATCCTACAATTACAATAACTATATTAGTATATACTCGCGTTAAGGGCTTTTAAGTTTTTATGTTAACTCAACCCTTGGTTCTACCCAATCTCACTGGTTAAAGGTTTGAACCTATCCTTGGACTTGGGTTGTCCTAGGAATTGAATACCCTAGGCTCTGATACCACAAAAACTGTCACGCCCCGAGAGCGGAAGATACCCAGAGACGCGTGACGAGTTTATATCAATCATGTCAATCAGAGTATTAGTGTATTCGACACCAAAATCAGAGATGCCCAAAAGTAAAGATAACCCAATCCTTTATTCCTTCATAAGAATATGTCTATTACAAACCTTTGAAGTACTAATTAAAATAAAGGAAAAAATACAAGGTTGACTCAAGAAAATATGAAAAAGACTAGATAACACGGAAGAAGCTCTATCTCTTTCACTCTTGATTTTTCCCATCCGTTTGAGTTCCCTCATCGTCGGACTTACCTAAAAAGTAGGGAAACACTAAGTGAGCGAACGCTTAGTAGGAAATTATATCTCAAGAACTAGCAATGGGTTTAAGTAATTACATCTTTCATGAATGCACTATAGCTATGTATGCTCGCATAAAACGACAAGATAGAGAGAGTGTATAACAATAAGATAGCGATGAGAACTAGTCATGAACTTTCAAGAACTTATATCAAAAGATATCAAGATATTCAAGCAAGTGTATTCATCATGTCAGGTTGGAATTCGGCTATCACGTTCAAGCACGCAAGTACACAATTACCCTTTTTCGGGTCACGCAAGTCATGTAATATCAATTCAAGTACAAGTACAAGATTTGTGGAATGTTCAATCAAGCTAGTCATGCACTTCGGTATAATGTCAATACCGTGATCAATCAACTCCCATGGGCACAAGTACTTTCGGGTGCTCCTCCCAGGACCAGATCGGGCCCTATAGGCGCAGGCATTAATCATGTATTTTAACGTCCACTTTTGTGTGTAGCCGATATGGAATTTCAAGAATAAAGCTTGTAGACATGTAGGATAAACTTGGATAGAGTAGAGTCCAAAAATATGACACTTGACATAGATAGGCGATAATAACGCTACAATCACGATTATCGATAAAAACTAGGTGGAATTGGTTCCCTAACTTAGGGACTATGACAAACAAGTATGGACATTCTTTATATAGAATTGAGGTCCACAAGAACATCAAGTTTAATATAGAATTGGGGTCTACAAGAACATCATAACAATGTTGATATAGAGTTGGGGTTTACAAGAACATCATAACAATGTTGATATAGAATTGGGGTTTACAAGAACATCATAACAATGTCATGCTTTACCCCGTTCATTAAGATAATTCTCATATCATACACATGGCATGACATGAGGGCCGGTATACCATGTTTCTTTAGAGTGACATGGCAAAAATAGTGTGATAGGTTTTTATGGTACAACCCGCTCAGTCGGCCTTGAGGGAATCCAAGGCTCGAGGAGTCTTACGGAGGTCTCTATGACTAACTCGCTAGTCCAAAGGAACGGAATGTCCAATGGAGAGCTTGTATGTCACCGAGAATTTAGGGTAACGTTAAAACATCATGAAACGTGGGACTATATTCACAGAGTGGAAATATAGTGCCGATAATATTCTTATACATGTATATCAAACTCTCGGTTAACAGAAACAAGGAAAAACATTAATATAGAAAATAGTGACTTTAGCCAAGTCATTAATTATCCAATTAACGCCTTACAGAGGGGCGTTTATTTACAAATTTGACGACTTATACGTTAGTCGTCCCTTCAATATTTCTATTCTACAGAAAATCAATATTCTGGAATTTTAACAAAAACACGCCCTGGACAGGGGCGTTACTTTTCAATTAGCGCCCTAGTCTGGGGCGTCAGTTCAATAAGAGACGACCTAAACAAGGTCGTGAATTCAAGAATTTACCAATTTTCAGATAATAAAATTTCAGGAAAAAGGGTACATGATCATGACAGGAAAAATAGCAGGATTTCACAGGTATACTCATGCAATACATTATATTCATGGTTGCATAGATATTAAATTTTAAACGTGGGTATTTATTAATTACATGTAATTGACGACTTCTGGGCAGGGCATCAAAACAATAATTAGCGCCCTAGTGTGGGTCGCTTCTTTAAATTAGCGCCCTTGCCAAGGGCGTTTCTTTTTGAAATTACATAGAAAACATCTGAAACCACAATAAAACTATATGCATGCATGACCGATGATATTATTAAGATCTTAAGCTAGTTTGGGCTACGATCTTGAGAAAACCTACCTTGATTAAGATCTGGAAGAAGAAACGTGAAGGGTTTTGATAGAAAACGATGCTCTGTTTGTAACAGAGCCTTCTGATCACCGGAAGAAGAAGAACTTCACGTCCTTTAATCTATATGAGAGCCCTTTCTCGATGCAGGCAACCTACAGGGGAATAAGATGAAGAAAAATTAATATTCTTCATGAGTTGATCGAAAGCAGAGGCAGGAAGAAGAACATAAACATGTTCTTCACGCACAGCAGCAGAGCAAAACCTCCTTCGACCAAATAGCTTTTAGGGTTCGATGGACCAAGGTTATTTATAGGATTTTGGGGATCCTAATAGGGTTAGAGTTGTATTGGAAGTAATACTTCCATGATAGAGTCATTAACCTACTCAATCTTCCTCGTAGTTATCCAGAAACTTGCTCTGGATAGTCTCCTGGGTCGAACGAAACTCGAACTGAATTCACGCCTTAGACTAGGTCGTGTGTTTTAATTGACGACGTTGTCCTAGTCGTTACTTATTAAAAACACGCCCAAGGTGAGGGCATTTCCTTTCCTTTCCTTAATTTTATTTCCCGTCGTTTGAAATTTGACGCCCTAGGGTGTAGGCGTCCTTTTTAAATTAACACCTTAGACAGAGGTGTTTCCTTTTGAATCAGCGCCTTGATAAAAGGCATTATTTTCCTTCTGGCTTATTCTTATGCGTTTAGGCTTCCATCATCTATTTACTTTATCTTTTATTTTAATTTGATCCATTTTCAAAATCTTTATTTTTCCCGGGTTGCTACACCCCCTCACAGCCTGGGCTTTCCCCACACTCATCCACCCCCATTTCCCCTCCCATATACCTCATTCCCCCCGTCATCTTCAACCTACAGCTCTCAACTGAAGATCTGCATAAGAGTAGCAGCTTGCAGAGGTGACCACGGATTTCTGCAGACGTTTCTGAAGGATCAAGAGCCATTGTTGGAAGCGTCTCCCAGTCCTCTTCGCAACGGCGGTGGTCCCATCCTGTTCTGAGTTCGTGATCGCCCAGGGGAGCCATTCTTCCCCGACTGCGCAAAGCCTCCCTGGCAGGAGACCAGAGCCGGATTGGACGCCCGACTGCGACGATCCTGCTTAGAATCTGATTGAGAGTTCTTCTTGAAAAAGCTTCTTCTACGAGTCTTCTTTCTTCTCCAAAAAGCAGAGCTCAATTTGGCTTCCGGAACCAGGAGTTATCAATTTTCTCCCCCAGGTGCGCGGTTCTGCTTCCCCACAGTCTGCACCGACCTCTCATCAGTGATCAGAGCCCACCGGTCTTCTCCCACATCATTTGGCTTCCCCGCCAGTTTTTCTTCAAAGAGGACTTGTCAACGGTTCCAACGGCTCTAGAGGCACCTGATTTGGAGTTCGGGAATGGTCGTGGCATCTTCTGCTTCCTGCTGCTGAGATCCTGAGACAGTCAAAACTATTAATCTACTCCCCTGTTCAAGCTCTTACTCCGATCAGCACCGGTGCCCAAAGAAATTATCAAAATTCATACATAATCCCGGCTCAGCTACGAGCAATCTCCAAGTGGTTTCGTCATCGGCAAAATTCTGGAGTGTCCACAGCATCCAGAGAACCAACTATCTATCCTGAAGCGTAGAGAGTGGACAGCATCGGCATCGGCTACCATTCTTTACTTCTAGCTTGGTTTCTCCCCTCCCCGCTTGGCCGGCTGAAGGCCCCTCCCTGCGTGGAGGTAGTGTTTGAGTGTAGTCACTGGCTTCCCTTCCCCAAGGTCCCCCCCTTGCATGGGGTGTAGTGCATGTAATCTGAAATTTCAGGTTGAAGCTTCTCCGGCGCGGCATGCGGGTAAGCCCACGCTTCCTCGCTCGCCCTCGTCTCCGGCCAGGATCGGTGTCTTCACACCGATCAGGTGAGCCACTAAACACTCCTCTTTGATGGATTCCTTTGCTTAATTAGTATTGCATCTTAGTGCCGTCGGCGTTAAGAGAGTGCCCGAACCCGAATTAGCGTTTAATTGTGTGGCTACCGCGGGTGAGTTGTGAGAGTGATCATTCAACCCAAGCCTTCGGCGTGCTGACCGCCCGTGAATTTGGGCAACCCCTGACCCATAGGGGTCCTCCCCAAGCCAGCCGTACCCTTGGAAACCTCTGGTCCAACCTCGGACCCTCACCCCATCGCCGGTCCACCTGCGGACCCGAGTGTGCCAACGCGAGTGAGTCCGCTTATGTGACATGTCCAAATCGTTGGGATGCTTGCAATTTAAGTCCTAGGTTGTGTCACATCACCAGTCCTCATATTGCTCGGGGAACCGCACTTTCCAATCAACGGAGGTCACCGACCCACGCGTCTTCCTCCCGACACGTGGTGTTGTAGTCATGTCCACCCATTCCTGGGCGAGCCCTAGGGTCCTCATGGCCAATCGTAACCGAAGTGGCTCAATTTCGTTCAAACAGTGCATCCAGAGGTCGCGTCCGAACCGGGCATGGCTAGTTATGACCCATGGCTGATGGACATCGGTCATGTCCGCATAAGGTCTCCAGAGCACCTAGGTCAGGTCACACATCCTCTTAATCAAAAAAACAAAAAATAAAAAAAGGACAAAACAAAAAAAAGAGAAAAAAGATGATGAAATAATAACAACCATCGCTGCGGGGAATTCTTGCAACTCGCGTCTTAACACCATCAGTTGGTAGGATAGAGGGGCTGGGCTGATGATGGGTTCCCACCGCCTCGCCAGCGGCACCGTCATTGGACGCCAATGACAGGCTTTTCCCATTGGGAGGTAATAATAACTCCACAACTGCACCATTTTGCGTCATTAACATATCAAAAAAAAAGGAAGAAGAAAAGAAGGGGGGCACCTAGATGAACGGTGTGAAACCACTCACTGTTATCTCTCGATCTGCTCTTTCAGACAGACCCGCAAATAGATGCACTAGCATGGCTGCTCCCCAGGCATATCGCCATGTTGGGTCCCGTTGTGCAGGAACACGGATCTAGAGGGCGGGTGAATAGATCCTACTACTAAAAACTATGACCGATTAAAAATATAGACAAGCGCACAGCAGAATTAACAACCTTGACGAGATTGAAGAATTCACTCAAGCAAGATGATTAAATTCTCTCAATCTCACCGTTCACACATGATTAAGATAAACATATTAAGCTGTTAAACATTACAAGGTAAACCACAATGCAAACCATAGGACACTGAGATTTTTAAGGTGGTTCGGGACCACGACGGGCTCCCTACGTCCACCCCTCACCAAACCCGGTGAGGCTTCACTCGGGGATAAATCCCCAAATGGAGACGACGCTCCAAACACACACGGGACGACGCCCGCACACACACGGGGACACACCCCAACACACACACAGACGGAGACGAAGTCTCCCACACGATCCGACGAACGGATCACAAACACAACACACGATCCGACGACCGGATCACAACACACACACACGCTGCAACAACCGCAGCACAAAGACATAAACACGATCGCACGAAGGCGATCAAACACGACCGTATACACAACCGGTCACACACACAAATATCTATAATGTTCAGAAAATGAACACAAATATTCAAGCATGCTCAAACCCAAAATATAGATCATAGAATACATCACAAAGAACTTATAGAAGACATAGAAGTGATCCCCCTTTGTTCTTCAAGGTCGGTTGATGATGTTCCTTGAACCACGAGTTGGAGGGAAGTCGGATGAAGATGATCCTTACGTCTTCTTGATCCTCTCTTCGATCCGCACTTTTTCTTCTTCTTCCACGATCTCCAGATCTTCACGAAAGTAGATGATATCCTCCTTGGAAGAGCTCCAACACGTTCTCCTCTTTTTCTTCACCTATACGAAAGAGCAAATGAGCATTAGGGTTGATCACTTCCCAAATTCGTAACTCTTATATATGCAACTCAAGGGGTGGGGAAAAGACTCATAAAACCCTCCTAATACATGTTAAAAACACCTCAATAACAATAGAAACTAATAGGGGAAAACATAAAAAACACCATGTGTTACAGGGGTCAACCCTTGGGGTCGACCCTTCCATGGGTCGACCCCAGGGGTCGACCCTTTCAGGCAGATTACATAAAAAACAGCACTGTGCGCTCCGGCAGCAGGAATTAATTCTCCTAGCTCCGAACTCCGATCGAAGCAAGACTGGAGGCGTTGGAAAGAGGACTCCCAGAGCTACAACATAAAATTTTTAGAGGGGAGATCCAATGGTTGGATTGAAAATGGTGAAGACTGTGAGACAGTTTGAGTTTAAAAAACAACTAAACCTCCATCAAACCAAAGGGAAATAATTGATTAAATGTTACCATAATCCCATGAAGATCAACAATGATTTTGCATCCTGAAAAACATGATAAATCAAGAGGTTAGTTGAGAATCAAAATATATGAGTTATGCATTAACACTATGAACATGTTCACAATGAAATACATCATTGAACCTATTCAAACATGCGTTTTGCTTCTCAAATCACTTAGCAAAAATATATTTGACCAAATGACAAGGTTTTGAAATGATAAGCATGAATCTATCATTCAATCAACTATAATAATATGGAAGCTCAACCATTCAATCATATTCTTGAATCAACCAAATCTTCAACATCAAGATGCTTCATTACACAAGTGTTAACAATCATCCCAAATGCAAAGCATACATAATATCATGGAATCACATTCATTCAAATGGCATTCTTGTTGATTAAAAAGCTAACATTCATGAAGCATGATCTCAAGAGAAGCATTGATACAAACAAGGGATCTTTTTGAAACATCCATACATTGAAATCATAATAACTCTATGAATGATATGTCACTATCATTCAATTATAAAGGTGTGTTAAATGAACACAATCTCCTTGATTGAGACCCAAATGAAGCCATCTTCAGAAAATCCATCTTCATGCAATTCTTTCATACAGTAAGTCATTAACTCAAGCTTTTAGAGCATAGTACACATGACCAATCATTCATCCAATGCATGAGCAATATGGAACCAACTCTCATGAAGTCTTATATGAATATTTCAAGCCCAACAATCTTATGAAGAAAACGCATGAAAATATCCAACCAAGACTTTGAAAAGCTATTAGATGAAATGAATGAAATGTAGAAGAATCAATGCAATGCAATGAGTGAGTCAACTCCCTTTTTCAATAAGATCTTCATTGATGCACGCCTTTGAGTTCCAAACATGAATCATGGATTTTGATCCTTCAAATCAAAATATTCAAGGCATGAGATCCTTAAATATAAATCATTCATATAACTTACAAATATGAACAGAGTTAACTCCCTTTAAGAAGAAGAGCTTCATTGATGGACTCCTTAAGATTCCAAGTATGCGCCATGAAGTTGGGTTCCTACAAACCAACATAAATATAACATTAGTTCCTTAAACACCGAGAGTTCACATGGCTTTCAAGAGTAAACATTGACGTCATCTTTCAACTCATCAAATCAAGATATAAAATATGTTGCACAATGAAACACATACACACACAAACACAATCGTTTTGATATCATTGAAACCAAGCACGAACTATGGGATGCAACAATATCCCCCTTTTTGATGATGACAAAACGATGTGTGTGATAATACAGATTTTGCAAACATGTGTAAACATTGAGCATAACCACTTCTCACATTCTCCCCAAGACAACAACATTCATACACCATTGAGCACACACCAATCATTCTCCCCCTTTTTGTCATCTACAAAAAGACAAGGGAGCATGTGACATAAAATGAACATGTGAGGCCAAATGATAAGTTTCCAATTTAAAGGCCAATTGATGTGAAGTAGGGGCTCAAATATATGATACCAAGTGTTGATCAAGATAGAGGGACAAACATAGGCAATTTTAATTCTCGAAGAGAGAGAGCCTCAAAGATAGCATTTGTTGATCATGATACCATTTGTCGGTTGAACTCATTTTGGCATTTATGCAACATGAAGTGTTCAGAATATGCATTTCAAAATGAACTGTGCCAATTGGTGAAAAGTATGGATTTGATCAAGATGAGATTATGAATGACCTATATGCATGCGGAAAATGTCAAATAGGTAAATATGCAAATTAGCACGTCATATGCACTATGTGAATGCTAATCATGCAAGTTATGAAGCTATGCACATGATGACTTCTATCCTTCAAATGTAAGGTTTATGCTTAGAATTAGACTCAAGGGGAATGCATGAACATACAAGCACACAAGCACAATCATCATGCACATATAGAGTACATATAGTAACTCCCCCTATATGAGGCATGGGTTAACAAAAGAGCATGTGATTCAAATTCAAGAATGTAAGGCATGAAGCATAACTAAGAGATTTGTGCATACACAACTAGGAGTACTACATAAACCATGAATGTAAGCAAATTCATAAAATACATATATCATAAAAATGCCCATGTGAAATGTGAGGCAATGACTAATGAGCTTCAAAATATATGGATTTTCAGATTTTCTAAAAAACACTAGAAGGTAATCTCCTCTCTACACTTTCACTTTAGATTCTCGACTATCGGTAGCTTCGCACAATCCCGATTTTGTTCTTTTAATGGACTTCACTTTTCGGCGCGAGTTTCCTCATATGTCTCAATGGGGATTCCCGGCTACTTGGATTCGTCACACAAATGGATTTTTGTTTCTCCTTTTGACACGAGTTTCCTCCTTTGTTTCAGGGGGGATTCCCGGTTACTTGGATCCACATATCACTGATTGAATTTTTTGTGGGGTAGGCAGCTTTTTCCTCACGATTACTCTTTAATGTTCATGTATTGATTCAAGTTCCCTTTAGAGTGTTGGAAAGAATTTCTTACATCCTTATCAATGAACTTCATTGAATTCATTATGTGCAAGAGTGTGGAGGTAAATTTTTATTTTGCATGTATAAAATAAATTCGACAAGACATAGCTATGACTCCCCCTAAATGTATGCACGGTCGGAATCAAATCCTCCCCCTTAATATATGACATGGATCACATATGAAGAAAATCACTGTATTGTTATTTATCAAGGAGGTGAGGTCTTAGAAAGATCAAGAAATAGTTTCATAGGGTAAATACTTACAAGCATGCAAGGATTGATGAAAGTATTCATGCAAGCATTCATGAGTCAAGATATACGATTATCATGAAATATATACATATGCTCTATATGCATGAATATGCAATATGTATCTTTTTGTCATTTTATATGCATAGTATATGAATGATATGCAAAGATGCGAATGCATTCTTTTTATGTAAGTTTTCAGTTTTTTGTAATGACTTGAACATATAAGAAAAGCATGAACCAGGTGAATGCATGAGATGGATTTTCAATTATTTTGACACTGAATCATGAGCATTTTATTTCAGATTTCATCATGAAAAGCCATGTCCCTTAGAACCCAAATGTTCAACCATGATCATTCAAAAATAATATTTCATGAGACATAAACTTCAGTTTGAACATGATACGCCCTGCATGTGTGAATATACAAATAACAGAGTTTCCAATAGATTTCACACAAAATTTAGCAAATGAGAAAGATAAGTGTTTGAACAACTATTATCAAGAGTAGATTTCTGAACATGTCAAACAACTTAACAATTTGGCAAATCAACCACATATGGTCAATGAGCTTTAAACTGAGCCATGGTCAACATTCAATATCAATTGTTGCATTTGATCAAGCGAGTCCATAGCTCAGATAATTTTGCCTTATGAAACAAGAGAGTTTTTAAGATTCAATTTGAAAGCTATTCAAATCAAAGGCAAATTGATTTCATTCACAACACAAGATTCCTTATAAACCATATAATTCAACTTCTGAATTTTGGTACTAGACGGAGAACATAGGTCCGAAGACCACCATCACGCTTAGTAGAAGTATCCAGTTGAACGTAGTCCAACCTTCTCTAACCACCATTTGATATACCAAATATTCATCCATTGAAGACATATGTGGCTTGTGAAGAAATTAGAGCAGAACATGAGAACACACTAAGATCTCATTCCAAAACATCAAAATTATCAAGTTTGACAGTGAAGAAGCAAAGTTGGGGTTTTACCATATGAGTGTGTCTTGTTCCCTTTATTGGAACCCCTTTCATTCTTTATTTACCTCAAGGCACACTTGCATCCAAAATAATTCATTCAACAGATTTGGGCACCCAAGCCTTTTTGGGTCCCTGGAGGTTGGTAGCATTGCCACCAAATACTTTCTTCCTTTTCATTGCTACAACATCATCATTCTTCATGATCCTGCAATTCTCAATGATATGTCCATGGTTTCCACAATAACGGCATTGAGGAAAAGTAGTTTTACCAAAAGACTTCCTTTTTGGAGTAAAGGAAGTTACAAGTCCATTCCATCTTCTTTTTTCAAAAGGTCTAGATTTAACAAAATTAGACCTAGCATGCATTCTAGAAGCATGGAAGTTTTCTGTTTTCAAAAGCCAACACTCTTTTATAAGATGTCCGTACTTCCCACAATGAAAGCAACAAGGAGACGTGGGTCTATGGAATGACTTTCCATTGTTTGCATGAGTGTTTGTGAACAAGTTTTTCTTATGGGATGCTAACCTTTCAGTATGGGAAGCATGTTCATTTCTGAATTTTCTTTGAAAGTTAAACTTAGCATTCATGACATGATAATCATCATTTTGTTTCACAAAGCAATCATCCATGACATGGCCAAGTTTGTGGCAATAAAAGCATGAGGCATTTTTCTTTTTACATGCAAGTTTGTCATCCTCTTTCATGACAACACAATCATCCATCACATGACCAAACATGTCACAATAGAAGCATTCAACATTCAACTTTGATTTTTGAGATCTATTTGACATGGAAGGTTTTTTGTTGAGATTTTTCTTTTTATCAAAACCATTTACAGAGATTTTCACTTGAGCAATGGGAGGAGGTGTTTTGGAGGTGCTAGGAATGTCGGAGACATGAACGAAAGATGTTGTCATTTTGTGTTCAAAAGATTTTTTATTGACCGGAGTGTATCCAAGACCCTCTTTTTGAAAGCTCACCCTGACACCTAGCATTTTGTCTAAGTTCTCATTCCCTTTGACAAATCTAGACAAGTCATTTTTCAAATCATTTGTCTCTTTTTCACATGTAAGGATTTTCTCATTAAGTAGGCAATTCACAGATTCCAAGTTTTCATTCTCTTTCAAGATTTCCTTATTTTCATCATTCATGGCATAGAGTTTTTCAGTTAAGTTTTCAAGAACTTTCTCAGTTTCAATAAACTTTGAAATCTTAACAAGTAATTGTTCATTCTTAGATTTCAACACGGAATTTTCTTGTTCAAGCATATCAAAGCATTTCAATCTTCTCTCAAGTAAGGAATTCTAAATTAACATGGCACCATTTTTCTTTTTAAGATCTTTATTTTCATTCATGATGTTTTTGCTATCAATTTCAGAATCAAGTAGCTTTTCAAACATTTTATCATCATCAGACAAAGAAGCTAGCTTGTTCTTAAGATATTCTTTATTTTTCTCAAGCATGGAGATTTTAGACATGCGGAATGTATTTTGCTCACGCAGCTCATCACACTCATTTTCAATTTGAAGAGATGTGTTAATTTTTCTAGCCATTTCAACATCTTCATTCAAACAGGAAATCTCTTCTGAAAATAATTTAATTTTTGATTCAAGAGATTCATTTTGTTCTTGCAGATGTTCAATTTTTGACTCCAAGATTTTACAGTTCTTACAGGAGGAATTAGTATGCCCATTCTCATTAATCTTCCTTGTCAATGTTTTATTTTCAGATTTGAGTTTCTTGCATTTATCATACAGCGTAGCATATGCCATTTGCCATTCCTCAATAGAGAATTCTTCGGATTCAGAATTTATCTCATCAACATTTTCATCATGGCATTGATCAGCATCGTCGGCCATGAAATCTTTTTGCCCTTCCATCTCTTGAGCTTTGATTAACCGATCCATAAGCTCCTTTGCCGTTGTACAAGAAGAAGCAAATGGAAACAAGTCAGTGTCTACGGCAGCTTGTAATAAACTCAAGACAATAATATTTTCATGATTCTTCAATTTATCATGTTTAGACCACTTGGTCTCATCTGAAGGCAAAATGTGAGGACCATTATGAATCAACTTCCAAAGATTTGGATTAACAGAGTTTACAGTCCTACATAATCTGCCCAACCACAAGGGAAAATCAGAACCATTAAAAATATGTGCAGAATTCATTGAAAACTGTTCGACAGAAAAACTCATCATTGAACAAGCACTGGGATCACTCTGTAGATCGTGAGATCTAGGGACAGCAGAGCCTCGCTCTGATACCAATTGTTGGGTCCCGTAGTGCAGGAACATAGATCTAGAGGGGGGGAGAATAGATCCTACTACTAAAAACTATGACCGATTAAAAACATAGACAAGCGCACAACGGAATTAACAACCTTGACGAGATTGAAGAATTCACTCAAGCAAGATGATTAAATTCTCTCAATCTCACCGTTCACACACGATTAAGATAAACATATTAAGCTGTTAAACATAACAATGTAAACCACAATGCAAACCATAGGACACTGAGATTTTTAAGGTGGTTCGGGACCACGACGGGCTCCCTACGTCCACCCCTCACCAAACCCGGTGAGGCTTCACTCGGGGATAAATCCCCAAACGGAGACGACGCTCCAAACACACACGGGACGACGCCCGCACACACACGGGGACACACCCCAACACACACACAGACGGAGATGAAGTCTCCCACACGATCCGACAACCGGATCACAAACACAACACACGATCCGACGACCGGATCACAACACACACACACACGATCTGACGACCGGATCACAACACACACACACGCTGCAACAACCGCAGCACAAAGACATAAACACGATCGCACGAAGGCGATCAAACACGACCGTATACACAACCGGTCACACTCACAAATATCTCTAATGTTCAGAAAATGAACACAAATATTCAGGCATGCTCAAACCCAAAGTATAGATCATATAATACATCACAAAGAACTGATAGAAGACATAGAAGTGATCCCCCTTTGTTCTTCAAGGTCGGTTGATGATGTTCCTTGAACCACGAGTTGGAGGGAAGCCGGATGAAGACAATCCTTACGTCTTCTTGATCCTCTCTTCGATCCGCACCTTTTCTTCTTCTTCCACGATCTCCAGATCTTCACGAAAGTAGATGATATCCTCCTTGGAAGAGCTCCAGCACGTTCTCCTCTTTTTCTTCACCTATACGAAAGAGCAAATGAGCATTAGGGTTGATCACTTCCCAAATTCGTAACTCTTATATATGCAACTCAAGGGGTGGGGAAAAGACTCATAAAACCCTCCTAATAC
Organism: Amorphophallus konjac; assembly: GCA_022559845.1. Taxonomy (NCBI): domain Eukaryota; kingdom Viridiplantae; phylum Streptophyta; class Magnoliopsida; order Alismatales; family Araceae; genus Amorphophallus; species Amorphophallus konjac. The sequence goes on from CM040118.1 coordinate 421,581,065, forward strand.
ATGTTAAAAACACCTCAATAACAATAGAAACTAATAGGGGGTAGTATGGTAATGTTTGAAAGGGTTTTCAAAGGGTTTTAAACACTTTCGGAAGTCCCGTCCGAAAGGGGTTGACCCTTGGGGTCGACCCTCGACATCCAGGGTGCTGGAAAACACAAAAAAACACCATGTGTTACAGGGGTCAACCCTTGGGGTCGACCCTTCCATGGGTCGACCACGGGGGTCGACCCTTTCAGGCAGATTACATAAAAAACAACACTGCGCGCTCCGGCGGCAGGAATTAATTCTCCTAGCTCCGAACTCCGATCGAAGCAAGACTGGAGGCGTTGGAAAGAGGACTCCCAGAGATACAACATAAAATTTTTAGAGGGGAGATCCAATGGTTGGATTGAAAATGGTGAAGAGTGTAAGATAGTTTGAGTTTAAAAAATAACTAAAACCTCCATCAAACCAAACGGAAATAATTGATTAAATGTTACCATAATCCCATGAAGATCAACAATGATTTTACATCCTGAAAAACATGATAAACCAAGAGGTTAGTTGAGAATCAAAATATATGAGTTATGTATTAACACTATGAACATGTTCACAATGAAATACATCATTGAACCTATTCAAACATGCGTTTTGCTTCTCAAATCACTTAGCAAAAATATATTTGACCAAATGACAAGGTTTTGAAATGATAAGCATGAATCTATCATTCAATCAACTATAATAATATGGAAGCTCAACCATTCAATCACATTCTTGAATCAACCAAATCTTCAACATCAAGATGCTTCATTACACAAGTGTTAACAATCATGCCAAATGCAAAGCATACATAATATCATGGAATCACATTCATTCAAATGGCATTCTTGTTGATTAAAAAGCTAACATTCATGAAGCATGATCTCAAGAGGAGCATTGATACAAACAAGGGATCTTTTTGAAACATCCATACATTGAAATCATAATAACTCTATGAATGATATGTCACTATCATTCAATTATAAAGGTGTGTTAAATGAACACAATCTCCTTGATTGAGACCCAAATGAAGCCATCTTCAGAAAATCTATCTTCATGCAATTCTTTCATACAGTAAGTCATTAACTCAAGCTTTTAGAGCATAGTACACATGTCCAATCATTCATCCAATGCATGAGCAATATGGAACCAACTCTCATGAAGTCTTATATGAATATTTCAAGCCCAACAATCTTATGAAAAAATGCATGAAAATATCCAACCAAGACTTTGAAAAGCTATTAGATGAAATGAATGAAATGTAGAAGAATCAATGCAATTCAATGAGTGAGTCAACTCCCTTTTTCAATAAAATCTTCATTGATGCACGCCTTTGAGTTCCAAACATGAATCATGGATTTTGATCCTTCAAATCAAAATATTCAAGGCATGAGATCCTTAAATACAAATCATTCATATAACTTACAAACATGAACAGAGTTAACTCCCTTTAAGAAGAAGAGCTTCATTGATGGACTCCTTAAGATTCCAAGTATGCGCCATGAAGTTGTGTTCCTACAAACCAACATAAATATAACATTAGTTCCTTAAACACCGAGAGTTCACATGGCTTTCAAGAGTAAACATTGACGTCATCTTTCAACTCATCAAATCAAGATATAAAATATGTTGCTCAATGAAACACATACACACACAAACATAATTGTTTTGATATCATTGAAACCAAGCACGAACTATGGGATGCAACACGCCCCAGTTTCTCATGATCTACCATGAATTCTAAGAAGCGGCAATGGATGTTATCTCCCTTCGAGCCCAGCAACAGTTTCCCCAACAGGAAGAAGAGGAATCTCCTCAAATCCATCTTGGCTCTCTTAATTGCTCGCATCTATGCAGTAGATGGCGCGGCATACTCTTTCAATCCTCTCCATGAACTCTTCCAAGGACTCATCATCATGGGAACGAATGTCAGTAAGCCCCAACGTCTCCATGATAGGCGGCTACAGACCTGTTCTTACGATCATCCAAATCCACTCCTAGTAACCTCTAAGCAGCCTCTCTGTAGTCAGAGTATGTGATGCCAGTCAGCGTCTCGTCATCCACTTTGAGGCCCGTAATTAGGACCACATCTTCCAGGCTAGGCACCATGTGCCCCCAAGGCATCAAGAAGGCACGACTCGTTGGATCCCACCTTTCACGCAATGCTTGGACGAGGGTGAGATCGAGCTTGACGGGCTCGATCCGGAGAAAGGCTCCAAGCCCCATCACGTCTAGCCTGGCCTTCTAAAAATCTGGGGGACCCATGTATGCTGCCACTACTAACTCCCATGAAATATGTGATTTCATCACACTCTGCGCATACACAAGGAATGGAGAGGAGTTTTGTCAAAAGAGAGAAAGAAAGAAAGAATGAGAGAAGGGGCAAGAAAGCTCATATTACGAGTTGCGGTTGGGTCCTTTCACTAAAGTACCCTTCGAGGTCTGAGAGTCTCCTAGAACTGCTACCATTGGACTTGCTTCTCTTCGAGGAGTGGAAAGATTCGCCCTCCATTTTGAACCTTAGAACTCTTAGTTCTTCCATTTCCGTGGAAACTTGTACTCTTCGAGTTGGCTCTCGATGCCCCTGGGAGAACGAAGGAGGAAGGTATTTATAGAAATGGGGCAAGTGCGAGCCAAAACTGCCTCCATCATCCTTAACGATAGCCCTCGTGATAGAGTACCTTCCCTGCGGTCCCATGTGTCACTTCACCGCTCGCGCAGGGTAATTGATTGGATGGTGCGATATGATGACTCACTCCCTACGCAGTCTAGGGATGCCCTGTCATGTTGTAGAGGTTGTCTGGGAAGGTTGAAAGGTCATTTGGGAGAAGGAGCTAGAAGCTGTCGTTGTTGACTTTGATGGCAGTTTCTCATGGAAAATGATCGCGGCGAGACACCATTCTCCATTTCACGGTAGGGTCTTGTCGAGCGCATCACATGGGGACAGTATAAAAGAGAAGAAGCGTAAGGAAGAAGAAACGCGTAAGAGAACAAATAAGCAACAGGAAACCAAATCACTCCATTCATAGGTCTACATAAACTGTCATAAACATCACAATCATGAACATCGCAGGAGAGGAGGCGGGTATGCTAGCCCGCTAACCCTCGCCATCACCTTCATGCTCGTCCCTCCGGACGTCCCTCTCCTCTCCCCTAAGGTGAGGGTCCATCAGGGGCCTTCTGGGGCTCCGTGAAGCAGTAGTCCCCTCACCCCGCAATGCCTGCTCAGCAACGGTGACTCGCTGTTGCTCCCCTGGCGTGGCGAAGAAGCCACCGATAGAAAGGTGGCCAGACTGGCGGAGTCGCGCCCCGAACTCTCGTGCTCTCTCGTAACGCGTCTCCATGACTCCTAGCCTCTGCCCCACAACTCGAAGGCTAGCTGGAGCTCCCTCACCTGGGCCTCCAAAGCCTTCCTCTCATCCTGATCCTGCTGTCGCTCGGCCCTTCTTTCCTCCCTCTCCTTCTCCCTCTCCGCTCTCTCCCTCTCTGCCTCTCTCCTTGCCACCTGGAGGAAGACCCTTAACTCTAGGATGTCTGGAGGCGGCCTCTCCTCATCATGACACCACAGCTCTGCCATGGCTGCTGCCCAGGCATCACGCTCCTCTTCAGCCCAGATCGCGCGAGCCACTACACTGGCAAGTTACTCTCGGAGGGAGGCGATCTCCAGAAAAAGAGCCTGAGAGCTGGAAGACGATCCGCCGCCCATCCCTGCCATCGTTGCCTGCTGGGCACGTTGGAATAAACAAACAACAGCCATTGGCTAAGCCCCAGAACTTCAAAATAAAAATAATAATAATAAATTAGGGCCCTTCTTTCACCTCTATCCGTCTCCCGAGCTGAAGAGGCCCCACTTGGCTCCCCCTGCACTGCTGCAAGTAGCCGGCACTCTCCTGCGTGGGCACACCACCTTGCTGCCCATCCTGAAAATGAGCAGGGAGACGTATGCGCCAGTCTTCAAGTTTCGCCTTGCCGCGTCTCTCTCCCCCGACGTGGTTTGGCTCATCCATGCTCGCCCATTCATCGGCCAAGCCCGAGATCCTTGTCATACCCTGCACATCAAAAAAGGAAGGGCCATATCAAAAAAAAATGCGTCTCCTGTCGAAGACGCGTTCATCATTCAAGTGCAACACTCACCGAGCCCTCTTCTCCCTCTCTACTTATTCGCTACCAAACTAAAAGGAATTAAAAGGGTGGAGATCAAGCAGTTTACCAAGCCATGCTCGCCTCCCTCCATGTCTTCCGGCCCCTCGGGTCCCTCGAGTGCCAGAAGAGGCTCTTCCCCTTCCGTGGCCGCCTCTCCGTGCTCTTGCACGACCCTCCTTGGGTGAGGGGTTCCTCGCCCCCCTCTCCCTTCACCACGATTTAGCCCACCATACTCCATGGATCAAGAGTGGAAAAAGATGAAGCTAGGCAAATCTCAACGAAAGGAGTTGTTTGTGGGTGAAGTGAGGAAGGAGAAAGGCCGTCCTGCAGTTCTCGGTGATTTAAATTTGAATTCAAGCTTAGAACGCGTCTTCGCGCCTAGACATCTCAAAAGGAGGGAGGTGAAAATGATATGCCCTACGCACAAGGTGTGATTCTCCATTTTTAAGGCAAGATCCCATAGGGCGTGTCACGAGGAAATAAGTGAAGAAGAAAAAGCATGAGGGAAGGAACGTGCACAAAAGACAGTCAAGTGACAGAAAAGAAACTATTCCATATAACAAACTGTCTGTCATATACATCATAAGTGAGGATGGTGGGTGTACAAATCACTCTCTAACTCTCCCCAACACCATCCTGGTCATCTCTCTGATCATCCCTCTCCTCTCTCCTTTGGCGCGGATCCCTAGGGGGCCTCTGCGAACTCTGAGAGGTGGTGCTCCCCTCGCCCTATGGTGCCTGGCCGGCCTCGAACGCACGGCGCCGCTCTTCGGCCAAAGAAACTAGGAAGCTACCTACAGAGAAGGAACCAGACTGTCAAAGGCGCGCACCGCGCTCCTTTGCTCTCTGGTACCGCTCCTCACTCTCTCGTAGCCTCCCCTCTGCCGTACCGAGACTCACTTGGAGCTCCGTCATCTAGGCCTCCAAAGCCCTCCTTTCTGCCCTCTCCTTCTCCCTCTCTGCCCTCCTTTCCATCCTCTCCCTCTCTGCTCTCTCTCTCTCTGCCTCTCTCCTCGACACCTCAAGGGTAATCCGTAACTCTAGCACGTCGCGAGGAAGCTCCTCAACCTCCCATCGTTGTCGGTCCTCCTCTAGCTTCGCTATCTGAGCGTCGCGCTCCGCCGCCCAGGCGTCACGCTCCTCCTCTGCACGGACCGCATGAGCCAGTGCATCTCGAATCTCCGCCACCTGTCAAAGCCCATATTGAGGTCAAAAAAGGAAAGGAAATACGCAGAAAGGGAACTCGTGTCAAGCAAACACTCACCCGAGCCGCCTGGTCACGCTCGGCCTCCTCAGCACGGGCCACCGCGCCCGCCAACTGCTCCTGGAGAGAAGAGACCTCCAGAGGAGGGGCTCGCGAGCTGGAGGCTGCCCCACCAGTCATCCCGGCTGCCGCCGCTTGATGGGCATGCTGAAACACAGAACAACAAACGGCAGTAAGAGGCTAAGCACCAGGAATCCAGGTGACACAAAAAAATTATTATGCATTACATAGACTCACCAGGATGTCCAACTCTTGACGAGTGGCTGCCGACTGCTGCCTGGCAGCTGCCAGCTGGGCCCGCATGTCGGTGATAATAGTGTCACGAGCATCCTACATTCATGAGCATATAGATTAATGTCACATGCATGCATTTGCACAGACAAAAAATCCGCATTTCATACTTACCCCTGCTGGCCGCCCTAGGTAAAGGCGTCCTGCGTATGTGTCTTGGTACCGTCGCAGGTAGTCGGCGTTGTCCTGCACATGGGACACCACCGGAACGCCACCCTACTGCCAGTCCTCGTACTGTGCAGGAAAGCGCGTACGCCAGTCCGTGAGCTTCACCTTGCCCCGGGTCTTCCGCCCGACGTGGCTCGACTCGTCTACCTCCACCCACTCCTGGGCAAGTCCCAGGGTCCTCATGACTAGCCTGAGCCACAGTGGCTCGATCTCGTTCAGGCAGTGGACCCACAGGTCCCGCCCGAAACGACGTCGGCCCGCTACAACCCAAGGCTGGCCAGCATCGGCCATGACCAGGTAAGGCCTCCATACCACCCGCATCACCATACATGCATCATATCAGTCCCCACTCTAGTAAACAAAATGCACAAAAAAATCATATACATCATACCATGGCCTCAGGGTACTCGGTCAGCTCACGTCGAAGCGACGTCAACTGGTAGCTGTGCGGTGCCGCAGTCGTGATCGGCCTCCACCGCCGCGCTAGGGGTACGGCTGTCTGGTTCCATTGCCTGGCTCTCCCCATCAAGAAATAGTAATAACTCCATACATGCATCCATCATACATCATTAGTACAAATAATTGCATGACTGTAAACTAAGAATCACTGCAAAATACATAAATGAAATGTTTACTTAGAGGAAAGGTGCGAAGCCACCAACTGTCGTCTCCTTCTCTACCCCCTGAGAAAGATCAGCAATCAAATGGGCGAGCAGGGCTGCTCCCCACACAAAGTGCCCCACTCGATCTAGGTCCGCTAGGATCCCAAGGAAACGACAGTGGATGTCGTCCCCCTTCGTCCCCAGCAGAAGGCGGCCCAGTAGGAAGAAGAGGAACCTCCGAAGGTCTAGGTCCGCCCACTCTCGGTCACCTGCGTCCTGGCTAAAAGCTCTCTGAGCTGCCTCCTCTAGCCGCGCTAGGAACTCTGCTCCGCTCTCACTGACGTGCTGGCGTGAGTCCACGAATCCGAGCACCTCCATGATGTCTACCCGGTCGATTGTCCTGCTGTCTCTATCAGTCACGCTCGTCTCAAGCCCTAATAGCTCCAGGGCACTCTCTCTGTAGTCAGGGTAGGTGACCCCACTGACGGCTTCCCCGTCCACCCGTAGTCCGGAGATCCGGACTACGTCCTCCAACGTCGGCACCATATGCCCCCAGGGCATCAGAAACGCTCGACTCGGCGCGTGCCATCGCTCCCTCAATGCATGGACGAGAGGCAAGTCAAGCCGGAAGGGCTCGATGCGCAAGAACGCCCTGAACCAAATGGCGTCCACTCGAGCCCTCTGGAAGTCCGGCAGCCCTCGGTACGCCGCCACTACCAGGAACCAGCTGATCCAACTCCTCATCACGCCCTGCACACCGCAAAAACAAGAAATTACGTCAGAGCCGCAAATAATGAACAACACGATGTATATATATTAAAAAAAAACTGACCCGTCAATGCCCTTTGACGCCTTAATAATTTCTCTATTTTTTAATATTATTATTATTTTATTATATATTAAAACAAAAAAAGAGAAAAAGGACTTGACGCATCAATACCCTTGGATGCCTCCATATTTTTTTATTTATTATTATTTCTATTATTTATTTAAAAAAACATTGAGGAGTCAATACACTTTGACGCCTTAATATATTTTTGTTTTTTTAATATAATTATTATTTCTATTATTTATCTATTAAAAAAAATTTGTGAGGCGTCCACTGCATTGGACGCCTCAATCACTTTAGAACCACCACCACCAGAACCCCATCTCTCGCCCCATTTCTCGCAAAAAATCACAAAATAATGCAAAAAGAGAGAGTTCTAGGCGGCCTACCGGGTCATGCTCTTCCTCTCCTGCTCCACCGGGCCCCTTGAGGCCCTCCACGGCCAAGGGAAGCGCCTCCTCTTCCATGGCGGCCTCCTCCTCCACAGCTGTCTCCTCGGTGCGATCCCGGGACCTCCTCAGACGAGCAGCGATCCGCTTCCGCTTCTCACCTCCCTGGCTCGATCCGCCGTGCTCCATGGACCTAGATTGGGAGAAGGGAGGCCGAATGGGGAGGGAAGAGAGGTTTAAGAGGGGGCAGGTTCGTTTGATTGAATATGAAAGAGAAAAGCCGCGAAAGCGGCATTTTAAATCCCAAATTCAAAACCTTGACGCTTCCAGGCGTCTGGACGCATCAATAAAAAAAAAACTAATAAAAAAAACATGTGACGTGTCTAGGCTCCTGGACGCATCAAACAAATATATATATATATATATATATATATATATATATATATAAAGGGCGGGATGAAAACTAATTAAAATATATATATATATATATATATATATATATATATATATATATATATAATAGGGACGCGTCCACATGCTTAGACGCGTCCATTAAATATATATATATATATATATATATAATAAGGGGAACAATAATTCAAAAACATTTAACTTCGCATTTATTTCATTAAAACAACAGAGTGAGCTACATCAGGGGTTTAGACACTTCGGGCCTTAACTTCCCTAGTTCAGTCACATAAGCCCTCCACAGCTCGCGTTCTTCCTCTACATGCACCAATGCCTTTCTCGGAATGCTCGTCTTCCACGACACTTTGATGGCCTTCACTTCCTTTGCATCTCCTTCTACGCCCAACTCTCTCTTCCTTAGAGGAGCGATGCCAGATAACGGTGGGAACGAATGGCGAGGAAGGCCGATTTGAATGCAGCACCGATGCGCGTTGTAAAGAACAAACTCAGTCGCGCCAATAAGCTGGAGTTCACCTTTGGGGGAAGACCTCGTGAGGAGTTCGCGCAAGAGTAGACATGCCGGTGCACAAGTGAAGAAGCTTTCTGTCATAGTTCTGAAGTGAGACCTCCAGTCTTCACGTTTCCTCAGCCATGGAATACGGTTCACTATATTACCACCAAAGCCTAACATATCGGCTATGTGGTAAAGGGGGCTTTGTTGAAATATCTTTGAGGCAGTTGGCATCCCCTCACGGTGATCAAATTTGAAATGTAAATCAACCTAGCAATTCAGAAGAAGTGCGCAACCAAAAGGAGGCTTACCCATGCTGGAAGCAGTAAAGCCACTGTAAAGGTAAGCAAGGACGGCAGGTCCCACCCTTTTGCCATTCCAAATTCCGCAGATGGCGCTTAGCTGATCTTCCTCCACTATGTTGTCGGTATAAGGGAATAAGAGAGCACCTGCCAAACAGATTGTGAATCCCTTCATAATTTCTTCCAAATGATCATCATCTGGCAATCCTCTCAGGGCATCCATGACCCATTCCGTGAGCTTTTGCAGGTTAATTTCATTCTGCATGATCTTTATCCTGCCATCCCTTTTGAATCTTTTCAACCCAAGCAAGAGTTCCACCTCCTCAAGAAGGATGGTCGCCTCGAAAGTAGGGAAAATGAAAGTGTCAGTCTGAGGATGCCAGATCTCCACCAACGCACCCATAGCCACCCAGTCCATGCGAATCTTTTTGTAATGCTTGGCGTGAACTAGAAGCCCCTGAAGATGCCACCTCGTGATTATGGCCCTCATGCCGATGGAGATGTTCGAAGTTAGCTTCGAAAGCCACGGTAGTTTGGAGAATTTCCTCGGGCCTGGGAAGAGAGGGTACAGCTGGAAAGGAAGAAGAAAAACAAGGGAGGAAAAAGGTGAAAGAGAGGTCGTACAGGAAATTTGAAATGAATCAACTCACCATACGCGACTGGATCATCTCACTCAGATGTCCTTCGAGGTCGGAGAGCCGCCTGAATTCGCTGCTAGGCTTGCTCCTCTTCATAGCGCGGGAAGACTCGCCTTTCATCTTGAAAAACCCAAGATTCTCCTCCTCCTCCTCTTAAGTTTCAAGGCTCTCAATTCACTCCTTGGTGCATTTGGCTGAACTAGGCAAGGAGGGAGTATTTATAGGAAGGAAGGAAAGTAAAGGCCAAACACGTCACATCAATAATGAGTCGTCATTGTTGACTTTAGCAAAAGATATTTTATCTTGATCTCCCTTATGCTGTGGTACAATTCTGCTGCTTTTAATAATGTTGATCAGTGCAGGTTTCACTAGCGGGCACCACTGTACCACCTTGACCCATCATGTGCCACCATTCGGTGACTGGTCCCACCATGTCATGCATTGTATTATATGATATTTACACTATTAGAACATGTCAAGGACCTTGCAACCTGAATGAATCAGGAATTTGGGTTTCCCTTTGTGGACGTCGAAAAATGTCGATGAGGATCATGCGGCGTGCACGTCTCGACAGTCGAGAGCGAGCCGAAGACGGAAATGCCGAATAAACCTCATGCCTCGCCCGATCAGGACGAGAACTCGCTTGGTGGTCTGCTACCCGTTAAGGAAGCCCCCCAGGCGGGAGATACGGCTACAACTCTCCGACCGGCCACGCCGAGAGCTGAATCAGAGAAAAGTCAGGAACTCCGACACAGTCTCAGCATGCATCAAAAGTCACGTAAAGTCTGGGACCGAGTCCCGGAGGTTGCGAATGGAATATTGCGGAGACCACACATCACAACTGGAACATTCCGAGAATGCTGACATTTATATAAACAGCCGCGGCTTCAAAAAGAATCCGTTCGGTGCTTAAAACGGCACGGAAGGGCCTTAAAGCGGCGCGCCTTAAAACGGCGGGCCCCTTAGCTTAACCGGCGTGCCCCCATTTGCTTAACCGGCGCGCTCCCCATATGCTACCAAAACCGGCGTGCCCTTGTTTATACTTGAATCTGGCGCGCCTCTTGTTGATGTTTATAACATGTGTGCCCCCTCTTGGATGCTAATCCGGTGCGCACAGCCCCGCGCCATTTTAGCCCCGCACCGCTTTAGCTCTGGTTGATGTCCCGTATTCAGTCCGATCCCCTATTTTCGGGCACAAATAGAGAGAGTACCTGAAATGGCTAGGCCTCCCGCGTCTGACCAACGTGCAACCGCCTGAGCTCCTCAAGCTCCCTAGAATGGCAATCTTCGAGCTCCGCACCAAACGTCGCTTCCCCGCCAGTCACCATCGGCCAATCTCATAGAGGCACCATGCCTACTCTATCAACCTACCCACCTGTAGGCCACTCGAGAGCTTTAGACAAAGGAGAGGACGAGAAGAATAGAACGAAAGGGAAGGGGGATCCGGAGACTTCTTCACCCACCTCCATATATATGTAACGAACCCGTCAAGAAGAGAAGAAGAAGAAAGAAGGAGAGAGAGAGAGAGTCGGAAGAGAAAAAGCTGAGAGAAGAAAAGAAGAGAGCAGAGGAGAAACTCCGGCTCAGCTAGGAGTTCGCTTAGAAGAAAAAAGAAGAAGCTCCGTTCCCCTGCGCCCGTGAGGTGAAGAAGAAAAGAGTGAGTGTGAGGGAAGAGAGGCGAGCTTGGGGAAGTGGTTTAGGCTCCGCCCTCCTTCTACCATTGTATTCTTCGTCTCTTTCGTTCCTACTTTCTTTAGTTATGGGTATGATTTCCCCCTTCTGTATTGCGTTTCTCCCCTTCTCTCGTGGATGAATAAAAGAGTGACTTTGGCAAATTTACAAAGCGTTCTACTGCTTTGGCTTGCCCATCTCGCTGAGTCTTTCTTTTTATCTCCCGTTCTTCTAATCATCCAGGCGCCTCGGAGGCTTGCCTCTCTGTGGCATTTCCTCTGAGGAAGCCCGTCCGGAGGATGAAGAGTTACAGCTGTTCATGGCGAACATTCGCCCCGTTGGAATATACGCGAAGCTATCACCCTTGAGCCGTGATCGCTCTTGTAGGCTAGCCCTCGAGCGTTCTATACTCGCATTTGGGTTGTCGGACCGCCGTGAGGCCACTCCGAATTTTGAGGGTCACCCCGGAGCGATCCGTTTGGTGGCCTTCTATTATCTCTGGCAAGTCCCGGTCCGGGGGAGATGCTGCCCAATTTTTGCCAAGAATTAAAGAACATTCAAGAAGAAATGAAGAGGCCACTTGCTACTACCAAGAACGACACATGTTTGAAGCCTCTGTAAAGCAAGCCGAACACACAGTAACTCTATGAACTAAACTCCCCTGAACGAAACACCTAATATCCACACAAATCTATCTTAATAAACCACTTGAAACTCTTAAGCCTCCTTGTCACCAGCTTAATTTATTAACTGAGTGAGCAAACCAACACCAAATCGGGCTTCGGGTAAAAGAAAGGAAAGAAGACACAGTCAACAGCAATGAAAACAACCCTCAGAAGAGTTTGTGCCGCTGTGCCATTTTAAACCCACACTCAGAAATTCCATTTTTCTCCTATCCCGGCGCAGTTACTATTCCCTCCGCGCCGTTTTAATCCACACTCAAAACCCCTTTCGATTCCAATTCGGCGCCATCAAATGCGGCGCGCATCACTGTTCAAACACCATCTTCCCGACGCCATCAAACCGGCGCGCCCCCCATTTGTGACCACCTAATCTGACGACGTAAGCGGCGCGCCCCATGGCCCCCCGTCTTCTCGTCATCTTGCATGCTATTCCGGCGCGGGTTAAACTGGCGCGCCCTCCCCTCATTCTGCCTCCTGAGGCATGCCATTCCGGCGCCGTTAAAATGGCGCGCTCCTCTGCTCTCACATCTTCTTGCAACTTGCTAATACGGCATGGCAAAAGAAAACCAAAAGAATGAAAAGAAGAAATAAAACCATTGAAATTAAAGAATAGACAAGAGAATAAGGCCTAAATCAATAAACAAGATAGAAAGAATGGAATGGGAATAAACCACTTAATTCAATGACCGGAACAATGACAATAGCATGTCCCTGCTATAATTAAAATTTGCGTTGCAAGGACACACATTGGTAAGCTCGGGCTACGCACTTAATAATCCACTCCCTCGGACTAGGTGCAAAGAGAAAATCAACGACGCCTTATGGTATCAGACGTGGTTTACGGAATTTCTGACATGGCCATAGTCTGAAATCATCTCCGGCCAACAATCTATCAACTTGACCCGTCCTTACCGGGATCCAATCCCGTATTCTCATTAAACTTGCCTTGTTCGTGGCATACATCTGCGCGGTTTTGTTACCGTCTTTTATGCTACAAACACGGACCTTCGTCCGAACATGAAGTGGCCCATGAGTGGCCGACATAGTCTGAACGTTCACGTCCCGATACGGGTTTCTAGCATAGTTCATCTTTCACTATCATCCTGCATTATTAGTATTCTCTTTAGGCCGTAGGGCCCTTATTCCTGGCAATCAATCAAGGGTGTTCCCCCGTATGGGGGATGTAAATAAAGCCATGGCCTTTATGGCATGGTGAGTTTTGGTCCCAACACGAATTACATAATTGTCTGATTAGTCAGATCGAGCGCACCATGGGCTTCGATGAGGCCCGAATAAATCATAACCTTTGTGACTGGCACACCCTCGCACTAAATAAATGAATTAACCCGATCAACAAACGAACCGATTCTTTCCGAATTTTAGTGCGTCCACAAGTCTGGCAAGCCCGGTGGGACCTAAATCACCCTTCATCTCTTTGCCGGGACTAAGGGCCTTATGGCCCCTTTCATGTGATACTAATTGTTTGATTTGCAAATGCAGGTTGCATTTCGGACACCAGGATGGCCCCCACGTTCGGTCAACAGGCCGTCGAGAGCCATGTTCGGAACGGCTACTTTGCCGTCCCCCTCAGCTTCGGGAGCTTCCCTCCCGTGGTAGGCTTCCCCAACTTCCTCGGGGTAGCCTTCACGAACCTGCTGGACGTGGAAGCGTCTGACAGGACTGAAAGCAATGCTCCCATCCAGGGGCCCGCCAAAGCTACTGTCGATCGATCAATGGCCGAAACTTCCAAGACTGTCCCGACCGGGACGCTGAGCTGCAACGTGCACCATGTGCACCAAACTGCCGGCCCATCTCACAAGGGGTCGGCCTCTCACCAGAGGAGGCTCCGGAGGAGCCACGCCACGACATCACCCCGAGGCCGGTTCTCCAGCACCGGCAAGTCTTTTGTCATCGGGGCTGCCCGAGTGCATCTTACCGGACAACGTTCTGAGGTGATCCTGGATCGCATTGTATCCGCCGTACCAGTGCGCAACTCTTTTCAGGCACTGGAGAATATGAAGGGCAAGATGACGCCCACCATTCCGGCCCCAGCGCCGCAGCAGCAGTCAGCCTCCAGGCCCACCAAAGCTAACCAAGTTTGGGTTCCCAAGGGGGCCCGGTTCACCTCACCAGCCTGGGCAGGGCCCAGCACTTTCCGCCCGGCAAGGGCACAACAAGGAGATCGGGTCAAGACATCGGCCCCCGTCTACCAGTCGGCATGAACTACACCGGCCCCACCGGAGAACATCTATCATCGACACTACCGACGTCACTATCAGGCTGCCCGTGCGGAGCCTGCAACCCACATGCCCATTATTGTTAACAGGGCAATGTCACCAGCCTCTCCTCCTGACCAGGACTGGGAAAGAGTGGATCAATCCATGAAGAACTACTTGCGGGGCCCGGGGAGCACTCCCCTAGGTCGCCAGAGATTACTGGGGGCAGTAGCCTCCGCCTTTGAAGAAGAAGAGACCCAGTCGGTGCCCAGCGTCGAGTCAAGAAACTGCTCTGAGGAGTGCCATCAGTCCCCGCTGAGGGAAGAAGTGAAGCCACGGAGATCGGTCTTTGATAGATTGGTCTTCCCAAGTAAGCCGTCGAGAAGAATGGCAAGAAGCGGCAGAGACCTGAGGGTCTATATCTGCAACATGGCAGGGGTATTTGGTCGGTACGGGGCTCTACCAACCAAGTCTGAAGAAGTGTCCGGGCTTGCCACAAGGTCAAGACCTCTTACCAGAAGAGGGAAAGTGGCAATTGAGCAGACACGAGTCCACACTGGAGGAGCTAACTATGAGGAACCTTCAATGTCCTTGACTGCCAATGTTATTAAAGAAGGCACTGCGGGAGGACCATCGACTTCATCCGAAGAGCTGCCGGTCGAAGAAGGAGGAGGCACCCCTAGCCTTTCCATGAACAACCCCGCGGTATTGCATATGATGCAGCAGTATCAGCGGGAGATCGAATTGTTAAAGAAACAACTGACTTAAAGAGCCGCTCAGCCCTCAACATCCGGGCAGACTGAAGCATTGCCAAAGACCTCTGGGGGCAATGGTCAGGCCTCGGAAGCTTCTCCGCAGGTGACGGTGTCTCCCCCAATACCTACCTACACTGGTGGCATACCCCTGCATCAGCCACAACATGTCACACCGGCCCCGCCACCGAACCTGCCATTCCAGGGGTCCACTATTGCACCTCAGGCGACAGTGTTAACAACGCCGCTGGCGCAATCGGCCCATTTCTATCCAAACCCGGTTGACCCGGCAACAGTGAGCAGACTAATGCTCGAACAAATGATAGATATGAAGTTGACAGAGAGGAGCGATGGTGATCACACGCCATTCGACGTATACCGGGTACCTTACCCGGCACACTATGCTGCCAAGAGGCTACCGGTCGGCATCACCAAGCCGCCGAAGTTTGAGAAATTTAATGGGCAAGGGTCTCCCAGGGAGCACATTGCCTACTATGTGAATGTCATGGGGGATCTAGCTGCGGATGAAGCTTATCTCCTCAAGTTCTTTGGCTCGACACTTACTGGGCTCGCTTTCGAGTGGTACTCGAGCTTGCCCGCCGGGTCCATTACAGACTGGCCCGATATGCAAGAGAAATTCAAGGAAAGGTTCTACATAGTTGAGCGGGAGGTAACCGTGGCAGAGCTTTATGCCACAAGACAGAGAAATGATGAGTCGGCACTCTACAACATAAAAGGGTGGAGGAACCTCAGCATGAGGTGCAAACGTCCCCCGCATCAGGAGGACGCAGTGCAGATCTGTAAACAGAATCTGAAGAAGGAAATCCTTGAGAGGATGATCGGTGCTGAGGTAAGGTCATTTGACCGTCTGAATAACATAGTGGTAGAGATCGAGGCATTCCTTGCTCGATACTCTTCTGCCCCAGTTGCAACGAGCCAGAGGGCCAGGCAAGTCGAGAAAAGACCAATACCGCCAGAAGTTCACACACTGGACTTCGAAGCTTTCGAGAAGTAAAGAGAGAAACCCAAAGAGAAAGTCGACCCTCCTCCGCCCAGGTCCACTGAACGGCGGGAAGGTCCCTCCCTGCGGGAGAAGATGAGGAATAAATTGTACTCTTTTCCCCAAGACAAAGCCCGGGTCCTATTTGAATGGGCCACCAGGTACAACAAGATCACATTACCAGATCCAAAGAGGCCTGGTGACTTGAAGAAGAAGGATGATCCTCGCTTTTGCCCATACCATCAGATGCTTGGGCATACCATTGAGGATTGTTACATCTTCAAGGACGTCATTGAGTCCTTGATCAATAAGGGAGAGTTGGACATGGGGGAGCTCAGAGTGGATCCTCCACAGGAGAAGATGGAAAGGCCTTACTCTTTCCCGAGGAATCTTTGATTGGGCCTGCTACTACGGCAAGGTCTCCCTCCCGAGGTCTAAGAGGCCGCAAGATGCTCGCAGAAGTGGCGACTCCCTATTTTGCTCTTATCACCAACTACTAGGCCACTCTATCGAAGACTGTTACGTCTTCAAGGACATTTCTCAAGACCTGATTGAGAGAGATGAGCTCAGAATGAGAGATTATGTGGTGGCTCCGCCACGCCCCCATGTGACGGGCGGCCACGAAAGAAGCATCTACATGGTGTCAGTTCAGCACCAGATTTTTGAAGATGCAGCTGAGAATGGGCAACCCCAGCCACCAGCAGAGCAGCAGCCCCCAGTATGGCAATCAATCACCTCAGCCCCTGCAAGAGCCATCTATGACAATTACAAAGAAGATCAAGAAGAAGTCCTTTACTTTTCCACACAAGAGAGCCCCCCAGAGTCGCAAACAACAAGCCTAATAGAGGGGGAAACAAGCAAAGCCTCGTTACCCAACGAGGCAGAGCAAGAAGATGCCTATGGTGTCCTTGAAGCAGAAGATGGTGAAGACAAGGATTTCATCGACCTGCTACCAGCGCCTCCAGAAATTGAAGATGGCGGCCAGGCCACAGTGGATGAGCTCGTTGAAATTTACCTAGGCACAGAAAGCGACCCCAGGCCGACCTTTCTGAGTGCCCTTCTTCCTCCATAGGAGAGGGGACAATATGTCAAGTTACTGCGAGAATTCCGGGACTGTTTCACCAGGAACTACAAAGAGATGCCCGGCCTGAGCCCCGGCGTGACTCAACATATTCTGGCTATTGATCCCAAGGTGGAGCCGGTGAAGCAGCCCCCCCGACGTATGAGGCCGGAGCTGATAAAACAGATTTGTAAAGAAGTCGACAATCTCATAGATGTCGATTTTGTAGCTGAAAATCAATACACTACTTGGTTGGCCAACATTGTACTGGTGAAGAAGAAGAATGGACAGATCAGAATCTACGTGGACTTCCGCGACCTGAATAAAGCTTGCCCAAAAGATGACTTTCCGGTGCCCGTCACCAAAGTGATGATTGATGCAACTACCGGCCATGAGGCCTTGTCCTTCATGGATGGATCATCCGGCTATAATCAAATATGGATAGCTGAACATGACCGAATCCATATGGCCTTTCGGTCACCTAAAGAGATATTCCACTACAAAAGAATGCCCTTCGGCCTCAAGTCACTGGCGCCACTTACCAGCAGGCGATGACCAAGATATTCGACGAACTGCTATATAGCAAAGTCGAATGCTACATTGATGATCTGGTCGTCAAGACAAAGAAAAGGGGGGATCACCTGAATGACCTTAGAGTCATCTTCGAGAGACTCCGATAGTACGAGGTGAAAATGAACCCAATGAAGTGTGCCTTCGGCGTCTCCAGTGGAAACTTTCTCGGCTTCATTGTCCGATATAGGGGGATCGAGATCGACCCCTTTAAAATAAAATCCATTCAGGAGCTACCTCCTCCGAAGAATTTGGGAGAGTTAAGGTCCCTGCAAGGCCGGATAGCCTACATCTGAAGATTCATCTCCAATTTGTTGGGGCACTGTCAACCACTCCACAAATTAATGATGAAGAATACACCTTTCAACTAGAACCAGGAATGTCAGAAGGCCTTCGATCGGCTGAAGGATTACTTAAAGACCCCGCCTGTGCTGGGGGCACCTGTCAAGGGGAGGCCACTTATTCTATATATATAGCTACCACCGAATGTTCACTGGGGGCAATGCTTGCCCAAAACAATGATGAGGGAAAGGAGCAAGCTCTCTATTACCTCAGCCGAAGACTAGTGGGGGCAGAAGCAAAATACACCCCGATTGAGAAGGTTTGTCTCGCCTTGATCTTCGCAGTCAAGAAGTTGAGGCATTACATGCTCTCGCATGAAGTGAGCCAGATCTCTAAGGCTGACCTAGTCAAGCACATTCTCTCCTAGCCAGTTCTGAAGGGACGTCTCGGCAAGTGGGCCGTACTGTTAATGGAATTTGACATCACCTACGTGCCTCAGAAGGCCGTTAAGGGTTAAGCCATGGCTGATTTCTTTGCAGCACACCCTGTGCCTGAAGACTCCCCACTGGCCACGGAGCTGCCTGAAGATGAAACACTAGAGGTGGACCAAGCCCAACAGATCACCTGGCAACTGCACTTTGATGGAGCTTCGAGAACAGAAACAACCCCGTCTGGGCACACGAAAGTACGGGCCGGGGCCGGCATCATCCTTAAATCCCCTGAGGGAGAAGTATTGCACACATCTTGCTCTATTAACAAGCCCTGCACAAATAATGAGGCAAAGTATGAAGCTCTGATCATTGGTCTCCAAGTCGCTTTGCAAATGGAGATTAAAATATTACATGT
Source organism: Amorphophallus konjac (assembly GCA_022559845.1). NCBI lineage: Eukaryota > Viridiplantae > Streptophyta > Magnoliopsida > Alismatales > Araceae > Amorphophallus > Amorphophallus konjac. The sequence goes on from CM040118.1 coordinate 421,599,708, forward strand.
GTTTGGTGATTCATTGCTGGTCGTCAAGCAGGTCCAGGGACAGTTTGACGTCCGAAAACCCGAGTTACTCCCTTACCATGCTAAGGCGAGACGGCTCATGCAACGGTTCTACCTTATTGAGATAGGCCACGTTGCCAGAGGAGATAATGCACAAGCCAATGCACTGGCAAAATTGGCGAGTTCATTGGCAATCCCACCAGATGGATCCCTCAGCATCCAGGTGGTGAATCAGCGCCAAGTGCCTAGCATGATAGAAGGGCCAGAAGAAGAAGAAATTGAGGTCGCCACAGCGGAAGCCGTCAGCCTACCCGACTGGAGGGACCCCCTTTTGCAGTGGTTTAAATATCAGCAGCTGCCCAGGCAAAGGGAAGAGAAGATCAAGTTAATCAGAACAAAGGACTCTTACGAGGTCCGGAACAGGATCTTATTCCGAATTATGGCAGACGCCAAACGGAAGGTGCTCCTCCGATGTTTATCCACTGAAGAATCTTGGAAAGTCATGAAAGAAGTTCACGTCGGAACAGCTGGTGCACATCAGGCAGGACCCAAAATGAAGATTGAAATAAAGAAGCTCGGCTACTATTGGCCGACAATGTTCGACGACTGCTGCAAGCATGCCAAGTCTTGTCAGAAATGCCAGGAGCACGCCACGGTGCTTAGAAGGCCGCCCGTGCCGCTGCATCCAACACTACCGAGTTGGCCTTTTTCCCAATGGGGAACAGACGTCGTGGGTCCACTGCCCGCATCATCCGCCAGGTGCAAGTACATCTTGGCCGCAACTGATTACTTCTCCCGCAGGGCGGAAGCTGTTGCCTTGAAAGAAGTGACCAGGGAAATCGTTGCCAGGTTTGTCCGCCGCAACATCATATTCCGGTTTGGCACTCCGAACCGAATTATCTCAGATAATGGAAGCCACTTCTGCAACCAGAAAGTCTACCGGCTGGTAGAAAAATACAAGATCGATTGGAGGACGTCAACCCCCTACAACCCACAGGCCAATGGCTTGGCTGAAGCTTTCAATAAAACTCTGTGTACTCTCCTGTCCAAAATTGTTAGTTCTAACAAGAGAGACTGGGAGGAGAAAATGTACGAGGCCCTGTGGGCGTACCGAACTGTATACAAAACTCCAACGGGTTGTTCACCCTTCTCCTTGTTGTATGGCTCAAAGGTAATTGTCCCCATCGAGCTAGAAATACCCTCCCTTCAGGTCGTAATCCAGCGCGGGTTGGTCCGGGAAGAACAAACAAATGTCGAGCGAAGGCTCGAAGAGCTCTCCAACTTGGAGGGAAAAAGGTTTCAAGCCCAGCAGAACATACAGGTCTATCAGGCCCGAATAGCGCGTGCCTTTGACAAGCTCGTCAAGGAGCGTGAATTCAAAAAGGGTGACCTCATCATGGTCAAGAGAAGAGAAGTCATGGCTTCCAATCCCAAGGGCAAGCTGAATAAGAATTGGCTTGGACCCTATGTAGTCCAGAAAGTCTACGAGGGCGGAGCATATGTAATCGTCAACCATCGGGGGGAGGTTCAGTTTCCGCCTCTCAACGGTAGACATTTGAGGTTGTACCATGCTCTGATTCCCCCATTCAATGAATGATGCATTTCTCCGCCCCGCCCTGGGCGAATTTGCATTGGTATTGTCTAGATGGTTTGGGCACTATCTATCTTGCATTTCAAAAAAAGAGAGAACAAAAAAGGGGAGAGAAGAACAAAAAAAAAGAAAAAAAGGATTAAAAAAAAGTGAGAAAGAAAAAGAGAAAAAAGGAAGAGGAAAAAGGAGGGGAGGAATCAGTCTCCCTTTGTTAACACTCACTCTTATCTTCAAGTATTCCAATAAACGAATCAGCCACGTCAGCCCTCGACACCTTGTCGGCACTGACAAAGGACACCCCACCCGAACCTTTCGTCCGGGATTGGGGGAATCAACCCTTCCCCTTGCTTTGGCGCCAACCCCGTGTCAATCAACAAACCACGTTGGTCTCCGACCCCTTGTCGGCATCTATAAACAATCCTGTGGCCCGGACCTTTCACCCGGTTCCATGAACAAAAAGACCCTTGCTTTGGCACCAACCCCGTGTCAATGAACAAACCACATCGGTCTCCGACTCCCTGTCGGCATCGATGAACAAACCTGTGGTCCGGACCTTTCATCTGGTTCCATGAACAAAAGGACCCTTACTTTGGCACCAACCCCGTGTCAATGAACAAACCACGTCGGTCTCCGACTCCCTGTCGGCTTCGATGAACAAACCTATGGTCCAGACCTTTCGTATGGTTCCATGAACAAAAAGACCCTTGCCTTGGCACCAACCCCGTGTCAATGAACAAACCACGTCGGTCTCCGACTCCCTGTTGGCATCGATGAACAAACCTGTGGTCCAGACCTTTCGTATGGTTCCATGAACAAAAAGACCCTTGCTTTGGCACCAACCCCATGTCAATGAACAAACCACGTCGGTCTCCGACTCCCTGACGGCATCGATGAACAAACCTGTGGTCCGGACCTTTTGTCTGGTTCCATGAACAAAAAGACCCTTGCTTTGGCACCAACCCCGTGTCAATGAACAAACCACGTCGGTCTCCGACCCCTTGTCGGCATCGATAAACAAACCTGTGGTTCAGACCTTTCGCCCGGTTCCATGAACAAAAAGACCCTTGCTTTGGCACCATCCCCGTGTCAATGAGCAAACAACGTCGATCTCTGACTCCCTGTCGGCATCGATGAACAAACCTGTGGTCCGGACCTTTCATCTGGTTCCATGAACAAAAGACCCTTGCTTTGGCACTAACCCCATGTCAATGAATAAACCACGTCCATCTCCAATTCCCTGTCCTACCAATGAACAAACCCGTGGCCCAGACCTTCCGTCCGGGTCGATGAACAAAAAGAGCCTCCTTGCTCGGCTTGGACCTTCCGTCCAAGTCAATGAACAAAAAGGACCCCTTTGCTTGGCTTGGACCTTCTGTCCAAGTCCATGAACGAAAGAAGCCTCTTTGCTTGTCTCGGACCTTCCGTCCAAGTCCACGAACACAAAGAAACCCCTCCTTGCTTGGCTCAGACCTTCCGCCCGAGTCGATGAATGAACAACTTTCCTAAACCCAGCACGAGACACCAACTCCCTCATGGTCATTTTGGGCCTTTCGCCTGGGGCGCCGCATAGGCCCCTCCTTCTTGCTTCGGCATTCACCCCATGCCGATGACTAAACCTCCACTCAGACATGTCGGTCTGCGTGCATACGCGGTGAAGCGATCCCCTCAACCCTTCGCTGAAGGGGTGAGCGCTTTCCCGTGAATTTGCACTGGACCAGCACCCCACTAGCTCGGGAAGAATAGGTATCTTGTCAAAGAGCTCTACACTCGTGGGCTCCACACACTCATCGCTCGCTTGCGTCGCCCACGAGTAGGGGGCATTTGTGGACGTCGAAAAATGTCGATGAGGATCATGCGGCGTGTACGTCTCGACAGAAATGCCGAATAAACCTCATGCCTCATCCGATCAAGATGAGAACTCGCTTGGTGGTATGCTACCCGTTAAGGAAGCCCCCCAGGCGGGAGATACGGCTACAACTCTTCGACCGGCCACGCCGAGAGCTGAATCAGAGAAAAGTCAGGAACTCCGACACAGTCTCAGCATGCATCGAAAGTCACGCAAAGTCTGGGACCAAGTCCCGGAGGTTGCAAACAGAATATTACGGAGACTAGACATCGCAACTGGAACATTCTGAGAATGCCAACATTCATATAAACGGCCGCGGCTTCGAAAAGAATCCGTTCGGTGCTTAAAACGGCACGGAAGGGCCTTAAAGCAGCGCGCCTTAAAACGGTGCGCCCCTTTGCTTAACTGGAGTGCCCCCCATATGTTACCAAAATCGGTGCGTCCTTGTTTATGCTTGAATTCGACGCGCCCCTTGTTGATGTTTATAACCGGCGAGCCCCCTCTTGGATGCCAATCCGGCGCACACAGCCCCACGCCATTTTTGCCCCGCGCCGCTTTAGCTCTGGTTGATGTCCCGTCTTCAGTCCGATCCCCTATTTTCGGGCACAAACAGAGAGAACTTACCTGAAATGGCTAGGCCTCCAGCGTCCGACCAACGTGCAAACGCCTGAGCTCCTTAGGCTCCCTGGAATGACAATCTTCGAGCTCCGCACTGAACGTCGCTTCCCCCCAGGTCACCGTCGGCCAATCTCGTGGAGGCACCATGCCTACTCTATCAACCTACCCACCTGTAGGCCACTCGAGAGCTTCAGACACGGAGAGGACGAGAAGAATGGAACGAAAGGGAAGGGGGATCCGGAGACTTCTTCACCCACCTCCATATATATGTAACGAACACGTCAAGAAGAGAAGAAGAAGAAAGAAGGAGAGAGAGAGAGAGTCGGAAGAGAAAAAGCTGAGAGAAGAAAAGAAGAGAGCAGAGGAGAAACTCCGGCTCAGCTAGGAGTTCGCTTAGAAGAAAAAAGAAGAAGCTCCGTTCCCCTGCGCCCGTGAGGTGAAGAAGAAAAGAGTGAGTGTAAGGGAAGAGAGGCGAGCTTGGGGAAGTGGTTTAGGCTCCGCCCTCCTTCTACCATTGTATTCTTCGTCTCTTTCGTTCCTACTTTCTTTGGTTATGGGTATGATTTCCCCCTTCTGTATTGCGTTTCTCCCCTTCTCTCGTGGATGAATAAAAGAGTGACTTTGGCAAATTTACAAAGCATTCTACTGCTTTGGCTTGCCCATCTCGCTGAGTCTTTCTTTTTCTCTCCCGTTCTTCTAATCATCCAGGCGCCTCGGAGGCTTGCCTCTCTATGGCATTTCCTCTGAGGAAGCCCGTCCGGAGGATGAAGAGTTACAGCTGTTCATGGCGAACATTCGCCCCGTTGGAATATACGCAAAGCTATCACCCATGAGCCGTGATCGCTCTTGTAGGCTAGCCCTCGAGCGTTCTATACTCGCATTTGGGTTGTCGGACCACCGTGAGGCCACTCCGAATTTTGAGGGTCACCCCGGAGCGATCCGTCTGGTGGCCTTCTATTATCTCTGGCAAGTCCCGGTCCGGGGGAGATGCTGCCCAATTTTCGCCAAGAATTAAAGAACACTCAAGAAGAAATGAAGAGGCCACCTGCTGCTGCCAAGAACGACACATGTTTGAAGCCTCTGTAAAGCAAGCCGAACACACAGTAACTCTATGAACTAAACTCCCCTGAACGAAACACCTAATATCCACGCCAATCTATCTTAATAAACCACTTGAAACTCTTAAGCCTCCTCGTCACCAACTTAATTTATTAACTGAGTGAGCAAACCAACACCAAACCGGGCTTCGGGTAAAAGAAAGGAAAGAAGACACAGTCAACAGAAATGAAAACAACCCTCGGAAGAGTTTGTGCCGCTGCGCCATTTTAAACCCACACTCAGAAATTTCATATTTCTCCTATCCCGGCGCGGCTACTATTCCCCCGTGCTGTTTTAATCCACACTCGAAACCCCTTTCGATTCCAATCCGGCGCCATCAAATGCGGCGCGCATCACTGTTCAAACACCATCTTCCCGGCGCCATCAAACCGGTGCCCCCCCCCTTTGTGACCACCTAATCTGACGACGTAAGCGGCGCGCCCTATGGCCCCCCGTCTTCTCGTCATCTTGCATGCTATTCCGGCGCGGGTTAAACCGGCGTGCCCTCCCCTCATTCTGCCTCCTGAGGCATGCCATTCCGGCGCCGTTAAAACTGCGCGCTCCTCTGCTCTCACATCTTCTTGCAACTTTCTAATACGGCGTGGCAAAAAAAAAAGAATGAAAAAAAGAAATAAAACCATTGAAATTAAAGAATAGACAAGAGAATAAGGCCTAAATCAATAAACAAGATAGAAAGAATGGAATGGGAATAAACCACTTAATTCAATGACCAGAACAATGACAATAGCATGTCCCTGCTATAATTAAAATTTGCGTTGCAAGGACACACATTGGTAAGCTCGGGCTATGCACTTAATAATCTACTCCCTCGGACTAGGTGCAAAGAGAAAATCAACGACGCCTTATGGTATCGGACGTGGTTTACAGAATTTCTGACATGGCCATAGTCCGAAATCATCTCCGGCCAACAATCTACCAACTTGACCCGTCCTTACCGGGATCAAATCCCGTATTCTCATTAAACTTGCCTTGTTCGTGGCAGACATCTGCGCGGTTTTGTTACCGTCTTTTATGCTACAAACACGGACCTTCGTCCGAACATGAAGTGGCCCATGAGTGGCCGACATAGTCTGAACGTTCACGTCCCGATACGGGTTTCTAGGATAGTTCATCTTTCACTATCCTCCTGCATTATTAGTATTCTCTTTAGGCCGTATGGCCCTTATTCCTGGCAATCAATCAAGGGTGTTCCCCCGTATGGGGGATGTAAATAACGTCATGGCCTTTATGGCATGGCAGGTTTTGGTCCCGACACGAATTACACAATTATATGATTAGTCAGATCGAGCGCACCATGGGCTTCCATGAGGCCCGAATAAATCGTCACTTTTGTGACTGGCACGCCCTCGCACTAAATAAACGAATTAACCCGATCAACAAACGAACCGATTCTTTCCAAATTTTAGTGCGTCCATACCCTTCAACAAAAATAGTGATAAATTCAGAGGAATTTGGGTTGTACAGATAGGCCGTTAAGTTGTGAAAGCGAGGGGACGATGGTTCCATTCAGTGAGTTGGTGCGTGGATAAACGGGCCCCGACTCAGTATCAGCTCACCGGATCGATGTCCTGACCCATTCTTAACAACTTGACAATATTATCCTTGGCTATTTTCTATTTTAGTTTGTTTTAAGTTTTCCTTTAAACCCATCATGCATTCATGTAGGACTTTGATTCCATTGCGGAAGATCATTCAAAGTAATTCGATTGTGAAGGTCGCCGTGCTTAAGTCTTATAATATGAAATATTCCATTCCGAATGAAATACTGAGTTTCCTTGAGACAGCCCTGGGCTGTTATTCCGAAAGAGACCCTTGTTTGGACTGATCCTCAAATATTCCTTTACTTTTACTCCATTTGACCCACCTTGGCCGCAGCACTTCCACATTGACTGGTAACTGCTCCCCAAGGTGAAACCTGCAGGTTCACGACCCGGGTACTTCCACATAGAGAAGTTGGTCCATTTTTCTACTTGTGCCTGAGCGCACATCTTCCCCTTCCTTGTTTGATTTCCGTCTAAGCAATTGTTGAACTCGGAAGACCTTCTTCAAGGTCGTCTCATTGAAAATCTGAAAACATTCCAAACCACAATGTTGATGGCGCATCTCATCACACCTTGGCATCTACTTTTCAGTCCGCTCCCACTCCATTTCATTTCACTTTTATGCCACACCATTATGTGTCACTCCCTTGCAAAGCAAACGCCAAGGCGGGGCAGTTGTAGACACGCTGTTTTTGACATTACCGTGAGTAGATCTCATATTACACTATGATACCCCGAGATGGCCTTCACATTTTTAATTACTTTGGTGATTTCCAATTTTTTTTATTTTTTTACATTTTTTTTTTCAATTTTTCCGTGAAAAAGTTTTAAACGTGTCAAGGATCCTAGATGCCTCACTTTGACATGTCAAGGACCCTAGACGCCTTCTTCAGAAGACTCGTGCAGCGCGCACGCGGCGCCGCTCCGGCCGTTTAGTTTAACGTTTCGAATAAATCCAATCATAGAGACGTCTTGTCGACCAAGCGCGCCCTTCGAGAGTCACGGTTACCCGCCGAAACCACGCACTTTCTCCACTATTGACGGCTTTCGACGGCGATTCGGTGGGCGAAGATGGGCGCGTCCGGGCACCCGGACGCCTCACGATTGAGGCGTCCAAGAGGCAAGATGCCTCAATAAATTAGAATTATAAAAAAACAAAAAAAATATTATTGAGGCGTCCAAGGTTCTGGACGCCTCAATATTGAGGCGTCCAAGATCCTGGACGCCTCAATCAACTTTTCCTCTATAAATAGAGGAGCCCCTCCCTCGAGGGGAGAGAGCTTCAGATCCGACAGAGGAAAGGGAGACTCTGCCGGATCCCTTTCCTAACCCGTGGGCTTTTGCAGGAGGAGGTTCTGTCGAATTTTTGGGTGCCCGCGCTCGTGAGAGGAAGGCTAACTCCGCCCATCGTGCTGCCACGTCATCCCTACGCTGCCGAAGCTCCGTCGGATCCGGCCATCGACATCTTCAATAAGACATTCTCTCCCATTCTCTTTTGTCATTTCTGTTGCATGCATCATCCCGTCATCTGTCATCTCACTTCATAAGAGGGATCCATTTTTATGCACGTTTGCATGATCTTCCATTCATCATAGCATTTTCCTCCTACTCGTATCCGAGAGGGGTTTAAAAACAACACCAACCAGGTGTGTGTCTCGCCACGATTTCACCATTTTTCATCACAAGAGACTAATACTACACTGCCATTTTTCTGATTCATTTGTTATCTGTCTATTTCCTCTTTTGTAAGGGTAACAAAGGAAGGCCCTCTCCATCGACCGGCCGAAGGGAGAGGAAGAAGCAACCCGCCATTTCCCACTTTTGAGGTAAACACGATCACTCTTCTTATTTTGGGGACTCCGGCCCCTGGCGATCACATCATATCCTCGAGGCCGCGGTGAGTCACTTCTCGCTATGGCCATTTAAATTTCTGCCATTTATGTCACGCCCCGAGCGCGGAAGATACCCGTAGATGCGTGACGAGTTTATATCAATCATGTCAATCAGAGAAGTAGTGTATTCGACACAAAGACAGAGTGTGCAAATATAAAGATAACCCAATCTATTTATTCCTTTAATAAGAATGTGTCTATTACAAACCCTTGCAAATACTAGACTCAATAAAAAAAAAGGTACATTTCTGACTCAACAAAAATATAGAGAAGACAAGACGGATGGACGCTTGAATAGCTCTTACTCTTTCACTCTTGACCTTCCCCGTCAGTTTGGGTCTCGTCATCGGACTTACCTGAAAAGTATGGAAACACTGAGTGAGCGAACGCTCAGTAGAAAATTATATCTCAAGAACTAGCAAGGGGTTTAAGTAATTACACTTTCCATGAATGCACTATAGCTATGCATGCTCGCAAAAATGACAAGATAGCAAGAGGATATAATAATAAGATGGCAAGACGAACTAGTCATGAACTTTCAAGAACTTATCAAGCAGATATCAAGACTTTTAAGCAAGTAGATGCATCATGTCATGATGTAATTTGGCTATTATATTTCAAGTCAAGAAAGTATATATTTACCCTTTCTCGGGCCATGCAAGTCATGTAACATCAAGTCAAGTCAAGTACAAGATTTGTGGAATGTCCAATCAAGCTAGTCATGCACTTCGATACAATGCCAATATCGTTATCATTACAACTCCCATGGGCACTAGTGCTTTTGGGTGCTCCTCCCAGGACCAGATCGGGCCCTATATGCACAGGCATTGATCATGTATTTTGACATCCACTTTCATGTATAGCCAATATAGAATCTCAAGGATAAAGCTTGTACGTAGGATAGACTTTTGCTAGAATAGAGTCCAAAAATATGACACTTGACATAGATAGGTGATAACAACGGTATAATCACGATTTCCGATAAAGCTGGGTAGAATTGGTTCCCTAACTTGGGTACCATGATAAGTAAGTGCCCGCAAGTAGACGGTCACTCTTTTAATATAGAATTAAGTTCCACAAGAACATCTCAATAATGACATGCTTTCCCCATTTATTTAGATACTTCTCATATTATACAAATAGCATAACATGAGGGCCGGTATACCATGTTTCCTATAGAGTGACATGGCAAAAATAGTGTGATAGGTTTTTATGGTACAACCAGCTCAGTCGGTCTTGAGGGAATCCAAGGCTCGAGAAGTCTTACGGAGGTCTCTATGACTAACTCACTAGTCCAAAGGAACGGAATGTCCAATGGAGAGCTTGTATGTCACTGAGAGTTAGGGGGTAAACGATAAAACATCTTGAAACATGGGACTATATTCACGGACTGGAATATAGTGTCGATATATATATACATAATATACATATGAAACCCTCGGTTAACAATAACAGTGTAAAATAGTATCACAGGAAAATAGCGACGTAATCTAAGTCATTAATCATGGAATTAACGCCTTATACAGGGGCGTTTATTTACAAATTGACGGCTTGTTCAGCAGTCGTTCATTCTGTATTTCTATTTTACAGAATTTAGATAATATGGAATTTTAATAAAAACGCGCCCTGGACAGGGGGGTTACTTTTCAATTAGCGCCCTGTTCTGGGCGTCAGTTCAATAAGAGACGGCCTTCCTCAGGTCGTTAATTCAAGATATTCCAGGATTGATAGGAACAGGGGTAATTTCAAGGATAATAAAATTTCAGAAAAAGGAATCACACTGTCAGGAAGAGAAAAATAGCAGGATTCGACAACTATGATCATGCATTAAATTAAAATCATGTTTTGATAAACATAAAAGTTTTAAACGTGGGTAATTTAATAACTAGATGAAATTGACGACTTAATGCAGTACGTCAAAACTGGAATTAGCGACCTGGGCATGGTCGTTTCTCTAAATTAGCGACCTTGAGAGAGTCGCTTCTTTTAAAATCCACAGGAAAAAAAAACCCTTTTAAAAACTATAATAAAACCATATTCATGCATGCCGTGATGGTATTATGATGGAATTAAACTAGTTTGGCTACGTTCTTGAGAAAACCTACCTGATGAATGGTCTGATGAAGGTACTGTATAGAATATGATACTCTGTTGGAAACAGAGTCACCTGCGATCTATGCAACTGCTATTCTCTAGCAGTGAGGGTGGTAGTAGACTAGAAGTAACTTCTCCTCTGTTCCGGACGTAGAGAAAGAACACAGCACTCCCTCCCTTTTCTTTTAAACTGGAGAAGATGGAAGACGATGATGAACCCTACGTTCTTCGGCAAGACGTTGCAGACAACCTGCATAAGGAGGATGAAGAACTATTAACGTTCTTCAAAAATAGATTTGAAAGAGAATTAAGAAGGAAATCCTTACCACCAAGAGAAAAGAACCTCCTTCTGTAATTCACGCTCGGAACAGCACCAGCAAGAGGAAAAACCCTAAGGTTGGCTCGATGGAAGAGTATTTATAGGGTTTTTCGGAACCCAATAGAGTTAGAATTCGATTGGAAACACAAGTTTCCATAATAGAGTTCTTGCTATAATCAATCGAACTCGTAGTAATCTAGAAACTTGCTCTGGATAGTCTCCTGGTTCGAACGAAACTCGAACGGAACACAAATGGAATTAACGCCTTACGTTAGGGCGTTAATCTAAATTGACGCCTTGGTTAATGTCATTTCTTATGTAAAACGCGTCCATGCTGAGGGCGTCACGTTTACTTGCCATTTTTATTATTTTGGCCGTTTGGGAATTGACGACATCTGCTGTGGGCGTCCTTTCTGGAATTTGCGCCTTGTATAAGGGCGTTTATTTTTGAATTAGCGCCTTGAATCAAGGCGTTATTTACATTTTGGGTTTATTATTCACTTCTTTAAATCTTTAAATCTTATTTTGATCAATTGGGATTTTTATTTCCTTTTATTTTTACCAGGGTTGCTACACCCTCCCCCACTTAGAAGAATTCGGTCCCCAAATTCAATCGCATATATTTATATATATATGGAGAGTGTAGAGTTATATACCTTTCTAGAATAAGTCCGGGAATCGTTTCCTTATACACTCCTCGGTCTCCCATGTGGCTTCGTGTTCTGAACATTTATTCCATTGCACCTTTAACATGGGATAACTTTATTCCTTAATGTTCGTACCTCGCGATCAAGGATCTTCATGGGCTTTTATTCATAAGTGAGATCCTTTTGAATTACCAGGTCTCCATGATCAATGATATGTGACGGATCATGCACATATTTCTTCAACATTGATATATGAAATATATTATGAACATCAGACAATTGAGGAGGCAATGCGATGCGATAAGCAACCTCGCCAACTCTTTCCAATATCTCAAAAGGTCCAATAAACCTTGGTGTAAGTTTGCCCTTAACACCAAATCTCCTTATTCCACGTCCAGGTGATATCTTGAGAAAGACGTGATCTCCGACTTGGAATTCGAGATCTCTTCTTCTTGTATCAGCATAAGTCTATTGTCTAGACTGAGCTACTTGCAGTCTTTCTCTAATCAACTGTATCTTCTCGGTGATATCCTTTACCATATCTGGACCTAATAGTTGTTTCTCTCCAACTTCGTCCCAACATAAGGGTGATCGGCAACTCCTTCCGTATAAGGCTTCGAAAGGTGCCATTTGTATACTTGCCTGGTAGCTATTATTGTATGCAAATTCGACTAGAGGCAAGTGATCATGCTAGCTTCCTCCAAAATCAATGATGCAAGTCCTGAGCATATCCTCAACCACCTGATTAGTTCTCTCGGTTTGACCATCCGTTTGAGGATGAAAAGCTGTACTAAAGTTAAGTCTCGATCCCAACGAATGTTGTAGTCCTTTCCAAAAATGCGAAGTAAAACGGGGATCTCTGTCAGACACAATCGAGACAGGAATGTCATGTAATCTGACTATCTCTTTTATGTATAATGCAGCCAGAACATCAACTGATCATCGACTCTTGATTGGCAAGAAGTGTGCTGATTTGGTCAATCGATCAATGATAACCCATATTCCATCATATCCTCCTTTTGATTTACTTAGACCCATGATGAAATCCATACCAATATCCTCCCACTTCCATTTGGGAATATCCAGAGGATGTAGCTTTCCGGCAGGCTTCTGGTGTTCAGCCTTAACTTGTTGGCAGGTGAGACAGCGAGACACAAAGTCCGCGACTTCTCTCTTCATATTAGGCCACCAGAAGGTCCTTTTTAAATCTTGGTACATCTTAGTAGATCCTGGATGAATTGTGTACCTTGATCTGTGAGCTTCATCTAAGATCTTCTTCTTTAATTCTGGACAATCCGGTATACAAGTTCTATTTTGGAATAACAACCTTCCATCTGAAGCTAGTTGGAACACAGATTGTCCTTCTAGTTTGCCCTTGATTTCCACTAATACAGGGTCACTACCTTGAAGTCCTTGTATTTCGAGTAGCAAATCTGACTGTATGCTCATATGGGATAAGGTGACACACCTACTGTCTTTGTCCATGCTTATATTAAGTCTAGTAAATTGTTCTAGCAACTTCCACTCCTGAATCATACAATTGGCTAATAATGCTCTCGGCTTTCGACTAAGGGCATCAGCTACCGGATTACCCTTTCCAGGATGATATTGTATAGTAAAGTCGAAGTCCTTAAGATATTCTAGCCAACGTCTTTGCCTCATATTCAATTCCTTATGAGAGAAGAGATACTTAAGACTTTTATGGTCAGAGTATACAAGAAACTGCACTCCATATAGATAATGTCTCCATATCTTTAGTGCAAATACGACTGCAGCCAATTCTAGATCATGAACTGGGAAGTTCTCCTCGTGCTTCTTCAATTGACGCGAAGAGTAGGCTATAACCTTCCCTTGTTGCATTAAAACACATCCGAGGCCAATGCCAGATGCATCGGTGTACACTTTGAACTTTTCTCCTTCAATTGGTAGAGCTAAGACTGGGGCAGTAGTCAAATGATCCTTGAGAGCTTGGAAGCTTCGTTCACAATCCTCGCTCCATTCATAGCGTATCTCCTTGTGAGTTAGCCTAGTGAGGGGTACGGCTATCTTGGAGAAATCCTTGATGAACCGCCGATAGTAGCCCGCAAGACCCAAGAAACTACGGACCTCGCTAGCATTGGTCGGTCTTTCCCAATTCCTTACAGCATCAACCTTTGTTGGATCTACGGATAAACCGTCCTTTGATATAACATGCCCCAAGAAAGCTACTTCTCTTAACCAAAATTCACATTTGCTGAGCTTTGCATATAACTGATTTGTCCTCAATATCTGTAATACAATCTTTAAATGTTACTCATGCTCTCCCTTGGTCTTGGAGTAAATCAATATATCATCAATGAAAACCACCACGAATTGATCTAGGTAAGATCTGAATATACTATTCATCAACTGCATAAAGGCAGCAGGGGCATTTGTTAGTCCGAAAGGCATAACAACAAACTCATAATGGCCATACCTGCTCCTGAATGCGGTCTTATGAATGTCCTCATCCTTGATCCTTAGTTGGTGATACCCTGACCTGAGATCAATCTTTGAAAAAAACTTGGATCCAGATATTTGATCAAATAACTCATCAATTCTTGGCAGTGGATACTTGTTCTTGATAGTGAGATGATTCAACTGTCGATAGTCGATGCATAACCTCATGGATCCATCTTTCTTCTTTTCAAATAGCACAGGTGCTCCCCACGGGGAAGTGCTTGGTCTAATAAATCCCTTCTTGAGAAGTTCCATCAATTGCTCCTTCAGCTCCTTGAGTTCGGCAGGGGATATCCTATATGGTGCCTTAGAAACTTGTCCAGCACCAGAGGCTAAATCGATGGTGAAGGCCACTTCTCTTTGTGGGGGTAATCCAGGCAATTCCTCCGGAAACACGTCCGGAAATTCTTGCACAACTGGGATGTCTTCTAACTTAGTCTCCTTAGTCTCCTTAATGGTGACAAATGCAAGGAAAGACACACATCCTTTCCTTATTAGCTTGCTAGCTCGGAGAGCCGAAATAAGAGATGACTTGCTCCGACTCTTAGGGCTAGAATAGACTAGTTCTGGAAAGTCCTTGAAAGTAACTGTGCTGTTACGGCAATCCACAGTTGCCTGATACCTAGATAACCAATCTGCTCCCAATATGACATCATATTCCTTTAGGTCTAAACATATGAGATTGATAGGAAGATTTCTTCCTTTTACTAAGACTTCACAGTTTTGATAATGGTGAGTAATATCGGTTTTGTTTCCGAGAGGAGTAGATAAAAATATTTTCATCCATTCCGGTTCCATAGGCAGTGGGTTAGCAAACTTCTTGAAAATAAAAGAATGTGATGCACCTGTATCAAATAAGACATGTGCTGACTTGGAACAAACTTTCAGTGTACCTTCTACTAGTCCGCCTTCATCTTCCTCGGTCTCCTTAATGGCGTGGAGACAAGCATTCTTTGTTACCGGGCGCTTTCCGTCACCGACTTGATCATTGAGTAGGGGACAGTCGGGAATCCGATGATCACGGCTCCCACAACGGAGACACGTTCCAAGTTTCCTCCAACATTCTTCGGCCTTGTGCCCGACCTTATCACAGTGCTTACATACCACCTTCGCAGGTGTAGTGGTGATGGAGAAAGGTTTGGTCTTTTTGAACTTTTGCTCCTGAGAGGGAATGCCTCCATTACTTGGCCTCTTCTTGAAATTAGGTTTGAAGGTGCCGGAGCTAGTAACATTCTCCTTCTTGTCTTTCTCACGGATCCTATCAGATAGTTCCGTGGCATCTTCTAGTAATTGCGCTCGTCGAACCATCTCCGAATAGACTTGTATGTCCATCGGTGCCAGTTGTGTGATATATTGGGGCCTGAGCCCATTAAGGAATCTTCGAGCTTTCATCTTCTCAGTACTAACTAAGTGTTTAGCGTACCGAGACAGCCTAGAGAACTGCGCTTCATATTCAGCCACCGACAAAGATCGTTGCTTAAGTGCGGCGAATTCAACGGCTTTCTTCTCTTGAACGCGATCTGAGAAATATTTGTTGTTGAAATGTTCAACAAACTCCTCCCAAGTAACTTGTCCTTGATCTAATGTGGCTTCTACCGACTCCCACCAACATCGGGCATCTCTTTCTAATTGAAATGTGGCTAACAGGACCTTCTCTTGGTCCGAGCATTGCATGACTCTAAAAACACGTTCCGTCTCTCGGATCCAGTGTTCGGCATCATCTGGATCAGTGGATCCCATGAACTTAGGAGGGTTCATGTTCTTGAAGCTTTGGTGGAGACTTCCAGCTCCATGATGTGCACCTCCTTGTGCCACTTGTTGAAGTGCCTGGGTCATGCCTTGGAGAGTGCGTTGCATGTTGCGCCATTGAGCACGTTCGGCAGCCATTGTCCTACAATTATAATAGCTATTAGTATGTGATTGCGTTAAAAGGCTTTTACTTCTATATTGACCTTAGCCCTTGGTTCTACCCAATCTCACTGGTTAGAAGTTCAGACTTATCCTTGGACTTGGGTTTCCTAGGAATTGAATACCCTAGGCTCTGATACCACAAAAATTGTCACACCCCGAGCGCGGAAGATACCCGTAGATGCGTGACGAGTTTATATCAATCATGTCAATCAGAGAAGTAGTGTATTCGACACAAAGATAGAGTGTGCAAATATAAAGATAACCCAATCTATTTATTCCTTTAATAAGAATGTGTCTATTACAAACCCTTGCAAATACTAGACTCAATAAAAAGAAAGGTACATTTCTGACTCAACAAAAATATAGAGAAGACAGGACGGATGGACGCTTGAATAGCTCTAACTCTTTCACTCTTGACCTTCCCCGTCAGTTTGGGTCTCGTCATCGAACTTACCCGAAAAGTATGGAAACACTAAGTGAGCGAACGCTCAGTAGGAAATTATATCTCAAGAACTAGCAAGGGGTTTAAGTAATTACACTTTCCATGAATGCACTATAGCTATGCATGCTCGCAAAAACGACAAGATAGCAAGAGGATATAATAATAAGAAGGCAAGACGAACTAGTCATGAACTTTCAAGAACTTATCAAGCAGATATCAAGACTTTCAAGCAAGTAGACACATCATGTCATGATGGAATTTGGCTATTATATTTCAAGTCAAGAAAGTATATATTTACCCTTTCTCGGGCCACGCAAGTCATGTAACATCAAGTCAAGTCAAGTACAAGATTTGTGGAATGTCCAATCAAGCTAGTCATGCACTTTGGTACAATGCCAATACCGTTATCATTACAACTCCCATGGGCACTAGTACTTTTGGGTGCTCCTCCCAGGACCAGATCGGGCCCTATATGCGCAGGCATTGATCATGTATTTTGACATCCACTTTCGTGTATAGCCAATATGGAATCTCAAGGATAAAGCTTGTACATAGGATAGACTTTTGCTAGAATAGAGTCCAAAAATATGACACTTGACATATATAGGTGATAACAACGGTATAATCACGATTTTCGATAAAGCTGGGTAGAATTGGTTCCCTAACTTGGGTACCATGACAAGTAAGTGCCCGCAAGTAGACGGTCACTCTTTTAATATAAAATTGAGGCCCACAAGAACATCTCAATAATGACATGCTTTCCCCATTTATTTAGATACTTCTCATATTATACACATTGCATAACATGAGGGCCGGTATACCATGTTTCTTATAGAGTGACATGGAAAAAATAGTGTGATAGGTTTTTATGGTACAACCAGCTCAGTCGGCCTTGAGGGAATCCAAGGCTCGAGGAGTCTTACGGAGGTCTCTATGACTAACTCACTAGTCCAAAGGAACGGAATGTCCAATGGAGAGCTTGTATGTCACTGAGAGTTAGGAGGTAAACGATAAAACATCATGAAACATGGGACTATATTCACGGAATGGAATATAGTGCCGATATATATATACATAATATACATATGAAACCCTCGGTTAACAGTAACAATGTAAAATAGTATCACAGGAAAATAGCGACGTAATCTAAGTCATTAATCATGGAATTAACGCCTTATACAGGGGCGTTTATTTACAAATTGACGGCTTGTTCAGCAGTCGTTCATTCTATTTTTCTATTTTGCAGAATTTAGATAATATGGAATTTTAATAAAAATGCACCCTGGATAGGGGCGTTACTTTTCAATTAGCGCCCTGTTCTGGGGCATCAGTTCAATAAGAGACAGCCTTCCTCAGGTCGTTAATTCAAGATATTCCAGGATTGATAGGAACAAGGGTAATTTCAAGGTTAATAAAATTTCAGAAAAAGGAATCACACTGTCAGGAAGAGAAAAATAGCAGGATTCGACAATTATGTTCACGCATTAAATTAAAATCATGTTTTGATAAACATAAAAATTTTAAACGTGGGTAATTTAATAACTAGATGAAATTGACGACTTAATGCAGTACGTCAAAACTGGAATTAGCGACCTGGGCATGGTCGTTTCTCTAAATTAGCGACCTTGATAGAGTCGCTTCTTTTAAAATCCACACAAAAAAACCCTTTTAAAAACTATAATAAAACCATATTCATGCATGCCATGATGGTATTATGATGGAATTAAACTAGTTTGGGCTACGTTCTTGAGAAAACCTACCTAATGAATGGTCTGGTGAAGGTACTGTATAGAATATGATACTCTGTTGGAAACAGAGTCTCCTGCGATCTATGCAACTGCTATTCTCTAGCAGTGAGGGTGGTAGTAGACTAGAAGTAACTTCTCCTCTGTTCCGGACGTATAGAAAGAACACAGCTCTCCCTCCCTTTTCTTTTAAACTGGAGAAGATGGAAGACGATGATGAACCCTACGTTCTTCGGCAAGACGTTGCAGACAACCTGCATAAGGAGGATGAAGAACTATTAACGTTCTTCAAAAATAGATTTGAAAGAGAATTAAGAAGGAAATCCTTACCACCAAGAGAAAAGAACCTCCTTCTGTAATTCACGCTCGGAACAGCACCAGCAAGAGGAAAAACCCTAAGGTTGGCTCGATGGAAGAGTATTTATAGGGTTTTTCGGAACCCAATAGAGTTAGAATTCGATTGGAAACACAAGTTTCCATGATAGAGTCCTTGCTATAATCAATCGAACTCGTAGTAATCTAGAAACTTGCTCTGGATAGTCTCCTGGTTCGAACGAAACTCGAACGGAACACAAATGAAATTAACGCCTTACGTTAGGGTGTTAACTTAAATTGACGCCTTGGTTAATGTCATTTCTTATGTAAAATGCGTCCATGCGGAGGGCGTCACGTTTACTTGCCATTTTTATTATTTTGGCCATTTGGGAATTTACGACATCTGCTGTGGGCGTCCTTTCTAGAATTCGCGCCTTGTATAAGGGCGTTTATTTTTGAATTAGCGCCTTGAATCAAGGCGTTATTTACATTTTGGGTTTATTATTCACTTCTTTAAATCTTTTAATCTTATTTTGATCAATTGGGGTTTTTATTTCCTTTTATTTTTATCAGGGTTGCTACACCCTCCCCCACTTAGAAGAATTTGGTCCCCAAATTCAATCGCATATATTTATATATATATGGAGAGTGTAGAGTTATATACCTTTTTAGAATAAGTCCGGGAATCGTTTCCTTATATACTCCTCGGTCTCCCATGTGGCTTCGTGTTCTGAACATTTATTCCATTGCACCTTTAACATGGGGATAACTTTATTCCTTAATGTTCGTACCTCACGATCAAGGATCTTCATGGGCTTTTGTTCATAAGTGAGATCCTTTTGAATTACCAGGTCTCCATGATCAATGATATGTGACGGATCATGCACATATTTCTTCAACATTGATATATGAAATATATTATGAATTTCAGACAATTGAGGAGGCAATGCGATGCGATAAGCAACCTCGCCAACTCTTTCCGGTATCTCAAAAGGTCCAATAAACCTTGGTGTAAGTTTACCCTTAACACCAAATCTCCTTATTCCACGTCCAGGTGATATCTTGAGAAAGACGTGATCTCCGACTTGGAATTCGAGATCTCTTCTTCTTGTATCAGCATAAGTCTTTTGTCTAGACTGAGCTACTTGCAGTCTTTCTCTAATCAACTGTATCTTCTCGGTGATATCACTTACCATATCTAGACCTAATAGTTGTTTCTCTCCAACTTCGTCCCAACATAAGGGTGATCGGCAACTCCTTCCGTATAAGGCTTCGAAAGGTGCCATTTGTATACTTGCCTGGTAGCTATTATTGTATGCAAATTCGACTAGAGGCAAGTGATCATGCCAGCTTCCTCCAAAATCAATGATGCAAGCCCTGAGCATATCCTTAACCACCTGATTAGTTCTCTCGGTTTGACCATCCGTTTGAGGATGAAAAGCTGTACTAAAGTTAAGTCTCGATCCCAACGAATGTTGTAGTCCTTTCCAAAAATGCGAAGTAAAACGGGGATCTCTGTCAGACACAATCGAGACAGGAATGCCATGTAATCTGACTATCTCTTTTATGTATAATGCAGCCAGAACATCAACTGACCATCGACTCTTGATTGGCAAGAAGTGTGCTGATTTAGTCAATCGATCAATGATAACCCATATTCCATCATATCCTCCTTTTGATTTAGTTACACCCATGATGAAATCATACCAATATCCTCCCACTTCCATTTGGGAATATCCAGAGGATGTAGCTTTCCGGCAGGCTTCTGGTGTTCAGCCTTAACTTGCTGGCAGGTGAGACAGTGAGACACAAAGTCCGCGACTTCTCTCTTCATATTAGGCCACCAGAAGGTCCTTTTTAAATCTTGGTACATCTTAGTAGATCCTGGATGAATTGTGTACCTTGATCTGTGAGCTTCATCTAAGATCTTCTTCTTTAATTCTGGACAATCCGGTATACAAGTTCTATTTTGGAATAAGAACCTTCCATCTGAAGCTAGTTGGAACAGAGATTGTCCTTCTAGTTTGCCCTTGATTTCCACTAATACCGGGTCACTACCTTGAAGACCTTGTATTTCGGGTAGCAAATCTGACTGTATGCTCATATGGGATAAGGTGACACACCTACTGTCCTTGTCCATGCTTATATTAAGTCTAGTAAATTGTTCTAGCAACTTCCACTCCTGAATCATACAATTGGCTAATAATGCTCTCGACTTTCGACTAAGGGCATCAGCTACCGGATTACCCTTTCTAGGATGATATTGTATAGTAAAGTCGAAGTCCTTAAGATATTCTAGCCAACGTCTTTGCCTCATATTCAATTCCTTCTGAGAGAAGAGATACTTAAGACTTTTATGGTCAGAGTATACAAGAAACTGCACTCCATATAGATAATGTCTCCATATCTTTAGTGTAAATACGACTGCAGCCAATTCTAGATCATGAACTGGGTAGTTCTCCTCGTGCTTCTTCAATTGATGCGAAGAGTAGGCTATAACCTTCCCTTGTTGCATTAAAACACATCCGAGGCCAATGCCAGATGCATCGGTGTACACTTCAAACTTTTCTCCTTCAATTGGTAGAGCTAAGACTGGGGCAGTAGTCAAATGATCCTTGAGAGCTTGGAAGCTTCGTTCACAATCCTCGCTCCATTCATAGTGTATCTCCTTGCGAGTTAGCCTAGTGAGGGGTACGGCTATCTTGGAGAAATCCTTGATGAACCGCCGATAGTAGCCCGCAAGACCCAAGAAACTACGGACCTCGCTAGCATTGGTCGATCTTTCCCAATTCCTTACAGCATCAACCTTTGATGGATCTACGGATAAACCATCCTTTGATATAACATGCCCCAAGAAAGCTACTTCTCTTAACCAAAATTCACATTTGCTGAGCTTTGCATATAGCTGATTTGTCCTCAATATCTGTAATGCAATCCTTAAATGTTCCTCATGCTCTCCCTTGGTCTTGGAGTAAATCAATATATCATCAATGAAAACCACCACGAATTGATCTAGGTAAGATCTGAATATACTATTCATCAACTGCATAAAGGCAGTAGGGGCATTTGTTAGTCTGAAAGGCATAACAACAAACTCATAATGGCCATACCTGCTCCTGAATGCGGTCTTATGAATGTCCTCATCCTTGATCCTTAGTTAGTGATACCCTGACCTGAGATCAATCTTTAAAAAATACTTGGATCCAGATATTTGATCAAATAACTCATCAATTCTTGGCAGTGGATACTTGTTCTTGATAGTGAGATGATTCAACTGTCGATAGTCGATGCATACCTCATGGATCCATCTTTCTTCTTTACAAATAGCACAGGTGCTCCCCACGGGGAAGTGCTTGGTCTAATAAATCCCTTCTTGAGAAGTTCCATCAATTGCTCCTTCAGCTCCTTGAGTTCGGCAGGGGACATCCTATATGGTGCCTTAGAAACTGGTCCAGCACCAGGGACTAAATCGATGGTGAAGGCCACTTCTCTTTGTGGGGGTAATCCAGGCAATTCCTCCGGATACACGTCCGGAAATTCTTGCACAACTGGGATGTCTTCTAACTTAGTCTCCTTAGTCTCCTTAATGGTGACAAATGCAAGGAAAGACACACATCCTTTCCTTATTAGCTTGCTAGCTCGGAGAGCCGAAATAAGATGTGACTTGCTCCGACTTTTAGGGCTAGAATAGACTAGTTCTGGAAAGTCCTTGAAAGTAACTGTGCTGTTACGGCAATCCACAGTTGCCTGATACCTAGATAACCAATCTGCTCCCAATATGACATCGTATTCCTTTAGGTCTAAACATATGAGATTGATAGGAAGATTTCTTCCTTTTACTAAGACTTCACAGTTTTGATAATGGTGAGTAATATCGGTTTCGTTTCCGAGAGGAGTAGATAAAAATATTTTCATCCATTCCGGTTCCATAGGCAGTGGGTTAGCAAACTTCTTGAAAATAAAAGAATGTGATGCACCTGTATCAAATAAGACATGTGCAGACTTGGAACAAATTTTCAGTGTACCTTCTACTAGTCCACCTTCGTCTTCCTCGGTCTCCTTAATGGCGTGGAGACGAGCATTCTTTGTTACCGGGCGCTTTCCGTCACCGACTTGATCATTGAGTAGGGGACAGTCGGGAATCCGATGATCACAGCTCCCACAACGGAGACACGCTCCAAGTTTCCTCCAACATTCTTCGGCCTTGTGCCCGGCCTTATCACAGTGCTTACATACCACCTTAGCAGGTGTAGTGGTGATGGAGAAAGGTTTGGTCTTTTTAAACTTTTGCTCCTGAGAGGGAATGCCTCCATTACTTGGCCTCTACTTGAAATTAGGTTTGAAGGTGCCGGAGCTAGTAACATTCTCCTTCTTGTCTTTCCCACGAATCCTATCAGATAGTTCCGTGGCATCTTCTAGTAATTACGCTCGTCAAACCATCTCTGAATAGACTTGTATTTCCATCGGTGCCAGTTGTGTGATATATTGGGGCCTTAGCCCATTAAGGAATCTTCGAGCTTTCATCTTCTCAGTACTAACTAAGTGTTTAGCGTACCGAGACAGCCTAGAGAACTGCGCTTCATATTCAGCCATCGACAAAGATCGTTGCTTAAGTGCGGCGAATTCAGCGGCTTTCTTCTCTTGAACTCGATCTGAGAAATATTTGTTGTTGAAATGTTCAACGAACTCCTCCCAAGTAACTTGTCCTTGATCTAATGTGGCTTCTACCGACTCCCATCAACATCGGGCATCTCTTTCTAATTGAAATGTGGCTAACAGGACCTTCTCTTGATCCGAGCATTGCATGACTCTAAAAACACGTTCCGTCTCTCGGATCCAGTGTTCGGCATCATCTGGATCAGTGGATCCCATGAACTTAGGAGGGTTCATGTTCTTGAAGCTTTGGTGGAGACTTCCAGCTCCATGATGTGCACCTCCTTGTGCCACTTGTTGAAGTGCCTGGGTCATGCCTTGGAGAGTGCATTGCATGTTGCGCCATTGAGCACGTTCGGCAGCCATTGTCCTACAATTATAATAGCTATTAGTATGTGATTGCGTTAAAAGGCTTTTACTTCTATATTAACCTTAGCCCTTGGTTCGACCCAATCTCACTGGTTAGAAGTTCAGACTTATCCTTGGACTTGGGTTTCCTAGGAATTGAATACCCTAGGCTCTGATACCACAAAAATTGTCACGCCCCGAGCGCGGAAGATACCCGTAGATGCGTGACGAGTTTATATCAATCATGTCAATCAGAGAAGTAGTGTATTCGACACAAAGACAGAGTGCGCAAATATAAAGATAACCCAATCCATTTATTCCTTTAATAAGAATGAGTCTATTACAAACCCTTGCAAATACTAGACTCAATAAAAAGAAAGGTACATTTCTGACTCAACAAAAATATAGAGAAGACAGGACGGATGGACGCTTGAATAGCTCTAACTCTTTCACTCTTGACCTTCCCCGTCAGTTTGGGTCTCGTCATCGAACTTACCTGAAAAGTATGGAAACACTGAGTGAGCGAACGCTCAGTAGGAAATTATATCTCAAGAACTAGCAAGGGGTTTAAGTAATTACACTTTCCATGAATGCACTATAGCTATGCATGCTCGCAAAAATGACAAGATAGCAAGAGGATATAATAATAAGAAGGCAAGACGAACTAGTCATGAACTTTCAAGAACTTATCAAGCAGATATCAAGACTTTCAAGCAAGTAGACACATCATGTCATGATGGAATTTGGCTATTATATTTCAAGTCAAGAAAGTATATATTTACCCTTTCTCGGGCCACGCAAGTCATGTAACATCAAGTCAAGTCAAGTACAAGATTTGTGGAATGTCCAATCAAGCTAGTCATGCACTTCGGTACAATGCCAATACCGTTATCATTGCAACTCCCATGGGCACTAGTACTTTTGGGTGCTCCTCCCAAGACCAGATCGGTCCCTATATGCATAGGCATTGATCATGTATTTTGACATCCATTTTCGTGTATAGCCAATATGGAATCTCAAGGATAAAGCTTGTACGTAGGATAGACTTTTGCTAGAATAGAGTCCAAAAATATGACACTTGACATAGATAGGTGATAACAACGGTATAATCATGATTTCTGATAAAGCTGGGTAGAATTGGTTCCCTAACTTGGGTACCATGACAAGTAAGTGCCCGCAAGTAGACGGTCACTCTTTTAATATAGAATTGAGGTCCACAAGAACATCTCAATAATGACATGCTTTCCCCATTTATTTAGATACTTCTCATATTATACACATAGCATAACATGAGGGCCGGTATACCATGTTTCTTATAGAGTGACATGGCAAAAATAGTGTGATAGGTTTTTATGGTACAACCAGCTCAGTCGGCCTTGAGGGAATCCAAGGTTCGAGGAGTCTTACGGAGGTCTCTATGACTAACTCACTAGTCCAAAGGAACGGAATGTCCAATGGAGAGCTTGTATGTCACTGAGAGTTAGGGGGTAAATGATAAAACATCATGAAACATGGGACTATATTCACGGACTGGAATATAGTGCCGATATATATATACATAATATACATATGAAACCCTCGGTTAACAGTAACAGTGTAAAATAGTATCACAGGAAAATAGTGACGTAATCTAAGTCATTAATCATGGAATTAACGCCTTATACAGGGGCGTTTATTTACAAATTGACGGCTTGTTCAGCAGTCGTTCATTCTATATTTCTATTTTGCAGAATTTAGATAATATGGAATTTTAATAAAAACGCGCCCTGGACAGGGGGGTTACTTTTCAATTAGCGCCATGTTCTGGGGCATCAGTTCAATAAGAGACGGCCTTCCTCAGGTCATTAATTCAAGATATTCCAGGATTGATAGGAACAGGGGTAATTTCAAGGATAATAAAATTTCAGAAAAAGGAATCACACTGTCAGGAAGAGAAAAATAGCAGGATTCGACAACTAAGATCATGCATTTAATTAAAATCATGTTTTGATAAACATAAAAGTTTTAAACGTGGGTAATTTAATAACTAGATGAAATTGACGACTTAATGCAGTACGTCAAAACTGGAATTAGCGACCTAGGCATGGTCGTTTCTCTAAATTAGCGCCCTTGATAGAGTCGCTTCTTTTAAAATCCACAAGAAAAAAACCCTTTTAAAAACTATAATAAAACTATATTCATGCATGCCATGATGGTATTATAATGGAATTAAACTAGTTTGGGCTACGTTTTTGAGAAAACCTACCTGATGAATGGTCTGGTGAAGGTACTGTATAGAATATGATACTCTGTTGGAAACAGAGTCTCCTGCGATCTATGCAACTGCTATTCTCTAGCAGTGAGGGTGGTAGTAGACTAGAAGTAACTTCTCCTCTGTTCCGGACGTAGAGAAAGAACACAGCTCTCCCTCCCTTTTCTTTTAAACTGAAGAAGATGGAAGACGATGATGAACCCTACGTTCTTCGGCAAGACGTTGCAGACAACCTGCATAAGGAGGATGAAGAACTATTAACGTTCTTTAAAAACAGATTTGAAAGAGAATTAAAAAGGAAATCCTTACCACCAAGAGAAAAGAACCTCCTTCTATAATTCACGCTCGGAACAGCACCAGCAAGAGGAAAAACCCTAAGGTTGGCTCGATGGAAGAGTATTTATAGGGTTTTTCAGAACCCAATAGAGTTAGAATTCGATTGGAAACACAAGTTTCTATGATAGAGTCCTTGCTATAATCAATCGAACTCGTAGTAATCTAGAAACTTGCTCTGGATAGTCTCCTGGTTCAAACGAAACTCGAACGGAACACAAATGGAATTAACGCCTTACGTTAGGGCGTTAATTTAAATTGATGCCTTGGTTAATGTCATTTCTTATGTAAAACGCGTCCATGCGGAGGGCTTCACGTTTACTTGCCATTTTTATTATTTTGGCCGTTTGGGAATTGACGACATCTTCTGTGGGCGTCCTTTCTGGAATTCGTGCCTTGTATAAGGGCGTTTATTTTTGAATTAGCGCCTTGAATCAAGGCGTTATTTACATTTTGGGTTTATTATTCACTTATTTAAATCTTTTAATCTTATTTTGATCAATTGGGGGTTTTATTTCCTTTTATTTTTACCAGGGTTGCTACAATTTATATCCTGTGTTATTTTCATATCTCTGATATTCTTGAGGCCGCGGCGAGTCACTTCCCGCAATGGCCGTTTAAATTCCCGCCATTCATATCCTGTGATATTTTCATTTCTTCGAGGCCGCGGCGAGTCACTTCCCGCTATGGCTGTTTAAATTTCTGTCATTTATATCCCGTGTTATTCTCATATCTTTGATATTCTCGAGGCCGCGGCGAGTCACTTCCCGCAATGGCCGTTTAAATTTTTACCATTTATATCCTGTGATATTCTCATATCTTCTATATCCTCGAGGCCGCGGCTAGTCACTTGCCGGATTGGCCATTTAAATTTCTGCCATTTACATCCTGTGTTATTCTCATGTCTTCTGATATTCTCGAGGCCGCGGCGAGTCACTTCCTGCTATGGCCGTTTAAATTTCTGTCACTTAAATCCTGCACCATTCCCATTCCCTGAGGTCGCGGAGAGTCATTTCTCGCTATGGCCGTTTAATCCCCATATCTTATTATGCTGGATCTATTATGCACACCCTGTCGGAGCAATCTCTCGTGGTGGTCTCTCTGCTTCTCTCTCCTTCTTTCTACGTCGCAGCAAAACGAGCCCGCGCGCTCCGCTCGTCGCCGCACTCCGTGTGACGTCACTCACAGAAATCACTTGTTGATATAAATTATCATTCAAGCTCTTGAGGGTATCAACTTCCTATTTCAAAGTTATTTCATAGTTAGCTTCATTTTCTTTCAAAACAGATTTTCCATTTTCAATAGCTAACCATTTTTCTGACATGACAATATTTAAGACCATGACCTTTTTATTCTGTTCTTTTAGATTGCCATTTTCTTCCATCAGGGTTTCTTCAAATTGTTCAACTTCCTTTTTCTTTTCAAGCAAACATTCATTTTCTTCTTTTAAAGACACAATCAGATTTTTCTGCATTTCATCATCAGAATTAAGATCTTCAATTAATTCCTTCAGAAAGACACATTCATTACATATAGATTCATTTGAACATGAGTTTTCAACTTCAAGGAGTTTAATTCTAAGATTATCATTCTCAGATTTCAAAGTGTTTAATTCAGACTTTTCATTATTAAACTCCAGTAATTTTATTTTAAGTTTGTCGATTTCAACTTTTAGTTCTTCATCTTCAACATGATCAGATTCAGCATAGTTGACAGTTTTCGATTTCTTTTTCAATGATTTATTTTCTGAGTTTAGTTTCTTATGCCAATCAGAAAGTTCTTCATAAGGGATAAATAGTTCATCAAATGAAATCTGGAGCTTACCTGAGATGATGTCTCATCCATTTGATCACTGCTGTGATCACTCCGGTTGACCATCAGACATTTCTCATCTTGTTCCCTATGTGTAGCAATTACTCTATCCAAGATTTCCTTTTCAGAGGTACACCTGAAAAAAAAAAGGAAATATGTCCGTGTTAACTGCAGTTTTCAAAATACTGAGAACCATAGTGTTTTCTCTATCCTTCAATCTGTCCTCATTAGACCACTCGTTTTGGTCATGAGACAGTTTATGTGGGCCTTTTGATAGGAGACTCCATAAGTTAGAATCAATGGAGTTTACATAAATGCATAGGCAACCTAGCCAAGTACTAAAATTCGAACCATCGAAAACGGAAGGATAAGCCTTGGAAAACACTTATCAAACAGATTTAAAGCAATAAACTGAAAGTAACAATGAACCAAAAAGATTAGCAAGATCCACTGTAGATCGTTAGATCTGGACAGTCAGAGACCCGCTCTGATACCAATTGTTGGGATAACAATGGTGCTAGACAGAGATTCATAGGGGGGTGAATGAATCCCCTTTTAAAAATTATTGCAGAATTAAGCACTCAAACTAACTCTTAACAGATTTAAGAGCTATAACGGTTCTGGTAGTAGGGAAGACACTTACAAGCAACACTCAGATGAGAAAAGTGGTCAATTAATCAAATGTGGTACTTGACGAAGGTTGGATCAAAGATCTCCTCACACATGAGATGTCATTCCAGATAGGCGTGACCTATCCTTCCTGACATATCTTTTGGTATACCTATTTGATTAACGAAGCACTCAGATTATATGAGTGATCTTGCAACCTCAGTTTAATCTTGCTGATGGTGAACCTAATCATGCATCTATTGAAATAGATACTCAAGCAAGCAATCACACAGTGGACAAGATATTTTTAGGTGGTTCGATTTGCTACCACAGACCTACATCAACCCCACACTCAGACCTGAGTGTGGCTTCTGTTGACGCATAGCTTGAACTGCTGAGCATCACAGCTTGCTTACAACTGAGCATCACAACTTGCTGACCGCTGAGCTCCACAGATTGCTATACCACTGAGCATCACAGCTTGCTAACCGCTGAGCATTACAACTTAGCTATCCGCTGCCAAATAGCTTGAAGTGAAAAGATGAAAGAAAAAACACAAAAGGAAAGGAAAGATAGAAAATATATCTGACTCGAAATACAATGTAGCTCACAAAGGAGCAAATGATCCTGGATCTGATCTATGGATCGTGACCATAAGCCAGCTCTTCAACTCTCAGAATCTTCTTTAGAAACAATACTCTATTTTTCTCTTCTCTGGAGTTCTCTCTGCAACTCTCTCTTCTTCTTCTCTTTTCATAGTGGCTCTCTTTCTAAATTCTTTTTGGATCACTTCACATGCTCTCGCTTAACCTTGCTCAAAAACTTCATGATCACCTCTCTCAAATGATGGAGGTCTTCTATTTATAAAGCTTCTGAAAATCTGTGGTCCCCACAGAGTTGTCAGTTTGGCGCGTGAAGTGAACACTCCCGCCCAAATATTCAATCCATAAGGTGCTTCGAGAGGGCACGTGTCAGATGCAGATGGACGATGATCCACATGGCAGAATATCAGTATGGTATCTACCTAGGATCACATGCCAATCATTAGAGTCTTGGGTCACGTGCTCCACTTAAGTTTCTGCTGCTTTCAGAGACGTAGTGACTAACCCTACAATTCAGACGACAGACATTTAGTCAAACACTTAGAGTGCATACTTAATGCTCATACCAATGATATAAATATATATGCAAATGTCTTAGAGCGTGGTCATGATGCACAGACATATGGACGTTGATGCTCAGACCCTGAACATGCTCGGACTTATATGTGCACATACTTTACCTTCTGCATAGACCTTTATTATGCATGTGCTTAGACCTCAAAGTATGCATGTGCACGGACCTTGTAGCATCATATGCAAATATGCACAGACTTGTCCTTGCAAATGTGCACGGACCTTGAGTATGCATTATGTTATGGCAAAGGGGGAGATTTTGTTAGCAGGGAGTGCTTACATTTCGTAGCATGCATGCATAGCATCTACATGACAATCTGAATAACAAATCATGTCTTTCATCATCTGTATGACAGGAAATTTCTTTTCTATATGATAGGGGGTTGCCATCATCAAAAAGGGGGAGATTGTTGTGACTCCTCTGTGTTGATGATGTTGACAATATGTTTTACTTCATTAGCAACACCTTGTTTTGATTGATTGGCAACTATTTATGCTTTGATGAAATTGTTCTTATCAGATTGTATGTCTGTTCCATGCATTTTACAGGTTCACACACTCATGTCTACACATTGCACGTAGAGTCTATACACTGCTTTGTTTTGTGTTTGTGCATCGCTTAGAACATGTCTATACATTCATGCATCATGGGTCGACCCCCTTCTTTGATGGGTCGACTCCCCCCCAGATATCCAAGTCTATACAACTGTCTATCTTATTTAGTGTCTCATGCAGCGTCAACGCAGTAAGTGTGTACATTGCATTGGCTAAGTCTACAGCGTCAACGCAGTAAGTGTGTACATTGCATTAGCTAAGTCTATACACTGTTCCCCTTCTTAGATGCGTCGACGCCCCCAGATTTCCAAGTCTATACACTCATCTTCATGCATAGCAGAGTCCATACATTGTAGCTCACATAACTAGCATGTCTATACATTACATTGTGGCGTTTGTGCCCTAAGTCTATACACTGCATGGCGAGCCCAAAGTCTATACATTGCATTGGCTAAAGTCTGCACAACGTCCGTCTCATTTAGAGTCTAAGGCAATGTCTATACACTGGACTTGAAGTGTGTACATTGAGCGTCTCATTGAGCGTCTTATGTAAAGTCTATACAGTGCAGCTCATATAACTAGCAAGTCTATACATTGTTTCAGCGTCTCATGCAGCGTCTTATTTGAAGTCCATACATTGCATTGCATTGGCTAAGTGTGTACATTGTCCGTCTCATTGGAAGTCTATACATTGGAAGTATGTACATCGGACTGTTCATGCATCAACATTCAAAGTCCATGCATTGGACTATAGCATGCACGAAGCTAAGTCCATACATTGGACTATAGCATGCATCACTGAAGTCTGTACAGCGTCATGCATTGTTCTTCAAGTCCATACACTACACTGTAGATTACTCGAGGTGAAGTCTGTACATCCATCAGTGAACTTCCAAGACTGTACATCCACCAGTTCAACTTGCAAGTCTATACATCGGTAGCTTTACCGACGTTGCACTCAAAGTCTATACACTGATAGCTTTACCGCCGTTTCCCTTGGCAAGTCTGTACATCGCAGTTGAGTGGAAGTCGGTACAGCCGTTGTGTTGCCAAAGTCTACACATTGTGAAAGTCTGTACATCGTTCAGTTGTCTTGGCAAACTCTATACATTGTGCACTTTCAAGTCTGTACAGACTTTGCCTTGCTCAAGTCTGTACATCGCCCAGTTGGCAAGTCCATACATTGGAAGTCTATACATTCGTTTGCCTTGCATCATTCATCTTGTCTGTACAGCCCTTTTGCTTGGCAAGTCTATACATTGTGGATGTCTATACACTCGATTGCCTTGCTTTGATCAAGTCTGTACAGAGTTTCCTTTGGCAAGCATGTACATTGTTCATGATGTCTGAACAACGAGCAAGTCTGTACATCAGACTAGTCTGCATCGGCTAAGTCCATACATTGTCCAGTGCATTGCATGCATCGTTCTTGAAGTCTGTACATGAAGCTGAAGGCTGCCTAAGTCTATACATAGTCTGTGTTCCTTAGAGTCTAATGCATAACATGAAGTCTGTACATCGCACAGCATTCAAGTCTACACATTATGCATCATATGAATTCAAGTCTGTACATTATGCATCTTTGAGTTGAAGTCCATACATCGTCAGTTGTCTGACCAAGTTGTTACATTGCCTAAGTCTATACATTGACTACTGAATGTTCTGCAGAGTCTGTACATTGCATTCGAGCTCACAAAAGTCCATACAGTGAAGTCTATACAATGCATTCAATCCTGCAAAGTCTGTACAGGGTCTAATACTTAAACTGATGATTCTATTTCGACTGTCTGACAGGGATTCTTTGTTGGGATTGATGACCTGGCTCGTGATCCAAGGAGAACGAGGTGCTGTGATGGTGACACGTGGAAGCAGCCCATCAAGGATGCTGCCATGTGGATGAAATTGCCTCGGATCTAGCGAATTCTCTGGGCGGGAAATGTGGAAGCCACGCACCCTTATTCAACCTGCTGCTGTATATATATGAGTCTTCATCTTCAGATGAAGGCTGATCGATCAACTAGTGGCAAAGTCTATACAGAGAGGTAGAAGCCTGAAGCAGCAGAGAGCCACCAATCCACAGAGAGAAGAAAAATAGAGAAGAAGAAAAAGAGAGAAGAGAAGAAAAGAGAGATGAGTTGAGAGAGTGAGATTGAGAGCGTTTGATTGAGAGGTTGTATCTCAGACTCTTGGTTCAGATACCAGAGCTGAGCCTTTGCTCATTCGAGCTACATTCCCATTTAGGTTTTCTATTTTTATTTGCTTCTGTCTTTACTTTCCGAACTCTTGTTTCTTCAAGCTGTGAGTCAGCTGTTAGCAGAGGTGCTGCCTCTGGTCGGGTAAGCTGTAAACCCCAGCATTTTGCAGTGGAGGATTCTATTGGACAGGTGAAGCTGTAATCCTCAGCAGGCGAGACTTGTCTCGGACAGCAAGCTGTGTTGCTCAGCGGTTTGTAGGCCAAGTTGGAGTGCCCAGCAGACGCAAGCTGTACTGCGCAGCAGTAAACCATACTCGGTTGAGTGTGGGGTGGATGTAGGTCTTTGATCGAACCACCTAAAATTCCTGCATGCCTTGTGTTTGTGTGATTGTCCATGAACTGTGTGCGACTGGATCTCATGTTTATCTTCACAGCTTGATTCGCTTCTGTTCAATTCTAGTATTCAGGTTAGTGATTCAGTAAAATTGCCTATATTCCGCATTAGAACCTCTTACTGGTTTTTAATTAGGCAGTAGATCTATTCACCCCCCCTCTAGATCCACACTTCGTGGATATAGACTGCGTCCATCCAACATAACATGAACGTGCACAGACCTTAGTTATGCAGGATACCAATGTGCACCGACATCAGTCATGCACAATGCAAACATGCACCGACCTTAGTTATGCAGAATGCAAACGTGGACCGACCTCAGTCATGCAGGATGCCAATGTGCACCGACTTCAGTCATGCACAATGCAAACGTGCACCGACCTCAGTCATGCATGATGCCAATGTGCACCGACCTTAGTCATGCACACTACAAACGTGCATCGACTTGAGTAATGTATAATGCAAACGTGCACCGACCTCAGTCATGCAGGATGCAAACGTGCACCGACTTCAGTCATGCACAATGCAAACGTGCACCGACCTTAGTCATGCCAGATGCCAATGTGTACCGACTTTAGTCTGTAATGCTTTAAACATCCACCGACCTGCGTCTGCCTTAATGTGCGTCGACCTATGTTTTGAGACTTAGACAAAAATCAAGTTTGTTCAACATGAAAGCTCATATGCATTTCAGTCTTAACATGATTCATAGATTGTCATTATCAAAACCAGGGTTCCAACAAACTAGTTTTGCAAGGATGTGAAACTTTTCTTGCTTCCGTGATGGTCACCGAGTCCAATAAAATTCACATAGAAGAAATCCCTGTTGTCAAAGAATTCCCCAATGTCTTTCCATCGGACTTACCAAGTTTACCGCCCGAAAGAGAAGTAAATTTCTCCATTCAACTCATTCCTAGAGCAGCACCTGTTTCAATAGCTCCCTACAGGATGTTTTAGATATATTTTTCTCCTCCTACTAAAGATCAATATGCGTCATGAATGGAACAATATGCGATGAGCAAATAACGACGTTTAGAGGAGAACATAAAACAAAAGACCGTGATCGCCACCAAGGTGCCGTACGTGATGGACACGACGTACCTTGGAAAGAGGGGGAGTACTCGCCTAAGATGCAGCGCTGGAGAGATGAACGGCTCCTGAAGAACCGCCTTATGATGTACGGTCTTACGATAGACCGCCTAAGTACGCTGCAGAAGGTGCGGGAGGAACTACTACTGAGAGATGAACGGCTTTATGCTGACCGCACTAACATGAAGAACGGCCCTCACTGAGCCGCACGTACTGTTGAACAGCGAGAATGAAACCGCATAGATCTACCACGCAGTAAGTTTCAAGGGGTCCAACCTCCACCCTCTCCGGCCGGCCAGAGGGGATGGGCCTCGTGCTGATGATTGCTGACCTGCGAAACAACGTAAGAAACACACAGAAAAGACCTAGATTAGAACTAAACAGTGTAGTAAAAGCCAAAATGATAAGAGGTGAATATTAACAAATGGAAAGGAGGGTACCTGGGGGGTTTTAAACCCCTAGGGTGACAAAAACATGGGTGGATGTGTGCATGGTAATGAGGAAGAAGGGAACGCAAAGAAGAAGTGATGCATGCAATGAAGGGAAAGTGATGAAAACTATAAACAAAAAGACTCAAAACCAAACTACTCCCTGAACCGGAGGCTTGTATGGACGTAGAAAGCCTCCCTCCTTGGTGCTAGGTCGCTCAAGAATGCGGCAGGGCTTCACCGTCGACCAAAATCTCCCCCCTTTTCAAGTCCGGCCTTTAGGGTCTATTTATAGAGCCTAGAAAGCCAGCCCCGAAACTAGGGTTTAGAGCTATTTTTAGGTCGAAATTATAAAAGATAAATCATAGATATAATCATAATCTCTTATCCAGTCGAAACGGCATCAAAAGTGGTTGATTATCCACGGAGAAATCGACAAGAGAAGTCAGGGATAAAACCATGCATAAAAGGGATAAAAATCTGTTAAAAATCACCAATCGAAAGGATGAACGGTCTTACGATAGACCACTCAACATGATGGGCGGTCCCGTTAAGACCATCCAACACTGTCGGTGGAAATTCAGAAAATCAGGAAATTAACCCAATTATCGCTCGAACTGACCGAAACGTCCGCCGTCGGACCCTCCAAGATGAACGGTTCTAATAAGACCGTTCAAATGTAGGGCGGCCAACAACTAACCATTTTAACCATGTCGGTGATAATTCCAGTAATTGGATAATTATCCGAGAAAATTGGCACGCATAGGACTCTGAGATATAGGCGGTTGGAATAAGCCCGTCCATTTAGTTTGAACGGGCCTAATAGGGCCCCACAAAAGCCTATCGGTGAATATTCAAAAAATCCTCAGAAATTAACCAAAATGTATGAACGGTCTATCTTCAACCGCCCTAGTCATGAGCGGCTGATGTTGGACCGTGCATGCTCCTGGACACTTGATTTTCATAAAACACGTTCAATTAATCAAGGCCAAAGCCCAATAAGCCCTGAACCGATACGGTCTTCACCAAGGAGGGAGGCTACCCATAAAATGGGCCCAGGGCGTGCCACAAAAAATGGCCCAATGATTGATGGACAACTAAGGGCATCAACTAATGGGAGTAAGAGAAACGACTCAGCTTATCGGCATAAAACGGGTGTCAATAGATGCCCCTCCTTAACGTCCTCTTTGCGAGGGAGCGAGCGGAGGTGAAGCGGAAGTAACATGGAACATGGAGGTGGAGCGGAAATGCAGCGGAGTGGACCGGAAAGGCGGGCGTTAAGGTAAAATGACACCCGTTTCTACCAACAAGGGTCATGAATCTTCGGGAAAACTTTGAATCAATCATACGGAATGATTAAACCAAAAACAGCACCCGTCTGGAGGAACTAAACTAAATGAAACAAATCGACAAGACCAACCTCATGGGGGACACAATCCCGCGGTCCAATGAGGGGGCCACAAAAGAAAAATAGGCTAAAGCTCCAGACGGGGTCCTTTCAATCAATCAAACCAAAGCAAACCGATTCAAGAAGACCTTCCAATTCAGAGTGGAATTAGTTCTTCTTACTCAAGCATTTGAACATACAGCTGACCATCACTGACGAGACATTCTTCGGGCAAACCATGGGGCATGAGAGCTCAAAAGGGATGCGTATGATGCATGCTGGGCTAAAATAAAAGAAATCGTTAAAACAAATGCGAAGAAAGATTAAAATATAGAATACTCGAGAATACTATTGCTAAGCTGGAAATATCAGAGTCAAGATACCATCCGCAACCACAGCGTGCAGGATAGAACCATCCTCCCCGTGACATCCCAACTTAATGGCCTATCCGAAGATTAAGTACATATCCTGGATCATCATCGTTTTTGTTGAAGGGGAACATCAGATCCTGGAACACGTAGATAACCGACTGGTTCTCGAGATAATACAATATAATACCATATAGTGATGTAGTAAGGGATATAGGGATAGAAGGCCATACCTGACTTACCTGTGCAGGCGAAACGGCACGTGAAAGCTTGGATTGCTGTACGTGAAATTGTTAGCAAGCTTTAAAAAAATATCAAAATCCATCAATTGAAGTGCAACCAACATTAAAGAATGCACGGTTAAGAACAATGGACGGTGGAGAACCAACATTAAAGCCGCATATATCAGGGAATTTGAACCGACTTAAGAAGCTTACCGTTGAGTTTAAACGGTCGGTGGAGAACTGCACAAATCAATGGACGGTCTATCGCTAGACCGCGCAACTCCTGTAACTTTGAAAAAAACAAACCCTTCGTCTCCCTCCACCGTAACTGACGGTGGAGGGAACGAAGGCCAACACAGGGCCATTCTACCCTTCTCAACCCCTCTCTCTACCTCTCAATCTCCCCTTCATTCCCTTTCGCCCTCTCCATGCGCCAGAAGCACCAAGCGAGACGCTCCGGGATGGCCGGGGAAGAGACAACCACGCCGCCGCCGTCGACGACCACCGCCGCGGCACACACCGAAGAACGGCCGCCGGAGAGGGTCACACCGCTGCCTGCGGCCGAGGGAGAAGCCGACGCGATCGTGGCCGTGGAGGAGGTCGCCGCCGTGGACGAGGATGCAGGAGAAGAAGCACCTCGGCCGGAGACACCGGCCAAAAAACCACGGGACCCCGAGGTAGGTCAAAAAACTGAAAACCCTCCCCATTTCCATTTTTCCTTTATTTCAAGCCATGCATGCTAGTTTAGGGAGGTTTAGGGGGGTTTTAGATACCTAGGGGCCGGTTAGGGAGGCCACGGCGGCCTTCCCGCCGGCATGGGGAATGTCCACCGTCGTCGGGGAAGACGATGGTGAACGATTCAACAGAAACCGCACAGACCAAAACAAGCGGTCCACACAGGACCGCCCAAACACATACGGCCTAGAAACGGCCGTTCAACATCATTCAGCAAACGAACCAAACCAAACCAGGACGGTGAGGGGATCACCGTTCAATCAACAAACGGGCCATATAGGTCCGTCCAAGCACCCATCCAATGCCCAAACTAAACGGTCCCCATAGGACAGTCCACTATTCATACTGCCCAGGAGTAGCCGTTCTACCCTAGGAAGATGAAAATACAGACGGCGCATGATGGCCCGTCCAAGATAAGAACGGTGGAAAGAAGACCGTTCTTCAAGCTGAGAGTTGAATTCTTGAGGATTTTATTTGAATGACACAAAATGCAAAACTAAATTACTAAAATGCATCTAAAACGAATGAAATGAATGCAGGGGAAGAGTAGGACCCGCACCTCGTGGCTGCAGGTCCGTGCAGTGTACTTGGCACTGCCGGACTTCCAGAGGGAGCGGTTGACTGCCATGGGGTTCGCCCCCTTCCTGAGTATTGAGGTGTGTCACTTCGACGCAGCTCTGCTCTATGCCTTGCACGACCGCTGGGACCCAGTGAGTCGGACGTTCCTTTTCCCATGGGGGCACATGGTCCCCACGCTAGAGGACGTGGCTAGGCTCACGGGCCTACGCGTGCACGGGTCACCGGTTAGCGGGACTACCTTTCCCGACTACCGAGGGTTGGCTCGGGAGTTGCTGTGCTTACAGCTGCGGTGCCCCGAAAGGCAGTCGACCCTCCTACCCCGGGCTGCTCTCCAGGATAGCCTGGGTTTACGACGAGCGGGAGTTGCGGTTGGCGAGCAGCCGGAGGAGCACCTGGAGCGGCTGATGGGGCTGGCACGGCCGAGAGTTGCTGTAGGACCAGGAGCGGAGGCTGGCTGAGTGCTGAGGCGGTTTCTGATGCTGATGTTCGGGCGACTCCTCTTCTCCACGCGAGCGGACATGATGAGCTGTCGGTTCCTTCCCTTCCTCCTGGAGCTGGAGCACGTGGGCGACTACGCTTGGGGAGCGGCAGCCCTTGCCTTCCTCTTCGACACTCTGAGTTCGACGGCGCGTCGGATGATGCTTAAGGGATTCTCCCCCTTACTCCAGGTACGACTCTTACCCTAGGCTTAATTATGCAACTCTGTGTGTTTCCTACATGCTGACACAGTGCTATGATGCAGGTGTGGGCCTACGTGTACCTGCGTGGGCTGGGCAGAGGCGAGGAGACCCGTCCTGGGCTCCTGCCGATCGCACGGAAGTGGACAGCACCTCGGGAGATGGCAGCCCTGAGACGACAGGTCCGGGAGTTGCAGGATGACCTGGACGCTCTACCGTATACCTCGGTATGCTTCTAGACTCAGATACTCTAGTTAAATGCAATTCTTATATGGTTATGATGCTGATGAGACTTTTTATTCTATGCAGGTACGGTGGACACCCTACACGGGGGAGAGCCAGGAGGGCCAGCCGTGGGTGGTGGAGGCCCTTGCCTTCTCCGGATGAGACGTGTGGCTTCACTGCATGAATGTGGTGGAGCCACTACACTTCAGGTTGGTGATGAGGACCACCGGGGTCCATCAGCCAGCCGTGGAGTTCCCTACGCCTGAGAAGGCGGGGGAGCGGGTGACCAGGATGACACGGGGGCTTGGTGACGCGTACGACTGGACAGCGAGGAACGCCACCCAGATCACCGAATGGACCGTACGAGGGTGAGTGGTGACCACCCGAGCTGAGAGCGACAGTGCTTACTACACCGCGTACGCACATCACTACCGGGACCAGGTGTTCCGGGGTGCTCACCGACCGGTACGACTTCTACACTTGAATTCTTTCCATTATGCTTACGATTCCTATATGATGATGCACTGACACATGGGCTTCTAATTGCAGCTGGACCTTGTGGGACGAGTGGCGGAGTTGCAGGGGCTTCTGCACTCTACCATCAGGGAGCGGGATGAGGCCCGGCAGGCCCTGGCCTTACTGGTGAGTCTTCTACACCTTACACTCTTTAAATTATGCAATTCTATATGATTATGATTATGCATGTGACTGACCTGGAGTATTTGGATGCAGCGTGCCGAGGGTGCTCAGAGGGCGAGACCAGACGCCCCTTCCTCCTCTACGACCCGGACTCCGGCCGACCGGGCTGCGAGAGATGCTGAGTTTACTAGGATGGTAGCGCGGGCCAAGGCGGCCGAGGTGGCGCTCACTGAGAGAGTACGCAATTCTAAACTTCCCCTTGCTTATTGTGCTTACGAATGAAATGCTTATGTAACAGCCTGACAATGATATGCAGACGGCCGAGCTGACCCGCCTCTAGATAGAGCTGGAGCAGAGCCGGGTAGTGGCTAGGGAGGAGGTGGCCTGGGTGCGCGAGGAGGCTGCGCGGAGCCGACCGACAGACGCAGTGGAGACGGCACTCCTTCGGGCCGAGCTAGAGTGACTACGAGCCGGTGCTAACGAGGCGGACCGTTACCGGGCAGAGGCAGAGCGTTATCGGACTGAGGCAAAGCAGGCCCGGCTACAGGTTTCCAGGTTGGAGGGCAAGGTGGAGGGTCTAAAGGAGGCGAGTCGGGAGCGCAGCAGGGCGACTGCGAGCGGCAGCCACGGCACCCACGGCTCCGTGAGGAGTTACTTCACTAGTTCCTCCAGTCATCGGAGGAACGAGGAAGAGGAGCGGTGCCGGCGACGGCGTGATGAGGCGACCTCAGCGATGCCTCCCCCGAAGAGGCATGAGGGCGGTGGAGACATCGACGGGGGCCAGGGAGAGGGACAGGCTTGACTCTGTACTGGACCCATCTTTTGTACATGACGTGATATGATATGATAGTGGTATGCATGTTTTTGTTTTGATTTTTGTGGGTGACTGTATGTATGCGTGAATGAATGAATGTGACTTAGATACTCAAGAGGGTGATATAGACAGGTGAGATCGAGAGATGCACGCGTTCCTGAGAGGGGGATGCTCACGCCGACTTGAGTGAGATGAGTGACGCACACGCCGACTTGAGGGAGATGAGTGACACACACACCGACTTGAGTGAGATGAGTGACGTACACGCCGACTTGAGTGAGATGAGTGACGTACACGTCGACTTGAGTGAGATGAGTGACGTACATGCCGACTTGAGTGAGATGAGTGATGCACACGCCGGCTTGAGTGAGATGAGTGACGCACACGCCGACTTGAGTGAGATGAGTGACGCACATGCCTACTTGAGTGAGATGAGTGTGCCTATTAGTTGGGCAGGTGGATAGAAAGGGCGGACCCGATGGGCGGTTCTCATAGGGCTGCTCAAAGAGACAAACGGTTCACAATAAACCGCTCCAATAGGATTTGAACGGTTGAATACTAACCGTGCTGATGAAGAACGGTCTGTACTAGGCCGCACAAGTTGTTGGATCCGGGTTCTCTAGTAGGACGTGAACGGTCAGTCAGGGACCGCATAATAGGATGGGCGGTCTATCGTAAGACCGTCCAAGTGGATACCCTAAAAGCCTTAAGGGGGACTCTCTGGAGAGTCCTCAACCCGGGGATAAGGCGATTTGAACCTATCCACACCTCATCCTAATCCATCCTGAACCTATCCAACCCTAATCCTAAGAGGCCTAGGCTTCCTAACAAGCCCTATAAGTGGGGGAGGAGCCTAAATTCGTAGCTCACACATCCCCTTCCTTCCAAACCTTGAAACCTTTGATTCTCATCACCAATTCATCATGAAGAGGGTTCTAGAGGGAAGTTCTATGGAGGGAGCATCCTTTGAAGGGCCAAAGCCGGCTAGAAAGGAGCAGGGAATGCTCCAACGGCTAAGCTCAATCCCTCGGCATCTTAGTGCTGCTCCTACGAGAGAAGTAAGTTCATCATGAGTTCATTCAATTTCTTTTCCCTCAACTTCACTTATATCTCCTCTTCCTCTTATGCTCTCTCTCTTCTTCTTTCAGCTCCTTCCGGGCCCGAGGCGCTATTCTGGTTTGAAATGGGTGGCTCCCATGATCCGTGCTTTGCCCCTAGGGGTGACTTATCTTCTCAAATCCTGGCACCTACACTCCCTTTTAGTCTTAGGCCAGAACTACCCTAAGCGCTCATTAGATTGGCACATCATTTCAGCTTTGATAGAAACATGGCATCCTCAGACCCATACCTTCTTCTTTCCATCCTTTGAGGCCACGATCCTATTAGAGGAGGTAGAGACCTACTTCGGGTTCCCTAGGTCCAAGGTGGGGGAGGAAGACTTGATATGCCATACTGTTGCCCCTATAGACCCAAAACTCATCCTGGGAGGGTTCATACCAGACATCAAAGACATTCGTACCTTTGTGGGTCCTCGTCATATTTACCTCCTTCCTCTTAGTCAGTGGGTAGTAGAGCATTGCAAGAATAAATGTGGGTGGACCGAGGCCATAGCCAAAGCTGCATCTATCTGCCTGTGCGGGGCCATCCTCTTCCCTTCGGCTGACCATGTCTTAGAGATCCCCTTGCTTAGCACCATCAGTGGCCTGTGGCAGGGGCTTTCCATCTCCCAGGCCATCTTAGCCTATTTGTATGAGGGTCTCAGCTCTGCGGCCCTAGGAGTTCCTCTCTTTGGCTCTATGATTCTATTGGAGTGTTGGATGGGAGTCATGATGAAATTCATCCCGAGAGAGGATATTACTTCTGTCAGCAGGATCTTCGGGAGCCACCCCCTTTACTTCATAGGAGGCGCCTTCAGGTTCTCCCCACAGGTTGAGTGCAGGATGGTCGAGATGAAGACCAGGGATGAATGGCGCCCGTACCTCCACAGACTACCCATGGATAAATTTGTGATGCGCCCGGACTTCCTCCACGACACCACCATCAGGCTACTTCGGAGAGTGGGCTTGGACTTGAGGCTCGTGAGCGATACTGCATTGGTGATGTACAGCCCACACAGGTGCTACCTATAGGTTGGACTACCTCGGACCGTGCTACCGACGCTACCCCACCTTCCCGTGCTACAGGCAAGGAGGAACGGGACAAAGGAGGACGAGCAGGCGTTCAGGAGCGCGCTGATTATGTGGGAGGTGAGCAGGGTGCGCACCCTACCAGCAGAGGTTGAGGAGGTTCCAGAGACACGACATGCTTACCTTAGGGAGCTGAGAGAGATACGTCCCCGCGAGGATGCCCAGCGACAGACAGAGTGATTCTTTTACCCTTTTTATGATGATATGGATATGGATGTTTAGAGTTTGATATGAGAATGAATAAGATTGATGATCGAGATGTTTTTTTTGAGTTTGGATATTGTGATTGCGTGCGTCCATGGCTTGGCTATATCTTCGATCTTCTGTCTGCCCCTGTGCTTACACGAAATGAATAGAGAAAAATATGTTAAATCTGTTTTAGGCTTAACCCCTTGCCCACAGCAAGTTTAGAAAGTGACCAATCCTTGATTTTGGTCAAGGGGGCAAGCCTTATCAACATAGGCAAAAAGACACAATGACAAACTGCAATGCATGCGATGCATATGAGAAACCAAAATCTTTTTTGGAGGTTTTGAAATATTTGATTTCTTTGAGTTTTGAAAATATCTGATTTTTTTGGGTTTTGAAATATTTAACTTTGGGGTTTTGAAATATTTGATTTTTTTTGGAGTTTTGAAATATTTGATTTTTTTGGAGTTTTGAAATATTTGATTTTTTTGGAGTTTTGGAATCAGCTCAAGCTTAAATAACAGGGACCCTCTCATCTTGCGATGGACTTTCCGGACCCAGCATGTGCGAAAAGGGGGGGCAGCCCGTGGCTGGGGTCAACTTTGCTCAACGGTGTTTCTGCCGAGGACATACCCGGGGTGGGATTCGTTCCTTGGAAAATTGAAAAAGATTGAGTAGTGAAGCTGGTGGTAGGTGTAGAGGTTTTAGGACTCGAGTTCTTCCCAAGACACTCCTCTTTTCAAAGAATCCGGTCTGTTGCGCCGGGGCTTTGTGTCCGTTATCGAACCTACATCCACTCTAGGCACGCATACGACCGGGCTCATGATGTCCCGCGGGGAAACTGTACTGCCACTCTTGCCATGCCTAGTTGTATTATTTGGGGATTTTGAGAGATTCAAGCTTTGTGCTCTTAGCCTTGACTTTTTGATTTTGCCCCTCTTCTTCCCCCTTTTTTTTTGCTTTTCTTTTTCCTTTTTCTTCTTTTTTTTTTGCGGAATAAGGTCTTAACGGGCTGCCCCTATTTGAGACCTCCTTTAGAGGGGGGTCCAGGTCAGTTCTCGCCCCCTTATTCACCACTTGCCCCTATTTTCAGTCGAGAGAGAGGAAATACAAGGACCTTCACTTTCCCCAGGCATGGCCAAAGGAGAAACGGTGTCGGGCGGGAAAGCGGGAAACCGAACCGCGGGCGGCCGTGTAGTGTGTGAGATGCTGGACGAGGGTCCTCCTTTCGCGGTCAGGTGGGGTGCACCCCGCCATCGAGCTGTTGCTGGTTTCGAATCTATGGATAGAAACGTTTTAAATACAGCCCATTCCACGGGTTTGGCAATTCTTCACCCTCCGCGTTGATTAGATGATACGCGTTACCCGGATAAGCTTCCTTGATTACGAATGGCCCTTCCCAGTTGGGTTGTAGTTTAGACCTGGGACCTGCTGATCTGATGAATTTACGTTTCAAAACCATATTACCCACTTGAAATTTTCTTTCAATGACCTTCTTTTGAAAATACCGCGAGACACGCTTTTGATAAACCGAAACATGGTTGGCCGCATTAAGCCTTTTCTCGTCCAAGAGTTCCAGTTGGACTAGCAACGCCTCTCGACGTTCGTCGAGATTAAGTTCTTTGTCCAGCTGCACTCTTAGGGAAGGGATCAAAATATCATACGGGAGTACCGCCTCCATCCCATAAGTGAGAGCAAAAGGAGTCTGCCCTGTGGGGGTGCGGACGGAGGTGCGATAGGCCCATAGAGCTTCTATCAGTTTGTCGGCCCAATCAGCAAATTTATGCGATTCGCATGTTTTCTTGATAATTTTGAGAAGGGTTTTATTTGTGGCCTCAGCTTGGCCATTACCTTGAGGGTAGTATGGTGATGAATGATGCAAAGCTATATTGAATTTCTTACAAAGGTCCCGGAGTTCTTGTGATACGAATTAAGGGCCGTTGTCGGTGACGATGTCACCTGGTACTCCAAACCGCGAGATGATGTTCTTCATAATAAAGCGGCATACTGTGGTGGCTTTGATCTCTGCATAAGCTTCAGCTTCCGCCCATTTGGTGAAGTACTCCGTATCCATCAAAATGAAGGATTTCTGCTTGACTGCGGAATTCGGGTCACCGAGGGGTCCGATGATATCAAAGGCCCACATGGAGAATGGCCAAGGAGCAGAAAGAGGATGAAGAGAAGAAGCAGGAGCATGGATTTTGTCAGCATGGAGCTGGCACTGGAGACACCTACGGACATAGGTGGAGCAATCTTCTTCTAGGGTCGGCCAGTAATAGCCCTGCCTAAGAATGTTCTTTGCCAATGCATGTCCATTCACATGCCCTCCACATTCACTGGAGTGAGCTGCTTCTACTACTTTCCAAGCCTCTTCATCATCTAGACACCTCATTAGAACTCCGTTCAGAGCCCGCCTATATAACTCACCAGCAACAATCGTATATCTTGCAGCGACTCTTCTAATGGCCTTTCTCTGTTCAGCATTCGTAGCCTCCGGAAATATGCCATCCCTACAATATTGCTCAATTTCATAGAACCATGGC
Source organism: Amorphophallus konjac (assembly GCA_022559845.1). NCBI lineage: Eukaryota > Viridiplantae > Streptophyta > Magnoliopsida > Alismatales > Araceae > Amorphophallus > Amorphophallus konjac. The sequence continues at coordinate 421,644,670 of CM040118.1, forward strand.
AATTCTTCTTCTTCGATGATTTCCTCAAGCTCAGTCAATGATACTTCTCTCACCTCCTCCCTTTCTATCTTCTTCTCTACATACTTCCTAAGGTTGTCGAACCAGGGATCCTGCGGGGAAGGAACATCTAACCGCTGGACCACAATGGTCTCAATGGCATGACTGAGGGGGAACGCGAGGGAAGAAGCGAGTGACGCAAGTGCGTCAGCCAAGATGTTCTGAGAACGAGGAGTATGAATATAGATAAGTTTTCGGAACTGCCTAGCCAAGAGCGTGACCAGATCTTGATAGGGCTTAAGCTTAGGGTCACGGGTGCGGTAAGTTGACAGAACTTGACGCAACACCAATTGAGAGTCTCCTATGATGTTAAGGTACTGCGTACCCATGAGGTAGGCATGCTTCAGGCTGACAAGGAGAGCCTCATACTCGGCTATATTATTAGTGGCAGGGAATGAGAGTTGATAAGCAACAGGGATGGTTACTCCCTCCGGAGTGAGAAGAATGGCGCCAACTCCGTTGCCCTGGGAATTGAGAGCACCATCAAAATGAAGAGACCAGAAAGGAAGATGAGTAATTACTATCAAGTGTTCATCAGGGAACTCGTCCTGGATTGAATCAGTACGAGGGATAGGAGAATGAGCGAGGTGCTCAGCAATAGCATATCCCTTGATTACTTTCTGAACGATGTAGGTGATGTCAAACTGGGAAAGAAAGCTCTGCCAGCGAGCTAGTCGGCTAGAAAGGACAGGCTTTTCCAAGAGATAACGAATGGGGTCCATTCTAGAGATCAGCCTAACCTCGTGGGTGAGGAAATAGTGTTTAAGCTTCTGAGCTACCCATACTAGCGCCGCACAGGTCTTCTCCATGGTAGTATACTTAGATTCAGCAGGATTAAATAGCCTTGAGAGGTAGTATGCTGCCCTTTCCCTTCCTTCGTCATCTATCTGTGCCAAGACAGCTCCTAGGGAGTTCTCAATCACAGAAATGTACAGTATCAGGGGTTTCCCAGAGACGGATGGTTGTAGAACCGGGGGATTAGAAAGGTAAACCTTAAGCTCCTCATAGGCCCTTTGGCATTGTTCATTCCATTCAAATTTCGCGCCTGCCTTTAACAGTTCATAAAATGGGCGGCATCTTTGCGAGTGTTGAGATATGAATCTCCTAATAAATTGCAAACGCCCAATCAAACCTCGAAGTTCAGTAATGTTCTTTGGCGGCGGCATTTCCATGATGGCCTTTGCTTTGTTTGGGTCGATCTGAATCCCCCGTTTACTAACTATGAACCCGAGCAATTTCCCCGATGCAACTCCAAATACACATTTCTTCGGATTCATCTTTAACTTATACTCCCTAGCCCTTTGCAACACTTTGGCTAGAATGGCGGGGTGTTCTTATTGAGACCTCGATTTGACCAAAATATCATCCACGTAAGCTTCTAAATAGACGTGCATCATATCGTGGAAGATAGCCATCATCGCCCTTTGATAAGTGGCACCTGCATTTTTCAATCCAAAGGGCATGACAACATAGCAGTAAGTGCCCCAAGGCGTAGTGAACGAGGTCTTTTCTTGGTCTTCTAGAGCTAGAAGGATTTGGTGATATCCAGAATAACCATCCATGAAAGAGAGAGCTTCGTATCCAGCTGTATTGTCAACTAAGACATCGATGTGAGGAAGTGGAAAATCATCTTTCGGGCATGCCTTATTCAAGTCCCTGAAATCAATGCAAATCCAAATTTTACCATCCTTCTTCATTACTGGGACTATGTTTGCCACCCATTGTGGATATAGGACAACTCTAATGAACCTGGCCTTGTGCAATTTATCAACCTCTTCTTTAATCCTCAAGGCCATTTGCGGGTGAAACCTTCTCGCTTTTTGCTTAACGGGTGTTACCCCTGGTTTTAGGATCAATCGATGTTCAACAAGTGCGGGGTCAAGACATGGCATGTCCTCATAGGACCAGGCAAAAGAGTCGTTGTACTCCCTCAAAACCTTGATAAGCTCCTCTTCGACCTGAGGAGGGAGGTTAGCAGAAATAAGTATGGGCCTAGGATCCTCTTCTGTTCCGAGATTAATCTCCTTAGTGGGTTCATCCACTGCCGAGGAAGGTTTGTCAAACTTCTTTAAGCCTTGTGCGTACAAATCAGTAGTGTCGCCCACCTCACTTTCCTCATCATCAGCTGGGTCCTTCTCGTTCATGATTTCATATACCCCTAGTTCATCATTGCTCCATACCCCCTCCAATTCTTCATCATCTTCCAAGACGATCGCGGTTTCTACAAATTCAGGGCACTTCAGAAGGGCGTGGCATCTTTCAGCCAGATATTGTAGAAACCTATCGGGAATGACTTTGGGATGACGCGTCACGGGGCGCGCCGCAGACGCGGATGGGCCGACTAGACTCGAGCTAGACTCCACTCCCACTGACTCGACTAACCTAGAAGACTCTGCACACTGTACATCTACCCTAGGAGAGAGGAAATCTACGGGAAGAGAAACAGGGGTCTCGTGCCCGTGGGAACCTGAGTAGAACATAGCGTAATCTTCCATTGAGACCTCCGTTTTGAAATTGACATTTTTTTGGAGGCCGGAGGTGATCATGCAGCAGGAGGAGGAAGAAGACGGAGGAGGAGGTAACTGCATAGGGAACAATTCTGAAAATATGCAATCAAAGAAAGGATCAAAAGAAGAAAATCACATTTCATGGAGCTGAGCTCCGGGGGGAGAAGGAGTGAATAGTGTTGACAGATCAATAGGCGGGCAGTGCCCGCAAGCACAGGGAACGAATAAAATTTCAGGTCTCTCCGTGAAGCACGGTTCGACCAGGATCGGGGGAGAATGGGGAACAAACCCCAACTGTTTAAACCAAGAGGCGAGACGAGATGGGGACATGGAATAAGTAATGACAGAGCTCCCCACTTCCCGTGGCCCCTGGCGGACCAATGGCATCGGAGGCCGCTTCGCTAGCTGCGTCTCCTTCTTCTTCGGCTGGCCTTCTCTTTCATGAAACAACTTCTCAAAACAACTAGATAAATCTTCTAGGTCACCAACCAGCCCTTGCAGCGACCGTGGTGGATCAGCAACAACACAGGCCTTATCTGCCTTTTCTTTGAGACTGGACGGTGATTCCTTCAAGGTACCCGGCTGTAATGGCCCTTTTACAAAATGTTGCAGGTAGTACCATGTTGATGGCCCAGAGTCTCCAAGTACTGACATTGAGGATTCACGATAGCCGAGGCCTCGGCGGCCCATCTTCTTTCCTTTGGGAACGGGGTTGGTCCGACCCTGTAACTGTGCGCCGAGACCCAGACCTGGTCGGTAGCCTAATTTTAGAATCATGTGCCACCCTTTGGAATCTCTCATTTTGGACTTGACTTTCACATTGACTGGTGCCGTGGTGGGCTTCCGGGACGCATATGCCCATGGGTAATTCAGGTCCATTACTGACAGAACTGGCCTATTACTTGGCCACAAGGTAGGCAGAATCTTGGCTACTGTCGCATCAACATTTTGGACTGTAGAGATGCTCTTTACCTTGACCACCCACCCTTGGAAGGGGAACTTCAAACATTGGTGGGTGGTTGAGGGGACGGCATTTAAATTGTTCAGCCATGGATGACCCAGAATACCTTTGAACATCGGGTCTATGTCTAGCACATAAAATTCCACATCCATAACCAAGGGCCCTAGCTCGGCCTGTACAGTCACGACCCCATGACAAGCACGTCTGGAATTATCATAGGCCGCTATTGTGGTCGGTGTTGGCTTAAGCATGTCTTCTGAGAAGTTGCAGGCGCGGAGGGTACTTAATGGGCACACATTTATTGACGCTCCTGTGTCCACAAGTGCAGATTCTACGGTCATTTTGTTCAGAGAAATGGTAATGCATAATGGCATCTGCCGTGCCTCTGGGGGTGCTAGTTCTGATTTAGAAAATGAAATGGAAGGCCCCTTGGTGATTGTTGCCAACACCGACGGCAAACTATCCACTGCCACATCCTCACTCACCATGACCTTCTGTAGGAAAGTCTTTAAGGCGTCCTGGTGTAGTGGCGACCTCTTGATCAATTCCAAGACTGAGATTTTGGTCGGCATCTGGTCCAAATGCTGCAATAAATCATATCTTGTGCCCGGAACGGGGTCTACCTCTTCTGTCTCAACTGTGGCAGAAGGAATTTGGAGGTTGGGTGCCGACGCACCGGAAGGAGGAAACATTCTCTGAAAGGGAAGCCCGCTCCGAAGGGTGCACTGTGATGCCGGCACGGCCTGAGATGGACCCCCGCTTGGCCCTATGGGGTAGGTGAAAGGAGTATAAATGGGGGTGAGGATGGCGGAAGTGGGTTTAATGGGCCCTGGTGGAGGGGAAATGGGTGAAGGGTTAAGCGGGGAGGTAATGACGGAGGGTACAGTGGATGGTGGCGAAAGGACTGGTGGAACGGAGGGGAATGTGACGGGTCTAATGGGTGATGTGGAGGGAACAATGAGTGGTGTAGTGGTCAGAATGGCGGGCCTAAGGATGGCGGGAATAGCAGGCGCGGGGGAATGATTGTGGTGGAAGGCCAAAAGGTGTGCGGGGGTTTCATCATCAAAAGTCCACCCAGCGCTGGGGGCTGGGTGCTGGACGATATTCACTTGTGCTGGAGCCTGTGCCGGCGGCTGTTGTTGTTGCTGAGGGGCTGGTTGATGTACTGGCATGGGATTCTGATGGATCCCGAGGTCTTGTTACTACTGCTGGGGTTGCTCTTGCTGCTGGGGTTGCTGCTACTGCTGCTGTTGCTGGGGCGCCGCCTGCTGGGGCGCCGCCTGTTGGGGCACCGCCTGCTGCAGCCTGGCCTGTCTCTGTCTCTTCTTGATATCCTCAATCAACTGGTGCATCTGGGCCCAATCAATCCTCTGGCCCTCATGCAAGTCATACACCAGGTCTCTGAACTGATAGCACCATTCTATCGTGTGCCCGGGTTGTCGATGGAATATGCAGTATCGAGACTGATCGGCTGCCGGATTCCAATTTGGACGCTCAAGAGGCAACTGAAGATCACCAGTATACATTAAGGCAGAGAAAATATCGGGAAAAGTTTCAGGAAGAGGAGGGTAATTGGCCCTCTTTGGACTCGGTCGAGCAGATCCATAGGCGGCGGGTGGCGGAACATTGTTGTATTGTGGCAGCCGCTGAGGCTGTTGGGGTGGCGGAGGTGCTTGTTGCGGATATTGCGGGACTTGGAAGGTGGGCTGGGGAACTTGTAGAGTGGCAAACTGGGGGTTGTGTGAAGACTGGGGGAAGCGGGGTGGAGCGGCCTGGTGGGGGAACTGAACAGCCTAGACCTGCTCATTAATCTGTACTCCCTCGGTGATGGGCCCCTGGGATTTTCTGGCGGCTTTGGGTTTCTGGACCTCAAATAAAGAATGGATGGGGGAGTCCTTGAACTGGGTTTGGATAAACCGAGCCCTACTGTATAACTGGTGCATATTGGAAATGTCATTCATTGCCAAGATATTCCTGAATGTTGGCGTGGCATTGGAGATCAGCAACTTCACTTTCTCTTCTTCCGGGATCTGCCCGGGCACACGCGAGGCCATCTGCCTCCATCGGTCTGCATAGGTTGCAAAGTCTTCCTCCGGCTTCATCTTCTCAGCTACTAAGTCAGTAAAAGAATACTCAGGTCCGACCCAATCTTGAAATCTTTGAATAAACCTTTCTTTAACAGTCTTGCAACTCTTGGCCTCCTCCATGGGCAAAGTATAGAACCACTCCAGGGTGACCCCTTCCAGCGATCGGTGAAATAAATACGCCATCAGGCGATCGTCTTGCTGGAACTGTGCTGACTCATATAAGAACTCCCGGACATGAATGAACGGGTTGCCATTCCCGTCATATTTGCGGTACACGGGGAGCTCAGACTGAGAAGGAAAACGAATGTCCCTGAAGTTAGGGATAGGGACATGAGCAAGAGATTGTGGGCCAACCTGTTTGTGGAGAAGGTCAATTTGTTGCTGCATAGCAGCCCATTTATCAAAAATCTCCCGTTCCCGGGAAGGAGGAGAAGGAGCAGGAGGAGTAATACCGGGGTAGGTGGCCAAAGGATAAGCTGATTGAGGGGGCGGCACGTAAGACGGATAGTGGGCTGAGGAAGGGCCCATATCCGCATGAGCCAGCTGGGCGGCCCCTGATTGTAACCTAACGAAATCCGCAGGGCTACGAGGGCCTGCGGCGACGGAGAAATCGTGGCGTATGGATCAAGGTAAGGAACTGAGGGGATTGGAGACTTTCCCTTATCGAGCTGCTGATGGGCCGAGGTGGAAGCCTGGCCCATTTCCATATTGGAATAGCGAAGGGTCTGAGGGCGGACATGAGTAAGGTCGATGGGAGCCACAGAGGTGGTCCCAATATCAGGAGATGTGGTGACAACAGCAGTCGTGCCATGAGGAGGAATTGAGGTCGGGGCATCGCCCCCTTGCAAAGCTTGCCTGATGAGATGGAGCTGGGTGGGGTCCAGCTGGGCCATCATATTGAGGATTAGATTGGCTGAATTCTGATTGGACGGATTTGAAAGAGAGGGTTGGGAACCCTCGCCAAGAATCGTCGGGAATGGAGGAGCAGTCTCCTCTCCTCCCTGCAGGTGGGCGACCCTGGGTGGGTCCTCAAGAAGGCCACGAGGAAGGGAGTCCTCGTGAGACTGAGAGAAGTCGTACGATGACATGGAAGATGATGAATCAAACAAGGGGTTGGAGTATGAATGGAAATAAGAACCAACCCTAGGAGGTGATCGTGAGGGAAAGAGACAATCCCACATACACCAAGACACCTAGGACTAGGACCAACAAAACTAACCGACCAAACCTACAAAGCAAATAACAAGCATGCAATGGAAGGAAGAGATGAGAGCAGAATCACCCAATTATGCAATCAAGTTATTAAATGATGCTTGTCAATTTCTTATGATTCCCTCTTCGAACCTTAGTGAGTTAATGAAAGTATAAGTTCTCTCAACCACTAGGTGCCTAACTGGGGTAGGTAATGAGGAACTGTGTGACTCTACAAGGATCTCTAACTCGCGGATGCAAACCCTAGACTGGGGGTGGATGCGGTACAACCTGCCTGGCGTCTGTGTGGGAATCCACGGCTCACGGGGGCTTACGGAGGTCCTTGGCAAGGTCCCTAGTCGGCTCCAAGGAATATGGAGACGAGAGGAAACCCTACCTCGGTAGGAATGCAACTACTATGAGAAGAAATGGATGCTCCTATGCGCACCGGAGTGCATGCATAATCTAGCCTAGCAACTATCAATCAATGAGCAAGTATACACATGAACAACAAAGAGGATGATAACGCAACAATGATAAGAGAGCAGGGGGGAAATCAACAAATAGCACCAGGAGTAGTAAATCGCATAGAATATGACAATCAAAATACACCGTAAGCGCACTGTGACAGCAGATGAACGGTCCTGATGTGACCGCTTAGAAAGTAAAACGGTCTGTATTGGACCGTATAATCCAGGGAGAAAATAAAATGATCACAAAATGCTGGAAATACAAGGCCGCGGTGACAGGAAAATACCAGAAGCACGGTTTGTGACCAACCGCGTAATCTCCTGAACGATCCTCCAGCAACCGTGTGCCTGCAATCGAAACACGGTGACGCGTACCTGTGCCGAAGTGATAGACGGCTATATTCCAGCTGCTTAAACTGATGAACGGTATACCAGGCACTGTGCGAAATAGGGAACCGAAGCGGGACTGGCTCTGGTCGCAGGGGATGGACGGTTGAGTATCAGCCGCTCCTGAAGATGGACGGCTATGGGAGAACCGCTCACGTTCCAGGAGGCATAAAATGCATCCAACCTGCAAGTTACTCCAAGAAGAAAGCTTGCACAACGAAGGGGGGTCAGCAACTCAAAAGCACGATGGGCATTAGGTGTCCCACCGTGATCGCCACAAAAGGGGATGTAGATATATTTTTCCCCTCCTACTAAAGATCAATATGCGTCATGAATGGAACAATATGCGATGAGCAAATAACGACGTTCAGAGGAGAACAGAAAACAAAAGACGGTGATCGCCACCAAGGTGCCGTACGTGATGGACACGACGTACCTTGGAAAGAGGGGGAGTACTCGCCTAAGATGCCGCGCTGGAGAGGTGAACGGCTCCTGAAGAACCGCCTTATGATGTACGGTCTTACGATAGACCGCCTAAGTGCGTTGCAGAAGGTGCGGGAGGAACTACTACTGAGAGATGAACGGCTTTATGCTGACCGCACGAACATGAAGAATGGCCCTAGCTGAGCCGCACGTATTGTTGAACGGCGAGAATGAAACCGCATATATCTACCACGCAGTAAGTTTCAAGGGGTCCAACCTCCACCCTCTCCGGCCGGCCAGAGGGGATGGGCCTCGTGCTGATGATTGCTGACCTGCGAAACAACGTAAGAAACACACAGAAAAGACCTAGATTAGAACTAAACAGTGTAGTAAATGCCAAAATGATAAGAGATGAATATTAACGAATGGAAAAGAGGGTACCTGGGGGGGTTTTAAACCCCTAAGGTGACAAAAACATGGGTTGATGTGTTATGGACGTCGAAAAATGTCGATGATGATCATACAGCATGCACGTCTCGACACTCGAGAGCAAGCCGAAGATGGAAATGCCAAATAAACCTCATGCCTCGCCCGATCGGGATGAGGACACGCTTAGTGGTCCGCTAGCCAATGAGGGAGCCCCCCGGGCGGAAGATATGGCCACAACTCTACAGCCGGCCGTGCCTAGAGCTGAATCAAAGAAGAGTCGGGAACTCCGACATAGCCCGATTGTTGATATGTTATTCCTCCTCGAGTTAAATAATATTGAAGTGATAAAAAAAACAACAGGAGGAAAGATGAAGCTGTTGACCGTGATCGCCACCCGGTGAAAGCGCCGGGACTCGGAAGCTACGGGAGAATGCGGGTCCGTTCCTCCACTCCTCCTGGCCGGCCAGAAGGTGCGGGCCTCGTGCTTTTGGTTGCTGACCTGAAAGCAAACGGTGAAACACACAGATAAACGGAGATTAGCTAAATGATGGTGTAGTAGGTGTACTAATTGAAATAAAGCAAAGGAAGAACATGGCCCGGCGATACCTGGAGGTTTTGAAACCCCGTTTAGGGCGCCGGAAACAGTAGGAAAGATAAGAAATGCCAACGAAATGATGTATGTGATGTGTGATGCAGTGAAGAAAAGGCGTGTGTGGTGAGCAAACAGAGAAGGAAACACAAAGACATGAAGCGTGAGGTTCCCTGCACCGGGGGCCTGCGAGGGATGTAGAAGGCCCCCACTCCCTGACGAACGGGCGTATGCTGTATGAGATTTGGCGATGGAATTCGACAGCACTTCGTGATGGTCCCCCCCCCTTTCTTTCTGTCAGAACCCGTGAGCTATATATAGAGCCCACGGCTTCGAGCTTAATCAGGGGTTAAGGGGAATGATGGTCGGTCAAAGGCCGGTAAATGAGAGCATCGTGTCAATATTGCCAACGACATTCTCCTCTTAATCCGCCTGGAATCACGGGGGTCTAATCTGGGTGGCCTTAAAAATGACGGTCTTACGAAGGCCGCCAAACATATATGACGGTCTTGGAGGGACCGTTCAATATACATGACGGTCCTAGAAAAACCGTTATACTTAAAGAGGAGTCAACACCCAGACAAACAACTTTTCGTGAAGCACGTGGCTATGACCGACTGTCGGGCCTCTGAACCCTTTTCTTGTCGGCAAATAATGACGGCCCAGGGACGACCGCTATATTGACTATAACGGTTGGCATTGAGCCGCTATACAAAGCGTATCACGAGATACAAATAACCCGGGGCAGCGGAACACAACGGCCAAGTGGGGACCGTTATATTGAGAAAAACGGTTTATAACAGACCGTTAAATCCAATGAGAGGGAGGGAGGCCTTCTTCGCTGGGAAGAGCCCAAAATACTGCCAGAGGAATAATCTTTCATGTGATTGACTGTTCGGGACATCAATAACTGAGACGCAGGAACTGATTCGATTCATCGGTAAAAAACGGGTGTCAACAGATGCCCCTCCTTAACGTCCGCCTTGCAAGGGAACGAGCGGAGGTGTAGTGGAGGCGTCATGGAACATGGAGTTGTAGCGGAGATGAAGCGGAGTGGACTGCAAAAGCGAGCGTTAAGGCAATACGACACCCGTTTCATACCAATAAGCCATAGAAATCTTCCGGCAACCTTCGAACCAATTTGCAAGGTACTGTGGGACTGAGTGTTAAACCTGAATCTGGAGGAACTAAGGTAAAAGAGCAAGGAGCGGCCTCGTCGGCGGACAAGCTGTGGTCCTAAATGAGGCGATATAGAAGCTGGCAATAGCGAAATTAAAAGGATTTTAAAACTCCAGACGAGGGAAACACTTAATTCATCAGAACCGAACAATTAGGTCTAAAGAAATACCTTCTAATTTTGGAGTGGAATTATTCCTTCGGTGGGACATGGAACACAGAAAACAGTCAATCATACGCAAGATCATTTCTCAGGCAGACCGTAGGTCGTGAATGCTCAAAAGGTGCTTGTGATGCATGCTGGGCTAAAAGAAAGAAACATGTAAAATCGAATGCAAACAAAGGATAAAAATATAAAATACTCGAGAATATTATTGTAGAACTGAATGAGTCAGGGTCAGGACACTTCTTGCAACCACAGCGTGCAAGAGAGAACCGTCGTCCCCTGACTTCTTCCAACTTAGCGGCCTTTCCGAAGATTAGACACGCATACCTAGATCATCATGTGTTTTTGTTGACGGGGAACGTCAGATCCTAGAATGCGTGAAGAATCGACTGGTTCTCGAGATAGATGTTTATTACCATATAGTAATGCAATAAGAGTTTTGAGGGATTGAGGGCCATACCTGACTTACCTGTGCAGGCGTAACGGCGGGACATTGATGTTGTTTAGCTTTAACTGCAATCAAAACTCATTGGCACATGAATTTCACAATAATGATACATTCAACAGTTAAACGGCTCATAGGGGACCGTTCTTAAGTTGGACGGCTCATGGTAAACCGCCATATGGATTATTAACGGTCATAGAAAGGCCGTTCAATGATAAGTAACCGCTTGCAGAATAACGGTCCTAAGGTAGCCGTTCTAATTGTATGGCGGTCTATCGCTAGACCGCCATTCGCAACGTCGGTTCAAAAATATAAACCTCTTCTCCTTCCCTCCTCCCACCGTAACGGCAGGAAGAGAGAAGAAGAAGAGGAAGGAGGAGCGACCCCCCCTTTCTCCCACACTCTCATTCTCTCTCTCTTTTCTCTCGTGCTCTCCCTCTCTCACAATGGCCTCTCTCCTCTTCCTTTCCATCACCCTCTTCCTCACTCTCTCGGGATTTCTCTCCCTCGCGATGGCGGTGGATGGCGACGGCGACGAGCGGCGGCGGTCGGAGGCGGTTGCTCCGGGGGAAGAAGCCGGGACGATGGACTTCTCGGCGGATGATCTCGCCCTCGCGCTCGTGGAGGAGAGCGAGAGTGGTTCCGACGGCGAGCGTGGAGCCGACGAGCCGGGAGGCGATGAGCCGGCGGCGGAGGCGCCGCGCCCGGCGAGAAGGCGTCGTGACTCGGAGGTAGGTCCCTTTTCCATTGTATAGCACGGGGGAATGGGGGTTAAGGGATTCCACGGCGGCGGGGGATGGCGCTTCGCCATCGTTGGAGGAGATTACGCAATGACGGTCCTCAAAGGACCGCAAAATATACCCAAAACGGCCCAGTAGGGGCCGTTAAACATATCTGACCTTTGGGTTCTCCTCAGAACAAAACGGCCCTCAAAGGACCGTCAAACAGAACAGCGGCGCAGGAGTGGCCGTTGACCATAACGTAGCAACCCTCGGCATTCAGAACAATGCGGTCCCCATTGGACCGTTCAAAATAGCACCGCGTCCCTTGGAGGGCCGTTGAATGATTCATCAGAACAACGGTTCATGGAGAACCGTTGTGAATGGAATAGCGGCCCAGGAATGGCCGTGTTATTCAAAACATCATAAAATAGGACGGTCCATGGCGGGCCGTCATAGGCAACAAAACGGCCAGGGGAAGGCCGTTGAACAACTAAAATGAGGAACACCCCTTTCTTTTGTTATTAAGAAATATGAAACTAATGAGATGAATGAATGAATGCAGGGAAAGCGTCGGACCCGTATCTCCTGGCTGCAGGTTCGGTCAGTGTATCTTGCACTGCCGGACTTTCAGCGAGAGAGGCTTGCTGCCATGGGGTTCGCCCCATTCCTCAGTATTGAGGTGTGTCGCTTTGACACACCTCTTCTCTATGCCTTGCACGACCGCTGGGATCCGGCGAGTCGCACGTTCCTCTTCCCGTGGGGTCACATGGTCCCTACGCTAGAGGACGTGGCCAGGCTCACTGGTTTGCAGGTGCACGGTCTGTCGGTGACTGGGATCTCCTTTCCTGATTACCGCGGCATGGCCGAGAGGACGTTGGGGCTCGCGCTCCAGACGACACGTCGGCAGACCACGCTTCTTCCGCGGGCAGCTCTCCAGGACAGCCTGGGGTTGCGACGGACGGGACTTGCGGTGGGCGAGCGTCCAGAGGAGCACTTGGACCGACTGGTGACACGCGTGCGGCCTCGAGTAGCAGCAGGACCGGGTGCAGAGGCGGACACGGTTCTTCGGCGGTTCCTGATGTTCTTGTTCGGGCGACTCCTCTTCTCTACGCGTGCGGACGTCATCCACTGCCGACTTCTTCCGTTCCTCGAGGACCTAGAGCACGTGGGAGACTACGCGTGGGGTGCCGGTGTGCTCGCCTTCCTTTTTGAGAGCCTCAGCTCGACGTCCCGACGGACGATGTTGGGGGGCTTCTCTCCCCTTCTCCAGGTACGACTCTGACTCAGAACTCATGCAATTTCCTAGGACCTGTACTCTAGATGCTGACGACTTGTGCGTGATGCAGGCATGGGCTTACGTGCGGCTGCCTATGCTGCGCAGGGGACTAGAGATCCGCCCTGGACTCTTCCCTCTTCTACGACGGTGGGCGCCAGCTCGTGGGTCGGGGACCCTGACACGGCAGGTGCGCGACCTGCAGGAGGACATTGACACGCTTCCGTACTCCTCAGTACGACTTCTAAACCTTTAGCCTTTATTTGGAAAATGCCTGTTTTATATGATGTTGATGTGATTGCTGATGTATGCAGGTGCAGTGGACTCCTTATGCACACGAGGACGTGACAGAGCAGCCGTGGGTGGTGAGAGCTCTCACCTTCTCCGGGCGTGATGTGTGGTTACACTGCATGAATGTAGTGGAGCCCCTTTACTCCCGGCTGGTGATGAGGACGACCGGCGTCTCTCAGCCCGTGGTAGACTTCCCGGCGCAGGAGAGCGCGAGGGAGAGGGTGACGCGGAGCACCCGAGGGCTGACTCAGCAGTGCGATTGGGCGGCGCGGAACGCCGAGCAGGTTGCCGACTGGCAGGCAGGTGGGCGTGTGGTGACCGCTCGTGCTGACAGTGATGCGGCGTACGTGACTGCGTACGTCAGGCATTATGGAGACCGCGTGTTCCGAGGATCACGCCGACCGGTACAATTCTAAACTCAGACTTAATCTACATGCTTTATGATTTCTATATGCTGTACTGACTTCCTTCGACATGCAGATCGACCCTGAGGGACGCTTAGCGGAGCTGCAGGGGCTCCTTCATGCCACCATCCAGGAGAGGGATGAGGCTCGCCGAGCCCTCGAGTTACTGGTATGTTCCTAAACTCTGGACCCTTACATTTCTATATGATGTTTATGCATGTGACTGTCCTGGGATATTTGGGTGCAGCGAGCTGAGGCTGCTCAGAGGCGTGGAGCGGAGGCTCCTTCTTCTTCTTCTGTTGAGACACCGGCCGACCGAGCAGCCCGGGATGCCGAGTTCCAGCGGATGGTGGAGCGGGCCGAGGCAGCGGAGAGCGAGCTTGCCGTGCGGGTACACTTCTGACGCTTTCCTTTGTTTATTTGTGCATGATATGAATGGAATGTGCTAATGCTTGATGCATGCAGGTGGACGACGTGAGGGTTGCTATGGAGGAGGCTACCCGTGCCAGAGAGGAGGTGGCCCACCTACGGGCTGAGTTGGTGCAGGTTGAGGCTCGGGCCCAGGAGGCGACTGTGAGCGCCCAGAGGTCGGCGTCTCGAGCCAGGGCGGAGTTAGCCGAGGCTCAGGAGGAGGTGAGGCGGCTCCAGTCGGTAGAGGCTGCCGAGTTCCGGGAGCGGGTGAGAGGACTTCATCCTGTGCTGACTGCCGAGCTGGAGCAGTTACAGGCAGAGCTGGAGCGAGAGCGAGCAGCGTCTCAGGAGCGAGAGGTGCTGCGGCTCGTGGCTGAGAGGGAGGCGGGCCATTTGCGTGAGCAGCTTGCGCGAGCTCAGCCGGCCGACGCTCTTGAGACAGGACTTCTCCGGGCGGAGGTGGAGCGCTACCGAGCGGAGGTGGAGCGCTATCGAGAGGAGGTGGAGCGCCACCGAGCGACGATAGCGGAGCTGGAGCCTTTCAGGACCGAGGCTCTTGTGCTGCGGGGCCAGGTTCAGGGTATGACGATGAGCCGTTCGAGGAGCCGATCGGTCGTACCGAGTGGCAGCCAGGCTACTCACACCTCGGTGAGACGTTACCTGGCGAGTTCCTCTCAGCGGGAGAGGAACGAGAGTGATGAGCGACGACGACGTCGCGATGATGCTGAGACTTCTTCGATGGCCCCGCCAGCGAAGAGACAGGAGGGAGGTGGAGACAGTGACAGGCCAGAGGGTGAGGCCTGATTTTGTACTTTTTCCTCTTTTTTTTCCCCTTTTTTTTTATGAGATTTTTATGTTTTTGGGATGATGATATGTATATATGATGCACCCCCTTTTTTTAGTTTTTGTATGGATGTATGAATGTATGCAAATGGATGAGTGTATGTATGAATGACAATGGGTGAGGGAGGCGATGACAGACTCGGGTGAGCTGCGTGAGAGGTAGCGAGGTATGCCGACTCAGGGTGAGCGACGCGAGCGGGGGTGAGGCACGCCGACTCAGGGAGAGTGACGCGAGCGGAAGTGAGGCACGCCGACTCAGGGCGAGTGACGCGAGCGGAGGTGAGGCACGCCGACTCGAGTTGAGCGACGCGAGCGGAGGTGAGGCACGTCGACTCGAGGTGAGGCACGCCGACTCGAGTTGAGCGACGCGAGCGGAGGTGAGGCACGCTGACTCGAGTTGAGCGATGCGAGCGGAGGTGAGGCACGCCGACTCGAGGTGAGTGACGCGAGCGGAGGTGAGGTACGCCGACTCGGGGTGAGTGACGCGAGCGGAGGTGAGGCACGCCGACTCGAGGTGAGTGACGCGAGCGGAGGTGAGGCACGCCGACTCGAGGTGAGTGACGCGAGCGGAGGTGAGGCACGCCGACTCGAGGTGAGTGACGCGAGCGGAGGTGAGGTACGCCGACTCGGGGTGAGTGACGCGAGCGGAGGTGAGGCACGCCGACTCGAGGTGAGTGACGCGAGCGGAGGTGAGGCACGCCGACTCGAGGTGAGTGACGCGAGCGGAGGTGAGGCACGCCGACTCGAGGTGAGCGACGCGAGCGGAGGTGAGGCACGCCGACTCGAGTTGAGCGACGCGAGCGGAGGTGAGGCACGCCGACTCGAGGTGAGTGACGCGAGCGGAGGTGAGGCACGCCGACTCGAGGTGAGCGACGCGAGCGGAGGTGAGGCACGCCGACTCGAGGTGAGTGACGCGAGCGGAGGTGAGGCACGCCGACTCGAGGTGAGTGACGCGAGCGGAGGTGAGGCACGCCCATGAGTTTAGAGAACAACGGCCAGTAAAAAACCGTTTTGGAAAGAATGACGGCCAAGACAGGGCCGTGGGTTGCTTAAGAAAAACGGCGATGCCATAGCCGTTATGTAACATAACGGTCAAGGGAAAGCCGCTATTTGGCGCTGGCCGACTGAAGAACGACGCTCCATGGTAGACCGCGGACTTGAGAATAGCGGTCTCCATTGGGCCGTGCTTAGATGAATGACGGTCTATCGTACGACCGCCAATCAGCACGATCTTAGAAGCCAAATTGAATTCCCTTAAGCCCATTCAATCCTGGTGTGCTCTCGTGCATCATGCGTTCCAGTGGAGCGAAACACGGGATGAGACCTCCTATAAGTAAGGGGTGCTCTGCCTTCAGGCTGAACCCAACCTCTTCTTCTCCTTCTTAAGTTTCTTCCCTCTAAATCACCACCAAATCATCATGAAGAGGAGTTTTGGTGAGCATTCTTTGGGTGAGGGAGACCATTCAGGCCCTAAGGCTGCGAGGAAGGAGCGAGAGGAGATTGCGCATTTGGGTTCTATTCCTCGACATCTCAGTTCAAATCCTTCTAGAGAGGTATGTTTAAATCACTTCAAACTTGGTTCATTTGATTCTGTTCGTCTAATATCTCTTTCTTTCTGCATTACTTTCCTCGTTTTCTCCTTTTTAGCTCCTTCCTGGCTCTCGCCGATACTCTTCTCTTAAGTGGGTGGCTCCCATGGTTCGTGCCTTGCCCCTAGGGGTAACCCACATCCTTAATTCTTGGCACTTACAATCCTTGCTGTTCTTAGGTCGTAACTTCCAAAAGATTTCCTTTGACTGGCACAGCATTTCAGCCCTTATAGAAATGTGGCACCCACAGACCCACACTTTTATCTTTCCATCCTTTGAGGCCACCGTCCTTTTAGAGGAAGTAGAGGCTTATCTGTCTCTCCCTAAGTCTAGGGTTGGGGAGGAGGATCTAGTGTGTCACACAGTTGCCCCTATAGATCCAGTTGCCATCTTTAGCGAATTCATAGAAGACCCGAGTGAGATCAAGACCTTTGTGGGAGCCCGTCATATTCACCTTCTTCCTCTCAGCCAGTGGGTGGTGGCACATTGTAAGAACAAATGCGGGTGGCATGAGGCTATTGCCAAGGCTGCATCCATTTGCTTGTGTGGTGCTATCCTCTTTCCGTCAGCCGACCACGTGCTAGATCTTCCCATCCTTAGCACCATCAGTGGTTTATGGAGAGGGCTTTCTATTTCCCAGGCTATCTTAGCCTATTTTTATGAAGGGCTTAGCTCTGCTGCCCTGAGTGGTCCACTGTTTGGTTCTATGATTCTCTTAGAGTGTTGGGTGGGCGTGAGACTGAAGTTTATCCCTAGGGCAAGCATAGAGACTGAGAGTAGGATCTTCGGGAGCCATCCACTTTCCTTTATCGGTGGCGGGTTTGGTTTCTCTTCGCAGGTGGAGTGTCGTACGGGGGATATGCGGACCAGAGAAGAATGGCGCAGGTACCTGAGTCGGCTACCCGTGGAGAGGTTCGTGATGCGGCCTAACTTCTTGGTGACTACGGAGGTCAGACTGCCCAGAGGACAGGGTCTGGATTTGAGGCTAGTGAGTGATACCGTACTGGCCGTGTATTATCCACACAGG
Source organism: Amorphophallus konjac (assembly GCA_022559845.1). Lineage (NCBI taxonomy): Eukaryota > Viridiplantae > Streptophyta > Magnoliopsida > Alismatales > Araceae > Amorphophallus > Amorphophallus konjac. Next base: position 421,662,118 of record CM040118.1, read on the forward strand.
TGCCATTTGCAGGTCGGTGTACCGCGGACCTTGCTTCCTCCGTTGTCGCACTTCCCTTCTCTTCAGGCTAGACAGATTGGCACTGAGCACGATGAGCAGAGTGTGAGGAGTGCACTAGCGATGTGGGGAATCAGCAAGGTGCGTGCCTTGCCAGCAGAGGTGGAAGAGGCGACCGAGACTCGCCAGGCGTATATCAGAGAACTGAGAGAGATGTGCCCCTGCGGGAATGCCCAGCGGAGGATTGAGTGATTGTACTTTCCCTTCCTTTTTATGATGCTTGATAAGTGAGAGTGCCTTGTTTGAGAGCGAGAATTGTTTGTATCAGGAATAAAAGTTGGAGTGACTGATTTTGCCCCTTGCAGTTGTTCTGTTGTTACTTCGTCTTCTTGCTCCATCGTCCTGCACACTATTAGCAATGAAACAGGTTAAATCTGTTTTAGGCTTAGCCCCTTGCCTTGTGACAAGTGCGGAGGTAACCAGTGCTTGATTTTTGGTCAAGGGGCAAGCCTTATTAAATAAGCGAAGGAAAAGAGAAATGATAACAATGCAATGCATGCATGCCATGAATGCAAGTCATGAATATTTTTGGATTTTTTTTTTAATGTTTGGATTTTGAAATATCCAATGTTTTTGGGTTTTAAGTTTTTTTTTTTTTTTTTAAAGATATTTGTTGTTTTTTTGGATTTTGAAATATTTGATTTTTTTTTGAATTTTGAAATATTTGATTTTTTTTTTTTTGATTTTGAAATATTTGTTGTTTTTGGATTTTGAAATATTTGATTTTTTTTTTTTGAAATATTTGATTTTTTTTTTTTTGAAATATTTGATTTTTTTTTTGTTTTTTTGTTTTGTTTTTTTTTTTTTTTGGAAAACCGATGCTTCCGTAACAAGACATGCCTCCCTCGTAACCTGAGGATTCCTCCTGAGATTGGCGTGTGATTGAAGGGACCCTCCTGGTCCGAACTTATATTTGCCTGACGGTGTTCTGCCAGGGCCACCCCCAGGGTACTCAGCTTTGTCCTGAAAAGAAAAAAAGAATACGGAGACAAGCTTACACCCGTCATGTGAGGTTTTAAGACTTGAATTCTTTCCTGGGTACCCCTCAAAGCTTCGGTCTGTTGCGCCGGGGTTTTGTGTTCGTTATCGAACCTTAAGCTACCACAGTTGTTCCAAATATTTTCATTTATTCATTTTCCTTTTTGTTCTTTTCCTCTCTTTTTTCTTTCTTTTTCTTGTGGCTTCAGGTCATAACGAACTGCCCCTATTTGAGACTTATCTCGTATTAGGGTATCCAGGTCAGGCATCGCCTCCTTATTTACTCCTCATTCTTGGGTTCAGCCGAAGCAAGAAACGTACAGGGACTACAACTTTCCTCCAGAGTGTGGCCCCGGGAAACGGTGTTTGGCGGAACTGGGGACAGGACCAAAGGGTCGTGTTTGTGTGTTCAGCTTCTCTCAGTGATTCTTATGAACAGGGGAGGCTTGCATTGCTAGGGAAGCACGTGGTTAGATTCTTTTTTAGGGATAGAAGCGTTTGAGATATAACCCGTTCCACGGATTTGCCAGTTCTTCTCCTTCTGAGTTTGTCAACCGATAGGCATTACCTGGATAGACTTCCTTGATGACGAACGGCCCTTCCCAGTTTGGCTGCAACTTAGCCCTTGGACCACCTGTTCGGATGAATTTCCTTTTCAAAACCATATTACCTATTTCAAACTTTCTTTCGATTACCTTCTTTTGAAAATGACGTGAGACCCGCTTTTGATAAACAGAAGCGTGATTGGCCGCATTTAACCTCTTCTCATCTAATAGTTCCAGCTGCGCTAGTAACGCCTCTCGACGCTCGTCGAGATTAAGTTCCTTATCTAGCTGCACTCTTAGGGAAGGGATGAGAATCTCATACGGGAGTACCGCCTCCATCCCATAGGTGAGGGCGAAGGGAGTCTGCCCTGTAGGAGTTCGGACAGAGGTGCGATAAGCCCATAGAGCGTCTATCAATTTATCAGCCCAATCAGCGTGCCGGTGGGATTCACACGTTTTCTTGATGATTTTAAGAAGGGTTTTATTGGTGGCTTCGGCTTGACCGTTGCCTTGTGGATAATATGGTGATGAATGATGCAATGCAATACCAAATTTCTTACAGAGGTCCTGGAGTTCTTGAGACACAAATTGTGGCCCATTGTCGGTGACAATGTCGCTTGGTACCCCGAACCGCGAGATGATGTTCTTTGTGATGAAGCGGCAAACTGTGGTAGCTTTGATCTCTGCATAGGCTTCAGCTTCCGCCCACTTCGTGAAATACTCTGTAGCGGTGAGGATGAAGGATTTCTGTTTTACTTGGGCGTTAGGGTCACCTAACGGACCGACAATATCAAAGGCCCACATGGAGAAAGGCCATGGGGCGGATAGTGGGCGAAGAGATGAAGCAGGGGCGTGGATTTTGTCAGCATGGAGCTGGCACTGAAGGCACCTACGGACGTAGGTAGAACAATCTTCCTCTAGGGTTGGCCAATAGTAGCCCTGCCTAAGGATCTTTTTAGCCAATGCCTGTCCATTCACGTGACCTCCACATTCACCGGAGTGAGCAGCTTCCACTACTTTCCAAGCTTCATCGTCATCTAAACACCGCATCAGAACTCCATTGAGAGCGCGCCTGTACAATTCTCCTGCAACGATTGTATACCTCGAGGCGACTCTTCTGATGGCTTTTCTTTGTGTCGCATTGGCTTCCTCCGGGAGAGAACCATCCCGACAATATTGCTCAATCTCATGGAACCATGGCAACTCATCTTCGTCCAAGATTTCTTCCAATTCTGCCAAGGATACTTCCTTAACCTCTTCTTTAGCCGCTTTCTCTTCCATAATCTTCCTAAGGTTAGCAAACCAAGGATCTTGCAGAGAGGGAGCGTCCATCCGTTGGACCACAATGGTCTCAGTGGAATGACTAAGGGAGAAGGATAAAGAGGAAGCGAGAGATGCTAATGAATCAGCAAGAATATTTTGAGATCGGGGAACATGAACGTAGATGAGTTTGCTAAATTGTCTAGCCAAGAGTGTGACCAAATCTTGATATGGCTTTAGTTTGGGGTCACGGGTGCGATAAGTTGACAGAACTTGACGCAGCACCAATTGAGAATCTCCCATGATGTTGAGGTATCGTGCGCCTAAGAGATAGGCGTGCTTTAGTCCAGCTAGGAGAGCCTCATACTCGGCTATGTTGTTGGTGGCAGAGAAAGAGAGCTGGTAGGCAAAAGGGACGGTGATACCTTCGGGAGTAAGGAGGACAGCGCCGATGCCACGGCCCTGGGAATTGAGCGCACCATCGAAATGTAGAGACCAAAAGGGAGGCGGATGAGAGATAACTGCAAGGTGTTCATCAGGGAATTCGTCCTGGATTGAATCAGTGTAGGGGATAGGAGAATGAGCAAGATGCTCAGCAATAGCATACCCCTTGATGGCCTTCTGGACGACGAAGGTGATATCAAATTGAGAGAGAAAGCTCTGCCAGCGAGCTAATCGACTAGAGAGGACAGGTTTCTCGAGGAGGTAGCGGATTGGGTTCATTCTAGAGATCAACCTTACCTCATGGGCTAGGAAATAGTGTTTTAACTTCTGAACTACCCATACCAATGCTGCACCAGTCTTCTCCATGGCAGTGTACCGGGATTCGGCAGAATTGAACAATCGGGAGAGATAATATGCTGCCCTCTCTCTTCCTTCATCATCCACTTGTGCCAGGACAGCACCTAGGGAATCCTCAGCGACAGAAATGTATAGGATCAAAGGCTTTCCGGGGACAGGAGGTTGCAAGACAGGAGGGTTGGACAGATAGACCTTAAGCTCCTCATAGGCCTTCTGACATTGTTCGTTCCATTTAAACTCGGCCCCCGCCTTTAATAAGTCGTAGAATGGGCGGCATCTTTGAGAGTGTTGAGATATGAATCTTCTAACGAACTGCAAACGCCCAATCAGACCACGAAGCTCCTTAAGATTCTTAGGCGGTGGCATTTCCATTACGGCCTTTGCCTTATTAGGATCAATCTGAATCCCTCGTTTGCTAACCATGAACCCAAGTAATTTCCCGGATGCGACTCCAAAGACACATTTCTTAGGATTCATCTTCAATTGGTATTCCCTAGCCCTTTGCAACACTTTGGCTAAAATGGCGGGGTGTTCTTCTTTTGTCCTCGACTTCACCAGAATATCATCCACATAGGCCTCCATGTAGACGTGCATCATGTCGTGGAAGATGGCCACCATTGCCCGTTGATAGGTAGCACCTGCGTTCTTCAATCCAAATGGCATGACGACATAGCAGTAGGTGCCCCAAGGCGTGGTGAAGGAGGTTTTCTCTTGATCTTCTAGAGCAAGACGGATTTGGTTGTATCCTGAATACCCGTCCATGAACGAGAGAGCCTCAAACCCAGCGGTATTATCTACCAAAACATCGATGTGAGGAAGCGGGAAATCGTCTTTCGGACATGCTTTGTTTAAGTCCCTGAAATCAATACAAATTCTGACTTTGCCATCTTTTTTTATTACCGGGACTATATTGGCCACCCACTGTGGATAAAGCACAACCCTGATGAATCTGGCCTTATGTAATTTGTCCACCTCTTCTTTCATTCTCAAGGCCATATGTGGGTGGAATCTTCTGAGCTTTTGTTTAACAGGAATCGCCCCTGGCCTTAAGATTAACCTGTGTTCCACTAAAGCGGGGTCGAGACCCGGCATGTCCTCGTAGGACCAGGCAAAAGAATCGCTGTACTCTCTCAAAACCTTGATGAGCTCCTCTTCTACCTTAGGAGGGAGATCAGCTGCAATAGATATGGGCCTGGGATCCTCTTCGGTCCCTAAATTGATTTCTTTAGTGGGTTCATCCACTGCTGACGAGGGTTCGTCGAATCTTCTCAATCCTTGTGCGTATAGGTCAGCAATGTCCTCCACATCACTTTCCTCATCATCCGCTGGGTCTTTCTCGTCTACAATTTCATACACTCCTAGTCCGTCATTGCTCCACACCCGGCCTTCTGAATCCTCATCCTCTTTCAAGGAGACGGTGGTGGCTATGAATTCTGGGCATCTGAGGAGGGCCTGGCATCTCAAGGCCAGATCCTGTAGGAACCTATCGGGAATGGAACGGGAGTGACATGCCAGTGGTGGCGTTGCAGAGGTGGATGGGCTATCTAAGGGGGAACATGCTTCTACCCTGACTGACTCGACTAACCTAGGAGACCTATCTACCCTAGGAGACAGAAAATCTAGTGGAGAAGGAGCAGGGGTTTGGTGCCCCTGGGGAGTGGATGAGCAGAAGACAGCATAGTCTTCGACTGAAATGTAAGTTTGAAAGTTGACGTTTTTTTTTGGGTATCTTCTACTACCAGAAGAGAGCAAGAAGAATCAGAAGGTGGAGGCAGAGGAAGGAGTTTTTTTGTGAAGAATTGAGGAAAGAGAGAGAGGAAGGTATCGGGGGAGAACCACATCCCGCGAACTCGGGGGTTAGGAGAAGGTGGTGAAGATAGATCGAGTAGATCAATGGGCGGACAGTGCCCGCAATTGGAGGGAATGAATAGAATTTTTGACGGTCTCCCTGTGAAACACGGTTTGACCAGTATTGGAGGGGATCGAATCACAAAGTTTGGGTAAACTGTTGAGGCCAAATGAGCAGGAGGAATAAAGAAGGAAATGTCGGAGCTTCCTGCCTCTTGTATCTTCTGTGGCCTTATCAGAGCATGCCTAACCATGGGCATCTCTGTCTCCTTCATTTGAGTGGCTGGATCAGTAAACAGACTTGACATTTCAGCAAAATAATCTTCAAGATCCCCTACCAACCCCTGCAGAGGCGGCGGTGGGTCAGCAACAATATTAACAATGGGAGCATCTTTCTTTTCTTCCTTGGATTGTGGCTTATTTGCGGTGCCGGGCTGTAGTGGACCCTTTACAAAGTGTTGCCGGTAGTCCCAGGTTAGTGGCCCAGAATCTGCCTGAATGGTAGTGTTATGATAGCCTAAGCCCTGACGACCCATCTTCTTGCTTTCAGAGATGGGTTTGGTCTTTCCCTGTAACCGCGCGCCGAGACCAAGGCCTGGCTGATAGCCTAGCTTCATGATCATGTCCCAGCCTTTAGAATTTTTGGGTTTAGGCTTAGCTCCGGCATTCTTGCGTGTTGTAATGGGTTTGCCTGCCGCATAAGCCCATGGGTAATTTATGTCCATAACTGACAATACTGGCCTATTGCTCGGCCATAGAGTGGGGAGAACCTGGTCAGTGATGGCGTCCACTGCCTGGACGGTGGAAACACTCTTAACTTTGACCACTCGCCCCTGGAAGGAGAATTTCAGGCACTGATGGGCGGTGGAAGGTACCGCTTGCAGAGCATTTATCCATGGACGACCCAGAATAGCCTTGAACATCGGATCTATGTCTAGGACGTAGAATTCCACCTCTATTTGTAACGGCCCTAGCTCAGCCTGTAATGTGATGACCCCGTGACATGCCCTTCTGGAATTGTCATAGGCGGCAATGGTTGTCGGTGTCGGCTTCAGCATACTTTCAGAAATGTTGCAGGCACGCAGAGTACTTAATGGACAAACATTTATTGAAGCCCCAGTGTCCACTAGCACTGAGTCTACCACTACCTGGTTCAAGGTGATGGTGACGCATAGCGGCATTTGGCGTGCTTCAGGGGGCGCGAGTTCGGCCTCAGAGAATGTGATAGCGGGCCCTTTGGTAACAGTAGCCAACACTGACGGCAAGCTGTCTACCGCCACATCTTCGTTCACTATGACCCTTTGCAGAAACGTCCTTAATGCTTCTTGGTGTAGAGGTGAACGTCTGATCAACTCCAAGACAGAGATCTTTGCCGGCATGCGGTCAAGATGTTGCAACAGGTCGTATGTGGAACCGGGCGCGGGGTCAACTTCATTGTCTTGTGCTGCTGATGCTGAGATGGAGGGTATTTGGGGAGGTGCACTGGTAGAGGGGTAAGTCCTTTGAAATAACCGCCCGCTCCTGAGGGCAAGGTTTTGTGCTGGCATGGCTGTAGGTGGGCTCCCGCTTGACCCAGTGGGGTGAATGAGAATGGAAGGGATGGCAGTCTTGGTGATGGAGGATATGATAGGCATAGTAAGCGAAGGTTGTGGTGAAGGTAAAATGGGCGATGGGTGAGGTAAAGGGGCGGTTAGTGGACTGCAGTGATTGGTGGACAAGATAGTGGAGGGTATAGTAGGTGGGGAAGTATAATGTTGTGGGGGGATAGGCGAGAGAATATGGCTTCTCGGAGTGGTAAGTATGGTGGAAGGATGGATGACGGGGGAAGTTGTGGAAGGCATGGAAGGCCGAAGGATGGAAAAGACGGCGGGTGAGGTAGAGTGCGTAGGGATGTGGCGTAAGGTTAACAGGTGTGCGGGATCGTCAATGGTCCACCCTGCGTCAGGAGCCGGGTGGCGTAACATGTTGACTTGGGCCGGTGCCGGCGGCTGCTGTTGTTGTTGAGGAGCGGGTGCATGTACTGGCATGGGATTTTGGTGGATCCCTAAGTTTGGCTGCTGCTGCTGTTGCTGTGGCTGCTGTGGCTGGAATTGCTGAGGTTGTTGCTGAAACTGCTGTTGCTGTGGTGCTGCCTGTTGCGGCCTTGCTGGCCCTCTTCTCAGATCTTCAATCAGCTTCCTCATCTGAGCCCAATCGATCCTGTGACCTTCGTGCAGGTCGTATACCAGGTCCCTAAAATGATAACACCTCTCAATGGTGTGCCCCGGCTGCCGGTGATATACACAATATCGGGACAGATCGGCGGCCGGATTCATGTTCGGGCGCTCAGGTGGCAATTGTAAATCGCCAGTATGCATCAGCGCTGCAAAGACATTAGTGAGCGTCTCTGGGAGAGGAGGATAGTTGGCTCTTTTAGCAACCGGACGAGCAGGTGCGTAGGTAGCAGGCGGGGGAGTGTTATGGTATTGCAGTGGTTGCTGGGGCTGTTGTGGTGGTGGCGGAGATTGTTGTTGAGGGTGTTGCTGCGTGGGAAAGGAAGGGCGAGGTGATGCGGAGAAATGGGGGTTGCTTTGCTGGGGGAAGTGGGAGGTGGCAGTCTGGCTAACTACCTGCACCTGCTCGTTTGTTTGGACTCCCTCGGTAACAGGGCCCTGTGGTTTTCTGGAACTCTTGGGCTTCTGGGCTTCGAAGAGAGAATGAATGGGGGAGTCCTTAAACTGGGTCTGGATAAACCGGGCCCGACTGTACAATTGATGCATACTGGTGATGTCATTCAACATTAGGACATTCCGGAAGAGAGGGGTTGCATTAGAAATGAGCAGTTTGATCTTTTCTTCTTCCGGAATCTGCCCGGGCACACGGGAGGCTATCTGCCTCCACCTATCAGCATAGGTAGCGAAGTCTTCATCAGCTTTCATCTTCTCGGCCACTAAGTCCGTGAATGAGTATTCGGGTCCGACCCGATCTTGGAATCTTTGCACGAATTTCTCCTTGATCGTCTTGAAGCTCCCAACCTCCTCCGGTGGCAGAGCGTAAAACCATTCGAGTGCCACCCCGTCCAGGGATCGCCGGAATAGATATGCAAGGAGGTGATCGTCATGCTGGTATGGTCCCGACTCGTACAGGAATTCCTTGACGTGGATGAACGGGTTGCCGTTCCCATTGTACTTTCGGTATGTCGGGAGCTCTGACTGAGAAGGGAATCGGATGTCCCGGAAATTAGGAGTGAGAGCATCTGCGAAGGATGGTGGGCCAACCCTCTTATTGAGGAGATCGATCTGCTGTTGGAGAACTGCCAAGCGATCGTCACTTCCTTGTTGAGGTAGAGGGACTTGAGGTGGAACTGAAGGGTAGTGAGAGGCAGCTGGATGGACAGTAGAAGCCGAGGGATAATGGGAGACAGCCGGATGGATAGTGGGGGCCATGAGCCCGTAAGATGGATGTTGAGTCCAAAAAGGACCCACATCAGCGTAAGCGAGTTGAGCTATTCCGGGCTGTAGTCGAGTAGAATCCACTTGGGCCAGAGGGGCCGGTGGCGCTGATGAGACGGCCGCGTGGGCACTAGCACGAGGAGATAAGGGAATTTGACTCTTCCCTTTGTCTGCAGGAGGGTGGGCTGAGGTAGAAGCCTGGCCAGATTGATATATTGGAAACTGGAGGACCTGTGGGCGAAGAGGGGTATGGTCCACTGGGGCAACAGACGGTGCTCCGGACCTCTCAGCAGGATGGGTGGAAGAGACAGGAAGGGTTACAGCGGGCGGGACCTCTGCCCCGAGGGCTTGCTTGAATATCTGGAGTTGATCCTGGTCAAGTTGGGACATGAGTTGGAGTAGTTGGCTCGCCGACGGGGAGCCAAACTGAGGGAGCGTGGGTGGCGCAACCTCAGCGATGGAGGAAGGGGGAACAAAGACGAACCCCTCCCCATTCAGGGAGGAGGCAACCCCGGAGACGTCCTCGAGGAGCCCCTGAGGAAGAGAATCCTCGCGGGCGGGGATGGACCCGAAAGAAGACATGCTGGATGATGATGAGTTGAATAAAGGGTTGCAATAGAGGGAGAGTAGAGAATCGCCCCTAGGAGATGATCCCGAGGGAGGGGAGCAATGCTGCATGCAATGGGATGCACAGACTAGAGAGACTTAAGACCAAAGTACACAAGTAGGAGCAAAGCAACCACACAATGAAAGGTGGAGACGAGAAGGGAGTCAACCAAGTATGCACACACTTTGAATGATGCCGCAGATTTTCAGAATTCTTTTCTCTGAGGCTTAGTGTTTTGATTAAAATGTAGAGTTCGCTCGGACACTTGGGAGCCTAATAACGGCATGATGGGGGAACTGGCTGACTTTAAGGGGAAGCACTCTCCACGTATGCAGAACCTAGACACGGTGTGGCGATGGTACAACCGGCCCGGCGTCCGTGTGGGAATCCACGGCTCACGGGGGCTTACGGAGGTCCTCGGCAAGATTCCCTAGTCGGCTCCAAGGAATATGGAGACGAGAGGAAATCCTACTTCGGTAGGAAATGCAACTACAGTATGAAGTGAATGATCCTAGGTGCACCGGAGTGCATGCAAAGCCTAGCCTAGAAATCTAGCAATCACATATGAAATCAAATGATAGAATCATGAAGCAATCAATAATATGATAGAAAATAACAAGTGGACAGCAGGGGGACCAATGCTGGGAATAACAATCAGGGATAACAAGTGCCAGCCGTAGACTCTACACCAAAATAACGGTCTACAGGGGACCGCTGAATTGATTATAACGGCTCTGGAAGAACCGCTAAAGTGCAGAGCTCAAAACGCGAATGGCGGCCTGATGATGACCGCCATACGAGTATGACGGCTTGATGGAAGCCGTTAAATGAGCAGAGTACAACAGTGATAATTGCGGAGAATACCAGAGACCGACGGCTGACGGAGAACCGTTTTACACAGAACGACGGCTGTTACAGAACCGCTGAACTTCACAGAGACAGAGATTGGTCAGCAAACCAGAAGCACGATGGGCATCAGAGGTCCCACCGTGATCGCCAAAAAAGGAGAGGTGTTGATATGTTATTCCTCCTCGAGTTAAATAATATTGAAGTGATAAAAAAAAACAACAGGAGGAAAGATGAAGCTGTTGACCGTGATCGCCACCCGGTGAAAGCGCCGGGACTCGGAAGCTACGGGAGAATGCGGGTCCGTTCCTCCACTCCTCCTGGCCGGCCAGAAGGTGCGGGCCTCGTGCTTTTGGTTGCTGACCTGAAAGCAAACGGTGAAACACACAGATAAACGGAGATTAGCTAAATGATGGTGTAGTAGGTGTACTAATTGAAATAAAGCAAAGGAAGAACATGGCCCGGCGATACCTGGAGGTTTTGAAACCCCGTTTAGGGCGCCGGAAACAGTAGGAAAGATAAGAAATGCCAACGAAATGATGTATGTGATGTGTGATGCAGTGAAGAAAAGGCGTGTGTGGTGAGCAAACAGAGAAGGAAACACAAAGACATGAAGCGTGAGGTTCCCTGCACCGGGGGCCTGCGAGGGATGTAGAAGGCCCCCACTCCCTGACGAACGGGCGTATGCTGTATGAGATTTGGCGATGGAATTCGACAGCACTTCGTGATGGTCCCCCCCCCTTTCTTTCTGTCAGAACCCGTGAGCTATATATAGAGCCCACGGCTTCGAGCTTAATCAGGGGTTAAGGGGAATGATGGTCGGTCAAAGGCCGGTAAATGAGAGCATCGTGTCAATATTGCCAACGACATTCTCCTCTTAATCCGCCTGGAATCACGGGGGTCTAATCTGGGTGGCCTTAAAAATGACGGTCTTACGAAGGCCGCCAAACATATATGACGGTCTTGGAGGGACCGTTCAATATACATGACGGTCCTAGAAAAACCGTTATACTTAAAGAGGAGTCAACACCCAGACAAACAACTTTTCGTGAAGCACGTGGCTATGACCGACTGTCGGGCCTCTGAACCCTTTTCTTGTCGGCAAATAATGACGGCCCAGGGACGACCGCTATATTGACTATAACGGTTGGCATTGAGCCGCTATACAAAGCGTATCACGAGATACAAATAACCCGGGGCAGCGGAACACAACGGCCAAGTGGGGACCGTTATATTGAGAAAAACGGTTTATAACAGACCGTTAAATCCAATGAGAGGGAGGGAGGCCTTCTTCGCTGGGAAGAGCCCAAAATACTGCCAGAGGAATAATCTTTCATGTGATTGACTGTTCGGGACATCAATAACTGAGACGCAGGAACTGATTCGATTCATCGGTAAAAAACGGGTGTCAACACCGATGTGCACCGAAAGTCACGCAAAGTCCGGGACCGAGCCCCAGAGGCTACGAACGGAATATTGCAGAGGCCATACAATGCAACCGGAATATTCTGGGAAAGCCAACATTCATATAAATGGCCACGACTTCGAGAAGAATCCGTTTAGTGCCTAAAACGGCACGAAGGGGCCTTAAAACGGCGCGCCCCCCTCTTAAAACGGCGCGCCCCTCTTCTTTCTTTGGCTACACGGCGCGCCCCTCTTCTTTCTTTGGCTACACGGCGCGCCCCTCTTATTTCTTTGGCTACACGGCGCGCTAGAAGGGGCCTTCATCTTTGCTTAAAATGGCGCCCCTTTGAATATGGCACCGTTTTAACCCCTGAACCTATTCTCTGAAGCGCTTCCGGCGTGCAGTGAAGCCATCCCGTCATCAATACGGTCCCCTGTTTCCTGCGAACAGCACATCGATGAACTGCTTAAAATGGCTAGATGTCTGCTTCGATCCGTTGGGCAACCGAGCATATGCCGTGAATGGAAACTCTCGAGCCCTGCACCGTCGAACGCTCACTTCGTCCGTCGGCCGCCCATTCCCCTACAAATGATGAAATCAACATGGCTAGCGGTGGATACTCCAGCGAAGGAGGACGCCATGCCTCTGCCCCTCTCCCGATCACACTGTAGCCGCGGCGGAGGTGACGTCCACGACAGCGGCACTCGACACGGCGACACGGCAGAGGCATTGCAGGCGAAGTAAGATGGAAAGAAGAAGAAATAAAGGAGAAAATAAAAGGGGCCTCTCCCTTCTACAGGGCCACTAGCCCATATAAAAAGCCCACCATGGTGAACTTTGATCGGTTGGAGAGGAGGGACAACTCTCGGAATCCTAGAGAGTGGAAGCTTTTCTTCTGAGAGAAACCCCTTGAAGCCCCGAAGCCTGTGTGAAGAAGAAGAAAGAAAGAGTGGGAGAGAAAGGGGAGGAAGAGTGAGAGCCATCCGTGTGAGGGTGGGTCATTGTCTTTCTCCTCTTCCCTTGTATTCTACTCGACGACGTCCAGCCCCGATGTAGCTCTTCCGTTAAATGGAAATGAAGCATGGGGCCTTCAACCCCGATCCTTAATTATCTCCCTCATGAAACCCGATTTTGATGCTCGCTCATCCCTTCCCTTTTGCAAGTCCATATGTTTTCGTCGGATCATAAATGAATAGATATGTGCATATGTATCTGTAGATAGATATATACGTATGCATGCATTCACTTCTCTTTACTGCTATCCCTTGGATCTCCCCTCCGCCATGTTCTTGTGTCGGCTTCGGCTCTCACGCTGTGCTCGGCCACGATCGGACGACTCCTGGGTCACCGGAATCCCTTTTAGGCTTGCCCTCAGGACCTCCGGCCCCATACGGGAGAAGTCTACATGATCGCAACAACCCATGGGTCACCGGTTTCCCTTGTAGGCTAGCCCTCGGGATCTCCGGCCCCAAATGAGGTAATTTTACTAGTGTCGTTGCTTATGCACACACCGGGATGTTTCGGGGCCGTCGGAGTTCTCTCCGCATGGCGCGCCCCAGTTTTTCCCCCGGACCCTTCGGGTCTAGGGGAGGTGCTGCCCGATTTTCGTCAGGGTCAAGAACATACAAGAACACCAAGAACAATGAATAAACGTATCATAGAACTTGTCCACGGGTGAAAGAAAAGAAATACACAGTAAACTCCGTGAACTAAACCCCCCCGAACGAACACTTAAGCATCCATGCTAATTCACCTCAACAAATGACTAAAACGATTAAACCCCCCCCCCCCTTTTTATCAACTTAATTTTCCAAATGGATGAACGAACCAACCATCAAACCGACTTGCAGGTAAAAGAAAAGAAAACACACAGTCGAAAGCAATAAACCCTCGGGAGGGGCTAATCCGGCGCGGTCACTGAATATGGCGCCATTTTAACCCTCCTCACAATAGCCCCATATCCTTCTTTGGAGGCTAAACGGTGCGCCCCTCTCCCCTTGCATGGGCTTAATACGGCGCGCTCCCCTTGCCACCCTCACCCGGCGTGCCCCCCTTGTATTCCCCCTTAAAACGGCGTGGCCACATCCTGCGCGCCCAATAATCCCTCCAAGTTTACCCCATATTCGGCGCGCCCCTTTGCCGCGCCGGTTTAAGTCCCCTTTCACCCATCCTGAAATGGTGCCATCCCTTTGTTTCTCTTTAATATAAAAGGGGAGGAAATAAGAAAAGAAAGAAAGGTTCAAACAAAGAAAGGAGTGCAAAAGATCAATGCCACTAATAAAAGAATAAAATGAACTCCATCACCGCGCAGGTCGATCCGCGTGCGAGGGCGCACGTTGCCAAGTTTTGGCTTTACACTTAACAACCCGCTCCCCTGGACTGTGCAATGATGCCCCGAGGTATTGACGTGGACCTCGGGATCCCCGACATGGTCATGATCCGTGCACCTCTTGGGCCGATAGTTCATCAGCTTGGCCCACTTCTTCCGGGATCCGATCCCGCACCCACATGAAACGTGCCGTACCTACGGTAGATATCCGAATGTCTTTGTTGTTACCTTCGATGCTTCGAATATGGACTCTCGACCGAACACTGGATGGTCCGTTAGTGACTGATATATATATATACCGGGATCTAATCCCGCACTTGCATTAAATTTGTCGTACTCGCAGCAAGTATTTGTATGGTTTTGAACACCGTTTTGCATACCGATGCGGAGGGTTTAAATCATGTCCACCCAACTCGCATGCTTTAATGAAAAATGATCTTTAGGTCATTTGGCCCCTTCTCTTGGTGATTAATCAGAGGTCTTCCCCTCTCCGAGGGGATGTAATTAACGTCGTGGCCTTTATGGCGCGGCGGGTCTCCAGTCCCGACCCGATATCCACAATCGTCTGATTAGTCAGACGGAGCGCACCCCGGGCTTCGGACAACTCCAGTCTTAAAGCCCGAACACATTGTCACCTAGGTGACTGGCACGCCCTCGCACTAGATAAACCGATAAACCGATAAAAAGAACACCCCGATATCTTTCACGAACATGAAATCCAGTGCGTTCCACAAGTTGGCACGCCCGGTGGGACAGATGATCCCGCACCGATATAACCACCAATATCTCGATATTTTCATCCATCGAAATTCAGTGCGTTCCACAAGCTGGCACGCCCGGTGGGACAGATGATCCCGCACCGATATAACCACCAATATCCCGATATTTTCATCCATCGAAATTCAGTGCGTTCCACAAGCTGGCACACCCGGTGGGACAGATGATCCCGCACTGATATAACCACCAATATCCCGATATTTTCATCCATCGAAATTCAGTGCGTTCCATAAGCTGGCACGCCCGGTGGGACAGATGATCCCGCACCGATATAACCACCAATATCCCGATATTTTCATCCATCGAAATTCAGTGCGTTCCACATGTGTGCATGGTAATGAGGAAGAAGGGAACGCAAAGAAGAAGTGATGCATGCAATGAAGGGAAAGTGATGAAAACTATAAACGAAAAGACTCAAAACCAAACTACTCCCTGAACCGGAGGCGTGTATGGACGTAGAAAGCCTCCCTCCTTGGTGCTAGGTCGCTCAAGAATGCGGCAGGGCTTCGCCGTCGACCAAAATCTCCTCCCTTTTCAAGTCCGCCCTTTAGGGTCTATTTATAGAGCCTAGAAAGCCAGCCCCGAAACTAGGGTTTAGAGCTATTTTTAGGTCGAAATTATAAAAGATAAATCATAGATATAATCATAATCTCTTATCCAGTCGAAACGGCATCAAAAATGGTTGATTATCCACGGAGAAATCGACAAGAGAAGTCAAGGATAAAACCATGCATAAAAGGGATAAAAATCTGTTAAAAATCACCAATCGAAAGGATGAACAGTCTTACGATAGACCGCTCAACATGATGGGAGGTCCCGTTAAGACCGTCCAACACTGTCGGTGGAAATTCAGAAAATCAGGAAATTAACCCAATTATCGCTCGAACTGACCGAAACGTCTACCGTCGGACCCTCCAAGATGAACAGTTCTAATAAGACCGTTCAAATGTAGGGCGACCAACAACTAACCGTTTTAACCCTGTCGATGATAATTCCAGTAATTGGATAATTATCCGAGAAAATTGGCACGCGTAGGACTCTGAGATATAGGCGGTTGGAATACGCCCGTCCATTTAGTTTGAACGGGCCTAATAGGGCCGCACAAAAGCTTGTCGGTGAATATTCAGAAAATCCTCAGAAAATAACCAAAATGTATGAACGGTCTATCTTCAACCGCCCTAGTCATGAGCGGCTGATGTTGGACCGTGCATGCTCCTGGACACTTGATTTTCATAAAACACGTTCAATTAATCAAGGCCAAAGCCCAATAAGCCCTGAACCGATACGGTCTTCACCAAGGAGGGAGGCTACCCATAAAATGGGCCCAGGACGTGCCACAAAAAATGGCCCAATGAATGATGGACAACTTAGGGCATCAACTAATGGGAGTAAGAGAAACGACTCAGCTTATCGGCATAAAACGGGTGTCAACAGATGTCCCCCGCAGAACTCAAGGAACTGAAGAGGCAACTTCAGGAGTTACTAAATAAGGGCTTCATTCGACCCAGCACATCCCCTTGGGGTGTGCCGGTTCTATTTGTCAAGAAGAAAGACGGATCCCTCAGGCTATGTATCGACTACCGGTGACTTAATCAACTTACCATCAAGAACAAATATCCATTGCCGCGTATCGATGAGCTATTTGATCAAATTTCTGGGCCAGAATATTTTTCCAAGATCGACCTCCGATCGGGCTACCATCAGCTAAGGATCAAAGATGAAGACATCTACAAGTCTGCTTTTCAAAGTACATATGGGCATTATGAGTTCGTGGTAATGCCATTCGGGTTAACAAACGCCCATGCAACATTTATGCAACTCATGGACAATATTTTTAGGCCGTATCTTGATCGATTTGTGGTCGTATTTATTGATGATATTCTCATCTATTCCAAAACAAAGGAAGAGCATGAAGAATATTTAAGAATAGCTCTATAAATTTTAAGAGAGCATCAACTCTACGCAAAGCTCAGCAAGTGCGAGTTCTAGCTAAAGGAGGTCTCTTTCCATGGCCATATTATCTCAAAAGAATGTATTACTGGGGATCCTTCAAAGGTAGAAGCTGTCAGGATTTTGAGCCGACCAATGACCATAACTGAAGTTAGGAGTTTTATCGGTTTGGATGGTTACTATCGACGATTCATTAAGGATTTCTCCAAATCGCCGTTCCGTTAACTCGGCTCACAAGAAAGGAAAATCCCTTCATATGGTCAAAAGACTGCGAGGAGAGTTTCTTAACTCTTAAAGAAAATCTCACCACTGCTCCTATCTTGACACTACCTATTGAAGGGGGTGGATTTGAAGTCTATACGAATGCATCTAGCATTGGCCTCGGGTGCATCCTTATGCAACATGGCAAGGTGATCTGTTATGCTTCGAGGCAATTGAAACGTCATGAAGAAAACTACCCTGTCCATGATCTAGAATTGGCTGTTGTTATTTTCGCCCTAAAGATCTGGCGACACTTATCATTATGGGGAGAAGTTCACTATATTTTCGGACCACAAAAGTCTGAAATACCTTTTCACCTAGAAGGAACTTAACATGAGACAAAGAAGATGGCAGGAATACCTTAAGGACTTCGATTTGTCTATTCAGTACCATCTGGGCAAAGCGAATGCCGTAGTTGATGCTCTTAGCAGAAGACCAATGGCAACTATAGCAAGCCTCCAGAAAGGTATGACTTGTCTTATCGAGGCTTTTACTGATTTGAATCTAGATGTGGGTGTAGAAGAAGAATGGGGTATTATTTCTAATATCTGGCCACAACCTACATTGATTGAAGATCTAGTTAAACTACAAGAAAATGACCCCACACTAATGAAAATCAAGGCTAATATTGATCAAAGGCATTCTCTATCTCAGAGGATGGAAGGATGCTATTTAAAGATCGAATATGTGTGTTGGATCATGTCGACACTAAGAAGCTGATCATGGAGGAAGCTCATAAGACAAAATATATTATTCACCCTTGCGCTACCAAAATGTACCAAGACCTGAAAAGGAATTTTTGGTGGCCCAACATGAAAAGAGAGATAGCAGATTTTGCATCTTGCTGTCTCACTTGTCAACAAGTTAAGGCGGAAAATCAAAAGCCCAATGGTAAGCTATGTCACTTAGATATTCCCGAGTGGAAATGGGAAAGCGTAGGGATGGATTTCATCATGGGTTTGTTGGTTTATGCCAGTTTCTCCTTTAGGATTTGGTGTGTACCACGTGGGGTATGGGACCCACGTGGGACGATCGGTGCTTGGCAACCCAGCCCGCCGCATGGATTATGGGGTCCATGTGCGAAGCCCCTCATGTCCACCCACAGCATGATAGTGTGGGGTTCTGCGCTGCCATAAGGAGATATGGTCTAACCTTCGCTACCAGCTCGAGGTTTTAGCACAATGGTAGGGGCTTGATCCTGTAAACTGGTATCAGATCGAGGTTGCGGGTTCAAATCCCCAAGGTGTTGATTTGTTTGCTTCCCTTCTTCTTTTTGTTTTGATGTGTAATAAAGATGATAAGCAAAAATCAAAGATCTCAATCAACCCAAGGACATGTGAACCATGAACCCATGCTATCTCAATCATCAAGCTAAACTAAGGGAATAAAGAAAAACACACTCCAGGGCGTGGAGCAAGGGCAAATAAAAACACACCGCAAGGGTGGAGCAAATAAAGGAAATAAGAGATATGAAATGGAGAGAAAGCTAATGCCCAATACTAAGAAAGAACGTGATCACCACCAAAGTAAACACAAGCCAGAGACTTGAAAATACCTTGGAAATAGGTGGATGAAGCACCCACCCACGGGAGAGAAAAAACCAGTGAAATCTGCAGATCAACCGAATGTCACGGTCCAGACCCCATGCGTCACAGGAATGTGACGGTCTCCAGATGAGCCGTTAGAGAAGCCTGACGCGTCTTCACAAGACCGCCAGGAAACCTGCAGTAATAGCTTGTGGACTCTTTTAACTCCAACTCTTCCAGCCGGCCAGAAGACTTGGGCCTCGCATAGTGAACCTGTAAACCTGCCAAAGAACGTGAAAACACAAGAAAACAAACCCAGATTAGCCCTTTAAACAAGCGTAGTATCAATTCTTAAAAGGCTTAAGAGCATGCAAAAGGAAAGGGAAGTACCGGGAAAGTTTTGGTTTATTAACCCCTCTGGGCGTTTTTAAAAGATAGGAGGATGTTTAGATGATGAAAAACAGATGCAGAACGTGGAAACAAGGAGAGGGACAATGCCTATGATGAGAGGGAGAAGAAGAACATAAGATAATGATGAACTTTGAAACTCAATAGAACGAATACTCCCTTCACCATGAAGCAGATGGACGTGAGAGACAAGTCTCCATGGTTAGATGTGGCTCCAGAATGCGGCAGCACTTCGACGCGAACTCCAGATCTTCCTCTCACGGGCCATGAAGTTAAGGGTGCTATTTATAGGCCCTCAAACTCTCCGGTCGAACAGAGGATAATCCAGCAAGAAAAGAAGATAACTCTTAGCAAATCCTTGAAGATAATATCACCAAGAGTCTATAGAAACAAACAGAAGGTTCTGAGGATCAGATTTGGAAGAGAAATCACCAATTCAAACTCTTATCTCGACCACGGAGTAGCAGAGAAAAGGCCTGAACTGCTAGGACTCTCTGTTGGATGTAACGGCTGCACGACAGACCGTCACAGGCAAGTAACGCGCCATGGAGAGACCGTCACTTATCCCCAAGAAGATAAGATCAACAAGAAGAAGATCAAAATAGTAGGACTCTTGAATGAATGTAACGGCCACGGGAGGACGCGTTAGAGGGACGTAACAGCTGCACGACAGACCGTTAGAATCAATGGACAGGCCAAAGGATAAGGATTGAAACAAAGGCCTTAAGCTATAGGACTCTTCAAGATGTAACGGTCTAGGGTGAGTGCGTTAGAAGAATGTAACGCCCATGCAGAGGACCGTTAGAAATAATGAGGATCAAAATTGATAAGAGCTTGCTAAGCTTCATCCAATGAAAAAGCCACAAGGAACCACACTCAACCAAGGAGAGAAGACCCATGAAACAGTCTTCAAACCGACGAAGGAGACTCAGTGAAGAGTAAACAACTTGGAGCATCACATGGATAGAACAAGGAGATGACCCAACTTATTGGTCATAAAATGGGTGTCAACAGATGCCCCTCCTTAACATCCTCTTTGCAGGGGAGCGAGCGGAGATGAAGCGAAAGCGAAATGGAACATGGAGATGAAGCGGAAATGAAGCGGAGTGAACCAAAAAGTGGACGTTAAGGTAAACGACACCCGTTCTTTACCAACAAGCGATAGGAATTTTTAGGAAAACTTCGAACTGATCACAAGGAAAGAGCCAACCAAAGGATGCAAGTCTGGAGGAACTAACAACTAAGGAAAGGAAACACTGCTAGCCGCCGGAGGCAACGGAAAGGAAAGAGAACTGACTAAACTCTAAACATGAATCTTCAGCCAACCAAATCAAGCGAGAGATCGAAGGAAACCTTCTAATTCAGAATGGAATAACTCTCCTTATTCGAGATCAAGAACACAATTATTCACCATCATTGAGACACCTTGAACAGATGAAGCACATGAATGCTCAAAAAAGATGCGTATGATGCATGCTGGGCTAAGGAGAAAGAAATCATTAAAACGAATGCAAAGAAAGATAAAATAACAAAGATACTCGAGAATAGTATTGCTAAACTGAAGAAACCAGGGTCAGGACACTATCTGCAACCACGGCGTGCAAGACAGAACCATCGTCCCCAAATTTTCCAACCTAATGGCCTATCCAACGATTAAACATGTGAACTTAAATCATAATCATTTTTGTTTAAGGGGAACATCAGATCCCAGAACACATGAATGACCAGCCGGTTCTCGAGGTAATATATCATAGATACCATATAGTAATGCATTAAAGGGATAAGGGAACGAGATACAATACCTAACTTACCTGCCTGACCAGCAAAGCGTGATGTTCATAACTTCATTCATGAGAAAGAGGTTAGCCAATAATAATACGAGCATGAAATAAGGCATAACCATTCATACGTGTTAGAAGCACTAATAATATGTGCCATGGCAGAAAAATGTGGTCATTCAATCATCAAATGGACCATTTTATTCATCAAGAAACTTGCAAGCTGTAACGGTCTGCTGAGAGAGCGTTATATAAAATAACGGACCAGACCTAGGCCGTTAGAGACTGGGCGGTTCACATTCTTCAATAAAACAATTCAAATCCATGTGACGGTCAAAGGAGTACGCGTCATTGACTGTAACGGTCGGACGATAGACCATCACATTTCCTGAGCATTCAAAAAAAAAACAAACCGAACGGTCACAATCTTCATTCATTCAGTCATTCAACACTCAAACGCCAAAAAACCCCAAAACCTCAACCGAGAGCAACGACTGGCGACCTCCGTCATCCACCCAAGATGGCCGGCGACGAGGCCCCACAGCCACCAAAGAAGAGGGAGAGAGGGAAGAAGAAGGCGATACGCCGCCTCCACCGCCGGATAGAGCGGGAAGTGGAACGACGGCCGGAGGAAGAAAAAATGAGGAAGAGAGCTCGAAGGGTGGAAGAAGAGGCTCCAATGGCCGAGGAGGACCAAGGGGAAACTCTCCTGGACGAGGGAGAACCCAAGGAACAGTAAAAGAAGAGGAAGAGGGGCCAAGAGCATGAGGTAGGCCTCCGCCCTAATTTTCAAAAATAAATTTTGTGTTTTTTGTATGAATGCATGTGGGAATGGGGGGTAGAAAATGGGTCTATGCACCCATTACGATTGTTTGTAGGCCTTTTGGCCAAAGTGGGAGAGCCACGGAATGCAAAGGAAAAACGCCCCTTAGCAGGTAATGTGACGGTCCTTCCAGGGACCGTCACAAGCCTAATGCACCACCCTTGGTGCGTTAGAGACAAGTAACGCCCTATCCCAAGGCCGTTACATGCACCAGAGGCCAGAACTGTTTTTAGGTTTTCAACTATTCAATTTTTTTTTGTTTTGTTTTTATTTTATAAATGTTATGCAAATGATTTCATGATGCAATTGACTAATTTATGATCTAAATGAATGCACGTAAAAAGATGGACGAGGATCTCCTAGCTTCAGATCCGGGTGGTGTACCAGGCACTGCCCGATTACCAGAGAGAGAGATTAGCCAGCATGGGGTTTGCCGAGGTGCTGAGCATCGAGGTGACCAGAATGGACACGCCTCTGCTATACGCTTTGCACGAGAGGTGGGATCCGATCAGCAGGGCGTTCATCTTCCCATGGTCACATGATCCCGACGCTGGAAGACGTAGCGAGGATCGTCGGACTGCAGGTGCACGGAGCCGCATTGACCGGGCGGACGTATAGAGACTACCGAGAGATAGCCCAGGAGCTACTGGGGCTAGATTTGATCAGACCGGGGCAGACGTCATCCCAGCTCTCGAGATCAGTACTGCAGGAGAGCCTAGGACTAAGGGGAGCATCCATAGCTGTGGGAGAGCTACCAGAGGAGCATCTGGGTAGAGTGACTGACCAGGTGCTCCCACGAGTGGCGGCAGAGGCGGGACCAGAGGGAGATCGCACCCTGAGGCGCTTCCTGATACTACTGTTCGGGAAGCTCCTGTTCGTGACTCGGGTAGATGTGATCAACTGCCGGCTGCTGCCGATGATCGAGGATTTGGGCAGAGTTGGAAAGTACGCCTGGGGAGCGGCAGTCTTGGCCTTCCTGTTCGAGTCCCTCAGCACGACGTACCGACAGACGATGCTGGGTGGCTTCTCGCCTTTCCTACAGGTAAATGCAATTTAAATGCTTCTATTATGATTTATGCAAATGTTCATGCAAATTTACTGATTTAACTTCTAAATGCAGTTCTGGAGCTACATGTACCTCCCGGGCATAGGCCGGGGCACACTACTCCACACCGGCCGCATCCCGATCGCGAGGCGATGGGTGGTCGCAAGGGACTCGGGGTCAATCATCAGATTGACTCGGGCGATCCAAGATGATTTGGATTCCTTCCCGCACACGGCGGTAAGCCCAAAACTCAAAAAATGCTTTCTAAATGCTCTATATGCTTTTAAATGATGATTTGATTCATGCTTTCAGGTGAGGTGGACCCCGTACAGAGGCGAGAGCTACGAGGGACAGCCATGGGTGGAGGCAGCCCTTTCGCACCGGGGACGAGACATATGGTTGCACTGCCTCCATATCATCGAGCCTCTCCACTACCAGTTGATTCTGAGGACTCGGGGACTACACCAGCCTGAGGTGACCTTTCCACGCCATATCGACGACCACCCGGGGAAGTCAGCGAAGGGAATTAGCGGTGACATAGATTGGTGCGCCCGGAAGGTGAAGTACGTCCACGACTGGAACAAGCGGGGCAGAGCAGTGAAAGAGCGGGATGAAAGCGATGAGGCATACTTGAAAGCCTTCGCTCGACTGTACGGGGACCGGGTGTACCGAGGTACCCAACGACCTATATGCAATAAAACCCTATACTCTGAATGAAAATTTTATCCTATATGCACTGACTCATACGCTTTCTAAATGCAGCTAGACCCCGAGGGAAGGATAGCCGAGCTCGAGGGGCTTCTTCACGCCACCGTACAGCAGCGGGACGAGTACCGGACCGCTTTGGAGCTCTTGGTAAGACTCTAAAAACCTTGAACCTAAAATGATTATGTTTATGATTATGACGCGAATGCGATGGACTGACCAATGATTTCTAAATGCAACGGGCCGAGGGAACCCAAAGAGTGGGACCGGATGCCCCATCATCATCCTCACAGCCTGCCGGGGACAGAGCTGAGCGGGACGCCGAGTTCGCCCGAGCGGTTGCTCGGGCCGAGGAGGCGGAGGCCACCCTCGCAGAGCGGGTAAGATGCTAAATGCTAGACTAAAAAAAATGCTTATGCTTGTGCAAATTAAATGCTTATGCGGCTAACTATATGAAATGCAAACTACAGGCGAGAGAGCTAGCCACAGCAGCGGCCGAGGAGAAACTGGCTCGGACTGAGGCAGAGGTCTTACGAGCAGAGGTGGACCGACTCCGGGCCGGGACCGCAGACTTGGATCGCTACTGGACTGAGGCACGGGATACGCGGCGTCAGATCTTTGAGTTGAAGATCGAGCTGCGGACGATGGAGTGGACGGTGAGAATGATAGGCCGGGGGTCGAAGTGGAATGCCTCCCAGAGCGGGGCACAGAGGAGTGCTGCCCCGAGCGGATCGGTAGCCGACTTCCTCGTTAGCTCCTCCGGTCAGCGGAGGAATGAGAGGGCAGAGAGAGGACAGCAGGAGGAGAGCGCCTCCATAGCGCCACCTGCGAGGAGACCTGAGGGCGGAGATGATGATGGCGGCTCGGCGGATAAGCCGGCCGAGTGATGCATGTTTTTCTTTTTGTTTTTACTTGTACATGACTTATACGTAAATGGATGAATGAAAATTTTTCTTTTTGATCTTTTGTTTGTTTTTGTGAATGTGTGAATGAATGGATATGTAAATGAATGCAAACAGATGACTGTGAAGGAAGGCAGGAATGAATGTTAGAATGTGTGATGGAATGCAGGAAACGCATGTGGATGTGTGGGGATGAATGCATGGTAAGGAACGGGTGATTGTGTGGATGACAAAAGTGCATGGTGAGATAATGTGTGGACGGGTAGGATGAACGGAAATAAAAAGCATGTAAGACCGCCAGGTCTAAACAGAGGCAGATAGGAATAGCCCAAATTTTAGCAGCAGACAATGTAACGGTCTAGGTCCAGACCGTCAAGATCAAGTAACACGTCAAGTGAAGGCAGTTAAAGAGGACAGAGCTCAATTTTGCAGAACTGAGCAGCAGAAAGAGTAACGACTCAGAGCTGGTGCATCATAAGGATGTAACGGTCAAACGCTAGACCGTTAGACTTGACAGAACAAGACTGAAGTATGAATGCACTCATGAGTGTACAGACCTCATCCAAGTGATGTATAGACTTGGAGTGCAGACGACCAAACGATGTGTAGACTTCGTTTTAGCCAAGGAATGCTCAGACCTGAAGGATGTATAGACTTCGGACGAGGAACGTGCAGACTTGGGGTTGTGCACACTTGGGCAATGTATTGACTCGGATCAAGAATGTACAGACTTGGAGAATGCATGGACTTTTGACAAGGAATGTATAGACTTGGGGTTGTACACACCTGGATGAAGAATGTACAGATTTGGAGAATGTATGGACTTTAGATGAAGACTTGGGGAATGTATGGACTTTAGATGAAGACTATACACAATGTATAGACTTGAGGTTGTGTAGACTTTGGATGAAGACTGTACAGACTTGGGGAATGTATGGACTTTAGATGAAGACTGTATAGACTTTGGGAAATGCATGGGACGTATAGGCTTCACATGATGTAGACTTGGATGAAGAATGGGATGCATAGACTTAGCCAAAATGTATAGACTTAACAAATGTGCAGACTTCAAAAACGTATGGACCTGAGGCTGTGTAGACTCTGCATGATGTGCAGACTTCAAAATGCTGTATAGACTTCAACACGATGTGTAGACTTAACAAAATGTTGTACAGGCTTCAAAGTGAAGCACAGGCTTCAACATGATGTGTAGACTTCAACACGAAGTACGAATGTGCAGACTTCAAGATGCTGTATAGACTTCAAAGTGATGTATAGAGTTTAACATGTTGTATAGACTTAAAAATGCTGTATAGACTTAACAAAATGCTGTACAGGCTAGGATGACGAATGGGATGTATAGACTTAACAAAATGTGCAGGAAATGTGACGGTCCACGCACAGTGCATCGGAGATAGATAACGGTCATGAGCAAGACCATTGAGCATGATTGACTAAGAAGAAACCAAAAATGATCAGTAGAGAATGTAACGGCTCAGAGAGAACGCGTCATAAGAATATAACGGTCTGATGCTAGACCGTTAAGCTTGACAGAACAAGGTTGGACTAAATTTAAACCCACAGGAAATGTGACGGCCCAGAGCTGGCGCGTCATAGTCAAGTAACGGTCTGACGACAGACCGTTATATCATGAATTGTACTCCGAGACGGATTGAGCCGTAAGGGGCAAAACCCGAGATAAGAAGCCCTTGATCCGTTCTAGACTTCTCCCAAACTTAAGATAACGCCTTCCAATCCGAATCTTATCACTTTAAAGCCAAAACCAAACCTTTAAAACCTGGAAACCTAGCCAAAATCGTATCTTTCTGAATTCTCTGCTAGAAGGCTGAAAAACTCCTCCTAAGGGCCGGAAACAAGATGAAGAGAAGCTTCGAGGCGATGGCTATGGAGGAGAGAGTCTACACTGGACCCAAAGCTGCAAGAAAAGAGTATGGAGAGTTGCAAAGGCTAACCTCAATTCCCAAGCATCTAAGCTCTAATGCTCAAAGAGTGGTAAGCTTCCATAACTTAACCAAGTTTAGAAATTTCTGCACTTCATCTTCTTCCTCATGATTTCCTTTTTCTTCTTAGCCCCTTCCCGGTCCAAGATGCTATTCTAATCTGAAGTGGGTGGCTCCCATGGTAAAGGCACTCCCTTTAGAGGTTACATCAATTCTTAAAGCGTGGCACCTTTAACCTCTCTTGGTCTTAGGCAAGAATTTCCAGAAATTGACATTAGATTGGCCTAGTATTTCAGCCCTCGTGGAATTGTGGCATCCACAAACACATACCTTCATCTTTCCTACCTTTGAAGCAACAGTCCTATTAGAGGAGGTAGAAACCTACCTAGCCCTTCCTAAGACTAAGCCGGGGGATGAAGACCTAGTTTGCTACACGGTTGAGCCTATTGACCCATCCTTGATCTTGAGTGATTTCATCCATAATCTAAAGGATGTGAGGACCATGATCAGCCCACACCACATACACTTGATACCCTTGGCACAATGGATAGTCTCTCATTGCAAGAACAAGTGGGAGAGACATGAAGCAATAGCCAAGGCGATGGCGGTTTACTTATGCGGAGTTTTCCTTTTCACCACGACCGACCACCTCTTAGATACCCAAAATCTCAGCATAATCAGTGGGTTGTGGCGGGGAATGTCCCTCTCTCAAGCGATCCTCTCATACCTCTATGAAGGACTAAGCTCGGCTTACCTAGGAGGACCCTTATTCGGTTCCATGATACTCCTTGAGTGTTGGATGGGAGTGAGAATCAAATTCCAACCAAAGGAGGATATTACTTCTTCTAGCCGGATCTTTGAGAGCCACCCTCTCTTCTTCATTGGAGGGGCATCTGGATTTTCTTCACAGGTTGAATGCAAGACGACGGACAAGAAAACTCGGGATGAATGGCACCTCTTCTTTAACACCTTTCCAATAGACAAGTTCATCATGCGACCAAGAATCCTTCGGAGCACTCTTCTTAGAATACTGCGGCGTCAAGGCCTGGACCTCCAACTAGTGGGAAATACTACTGAAGAGGCAAAATCTCGCGATGTTCCTGAGTGGGCTGATAAGCACCAGATTGTGAACTGCAAGATAGGGAAACGGATAAGAGGGCCCAGGGGTAGTCCCTGGGGCAAACCCTCCGATGCTTAAGTCAGTAGAGCTATGGCGGGAGCAATAATGAGGAGGGGCTAGTTTATGCGCGAGATCCCTCTCCACCGAAGGGTTGAAGCGGTTCGTGCTCAGGAGTTTAGGGCGTATGGTTGCCTTTTTGACTTACCTTTTACCGGAGGGTACCCCTAGTTTAAATAGTGCACCGTTCCCTGGAGTCCTGCAAGCCGAGGGGTTTCAGGTAGAGGTTACGTCCTCATCGTGGGCTTTTATTGCCTTATCATGGGAGCGTTATCATCGCGGGGAAGAAGAAGTCCCTTGCCTTCCTGAATTCCTGCCTGCTGCGGACTCTTAATGGCTGCAAAGATAAGCATTCGTCGGTCGTTCCAAGCTTAGAGGGGCCAGCCTTATCCGGGTGGTAGGCTTAGCTCAGTAAAAGATGGGTCGGATAGGCCGGCTCATGCCTCCTTCTCCCGGGCGGAGGGATGGCTCGGGCGCGGACCTTCCAAAGACCTGACCGATGCTCGGGCCCTCCGAGCCTTGATGCCGCCTAGGAGGGTTGTTTCCTCGAGCGCTGTAAATTGGGCTTTCTACCCTATGTGGGCCTTGTGGGCTGTCACTTGGGTGAGCTTGGCCTCATTGGGCCCTGCCGGGCCTAGTTGGGCTACTCCATTGGGCTGCAGAAATCCCCCTCTCCACTTGTCCCCCTCCTACTCCCGAGCCAAATGAGGCTCGGTTGAGTAGTGTTTGAGGGCGTTGGACCGGCGTGGCTCAGGTGGGTGGAGATCTGACGGTGATAAGTAGCCACGTGCCGTGGTCACCCGGGCCCGTAGTAATAATGATCCTGACGGATTTGAAATGAAGGGGGCCCCCTTTTTCTCAGAGGTCGGAACGGCGCGCCGCCTTCTGCGAGGGTTTATAGGCGTTGGGCGCTGGTTGTCATTCCAGACTCTCTAGGGTTTTGGCTTTCCTTCGCTTCTTTGCTTTTTGGGGCTCCTTGATGCGCCGTGAGATCACAGCGGAGGAGCGAAGCCTTGCGGCGGCGTTCGAGGAGTTGGAGAGGATAACTGCGGAGGCAGTCCGGTAGCTGCCTTCTCCCCCGAAGTCTTCTAGGTCTTGTGAGGGCTCTTCTTCTGGTTCCTCCTCGAAACTCATGGCGGACCAGTGCCTGGGAGATGAGTTGGAGGTGAGGGCGCCAGTCTCGAACTGCAGCGAGCTGGGGGAAGCCGAGGTGAAGAAGCTGGAGCACCGGTTTCGGTTGCCTTATAAGTACAGTTTCGCCGCTGCTGCTCCATACGAGACGAGTCTGGACGACCGCACGGGCCATATCTGCTCCTTTCTTCTAGCTTGGAAGAGTGGGTTTCACCTCCCCTTCGAGCCTTTCATCCTTAAGCTCCTTAATTTTTTCAAGTTGGCGCCTATTCAGTTGGTGGCCAACTCGTATCTCCTTCTCTCTGCTTTTCGAATCCTCTGCCGTCAGTGCGGGGTTCGCCCTTCCTTGGATCTTTTTCATTATTTCTTTGAGTAGAAGGTGCACCCGTTGGCGGGGAAAGGCTTCTATTACATCCAGGCGAGGAGGAACAGGAGCTGCATTTCGCTAGCCGCTAAGGATTCCTCGCATAAATGATGGAAGACCCAATTTTTATGGGTGAAGATGGAATCGGTGGAGGACACTTGGAGGTGTGAGGTGATGCCCAACTTCCACCCGAACATCCCTCCCCGCCAGGAGGAGTTTCCTTCAGATGTGGAGAAGTACGCTGCTCGCCTGCTGAAGAATCGCCGGTCTACCGAGGAGCTGGTGACGCCGGAGAATGTCGAGCGGTGTCTCCTCACGCGGCTGAAACCGTAAGGTATCACCACTCGAATTTCTCTTCGGGGGTGAGGGTCATCTTTCTTTTCCTGACCATGCCTTCTTCTCTGCTGTAGACACTAGGCGGGAGCCTCTGGAGGAGGCTGCTGAGGTCATCGATCTCAGAGATGACTCGGCGGCTGATGAGCTTGACGCTCCTGTGGGTCGCTCCCATGCCCTGGACAAGGGCAAGGGGTCGGCTTCTGAGAGAACTTCCCGGCCGGGCGGTGCAAAGCGCAAGGATCCCATGGAGGGAAGGTTGCGGGAAGCCGCGAAGGCCAAGAAACGGGCCAAGAAGGCCGGCCTTCTCACCACTGTCGGGGGGCGACTCTAGCTCGGCGGCGCTCCCCTCTCAGGGGCAAGATGGGGCCGACCCTACCGGGCAGGCTCCCCCATCCACCGGGCGAGAGGGGGCCGAGGAGACCAGGGGCCCCTCAGAGGGTGGTGATGGCGGGTTGGCTCTCCCCTCGGTGGGGATAGAGGGGGCCGGAGTCGAAGCAGCCGATGCCGAGGCCGGGGGACCGGTCGAGGTCGGCGATGTCTCGGGCGGCGAAGCGCTGGCCGAGACAGTTGAGGTTGGGGGTTCGCCTGTGAGGGCGTCACAACCCCAAGTGCCGGTGGTGTTTGGAGCGACCGGGCTTGCTGCGCGAATCGAGGTTGGGGGTTCGCCTACGGAGGCGTCGTAACCCCAAGCGCCGGTGGTGTCCGGAGCGACCGGGCTTGCTACGTCGATCGAGGTTGGGGGTTCACCTACGGAGGCGTCGCAACCCCAACCGACCGTGGTGTGCGGGGCGATGGACCGCGCAACCCGAGCTGAGCCGTCCGACGCGGCGCCCGGCGCGGAGCGGATTCCTATGTCGGAGGCCTTGGAGAGGCTCAGAATCTCGAGCAATCTGTATCGGCTCTGCTGCGAGGTGCCCGCGAGGATGAAAAGAGGAGATAGGCGCCATTCTCCTTCCGGGGTCCTCGACGTCATTATGGAGGGTGGCCTTATCATGGCCTAGATGGGGGCCACAATGGCGGAGACCTAAGCCCGACGGAGTCAGAGTGGTCGAATCTCACTTGGACCCTCGGGGGGTGAGAGAGGAAGCTAGCCTGACTCACTGAGGCGCACGAGGGGCTCCAACGGGAGTTCTCCACGATCAGGGACTTGGCGCGGTCGAGCCAGCTGGAGGCTGGAGCGTTGACCGAGCAGCTGGCGAAGGCTCGGGAGTCGCTCGAGAGAAAGGACAAACTCCTTGAGGAGGAGCGCCTTCGCCATCTCGAGTTGGATGGCCATTGGGATGCAGAGCGTGCCGAGCTACTGGATCGGGCGGAAGCAGCCGAGCGCCTCCGTTCGGAGGCCCAGGCGGACCGAGCTGAGGCAGAGAAGCGATCGGTCGGGGCCGAGGAGCGGGCGGTGGAGGCCGAACGGAAGTCGATCGAGCTCGAGGAGCGAGCGACCGAGGTCGCGCGGAAGTGGATCGAGCTCGAGGAGCGGGCGACCGAGGTCGAGTGGAAGTCGATCGAGCTTGAGGAGCGAGCGACCGAGGCTGAGCGAAAATCAACCGAGGCGGAGAGGTGAATGGCGGAGGTAGAGGAGCGAGCGTCCGAGGCGGAGCGGAAGTCGGTCGAACTTGCTGAAAGGATGGGGCAGGTCGGGGCGGAGGCGATCGAGCAGTTCAGGGGCTCAGAGGCCTACCGAGTCGACCTTCAGGAAGCCGCCCTTCCCTACTATGAGATAGCACTTCGCCGAGGCGCCCGCAAGGGGTTCAAGCAGGGTTATCGTCGGGCAGTGGACTACGCCGACGAGCAAGACTCTGGGGTTGATTTCCCCTCGGGCCAACAATATGACTTAGATGAGTCAACTTCTAGCTCCTCTGCGTCGGGCGGGGAAGATCCAGAGGGTTCTCCTCCGGCGGGGTCACCAACTCCGAATGCCTCGGGAGGGCTCGCGACCGGGGTAATTCTCGCACAGGCGAGGTTAGTGCCTGGGTCGGCCGTCACCGAGGGTGCTGGGGGTGACTCACTCACTCACTCACTCCCGCCATTCCCGAGCTTCAAAGTGGGCCCGAGGCCTGATGTATTTTGCTTTGTTTTACTTTTTTCTCTGTTTGTCTCTTGTCCTTTTCTGAAAAAAAAGGAAAGGCTTTCTTTTTATAAGGCAATGAATGACTTACTTGCCTCTTGCGTTCCTTGCCGTGATTTGGTTAGCGTATCTGAAGTAGTTGGAAAGTGCCGATACGTCCTGCGTGGTTTTCGCATGCTGATTGGGCAGGCTCCTGACGGGGCGTCTTTCCGTTTTCTGATGCTTTGAATGCCAGGCTGCTTAGTGTATCCCGCCAAGGCGAAAAATGAGGAGTTGGAGGTGACCGTTCGGGGGAGAATTCCTTTGGCGTGTTTTCGAGGGGAGAGTCATTTATGGCAAGTAGCCTCCCTTGGCCTATAAGAAGGACCGAATGGCACCCCTTCCTCTTCACCGCTTGGGACTTTCTCTAACAGTCTTTCCTCATCCCTTCCTTGCGTTGCGCGGTGCCATTGCATTCGGGGCATGGAGGATCCTTCGGAAGATGACGCTGCCGATGATGGGGAGCGGGGAGTTCTTGCTGCTTCGGACGATCGAGCAGGTCAGACAGTCACCGCGCGGGTTCGAGACTGGTCCGACGGTCGCCGCGCGGATCTGGGGAGGACTTCGACGTACGGGGGCGTGCCGTTCCTCCTCCATCAGTTCTGGCGAGGCTTCCGGGTGGGCGCCGAGATGGAGGATAGATGGGGGCATCCGTGATGCCTTCCCCTGCCTCCCCATCCAGCTCTGCTGGATTTCTTTGCAGCCTCTTTTTCCCTCTTTTGCTCTTCATTTCTTTCACTCTTCGGAGGCTGCTTGCTCTCTGTTCCCTTCCAAGGGGTTAGTAGGTTGGAAGAGAGGAGGCCTTCACAGGCGTTCTTTCTCCCTGGCTTCTACCAACTTGGAAGGTAGCCTTCCTCATCGTGGAAGGTAGTCTTCGTCAACGCAATCCCTCTGTCACCTTTGTCATGAGCCACTCGGGCTAACTGGATCGACCTCCTTTTATCCGAGCCAGTTTCTACACGAGGCAGAGTCAGTGGCTGGACGCGAGGGGATCAAGACCGAGTCGACCGAGCGATGGCCTCTTGCAGTGGTGCTAGATGGATTTTTTGCTTTTTGTCGTTCAGTGTAATGGCTTTTGCCTATCTGATGTACCAACAATTATTTGAATGAATAGAAGAGAATTTTGTTTCATCCAACTTGTTTGCACAATTTCAAAAGTAGAATTTGCGTAGTGTGGCTGCGTTCCATGTCCGAGGGATGGGTTCCCCTTCCATTGTAGCTAGCCTGTACGCACCTTTCCCTAGCGTCTCGACCACTTGGTAGGGGCCTTCCCAGTTAGGGGATAGCTTGCCCACCGCCTCCAATGGTCGAGAGGCTTCGACTTTTCTGAGGACGAAGTCTCCCGGTTGGAAGTGTCTATTTCGGACTTTGGCGTTGTAGTATCGAGTGAGGCGGCGCTGGTACTCCGTGGCTCGGATGCTGGCGATCTCTCGGAGTTCATCTGCTAGGTCGAGGTTCTCGAGTAGTTTTTGCTCGTTTGCCTTGGGCGAGCAGCGGATGACTCGGAGAGACGGGTTGGCAACCTCTAACGGAATGATGGCCTCAGTGCCATACACCAGCTGGAAGGGACTTTCACCGGTTGCCGTTCTGGGAGTCATTCGGTGTGACCAAAGTACGCTGGGCAGTTCCTCGAGCCAGCTACCCTTGGCCTTGCCGAGTCTGGTCTTTATACCATTTAAGATAGTCTTATTGGCATTTTCGACCAGCCCGTTGGCCTGAGGGTGGGCGACCGAAGTGAAGTGGTTGCGAATGTTTAGGTCGGCGCATCTGTCTCGGAAATAGCGAAAATCGAATTTCCGACCGTTGTCGCTCACTATAACCCGGGGGATGTCGAAGCGACAAATGATCGACTTCCATAGGAAACTCCAGACGATTGTCTCGATGATCCTCGCCGTGGCTTCGGCCTCGATCCATTTGGTGAAGTAGTCGATGGCGATGATGATGAACTTCTTCTGGGACTGAGCCGTAGGGAACGGCCTGAAAATGTCAATCCCCCACCGAGCGAAGGGATACGGCTCGGTAAGGGTGATGAGCTCCATGGCCGGCCGATGGACCAAGTGGTCGAATCGCTGGCACCAGTCGCACTACTATACGTGAGCCGTGCAGTCGCGCTGCAGGGTAGGCCACCAGTACCCCTGCCGTAGCAGGATCCTGGCCAGCGACCTTCCTCCTGAATGCGCTCCGCACAGGCCTTCGTGATTCTCTTGGATGGCTCGGCTGGCCTCGTCGGGGCCGAGACACTTCAGGAGAGGACCGGAGAAAGATCTTCTGTAGAGAGTGTCGTCGAGGATGACGAAGCGCTGGGCTTGATACTTCATTCGGCGGGCTTCTCGAGGGTCGGAGGGCTCTCGGGAGTCCCGGAGCCAAGACAGGTAGGGGGAGCGCCAGTCGCTTGGAAGGGCCGAGTCAATGGCCAGGAGCTCTGAGTCGATGCTCGGGCACTCTAGCTCTTCAAGGAGGATCGATCGGGTACCTTCAGGGTCGAGGGAGGAGGCCAATCGAGAGAGGGCGTCCGCTCGGGAGTTTTCCTCCCGAGCTATTCAGACTACCTCGAATCCCTCGAACTGTTGGGCCAGACCTCTGACTAGCTGGAGGTATTTGATCATTGGTGCCTCTCGAGCTTCATATTCGCCATTGACTTGGCTAGCGACCAGCTGGGAGTCTGTGTAGATTTTGACTTGCTCAGCCCCCAACCGTCGGGCTATGCGTGCTCCCGAGATAAGGGCCTCGTATTCGGAGGCGTTGTTGGACGCCTGAAAGTTGAATTTCAAGGTGTACTGCAGCTCTACTCCTTCGGGGGACCTCAGGAGGATCCCTGCACCACTAACGACCGAGTTGGAAGATCCGTCGACGAACAGTTCCCAGGTTGGCCTGGGCGCGGACGGAGATCTCTCTTCAGTCGGGATGGTGCTCTCGGAGATGAAGTCGGCGAGCGCTTGGCCTTTCACAGCTGAGCACGGGCGGTACGAGATATCGTAGGCCCCAAGCATGATTGCCCATTTGACGAGTCGCCCCGAGGCTTCGGGGTGGGCCAGAATCTTCTTTAATGGTTCGCCGGTCAGCACGGTGACGGGGTGCCCCTGGAAGTAGGGTCGGAGGCGCTTGGCGGAGGTAACCAACGCTAGCACGAGTTTCTCGGTTGCGGGGTACCTCCTCTCAACCTCGTTGAGCACCTTGCTGGTGTAGTAGACCGGCCTCTCAATTCCCGAGTCATTTTTGATTAGGACTGAGCTAACAGTTGGCGGCGTTGCCGAGAGATAGAGCAGCAGGACCTCGCCCGGCACGGGCTTGGAGAGCACCAGGGGCGAGGCTAAGAACTCCTTGAGCTTGGCGAATGCTTGTTGGCATTCCTCATCCCATGCGAACGTGGCAGATGTCAACTTGGGTCCCCTCAACAGTTCGAAGAAGGGTAAGCATCGTTTAGCCGCACGGGACAGGAATCGGCTGAGAGCGGCGACACGCCCAGTCAGGCGCTAGACGTCCTTGACGCAGGTGGGCCGGCGCATGTCCAGGATGGCCTGGACCTTGTCGGGGTTGGCTTCGATCCCGCGCTGGGTGACCAAGAAACCCAGGAATTTCCCAGATCTCACTCCGAAGGCACACTTGGCAGGATTGAGCTTCATGTTGTACTTCAGGAGGGTGTCAAAGGTTTCAGCGAGGTCGGCGAAGTGGTCTTGGGCTTTGGGGGTCTTGACGAGCATGTCGTCAATGTAAGCCTCGACGTTCCGACCCAGTTGCTCCTCGAACATGTGATTGACCAGCCTTTGGTATGTAGCTCCAGCGTTCTTCAACCCGAAAGGCATCCGGGTGTAGCAGTACACGCCGTAGTTGGTGATGAAGGCGGTCTTCTCTACGTCTTCTGGATTCAATCTGATCTGATGATAACACGAATAGGCATCTAGGAAACTGAGTATCTCGTTGCCCGAGGTAGAGTCAACTAATTGGTCGATGCTCGGTAACGGATAGCAGTCCTTGGGGGTGGCCTTATTCAGGTCGGTGAAGTCCACGCACATCTGCCACTTGCCTGAAGCTTTTGGCACCAGGACGACGTTGGCTAGCCACGTCGGGTACAAGACCGGTCTAAAAAGGCCAGTCTCTTGTCCCTTGGTGACCTGTGCCTTGATGATCGCCTGCTTCTCTGGTGCATGCTTCCTTCTGCGTTGCTGTACGGGTCTCATGGTGGGGTCGAGGTTGAGCTTGTGCATCACGGTTTCCTCTGGTATCTCGGGGAGTTGATCATCGGACCAAGCAAAGACTCGAATGTACTCAAAAAGGAATTTCTTATATTGCTGTTGTTCCTTGGGCGGTAGGTCGGCTCCGATCCTTACTCCTAGGGTTGGGTTATCGTTTAGGAAAATCGTTAGTAATTCGCCACCAGGCTCGGCGGTTGCGATTTTATCCTCGACTCCCCGGGGACCCTTATCTTTCCCGTCCGGCCTTATGGCTTCCACCGATATATTGTAGCACCTTCTGGCCGTGGCCTGGTAACCTCGGACTTCCCCCAACCCATTTTTGGTGGGGAACTTCATTTTTTGGTGATAGGTAGACAGTACGGCCTTTATTCGGCTGAGGATTCCCCAGCCGAAGATGGCGTTGTACGCTATCATACCCTTGATCACTATGAAGTCCACCATGACCGTAACGGTCCTGGGTGGGGTGCCGAGGGTAACCAGCAGGCTTAGGGCTCCCTCAGGGTAGGTGGCCAGGCCATTAAACCCGCAGAGGGGGGTTCAGACCGGGCGGAGTTTGGATGGATCTTCCCCCATCTTAATGAAACAGTCGTAAGATAATACATCAGGGGCACTCCCATTGTCAACTAGAATCCTATCTATGTTACAATGGTTTATTGTGGCCGAGATTACGAGGGCGTCGTCATGCGGGGTGTTCAGCCCTTCTAGGTCTCGGTCGGAGAAGACTATGACCTGGGGCTCACTCGGCGGGGCCTTGGGGGGCTCTATGGCTCGGCTTGCCCGCTCGGCATGACGCTTCCTTCCTCGGCTGCTGTCACCTCCTGATGCCGTCCCTCCGGAGATGACGTTGATGTGGACCCCTCGGGGGGCATTGTCAATCTCCTCTGTGGCTCCTCGGTCTTCTTTGCACTCGGCCGTGAACCGAGCCAGGTGCCCCTGACGGATGAGGCGCTTGATCTCGTCCTGGAGCTGGTGGCAGTCACCGGTGTGGTGCCCGTGATCACTGTGGAACAAGCAATGCCTGTCGCGATTACAGTTCTTCGACCTCATCGGCTCGGGCTGGCGGAGGAGTCCCGAGTCTTTGATGTCTTCATAGATCTCGTAGACCGGTGCGGCTAACGGGGTGTACCGCTCGTACTTCCGCTTGCGCTCTCCATCACGGTCTCGCTTCTTTCCCGAGCCAGGAGTTGGCTCAGAAGTCCGCTTCTTGTCCCCCTCCTGACCCGAGCCGATTGCGTCTCGGCAAGCGCTGAGTACTTCTTCGCACTCGGCGTGGCGTAGTGCCAGAGTTACTAGCTCGGCAAGGGTTGAGGGAGGGTGGAGGACAAGCTCGCGGCGGAGATTCTCATCCCTGGTGCCCCCAGTCAGTGCGGTTGTGGCTGAGGCTACGTCCAGGCAGGGGATTCTCAGGGCTTCCGATTTAAATCGGTGAATATAAGCCTGGAGTCTTTCCCCTTGCGCCTGCTTAAGGGCCAAGAGCCCCGCTACTGACCTTAGGGGGGCACTTCCGGTGAAACTCTCTTTGAAGACTCGCCCAAATTGCTTGAAATCTCGGATGGACTCGGGGGCGAGGGCCCGGAACCATGCTTGAGCACCTTGGACCAGAGTGGTCACGAAGGCTCGGCACTTGATGGCGTCGGACACTCCGTGGAGAGTCATCAGAGCGTCGAAGCTGTCGTAATGATCGGCTGGGTCGCCCTGGCCGTCATAAAGCTTGAAGGTCGGAATGGAGGTTCTGGGAGATACCTCTACCTTCAGAATGTACTCGGAGAATGGGGATTTCTCCTCGTCCTCCGGGAAAGAGGTCTTCTGCAGGGCGCGGAGGGCGCGCTCCTGCTCCATAAAACGTCTCTCGAAATCCTGCAGTCGGAGGGATAGTTCCGGTTGCTGTCGTGCCGTGGGGCTGGGGGGAGCGTCTTGGCGATCCCCGGGGACATCAGCTTCTGGGTTCAGGCGGCACGCCCCCAGTTTTCCCCTTCTTGGCATGGAGGAAGCCTCTTGCTCCAGAGGTGGAGCCTACGAGGGTCCTCTAATCCGGTTGCAGATGAGTTACTGGCCGCGGAGGGTGAAGCGACCCCCGGCGGTGTGCTGGGACGTGTTCCCACGGGGAGGGCTCCCTGACAGAGCGTGGGACCTTCCATCCCTAGCCGCCTGGGCCCTCATGAGTTCCACAAGGACATCCAATTTCGCGTTGAGGGCTTGGAAGGCTTCGGACCCACCGTTGGGGGAGGGCCCTACTGCCGCAAGGGGGGGTGGGTCATCGGCGGGGACGCTGGCGTTGGAGGGAGGGTTCTGTGAGGCTCGAGAGGGGCCATCCCCTGCCGCTACCATGGCCTTACCACTTTCATCGGCGGACCTCCTCCCTGAGCTCCTTCGCACCATACTGGCTCTTTGTGCGTTTCCCACAGACGGTGCCATATGAAGAGGTGAAATCTCACGCTGTTCCTGAGCGGGCTGATAAGCACCAGATTGTGAACTGCAAGATAGGGAAATGGATCAGAGGGCCCAGGGGTAGTCCCTGGGGTAAACCCTTCGATGCTTAAGTCAGTAGAGCTATGGCGGGAGCAATAATGGGGAGGGGCTAGTTTATGCACGAGATCCCTCTCCACCGAAGGGGTGAAGCGGTTCGTGCTCAGAAGTTTAGGGTGTATGGTTGCCTTTTTGGCTTACCTTTCACTGGAGGGTACCCCTGGTTTAAATAGTGCGCCGTTCCCTGGAGTCCTGCAAGCCGAGGGGTTTCAGGTAGAGGTTACGTCCTCATCGTGGGCTTTTATTGCCTTATCGTGGGAGCGTTATCATCGCGGGGAAGAAGAAGTCCCTTGCCTTCCTGAATTCTTGCCTGCTACGGACTCTTAACGGCTGCAAAGATAAGCATTCGTCGGTCGTTCCGAGCTTAGAGGGGCCAGCCTTATCCGGGCGGTAGGCTTAGCTCGATAAAAGATGGGTCGGATAGGCCGGCTCATGCCTCCTTGTCCCGGGCGGAGGGATGGCTCGGGCGCGGACCTTCCAGTGACCTGACCGATGCTCGGGCCCTCCGATCCTTGAGGTCGCCTAGGAGGGTTGTTTCCTTGAGTGCTGTAAATTGGGCTTTCTACCCTAAGTGGGCCTTGTGGGCTATCACTTGGGTGAGCTTGGCCTTATTGGGCCCTACCGGGCCTACTTGGGCTGCTCCATTGGGCTGCAGAAATCCCCCTCTCCAACTACCATGGCGATCTACAACCCTCACCGGTGCCATCTTCAGATCGGACTATCTCGAACTGAAGTTCCTGCACTATCACACTACCCTCCCCTTCTACCTAGGAAGATAGGGACCGCGGAAGATGAGAGAGCACTACGGAATGCGCTGACCATGTGGGAGATCAGCAATGTGCGTCCATGGCAAGAAGAGGTAGAAGAGAATGACGAAGCACGCCGCAGTTATGTGAAAGAGTTGAGGAAGATCCGCCCTCTTGCAGATAAGAAACTGAATGTAGCTTGATTTTCTTTTTGAACGATGTAATTGACAATCAGAGTTGGAATTTTATCAATCTTGTGTTTCATTAAGTTCACTCGAATGAGATGGGATTGCCTTAGTTGAATGGACATGAACTTTGTGTTTTGATTTGGCTAGAATGATCAGCAGAACAGAGCTTCTGGAGAATGTAACGGATCCTATCAGGGCCGTTAAAAAGATATAACGGTGAGGAGACCGGCCGTCATAATGTATGTTCTGAGAATCCTGTTCTCTGGAGGATATAACGGTCTAAAGATAGGCCGCCAGGAGGAAATGACGGTCTGCCTGGGGCCGTCAAAGATAGATCTGCTGAAAGAATAGAGCCGACGTCCGAAGGAAAAGTAATGGTCAAGGGGGAACCGTTAGATGACCGTGGCGGTCTAATGAAGGCGCGTTACAATCCCTGAACCTGCATAGTTGTGAGATTTCATCTTGGTCGTGATCCTGCCTTCTGCACACACTTAAACACGGAACAAGTTAGATCTGTTCTTAGACTCAACCCCTAGCCTTGAAGCAAGTTAGATAATGATCGTTTCTTGATATTTGGTCAAGGGGTGGAGCCTTATTAAATAGGCGGGAAAAACATAATAGAACTAATGCGATGCACATGATGGTATTTTTTTGGATTTTGGAAAATATTTGAATTTTTGTGAGTTTTGGAAATATTTGCTATTTTTGGTTTTTGAAATATGTGATTTTTTTGTTTGATTTTGGATTTTTGATGTTTTTGGTGTTTTAAATATGTGCTGTTTCTGGATTTTGAAATATATGTTTTTTTTTGGATTTTGGATTTTGAAATATATGTTGTTTTGGATTTTGAAAACCAGTGCTTTCCCTTAGCAACGTGAGCCCTCCGCATCGTATTGAGAGTCCCGAGGTTGGCATGCAATGAGGTGACAAACCCTGACCAAGGCCCAGATTTTCATGATGGTGTTTCTACCAGGGCCATACCCAGGGTACTAGTTTCAATCCTAAAAAGAAAAATAGAATATGGGGGTAAGCTTAGGCCAGATTTGGAAGTTTTTAGGACTTGGGTTCCTCTCCAGACGACCCATTAGAAATTTGGTCTGTTGCGCCGGGGCTTTGTGTCCGTCATCGAAGTTTAGTCCACTCTAGGCATGCGTGCGACCGGGCTCATTCGTCCCGCGGGGAACTGTACTGCCACTCTTGTCATGCCTAGATTGATGAGGGCATCTCACGACACTCCCTCTAGCTCGGGTTGACTACACACTTTTGTTATGGGATGGCTGTGATCTCTACATGTTATCTTCCTTTTCATGATCCCATCTTATGTATTTTCATTTTTATTGAGTCTTATCTTATGCACTTTCTTTTATTGAGTCATGGTGTCTAGTCTATTTCTCTTATTTTGTGTAATTGGGCCTTAGTATCTTAGCATGGGCCTAATGGGTTGAGTCTAGGACTTGTTGGGTCTTTTGTTTAAATGTCAAGGTCATCTTGGTCATGTAAAGAATGGTTGCCTATAAATAGGCCCCATCTCTCTCCATGTAATCACCTTTTGATGAATATTGAAGAAATCCCTTTCAAATCTCCAAAGTTCTCCCCTCCTCTCTCTCTCTAGCTCTCCTTCTCTCTCCCACAAGGAAAGGGGCGAACCTCTCCCTCTCTCCTCCCCCCTCCCCACTACTTCCAACCCCCACCTACCTCCATTAATACCACACAACTTCCCACAACCCCCCCTTTACTTCCCATCTAGTCCCAATAACCCTCCACCAATCTAAGCCCTACTTCCCAACCACCACCTACCCCATTCACTTCCCTAAGCACCTCTCCATCTTCCCAAGGCTGAAGGGGTCCCTCCCAAGGCCATTTTTGAATCTCCCTCCCATTTCTCCACCCCCATACCAGCTCCAGGTCGACCTCCCCTTCCCTCCCATAGCCAAGTTCACCCCCATCCTCCTCTCACACTCACCCTCTCTCTAGTGCACACCCACCCCTCATCTCCACCTCCAGCTGCTCCAGCCCCCCTCTCCATCTATCCCTGCCACTCCAGACCCCCTGAAGCCCTAGCCACGTCCTTCCCATCTTCTCCAGCCATCAGCCAACCTCCCTCTTGCTGAGTTGCCACACTCCAACATCATTTGCCACCATCAAGTTGCAGCTCCATCAGCAGTTCGCAGGCAGCAAGATCGGGTCCTGGAAGCAGCTTCATCTCCGACACTTCCCCTCATCTTCTGGTGGCATGGCATACACCATTGGAAAGTCCGTCCAAGGAGCTTTCTAGGCGAGGTGGTTTCATCTTTGTCCAAGCACCGAGTTCCCAGTAGGAGCGATTCTCTCTCGACTGTGCAAGATCTCTCAGGTAGGGAACCAGAGCGAGAGTGGAAGCTCTACCACGAAGAATATTTTGGGATTCAGATCAAGTGTTCTTCAGAACAAATCTTCCCTCCAGAGTCCTCTTTCATCCTCAAGAAGTAGAGCTGCATTTGGACATTGGCATCTAAAGTTAAAAATTTTCTACTCCAAGTGTGTCAGGTCAGTTTACAGGAGCCAGAACCGACACCCCTCTACTCATCTGATCGTCCCGGTCTTCTCCGACAACTTCCGACCACGCCGTTGGTGCCGACAGAAAGAAGACTCGACCGCGGTTTCAACGGTTCAGGTCTCGTCTCAATCAGAGCTTGGTAGAGATCGTGGCACCCTCTGCAACCAGCCACATTGTTCTGCACTAGACAGAGGCAGAACCAATCAGTCCGGCTCCAGACTCTGCCCCGGCCAGCAACGACTTTACCAAGCTCAGAAAAAATTCAGAGATCATCCTTGGTCCGTTGGAAAGCTTTTGGCGCAAGTCTCATCAAGTTCTGAGCTCTGTGGAAGTTTTGGAAGCATTATCACCGCCCCACTGTCCAGCAACTCTGAGATTGGCAGAACCGGCAACGCTCCGAACGTCGGGTTTTCTTCATAACTCCCCCACCCCGCTTGGCCGGCTGAAGGCCCCTCCCTGCGTGGAGGTAGTTTTGGATGTAATTAGCTTAATCCCCACCCCAAGATAACCCCTCCTGCGAGAGGCGTAGTGTTGTACTCTTTGCACTTTCAGGTCAAGCTACATCGCCGCGGCGATCGGGTGTATACCCTCGCCTCCCGGCGCGCCCTCGTCTCCGAGTGGGATCGGTGTCTTCACACCGATCAGGTGATCCTCTGATACTAACCTTGATAGCCTTACTTCTGCGAGTTTAGTATTGCTTTGATTGCTCGTCGGACAGTGAGAAGAGGGCCCGTACTTGTATGCTCTTTTGTTGGTGCCCACCGCGGTCCGGGAGAGAGTGCCACCCCAAACCCTGCCCTGCGGGCCAGCCGCCCACTAAGATGGCAATCCTAGACTCTTTGGGGTCAGCCTAAGCCAACTAAGTCCATTAGAATCATTGGGTCCCGCCTCGAACCCTTGCCATCATTCCCTGGCTCCGCCGGGTGATCGCGTGTGCCGTGTGAGTAAGACGCTATTGTGAGAATCATTAGAGTGCTTGTATGCTTGCGGGCCTAGGTCCTAGGTGGTTCATTACATACTTAGTCATCCTTGGGCTGTGCCACATCAAGTGGTATCAGAGCGGTCAAAGGCTTGTCCTTACAAGTCTTGTCTTGGGTCACACTAAGTCTTTCATAGGTGTATCCGCACACCCTTGCATAGCCCACCCAACTTTGCATGACCACTCGTAGTGGAGCCCATTATCAAGTCAATCCCTCCTCTTCTAATACCACCATGAATCCCAATCCCCAAGGAAATCCCGCTCACAATGAGCATGAGCTTCCCGACCACATGAGATTTCTTGTGGAAGGTATGACCAATATTATGGGACGCCTTGATGATATAACGGCCCGGCTTGAGCAAATTGAGGAAAATAGGCCTCCTCCAAGGGTAGGAGATAGGAGAGAACCACCTCCACATGTGGAGCCAGCCATAGGAGAGTTCAATCTTGACCACCCTCCCGAACCGGAAAGAGACCCACCTCCTAGAAGGAATGAGAGACTCCCCCGGGACAACCCGGATGACCAACTAATGAGACTTGTGAAAGTCGATGCACCCACCTTTGATGGGT
This sequence comes from Amorphophallus konjac, assembly GCA_022559845.1. Classification (NCBI taxonomy): domain Eukaryota; kingdom Viridiplantae; phylum Streptophyta; class Magnoliopsida; order Alismatales; family Araceae; genus Amorphophallus; species Amorphophallus konjac. The sequence goes on from CM040118.1 coordinate 421,705,211, forward strand.
CTCATCATCCGAGCATCTACTTAGATTGGGAGTCAGCCATGGACCAATATTTTGATTGGTACCCAATGACCGAGGATAGGAGAGTCCGGCTTGCAAAAATGCAATTAACCAAACTAGCCAAGACTCATTGGATGAATGTTGAGGCATTAAGGATAGTTAGGAGGGAAGCTCCCATCACCACATGGGGGGCCATGAAAGACCAACTCAAACTCAAATATGACCCACCCTCCTACCATCAAAACCTCCTAGATGAGTGGCAAGCTTTGACCCAAGAGGGAAAGACCGTTATGGAGTACATTGAGAAGTTTGACTACTACCTTCTCAAGTGTGGAGTCCAAGAGGACCCCGCCGTCGCACTCTCCCGCTTTAGGAATTTACTTCAATTCCATATCAAAAAGGAGTTATTCATGCGTCAAGTAGCCACTTTAGAGCAAGCCTACCAAGTAGCTTGGGATGCCGAGAAATTCTCTCGGTATACACGAATGGTTCCCCCTCGGGGGATGGACCCTAAAGCCATGGCACCTTAGGCCAACCCTCCACCTCCCCAAAGAGGCCTCCTTCCCACACCCATGGGAGCTCCTCCCACCCGGGTCACCCCTCCTAGCGGCACTCCACCACCCCGCCCCACAAGTGGGCCCCTAAACACAACTCCCAATAGGCCCAATCCGACACCCACTCCCCCTCACACTAAGATGGCCCCAAACCATCAAAATGGGTAGCAATGCTTTAGGTGCTATGGGTATGGACACTTTGCCAATCAATGCCCCACCAAGGGAGCATCTAACTTGCTCATAGAGGAGACCAACCCCCAACCCCAAGCTGAATTTGAAGGGGAAGTTGAGGTATATGAACCCTCTCTTGAATGGGAGGAGGAGTATGAGAACCACTACATAGAGACCAACCAAGAACAACTCCCTCCACCCACCGACTCCCACCTCGGAGTGGTTAGGTGCACCCTCACTCAAACCCAAGAGCATGATTGGAGAAGAAACACCATATTCCATTCCTACATACGGATAGGGAGCCATGTTAGGAAGGTCATCTTGGACAATGGGAGTAGTGTGAATGTGGCGTCACCCGATACCGTCAAACTTTTGGGCCTTACCACATCCCCACATCCCCACTCATATCGGGTAGCATGGATTGATACCACCTCCATACCCGTTAGTGTTCGTTGCCTTGTCCCCATTACATTCCAATCCTATCAAGGCCAAGTGTGGTGTGACATCCTACCAATGGAAGTTGGGAGTATACTCCTAGGACGACCTTGGATCTACGATGTAGATGTCACCTTTCTAGGAAAGACAAACACTTGCATCTTCATTCATGAGGGGAAGAAAATCCAACTCAACCCCTCTCCACCCCGCCCCCTCCCCAAGAAGGCATCCCCCTCCCTTGAGGGATCCCCTACCCCTCCCACTATTCCAAACCCACCAAACCCCACCCCATCAAACCCACCAAACCCCACCCCATCAAACCCTAATCCTAGTATGATCAATAAGCCTCCTAGGAGCCTACACCTCATCACAAAGAAAGAATTTGAGGAAGAGACCAACCAAGGGGGACAAGTGTGTGCCATTGTCATTTGCCTCGGGGATTCCACCCCAACCAACCCACACCCAATAGAAATCCAACAACTCCTTGAGGACTTCCATGATGTATTTCCCGAGGAACTTCCAGACAAACTACCACCCATGCGCGATGTGCAACATGCCATCGACCTTGTACCCGGGGCCACCTTGCCCAACCTCCCACACTACCGCCTCAACCCCACCGAGCATGCCGAGCTCAGGAGGCAAATTGAGGAGCTCATCAAGAAGGGCTTCCTCCGGATTAGCAAAAGCCCTTGTGCCGTCCCAGCTCTTCTCACACCCAAAAAGGACGGAACTTGGCGCATGTGTGTGGATAGCCGAGCCATCAACAAGATAACGGTCAAGTACAGGTTCCCCATGCCTCGGTTAGATGATATGTTAGACATGCTAGCTGGAGCCACCATCTTCTCCAAAATTGACCTCAAGAGTGGCTACCATCAAGTTCGCATTAGGCCCGGGGACGAGTGGAAAACCGCCTTTAAGACTAAGGACGGTCTCTATGAATGGCTTGTCATGTCTTTTGGCCTTTCTAATGCGCCAAGCACCTTCATGCGCCTCATGACCGAGGTCCTCCGGCCCTTCATTGGCATCTTTCTAGTTGTCTACTTTGACGACATCCTCATATATAGCCAATCCAAGGAAGCCCACCTCGATCACCTCAAACAAGTGTGCACCATTCTTAGGAAGGAGAGTCTCTTTGCTAACCCAGGGAAGTGTTATTTCTTGACCAATCAACTAGCCTTCCTAGGATTTATTGTCTCATCCCAAGGGGTATCCATGGACCCCGAAAAGGTCCAAGCTATTCTTGAGTGGCCCGAGCCCAAGACCCTTCATGAGGCCTGAAGCTTTCACGGGCTAGCTACCTTGTATAGGAGATTCATCCGTAGGTTTAGCACAATCACCGCTCCTATCACAGATTGCCTCAAGAAAGGCACCTTTGTGTGGACTAGGGCATCCTCCAAAGCATTCCTAGAGCTCAAGGAAAAGATGACCCAAGCCCCGGTCCTTTGCCTACCCGACTTCTCGAAAGTCTTCGAAGTCACTTGTGATGCATCCAGGGTAGGGATTGGGGGCATTCTTAGCCAAGAGGGTCACCCGGTAGCCTATTTTAGTGAGAAACTTTGTGAGGCTAGGACTAGGTACTCCACATATGACAAAGAGCTTTATGCCGTGGTCCAATCCCTTCGGCATTGGAGGCACTATCTCCTACCCAAGGAGTTTGTGATCTTCTCAGACCATGAGGCTTTGAAGTACCTCAACACCCAACAAAAGCTCAATGCCCACCATGCCTGATGGGTAGAATACATTCAAGCTTACACCTTTGTCCTCAAGTACAAGATGGGTAGTGAGAACCGCGCCGCCGATGCGCTAAGTAGGCGGGTAACCTTACTCTCCACCATCCAAGTGGAAGTGAACGGGTTTTATAGAATCAAAGGAGAATATCCAACTTGCCCCGACTTTGGGACTCACTACAACACCCTTTCCACTCAGCCCCACAAGGAACATGAGGGGTTCATACTTCAAGAAGGGTATCTATTCAAGGGAGCTAGGCTTTGCATACCCCGGACTTCACTTCGGGACTTCTTAGTTTGGGAGTTACACAGTGGTGGCCTAGCTGGACACTTTGGGGTCCAAAAGACCATAGAGTTAGTTGAGAGGCAATTCCATTGGCCTAGTCTCAAGAAGGATGTGGCCCACATTGTGGGACAATGTCGCATTTGTGCCTCAGCTAAACAAGTGAAGCAGAATACTGGGCTTTACACACCCCTACCCATACCAGACCGACCTTGGGAGGATTTGAGCATGGACTTCATCCTTGGCCTACCTAAGACCTTGCGCAAACATGATTCCATCTTTGTAGTGGTTGATAGGTTCTCTAAAATGGCCAACTTCATCCCATGTTCCAAGACCTCTGATGCTTCTAGGGTTGCCCGATTATTCTTTGATGAGGTGGTCCGACTCCATGGATTACCTAAGACTATTGTGTCTGATCGGGATGTGAAATTTATCAGTTATTTCTGGAAGACTCTTTGGCACCTAATGGGAACCCTCCTCAACTTCTCCACTGCTTACCATCCTCAGACCGATGGCCAGACTGAGGTCATCAACCGAAGCCTTGGGAACTTGCTCCGTTGCCTTGTAGGGGACCACCCTGGGAATTGGGATCTCCTCTTATCTCAAGCTGAGTTTGCCTACAATGATTCTGTCAATAGGTCCATAGGCAAGAGTCCATTTGAGGTTGTACATGGTTATAGGCCTAGAAAAGCTTCCGATCTTATTCCCCTTCCCCCACATGCTAGAGTGTCAGTCTCAGCTGAGTCCTTTGCACAGCATATCAAAGAGTTGCATGATGACATCTGCAAGCATATAGGAAAGAGCAATGAGGCTTACAAAAGGTGGGCAGATGCCCATCGGCGCCATTGCGAGTTCCAAGTGGGAGATTCGGTGATGGTGAGGACGGAGCGGCTCCTTCCAGGGCCTGCCTCCAAGTTGAGGGCACGGGGTTCGGGACCCTTTCGAGTTCTGAAAAGACTTGGCAGTAATGCTTATGAGCTAGACCTACCCGAGGGCTTTGGGGTGCACCCTACTTTTAATGTGGCGGATCTGGTACCCTACAAGGGCCCCGCGGTGGAACCCAGCGAGGATCTTGAGCCTTTACCCCGCCTTGAGAGAGACACTCTCGGAGGGACTCCACTTTCTAGCTTGAGAGACCGACGAGAGCAGGTAGAGGCAATACTGGATGAGCAGAGTATCATTACTAGGCACAAGGTGTATCAGCGCTACCTGGTTAGGTGGAGGAACCGTCCCCCGATAGAGGATACGTGGGTGAGTCGGGAGGATCTGCTACGCTTGGACCCCGACATGCTGCAGCGTTACGACAGCCAGGCGGACCCATACTCGACAGGGTCGAGTTCTCCCCACCCCGGGGGATTTGATGAGGGCATCTCACGACACTCCCTCTAGCTCGGGTTGACTACACACTTTTGTTATGGGATGGCTGTGATCTCTACATGTTATCTTCCTTTTCATGATCCCATCTTATGTATTTTCATTTTTATTGAGTCTTATCTTATGTACTTTCTTTTATTGAGTCATGGTGTCTAGTCTATTTCTCTTATTTTGTGTAATTGGGCCTTAGTATCTTAGCATGGGCCTAATGGGTTGAGTCTAGGACTTGTTGGGTCTTTTGTTTAAATGTCAAGGTCATCTTGGTCATGTAAAGAATGGTTGCCTATAAATAGGCCCCATCTCTATCCATGTAATCACCTTTTGATGAATATTGAAAAATCCCTTTCAAATCTCCAAAGTTCTCCCCTCCTCTCTCTCTCTAGCTCTCCTTCTCTCTCCCACAAGGAAAGGGGAGAACCTCTCCCTCTCTCCTCCCCCCTCCCCACTACTTCCAACCCCCACCTACCTCCATTAATACCACACAACTTCCCACAACCCCCCCTTTACTTCCCATCTAGTCCCAATAACCCTCCACCAATCTAAGCCCTACTTCCCAACCACCACCTACCCCATTCACTTCCCTAAGCACATCTCCATCTTCCCAAGGCTGAAGGGGTCCCTCCCAAGGCCATTTTTGAATCTCCCTCCCATCTCTCCACCCCCATACCAGCTCCAGGTCGACCTCCCCTTCCCTCCCATAGCCAAGTTTGCCCCCATCCTCCTCTCACACTCACCCTCTCTCTAGTGCACACCCACCCCTCATCTCTTCCAGCTGCTCCAGCCCCCCTCTCCATCTATCCCTGCCACTCCAGACCCCCTGAATCCCTAGCCACGTCCTTCCCATCTTCTCCAGCCATCAGCCAACCTCCCTCTTGCTGAGTTGCCCCACTCCTACATCATTTGCCACCATCAAGTTGCAGCTCCATCAGCAGTTCACAGGCAGCAAGATCAGGTCTTGGAAGCAGCTTCATCTCCGACACTTCCCCTCATGTTCTGGTGGCATGGCATACACCGTTGGAAAAGTCATCCAAGGAGCTTTCTAGGCGATGTGGTTTCATCTTCGTCCAAGCACCGAGCTGCCGGTAGGAGCGATTCTCTCTCGACTGCGCAAGATCTCTCAGGCAGGGAACCAGAGCGAGAGTGGAAGCTCGACCACGAAGAATCTTTTGGGATTCAGATCAAGTGTTCTTCAGAAAAAATATTCCCTCTCAAGTCCTCTTTCATCCTCAAGAAGCATAGCTGCATTTGGACATCGTAATCTAAAGTTACAAATTTTCTACCAAGTGTGTCAGGTCAGTTTACAGGAGCCAGAACCGACACCTCTCTACTCATCTGAGCGTCCCGGTCTTCTCCGACATCTTCCGACCACGCCGTTGGTGCCGACCAAAAGAAGACTCGACCACGGTTCCAACGGTTCAGGTCTTGTCTCAATCAGAGCTTGGTAGAGATCGTGGCACTCTTTGCAACCAGCCACATTGTTCTGCACCAGACAGAGGCAGAACCAATCAGTCCGGCTCCAGACTCTGCCCCGGCCAGCAACGACTTTACCAAGCTCAGAAAAAATTCAGAGATCATCCTTGGTCCGTTGGCAAGCTTTTGGCGAAAGTCTCATCAAGTTCTGAGCTCTGTGGAATCTTTGGCAGCATCATCACCGCCCCACTGTCCAGCAACTCTGAGATTGGGAGAACCGGCAATGCTCCGAACGTCGGGTTTTCTTCATAACTCCCCCACCCCGCTTGGCCGGCTGAAGGCCCCTCCCTGCATGGAGGTAGTTTTGGATGTAGTTAGCTTAATCCCCACCCCAAGATCACCCCTCCTGCGAGAGGCATAGTGTTGTACTCTTTGCACTTTCAGGTCAAGCTACATCGCCGCGGCGATTAGGTGTATACCCTCGCCTCCCGGCGCGCCCTCGTCTCCGAGTGGGATCGGTGTCTTCACACCGATCAGGTGAGCCTTTGATACTAACCTTGATAGCCTTACTTCTGCGAGTTTAGTATTGCTTTGATTGCTCGTCAGACAGTGAGAAGAGGGCCCGTACTTGTATGCTCTTTTGTTGGTGCCCACCGCGGTCCGGGAGAGAGTGCCACCCCAAACCCCGCCCTGCGGGCCAGCTGCCCACTAAGATGGCAATCCTAGACTCTTTGGGGTCAGCCTAAGCCAACTAAGTCCATTAGAATCATTGGGTCCCGCCTCGGACCCTTGCCATCATTCCCCGGCTCCGCCGGGTGATCGCGTGTGCCGTGTGAGTAAGACGCTATTGTGAGAATCATTGGAGTGCTTGTATGCTTGCGGGCCTAGGTCCTAGGTGGTTCATTACATACTTAGACATCCTTGGGCTGTGCCACATCATAGATTCTTTTTCTTGCCTTTCTAGAGCTTTGGAATCATATTCAATAGACCTTTGAAATGATGCTTTTGATTTTGTCCTTTGCTTTCTTTTTTTTTTCTTGTTTCTTTGCTTGTGGCATCAGGTCATAACGGACTGCGCCTATTTGAGACCTCCTTTTGTCAGGGTGCCTAGATTGGTTGTCGTCTCCTTATTCACCTCTTGCCCCTAGATTCAGCTGAAGGAAGAAACGAACAGGGACTTCGACTTTCCCCCAAAGCATGGCTAAGGAGAAACGGTGTCTTTTAAAGTGAAAAACCTGACGAGGGATGTTGTGTAGTGTGTGGTTGCCTTACTCGGGACCCTTTTAGAGAAATGGAGGAACATCTTGCTGTCGGGGTGGCACGGATCAGACTCTTAAGGAAAGAACTACTTAAGGTACAACCCATTCCACGGGTGAGAGAGCTCCTCACCTTCCGCGTTTACTAAGCGATAAGCATTCCTTGGATAAGCCTCTTTTACGACGAACGGCCCTTCCCAGTTAGGTTGCAATTTAGACCTAGGTCCTGCAGACCGAATGAATTTACGTTTCAGAACCATATCACCTTTTTGAAATTTACGTTCAATTACCTTCTTTTAAAAATAACACGAAACTCTCTTTTGATAAACAGACACGTGATCGGCCGCATTCATCGTCTTCTCATCCAAGAGTTCCAACTGGACGAGAAACACCTCTCGATGTTCATCGAGATTAAGTTCTTTATCGAGCTGCACTCTAAGGGAAGGGATCAAAATCTCATACGGGAGCACCGCCTCCATCCCGTAGGTAAGAGCATAGGGAGTTTGTCCTGTGGGAGTACGGACGGAGGTGCGGTAAGCCCACAGAGCTTCCACTAATCTTTCTGGCCAATCGAAAAACTTATGAGATTCGCATGTTTTCTTGATGATTTTAAGAAGGGTTTTATTAGTGGCCTCGACTTGACCATTGCCTTGAGGGTAATATGGAGATGAATGATGCAATGCAATATTGAACTTCTTACATAGGTCCTTGAGCTCTTGGGAGACAAACTGGGGTCCGTTGTCGGTGATGATACTGCTTGGCACTCCAAACCGCGAGATGATATTCTTCATGATAAAGCGGCACACCGTTGAAGCTTTGATCTCTGCGTACGCCTCGGCTTCGGCCCATTTGGTGAAGTACTCAGTGGCGGTAAGGATAAAGGATTTCTGCTTGATCTGAGAATTAGGATCACTGAGCGGGCCGACAACGTCGAAAGCCCACATAGAGAATGGCCAAGGAGCAGAGAGAGGATGGAGAGATGAAGCTGGAGCATGGATCTTATCAGCATGGAGTTGGCACTTAAGACACCTCCGGACATAGAGGGAGCAATCTTCCTCTAGAGTGGGCCAGTAGTAGCCCTGTCTAAGGATCTTCTTCGCTAGAGACTGGCCATTGACATGACCTTCACACTCACTAGCATTATTCCTAACCTAGTTACTCCTCTTAAGGGGTTTTAAACCAAAACACACAAGGTGTGTTCATGCTTAATTTGATTGATTTCATATTTTTAGAGCATTGATACTACACACTTTGGCTAATCCATATCTTTGATCATTTTGTGTGTTTCTTGCAAGGGTAATCGAACTATAAACCCCTTTCGTCGGCCGGCCGATAGAAGGAGGAAGGAAGAATCACCAATCTCACCCGCTCAACACAAGGTACATGCGATCATCCTTCTTATTTTGAGGTAACCCCTCTGGCGATCACCTTCCATAGGGCATCTCATGCTCATCCCCTTTTCCTTCTTGTTCCACTTATTTTAGCATAATTATTCATCCCTAATCATCATTATATTTCTCTCTCTTTAAAAACGTATATGTGACACGTTCACATCATCCACTTAGGCTGTCGCCAAATATAGAATCCGCGTCCACTGTGGTGGTCGCAAATTCTGTGAACAGGACATACACGAAGAAATAGCGTCCACTGTGACGGCCGCTATTTCAGTTTTGGCATCAACTGACCTGGCCGCCAATTCCAGGTAATGACAGACTCTCACAGAACACCACAACCAGTGCTCTGTGATGGCTAGGACGTCATGTTTCTTCAAAGTGACATGACAATCAGAGGTTTCTATGATTTTGAGGGGATAATCTGCTTGGTTGTCTTGAGGGAATCCAAGGCTAGCGAAGTCTTACGGAGGCCTTAGAGAGAGAATTTCCAATCCGTCGGAAGGAATATCCGACGGAGGGTTGTTCAATCTCCAAGAATTGAGGTGTAATGTGAAACATCATGAAACATGGACTCCATCTCGAATTTGAGATAGAAGTGCCATAAGACCCGTGATATGGGTCAAAACCTCATAAAACCGTGAGAGCAAGAAATCACGTCAATTCAGACAGGCGCTATATCATCAATTAGCATCTGCTTAGAAAGTCACCAAATCAATAATTTAGTGAATTTTAAATAATATTACAGTAATTGGCATCCTTTCATGAAGGTGCCATATCTTAAAATAGTGTCCATGTGATGGACGTCAATTCATCATATTCTAGGTTATTTCAATTGTTGAGCCATGCGTATGTTTTGATGCTAACAAACATGCCTTCATGATAACAAACTTCATTTCTTTGGATCACCACAAAACGTTCTAAAGCATTTGCTGCCTAATCTTCATCTGACCCTCCTTAAGTACAGATTCCTGTAGACAGTAAGCATGTCAAATGAAAGAGAGGAAGAAGGCTTAAATGAATCAATGGCAGCAAAGAATAAAGAGAAAGCAGCAAGGTAGGTTGAGTCAATGATAGTGGCAGATCAAGCTCCTTAATCTCCCAGGTGCAAAGATTCCTTGGCTACACCGAAATCGAGGCAACTGGCTGCATGGAAATCAAGGTAGGTGATGAAAAGCTAAAAATTCTTGGCTATATGAAAATCAAGGCAGGTGATGGAAAAAGAAAAAAAATTAAGAAGAGAAAGCCAATTGGAGTTCACCCTCTTGCTCAAACAAATGAAAAAATGAAGGCAGACAAATCAATTGAGTAAGGGTGACAAATAGCCCTTTAGAGCTGACAAATGAAGCACAAGGGTGACAAATAGGAGCATAAAGGTGAAACATAGGTGGCCAGGCTGAAAATGAGGAAATTGCAGAAGGAGATTCGACTCTACAAGGCCTTGGAGTTGACTCCAGTCTCGTTGAAGCTGAAAAAGAAGAACTGAAGTCAGAGGTGACAGCTCATGAAGACAAGGGTGACAAATAGCCAGTAAGGCTGACAAATGGCGCATAAGGGTGACAAATACATATGTAAGGGTGAAAATGGCTTGCTAAGCTAAAGACAGCAAAACCAACACAGTGGTGTCGATGCAACACTCTGCATGCGTCGACACAGTCAAGCGGAAACTGCTCAACTATGCACAAGAACAAGCGCGACGGCTCAAAGCCGCTAAGGGTGACAAATGGGTGGTCAATGGTGACAAATAAATGGTTAAGGCATAAAAATAGGCGTTAAAGGTGAAAAATGCCCAGTAAGGCTGACAAATGGCTTGCTGAGTTCAAATGAACAAAATCAACATGGGCTGCGCTAACGCAATGGCCCCACTGCGTCGACGCCATCAACACCAGATCTCCAGCACCAGTCAAGCAGCGAAGAGCACCAGTCAAGCAGCGAAGAACAGTTGGATGCGTCAACTCACCCCGGTCACAGCATCAACTCTATGGCGTTTCCAGAAGCTGTTTAAAAGGCTAATCTCAACAGGTGCATCAACGCATTGGTGAACGACGTCAACATAGCCAAGGCTCATCTGAAAGAAGTTCATATGACTCTGTCTTTTTCGAAAACAATACTGAGAGCATTTATAGCAGATGCAAACCTCCAAGATCACCTCCTTTAAGGTCTGGAAGAGGATCCCGGGTCAGAGCTTCCGCCATTACATAATGAGGGGTCAGAACATCTTTTTGGAGAAGACTTGGTCAGCCACCAAATCCAGAAGATTGTCTCTTCTGTCCTAAGAAAGGACGGCTCAAGTTCTCTATCCTCATGAGCACACTCGACAAAGCCATTCCCTCTGCCAAAAGATTTCAAATGTAGTCCACTCTCTATTTACCACCATCCTATCCTAGGACTGGTTGAGAAGCCATGCCAGCTCAAGTCAACTTCCTGCAGAACGTCTACCTCAAGCCAAGAAAAGATTTAGAAGGAAAAATTTGTCTTCCCTTCTGCTTCCTTATTTCCGTTGGATCAAGTCAAGCACTACTGGAACAAGGTCAGAGGTCAAACGAAATACTTTAATTTGAATCTGATGGGGACATCAGAGACAACCAGCTCACTTTGTGTTTGCATTTATGTCCTTTTGTATTTGTATGTACGCCCTTGTGATATATGCGTACACAATAGTAGGTCTTAGTGGGTTTATTTGCAAAAGGCCATTGGGTTTCTTTGCAAATATGCTTGTAGGCCCTGCAGGGGCCCCCTCCCTCCTCCTTATTGGTCCACATGGACTCTTGGGTCCAAGGTGGCTGGTCCATGGTCCAAATTATGACTTGGACCATGAATTAAATAAAGAAGACAATTCCAAATTGTCCTCTTTAAGGGGGGGGCGGACCTATTAGTTTATTTGGGTTTAATGTGGTGTTCACACCACATCTCAACCCTCCATTCTTCAACCCTTGATCCAAGGGCTCATATTAGATTAGAACCCTTTCATATAAATACTTGTATTTTCTTATGGAAAGAATTAATGAAGAAGAAATTAGCATTTTGCCTCCTTGAAGCTTGTGCCCCTCTCCCCTCTCTCCCTGGTGTTCTTCCACCTCCAGCCCAGTTATAGAGTGAGATCCCTCCCCTCTTGATCCCCTCCAACTTCTGAAGCAGCTCCGGTGATCGCCGCCGCCGCCGTCTCGCCGCCGACGCGTCTTCACCAACGAATTCGGTTTTCTGTCCACTCTGGACAGACCTCTCTTCTCCGAATTGTATCTCTCTCTTCCCTCATCTTCTGAAGCTCAAATTTTCAGGGTTGGTTCCCCTCTTGAACCCTTACCTCCACAAAAAATTTCAGGCAAACATTCGTCCTTTAGATATTTTTAGATTTTCGTCCAATTTCAAATTTCAGTTCTGTCCAGGTTCTGTCTACTGTTCAACAGTTCTGAGTCTACCTTGTTCGACCCATGTTTTGAATTTTGTTGGGGCTCTAAAAATTACTGAGACTTCTGTCCACATATGTCTACCACCATGAATTTTTTTAAGCTTTGATAAGGTCTCTAGGTATTTTTCAAAATTCGTACCAGTTCCTGTGAGCAATTTTTCCACAGTGTCTCAGATCCGACCCAGGTCCACTCAAAAAATCCCATAAAATCCATTTCCTATCCAAATAAAAAACCAAAAATAGTCCTGATTTTATATCTCAGAGATCTTCAACTTTTATGAAGAACTCATCTCCATATTCCAAGGTCCTCCCACCGGTCAACGGTGATTTTCATAGAAGTCAGAACCTGCCCCTGCAGTTCTGGCCTGTTTACAGCAAGGGTGTAAATTCCATAAGTCAGATATACGTATCTGATTATTTTTTCTGAAGGCCCCTACGTCGAAGTATTTGGAGTCCTCTTTCCAACGGCGCCGAGCTCGTTGCATTCCGACGAAGGGGTTGATCACAGCAGCCGATCTCGCCGGACAGCGCGTGAGAAGACAGCAAGTGCAGACTTGTGGCCGGTTTCCCGCGAGCGTCGTCCGAGGGCCGCCCGGCGTCCGGCGGTCGTTCCAGCAACTCGCCATCCTAGGGGAGCGCTTCCCAAGTGTACCCACACCAGAGGAGGCATCAGGTCCCACACGACCCCTCCGGTCCACACGTGGGCCCCACTAGCACGAGTACGCGCGAAGCCGAAGCCGTGCCCGGAAACCGCCCGTCAACCTGGAATTGGTCCTCCCGGGTCCCCTTGTGTCGCCCGTTACCTCCCTGCGTGGAGTGGGCTTACTTGTATTGCTGTAATCTTAATGTATTAAGTTCCCGGGAGTACGAGTTTCGGCCGGGTGCCATCTTCGCCACGCCGAGCGCGTGGAGGTATCGTATTCGCTCCTTGCTTGGCATTCCGCTTATTTCTATATATGCTTGTTTATGCCGCTGCTAGAGAGCATGTGTAGGGTTACCTAGCTCGCTTTTAATTTATCATATCACTGCTGCGAGTGAGAGAGTGACCGTCCCGTGACCCGATCCGGGCACAATTGAGAGCCGACCACCCTAGCTCACTGCCGGTTGTTCAACCGCGCACATCCGACGCTTCCCTCGCTAAGGGACGACCGCTAGCTTATCGTGTCCGTGGTCCCGTCCCGCATCAATTTGGTATCAGAGCGAGTTTGAGTCTAGGGCGTCAAAAAAGCAAAAAAAAAAAAAGAGTGTCATTTACGTCTAGTCATTAGTCGGTCTAAGTCGTGTTTAGGATCATCATATTTTTAAAACAACAAAAAGAGTCATTTTTGGGTCGCATACATCCCTTTACTCGGTATATAAAAAGGTGTTGTCCGACCGTTAGGTTACGCCTATCGGGAAGGCCGCACACTTGTGCGAGTGACCTTCGGGTCAATTATCTCCGCCGCGTACCGAGTTTTGGTTAAGTCTAGGTGCATCATTTTGCATTAGTGTGTTTTGCTTTAGTCGGTGTCCTCTAGTCGGTGTGTTTGCATGCCCACTCGTCGGGGTACTCAGTACTCACCCCCACCCCCACCTATGGCCAACCCACGGGATACCTCGGGAGACTTCCACTCCCTACAAGAGGCGATGATGGCCATTATGGCTAGGTTGGACCAATCCGATGCTAACTTTCGGACCTTCTCCGAGAATATGGATGGTCGCCTTAGGGCCATGGAGGGACGCATGGAAAACTCCGATAGGTCGGTCCAAGACCTCGTTGGGCGGTTAGATAGGATGTCACACGGGGACCCTCCTGGGGCAGCCCAAGGTCCACCCGCACCTCCTCCCGCGGGGGCCCAAGTCCCACCCGCTCCCATGGCCCAAGTCCAGGCCGCTCCCTCGGCCCAAAACCAGCCACCACTGGTTCCTCCACCCGCCCCTCCTCGGGTTCCCCAACTACCACACCGTGACCTTGGTCTCGAGGACTATGGGTCCGACAATGCCTACGAGGGGTATGGTCAACGCCGTCGTGGTTTTCAGCCACAACGAGATGAGGATGATGATCGGGTCCTTAAGACCGTGCGAGCGGATCCTCCCGCTTTTTACGGGTCTTTGGATCCGAAAGTCTACCTAGATTGGGAGTTTGGCATGGACCGTTATTTTGAATGGTATGATATGTCGGAGCGTCGAAGGGTCCGATTTGCCACCATGAAACTCATGGGGCAGGCACAAACCTATTGGAAGAATGTGGAGAGCCTGCTACTTCAGCGGCTAGAACCCCCGATTGACACATGGGCCGAGATGAAGAATAAACTTCGGCAAAAGTACCTCCCTCCCACATACCGCCAGCGACTCATCGATAGATGGCAAAGTCTTAGCCAGGGAGACCGGTCTGTCTCCGAATACATCGCGGAGTTTGATGAGTACTTTCTACGATGTGGTGTCACGGAGGAGAGTACCATGCCCGTGTCCCGCTTTCGACGTGGTTTGCGGCCACACTACCAGTATGAGCTTTTCCGCCGCAATGCCAAGACGTTGGAAGAGGCATATCAGGTTGCTCTCGAGATGGAGCAATTTGAGGGAGAGTTCGAGTCTAGCCATCGGTTGGGCCCCACCCCTCTCCGTAGTACCGAGCCCCATCACTCTATAGGCCCACATCAGCGGCCTCCCATGGCTCGACCTCAGGAGCCCACCCGTCAGGAGCACTTCGCTCCACGGCCTCGCCCTCCTCCACCCCGGGATCTATTTCCATCCCAACCACCGGCACCCTTTGCCCGTCCCCCAGCTCCTATAGCCCGTCCTCTGGCACCGGCATCCCCGCCACTCTTGTCCAAGGCACCTACACCTCCCCCATTGTTGCCTACACCCCCTACCCGGCGGGATGATAAGGGTAAGGTCCCTCTTATCGGGGAGAGTAGTCGATCGCGAATACAATGTTTCCATTGTCACGGGTACGGCCACATTACTAGTGAGTGTCCCGCTCGCACCACCCTAGCCTTAGGTGTTGGAGGATCCGCACCTCCCGAGCTTGAGCATGTCGATTACGAGGCCGACGAGGCACTGGCCGATGAATACTATGCCATGGGGGAAGAGCTGGGCGACCCTTCTGCCGCCCAGGATGTCGCCACCTAGTGGGTTTGATGCTAACACCTTAGTCTAGAGTCGTGCATGAGTCAGTGTGCTTTCTTTGTGTGGTTTGTTTGTGTGGTGATTTTGAGTCGATTGTTTGCATGGTTTGCATTCGTGTGTCAGAGCATGGTGAGTCTGCATGTGTCTTGTGCAAGCTCGTGTCGTTCCCGAATGAGTGTGAAGCGAGTCGATTCACTTGACGAGTATGGGATCGGTTTACTTCTATACCCGGATCAGTCACCTATAGGGACTCAGCAGTGATTCCTAGTGAGTCTTTGAGCTGTTTCCTTCCGTTGAGAGTGCCCCTTCGGAGTGACCACCTTTGGCCATAGCAGTGCGCATATCGAGTATATGTGGAATGAGCAGGTGCCGATCACTTGGAGTGGAGCATACCCGCGCTACTTGGCACAGTGACGGATCCGCCGGAGACCTGAGCAGCCGCACCCTTTACTCGACGGGGTCGAGTTCCTCCCACCCGGGGAGAATTGATGGGGACATCAGCGACAACCAGCTCACTTTGTGTTTGCATTTATGTCCTTTTGTATTTGTATGTACGCCCTTGTGATATATGCGTACACAATAGTAGGTCTTAGTGGGTTTATTTGCAAAAGGCCATTGGGTTTCTTTGCAAATATGCTTGTAGGCCCTGCAGGGGCCCCCTCCCTCCTCCTTATTGGTCCACATGGACTCTTGGGTCCAAGGTGGCTGGTCCATGGTCCAAATTATGACTTGGACCATGAATTAAATAAAGAAGACAATTCCAAATTGTCCTCTTTAAGGGGGGGGCGGACCTATTAGTTTATTTGGGTTTAATGTGGTGTTCACACCACATCTCAACCCTCCATTCTTCAACCCTTGATCCAAGGGCTCATATTAGATTAGAACCCTTTCATATAAATACTTGTATTTTCTTATGGAAAGAATTAATGAAGAAGAAATTAGCATTTTGCCTCCTTGAAGCTTGTGCCCCTCTCCCCTCTCTCCCTGGTGTTCTTCCACCTCCAGCCCAGTTATAGAGTGAGATCCCTCCCCTCTTGATCCCCTCCAACTTCTGAAGCAGCTCCGGTGATCGCCGCCGCCGCCGTCTCGCCGCCGACGCGTCTTCACCAACGAATTCGGTTTTCTGTCCACTCTGGACAGACCTCTCTTCTCCGAATTGTATCTCTCTCTTCCCTCATCTTCTGAAGTTCCAATTTTCAGGGTTGGTTCCCCTCTTGAACCCTTACCTCCACAAAAAATTTCAGGCAAAAAGTCGTCCTTTAGATATTTTTAGATTTTCGTCCAAGTTCAAATTTCAGTTCTGTCCAGGTTCTGTCTACTGTTCAACAGTTCTCAGTCTACCTTGTTCGACCCATGTTTTGAATTTTGTTGGGGCTCTAAAAATTACTGAGACTTCTGTCCACATATGTCTACCACCATGAATTTTTTTAAGTTTTGATAAGGTCTTTAGGTATTTTTAAAAATTCGTACCAGTTCCTGTGAGCAATTTTTCCACAGTGTCTCAGATCCGACCCAGGTCCACTCAAAAAATCCCATAAAATCCATTTCCTATCCAAATCAAAAACCAAAAATAGTCCCGATTTTCTATCTCATAGATCTTCAACTTTTATGAAGAACTCATCTCCATATTCCAAGGTCCTCCCACCGTTCAACGGTGATTTTCAGAGAAGTCAGAACCTGCCCCTGCAGTTCTGGCCTGTTTACAGCAAGGGTGTAAATTCCATAAGTCAGATATACGTATCTGATTATTTTTTCTGAAGGCCCCTACGTCGAAGTATTTGGAGTCCTCTTTCCAACGGCGCCGAGCTCGTTGCATTCCGACGACGGGGTTGATCACAGCAGCCGATCTCGCCGGACAGCGCGCGAGAAGACAGCAAGTGCAGACTTGTGGCCGGTTTCCCGCGAGCGTCGTCCGAGGGCCGCCCGGCGTCCGGCGGTCGTTCCAGCAACTCTCCATCCTAGGGGAGTGCTTCCCAAGTGTACCCACACCAGAGGAGGCATCAGGTCCCACACGACCCCTCCGGTCCACACGTGGGCCCCACTAGCACGAGTACGCGCGAAGCCGAAGCCGTGCCCGGAAACCGCCCGTCAACCCGGAATTGGTCCTCCCGGGTCCCCTTGTGTCGCCCGTTACCTCCCTGCGTGGAGTGGGCTTACTTGTATTGCTGTAATCTTAATGTATTAAGTTCCCGGGAGTACGAGTTTCGGCCGGGTGCCATCTTCGCCACGCCGAGCGCGTGGAGGTATCGTATTCGCTCCTTGCTTGGCATTCCGCTTATTTCTATATATGCTTGTTTATGCCGCTGCTAGAGAGCATGTGTAGGGTTACCTAGCTCGCTTTTAATTTATCATATCACTGCTGCGAGTGAGAGAGTGACCGTCCCGTGACCCGATCCGGGCACAATTGAGAGCCGACCACCCTAGCTCACTGCCGGTTGTTCAACCGCGCACATCCGACGCTTCCCTCGCTAAGGGACGACCGCTAGCTTATCGTGTCCGTGGTCCCGTCCCGCATCAGAATCACTCAAATTGCAGATTTCTTGGAGGAAAATTTTCCATTGGCTCTTCTATATATATGAAGCTCCCTACGTGAACAGAGTTGCTGTTGCAGTTGAAGAGAGCCACGCCCCTTATGCATTCAAGCAAAAATCTGTGAGGAAAAAAAGAAGAGTGGAGAGCAGCCAAGCATCTGGCCGTCCCAGTCCAATGCTATAAGAGAAAAGAGAGAAGAAGAAAAGAGAAAAGAGAAAAGAAGAAAGGAGAGAAGCCTTAGAGAGAGCAGCCCTGCAGAAAGCCTGAAGAGAGGATCCATTTGGGTCTATGTCTGAAGTAGTAGCCACTGGTCTTCAAAGTCTTATCTGAAGCTACAACCGGAGTTCTTCATTGCCTGGTTTTCTGTATCATTTCTGATCCGCAATTTCAGTGTGTGTGCCCGATGCTCTGGTCAGAGACCGAAAGAACTTTTGCTGCACTTGCAGCTTGTTTTCTTTGTGTGTGTGTGTGTGGGGGGGGGGGGGGGGGTGTGTTGAGGACTTCGTCCTCGTGTCGAAATGCCTCACCGGCTCAGTGAGGAGTGGATGTAGGTCTACGAGTTTGTAGACTGAACCACTTTAAAAATGCCTTATGTAGTGGGTTGTACCTTGTTTGATTGATCCTTATCTTCTATCCCCATTCACAGGTTAGGGTGCTAGCTTCAACTTGCTCATTTCAGTTATTTTCTAACATACCCACTAGCATAATCCTCACACACCTCACTAGAGTCTTTTGAGTAGCTTGTCAGTCTAACTATTGATCTGTGTGTGTCAGTGCGTCGAACCCACTAGTGTGTTGCATCGACGCAGCTTCTTGCTGAACCGCCTATGCTTAAGGGTGCCTCAACCTCATCACTTGACATTGTGTTTTTGCCGCTTTCATTTGAGCTATTCCTATTAAATCCGCCGTGCATTGTGTCAAGTATCTCATGTACAGTATAGCTATTGTTTGTGCCTTAATGAGCTAAGTTTTTAATTGGGCAAAGTATGAACCGGGCCTATTCAACCCCCCCTTCAAGATCCGGTTGCACCCAAGGGACCTAACAATTGGTATCAGAGCTAAGCTCTGTTATACTCAGATCTAACGATCTGCAGAGAAAGATCCTAGTGCATTTGATTTAATGGCTTTATCCGTTGAATAGGTTTCAATGAATTCCCCGCCCTTATTCGATGGTTCTGATTTTACAATGTGGCTAGGGAAGATGTGTGCCTTTATCAAGTCCATTGATAGAAGGTTATGAAAACACATATATCATGGTCCGCACAAGCTGCCATCAGATACATCTGAATGGTCTGCTGAACATAAGACCAAAAATGTTGACAACCTTGTTGCTTTCTGTTGGGTCTCCTCTGGAGTTGATCAGCAGTGTGGAGACTGTTGTGTGTTAATTGTGTTTTGAATGATTGGAAATAGTAGAGTTGACCTGGTTGACTGTAAAGTTGACTTTGGTGACTTTATCTTGACCATGGTAATATTGTGTATTTTGATGAATTTTGTATATGTCAGATCTTTAAATAAAACACTTCTGCACCTCATACTGTATTTAGCTAAGGTCGGTGCTAGCATTAGTTAGTCTAAACAAGGTCGATGCTAGTTGTTGTTTCCTTTGAGTCAGGTCATGTTAGCAGTGTCTTACACTAAGTAAGGTCGGTGCAAGTTGTGCCTCACGCACACTTCAGGTCGATGCTAGTAGCGTCTCACGTATACTTGAGGTCGATGCTAGTTGCGTTGAATCTTGCAAGTGGGGTCGGTGCTAGTTGCCGTTTTTACTTAGAGCGGTCGGTGCTAGTCGCCTTGTCTGCTTACTGAGGTCTGTGCATATTTTGCATCTTACAATAACCAAGGTCGGTGCATGTCTTCACTAGTAGCATATCAGGTCGGTGCTAGTCACTACTAACTATACAGTCAAGCCAGTGCTAGTCACTTATCTGCATAAGTCAGGTCGGTGCTAGTCATCTTCTTTGCATCAGAGTTGGTGCTAGTCTAGCCACCTGCATACCAGGTTAATGCTAGTTAGCTTTGTCTGTCTGTAAAGTCTACGTCATGCATTAGAGTCAGTGCTAGCCTGCATTTCTTCATGAACTGAGGTCGACGTTAGTAGTCACTAAGGTCGAAGCTAGTATGCATTCTTATGCACTGAGGTCAGTGCTAGTATGAAGAGTTCATGAACTTAAGTCAGTGCTAGTCATGCATATTGATCTAAGGCAAGGTAGGTGCTAGTGGTATTTTTTTTATGCTGAAGTTCACATAGTCCTTCTGTGATTGTTGTCTGAGCACTATATGCCATAGTCTAGCATCGTATTAAAGCGTGTGTCTGACCATCATCCATGTGTTTTATTTTCATTATCTCAGTCAACGTTTTATAAATATTCACTATGCCTGCAAGGTATTTGACGAGATGACCTTTACTAAAAGTGCAGGAACTTAAGGACACGTGTGATCCAATAAGTGGCGCGTGATCCAAAGCAAAAGGCGAAATGTTGGTTTTGACACGTGGAAAGCAACCAAACCAAGATGCTGCCACGTGGCCATCTCATCTCAGATCTGAACAAACTTTTGGGCGGCAAACGTGGTTTACACACGCCCATCATCCACTGTCTTATAAAATGGGGCAGATCGCCCAATTTCATGCGAGAGATAGAGAAAGTGGGAAAATAGAGAGAGCAAAGCATCAGCGAAGTCAAGAGGGAGCTCCAGCAAGATCAAGAGAGAGTGAGAGAGATCTGAGGAAGAGGAAGAGAGAGCAGAGTATCGCGAGCAGTTCGTGAGCTTGAGAGAGCTGGTATCTGTCCTGGTTTTTGGTTCAAAACCAAAGCCAAATTGCTCAATTTGAGCTACATTTTGTGTTTCTCGTGTTTTGGATTTCTTTGTTTTTGGATTATCATTCTTATTGATTTAAGTTGTGTATCAGTGGTTGTTGGAAAGCTGTAAGACCCAGCTGTAGAGGTGGATTCCTCTGGATAGCAAAGATGTAAGGCTCAACAGGGTGTAGGGAAGTTTTCCCAAGAGCTGTGGATCAACAGATTGAAAGCTGTGAATCAACAGTGAAGCCACACTTGGTTTAAGTGTGGGGTGGACGTAGATCTTTGCAGGAGATCGAACCACCTAAAATATCACGTGTCTATGCTTGATGGTTTGTGATTGCTGTATATATACATCTGGCTGATATCGTGTCTCTTTGGTTGACATATTGAGTATTCGAGAGAGTGAAGAAGGTATATCAAAAGGTACTGCTCGAAGGATAAGTTAAGCTTATCTGAAAAGTGGTTTATCTTACGTGAGGATACTCGTTGAGTTCAACCTCCATCTTGTACCTCTTCACATCTCATCTATTTGGAATTTAGTTCTGCTATTGTTGTGATTTACTTGTCTATTGGAATTCACTCGTTCTCTCTATTGATAAATCCCATAACTCTATGCTCATTCTGAAAGTTACATACTACTATTAATCTCTTGTTCAAGTGATTCTATGTCTAAATTGGCTGTTCTGATTAAGCAATTCTTAATTCCGCATTTGTTGCTAAAGTTTGATATTAAGTTAGGGGAAAGATCTATTCACCCCCCCTCTAGATGTATATCACGTGGTATCAGAGCCTAACTTTTCTGCAGGGACTAACATCCTGAAGAGATAGACATCATGGATGCTAGAGGAATGACAACCGAAGGACAATCTACGAGCAAGCCTCCATACTTTGATCGTTCAAACTATGCATACTGGAAGAACCGTATGCAAGTTTTCTTGAGGGCAAAAGATTATGAAATTTGGAAAGTTGTTAGCAAAGTCCCCTTCGATCTGCCTAAGGATGAGGAAGTATGGACACGAGAGCAGATCCGAAAGTCAACACTTCACTGGAGCACTATCAATGCCATCTAGTGTGCCCTTCATCCCACGGAGTTCTCCAGGATCTCATCCTGTTCAACAGCTAAGGAGATGTGGGATAAATTGGAAGTTATATACGAAGGGACATCCCAAGTGAGAGAGACCAAAGCCACCATGCTAGTCTCTAAATATGAGGCATTTAGAATGAGGCCGGATGAGACTATAACAGAGATGTATGCTCACCTCATGATTATCACCAACGGACTTAGAAGTCTTGGCAAAGTATACTCTGAATATGAGCTGGTGAGAAAGATTTTGCGTTCCTTAACTCCGATCTGGCACACAAAGGCAACTGTTATTGAGGAGTCCAGGGACTTAAAGACTACAAAGGTCGATGAGTTAATCGGTTCACTCATGACATATGAGATGAACCTGCCAAAGGTAGACGAGCTGGAGAAAAAGAAGAGACCCGTTGCATTGAAGGTCAACTCTGACAATAGTGGGTCATCCAGCGACCACAGCTCTTCAGGGCCAGAAATTGAAGATGATCAGCTTGCTATGCTGACTCGACAGTTCAAAAGGTTTTTGAGAAAAGAGGGAAGAAACTTTGGAAGAAGACAGCATAATGGCAGAAGACAGACAAGGTATAAAACTAATCCTGCCAAAAGGACTGACACAACTGTTTGCTATCATTACAGGAAAGCAGGCCACATGAAGATAGAATGCCTGGAGCTCCAAAAACTGAAGGAAAAAGCAAAGAAGACAAACATGAAAGGCAAAGCTATGATAAGTACTTGGAGTGATGAGGATGAGGGTAGTCTCAGCTGCACCTTGGAGAGTGAAGGAAAATGAAGTCAAGTATGTATGATGGCGAGGGACTGCGATAAAGAAGAAGAAGATGATAAGGTAACATCTCCCTTCGAAAATTACACTCTTGCTGATTGGGAAGATGCTTATGGTGAACTGTTAGATAATGTTGATGATGTTAGAAAAGAAAATAGACAGTTAAAAAGAAAAGTCAATTCACTTGTTAATGATACTACTATGTCTGATAGAATTGCATATCTTGAAACAGAGAATAACTGTCTAAAAAATTCTGCTGCTGAAGTTGATGAGTTAAAATCTGTGTTGATTGATGCTAGAAAGGAGAATGATATGCTCAAAAATGTGATTGATGAATTAAAGCTGAAATTACAAAAATGTGAAAATGAAAAGAAAATTGTCAATTAAAAGTATGAAGCTGTTTTGAGTGTTAATGTTGAATTGAAGAAATCAATGGAAAATCTTGAGAAAGAGAATGAGTATAAACAGAAAACCCTTGAGAGCATGACCCAAGGGACATAAAACTTAAATGCTCTATTGGGAACAAAAGTGAATTTCAAAAAAGAGGGTCTTGGTTTTAATCCTACTGTAAAAAAGAGCTTTGAATTCAAAACTAGTTCATTTGTAGCAGAAAAGGGAAAGAACACCCCTCTTATTAAAATGTGCATTGGAAACAATGTTGACAGATCTTCTGTAAAAATTGCTAATCAGAAAAAGCCCAATGCTCAGGACAAGGGGAAACAAAAGGTGGAGGTGTTCAGAAATTCATGCACACACAAGTCTACACCTCAGAGTAAATACCAGAATAACTCCAATAGGTCTTCACAGAAAAATAACTGGAAAACACAACCCACTCCCATGCATATTCCAGATGGACCTACAACTGTTAGAAGATCAAAGACTAACAGAAACCATCCCAGAGCTCAGACCTACGATACATACCAATATGCACAGCCATATCAGTTTAGTAGGTCTGGGAGGGATAAAGTTTATGGAAGGTCTGCATACCACTCAAATCCTACTCAGAATCATAGACCTTAGGTTAGAAATTGGTTTGGGCAATCTAGGACATGGAATCCAAGGAAACACACTTCTTATGGTCAGCCTAGGACCAACCCAGGGTACACCTCACCCAATATTTTCCATACCATCAATGACAACAAAAACAATAATAACAAAAAGAAAACTAACAAATCCACAAAGCAATCAGTTCCAAAACAAATGTGGATACCTAAATATTTGCTATCCTAGCTTGATGATTCTTGGGTTCCAAACTCCTCTACCTGATCCCTGATACAGGTATGCCTGGTAGCCAAGCAAAATTTGTGGTACTTGGACAGTGGCTGCTCCAGCCATATGACGGGGGGCAGGGCCAAATTTTGTATGCTAGTTGAAAAGAATGGAAGCCTTGTCACCTTTGGAGGCAATACCAAGGGTAAGATTGTCGGATCAGGTAAGGTAGGTAAGTGCTCTACCTGTTGCATTGATGAAGTCATGCTGGTAGAAGGTCTTGCATATAATTTGTCACGTCTCGAGCACTGAAGATACTCGGATCCGTGGCACGTCTATATCGATCGTGTCATTCACGTAAAATCAGAGTGCACATATTACTTGGTAAATTATCACTAACTTAGAATTTGACATATTAAACCATAGTCCAAGAGGACAATTGAGTAAGATCCCAAACTAATTTCATAAAGCTACAAATTTTGACATAATCCAAAACAAATTGACCAAAATGTGCCATATGATTACAAGCCTTGATAATAACTGAAAATACAAGGTAGTGGGTCCTATGAATATGAAATACAAGACTACTGACGGTACATCAAGACTAGCACTCATCACTCGATGTCAGTCCCGTCCGGGTGGGGGTCGCTACCCAAGTTCCCTGAAAATGTTAGAATTTGCAACTTTATGAGCGAATCGCTCAGTAGGAATTTTATCTCAAGTTCTAACAATCTTTAAGTTAATTACAAGTTCATGCGGTATAATGATGCATATAGAATCAAGCAAGAATATCAAGAATTATATCAAAAGAGTATCGCAAGAATTTCAATAAGATGTATCAATAAAGAAATTGTGAGTAATTTGCAAGTAATCACACAAGTATTTCCAAGAGTTCAGTATTCAAGCAAGTATTTTCCAAGAATTTAACATTCGAGTATTCAAAAGCATTTCAAGCTCATGTAATAACGAGTAGTACAAGGGAATTGGCTATTTCATTCAATTCATTTAGGCAAGTAATTACCCTTTTTCGGGCCAAGCAATTTATGTCAAGTAAGTCAAGCATGTCACGAGAGAGTGAGTGGGAATGTCTCAAGTCAAGTCAAGCAAGTACTTCAGTGTAATGCTAAACACCGTGGTCAATGAACTCCCATGGGCACAAGTACCATTGGGTGCTCCTCCCAAGACCAGACCGGGCCCTATATGCACATCATTTCATATATACTTTTAGACATCCACTCTCATTTATATAGCCAATATAGAATTTCAAGAAATTTACACATTGTAGGAACATAAAGTCGATTTTCAGGAATAGAGTTCAAGGACATCTCAAGTGTAAATGATGAATTATGACCATCTACTTAAAATGCATGACACATAGGACAAATAGACAAATGAAGGTTAAGGAGGTGTGTTGCATCCCTAGGGTTTAGATGAGGTCAAACACCATAAGTCAATCATCATTAGTCTAACATCTTATGTCAATCATCATTTGATATGCATAAACGCAAGTCCATGCAAGAAAGTCAACGCAGGTCAATGCTACTGTTCATAAGGAGTCAAAAGGTCAAAGTGAAAATGTTCCTTGAAAAGTCAACACATGTAAGTCAACATGCTTAATTATATTATTTTCTTGATGTCTTACTATGACTCATTAATGAGTCTGACTTTTTATGATAACAGCATTCATACATTTCAGGTCATTATAAGCAATGAATTAGAAATCAAAATTGGCACGCAAAACTAGGCAATTGGCATTGCAAAAATCAAGGTCGTCAATGATAAGCTAACATTCTGATAAGTGGCACATAAAATGAGGCAACTTGGTGCACAGAAATCTAGGCAATTGGTAGGTCAGAAATTAAGCTAAAAAGCTTCATGTTAATAGGGTCGGTGCACACTCAAGCATTGAAGACCAAAGGTCTGTGCACATTATGCCCGCGTAGAATGAAGTCGGTGCACATTACTATTCACGTAGAAGGAAGGTCTGTGCATATTACTATTCACGTAGAAGGAAGGTCTGTGCACATTACTGTTCACGTAGATGGAAGGTCTGTGCTCATTACTGTTCACGCAGAAGGAAGGTATGTGCACATTACTGTTCACGCAGAAGGAAGGTCTGTGCACATTACTGTTCACGCAGAAGGAAGGTCTGTGCACATTACTGTTCACACAGAAGGAAGGTCTGTGCACATTACTGTTCACGCAGAAGGAAGGTCTGTGCACATTACTATTCACGCAGAAGGAAGGTCTGTGCACATTACTGTTCACACAGAAGGAAGGTCTATGCACATTACTGTTCAAGTCCGTGCACATCCAAGACTAGCATGCTACAAGGTCAGTGCAGGTTTAGTGGTCAAAGGGTCAATGATGAGGGCATCCCTCGCCCCCTCCACTTCTTTTGAGGCTCGGATTGCTCATCAACGTGCGCCAATGTGTTCGTCATAATTTTTTGAGTCTAGTCATGTAATTTTTACATTTTATTTGAGTCATCATCATGTAATTTTCCCTTTATTTGAGTCATGTACCTAGGTTAGTAGGTTATCTACCAAAGTCTTGTGTCATTGTGTTGGTTTGTTAGACTATTCGGCCCAACTAATGGGCTAGGCCCAGGGGCGCCCCTCCCTTGGAGTGCTTGGTCAATAGTTGTTTAGTCAGGGTCATTTTCGTCGTAGGAAAAGTCCAATGCCTGTAAATAGGCCCCCACTCATCTCATATGTAACAACTTTTGCATGAATATTGAAATCCAGAATTCCAAATCCCACTGGACCTCTCTCTCGTTATCTCTCTCTCTATTGGGGTGGATTCCCCTCTCTCTCTCTCTTCTCTCTCTCTCTAAAGGGGGCGAACCCCATTCTCTCTCCTCCCCACCCCAATTTTGAAATTTTTCTCTCTCCTCCCTTCCCAATCACCTCCACTCCCCACCTACCCCATTAAAGCCTCTTCCCATTCCCCACAACCCTCATCAATACTCCCCCCCTTCCCAAGACCCCCTCCACCAATCCTCTCCTCACCACCCAACCCCCAACTACCCCTCCCACTTTCCCAAGCACCCTTCCCACTACTCCAAGCACCCCTCCACCTCCCTAGGCCTTTGAATTTCGAAATCCCCCTTCCCTCCACAGACCTAGGTCGCCCCCCCCCCCTCTCTCTCATCTCCTCCACTCTCCCATTGTTCTTCTCCATCACCCCCACCTTCCACCATCTAGACTGGCAACCTGCAGAGGATTACCTTCTAGCAGCGGCCACCCAGACCACCTCCCCGCAAATCTGAAGGCCCAAGAGATACCCACAGAAGCGTCTGCCTGTCTTCTTCGCAACGGCTATGGTTTCATTGTCGTCCGAGCACCGAGCTGCCCGGGAGAGCCGTTCTCCCTCGACTGCGCGAAGCTCCCCTGACAGAGCACCTGAACGTGATTGGAAGCTCTGCCACGACAAATCCAGCGTGAATCAGGACAAAAGTTCTTCTGCAAAGATCTTCTTCGACCTGTCTACTTTCAGAATCAAGAGGCGGAACTACAATCGGCATCCGTTCGCAAGAGTTATTAATTTCTTCCTCCAGGCGCTCGGATCTACCTCCACTCAGTCAGCACCGACCCCTCCTCAGTGTTCAGAGCTCACCGGTCGACCCCGATAATCGCTGGCATCCCCGTTGGTCTTGCTTCAAAGAGGACTCGTCAACGGTTCCAACGACTCCAGAGGTACCTGATTCTGAGCTCGGGAGCGATCGTGGCACCATCTTCTTCCTTCTGTTGGGAACCTAAAACTGTCAGATCTGAGGGTCTGCCACCCTGTTCAAGCCCCCATCCCGACTAGCAGCGGTGCCTGAAGAAATTTAAAAAATTCTGGAGTCACCCTGTTCCAGATACGAAGATTCTCCAAGTGGTTTCGTCCCCATAAAAATTCGGGGGAAGTCACAGCAGCAACATCTTCGACCGACTGTCAGCACTCACAGAGAGAAGACTGAACCGATCTCGGTCTTCATTCGGCATACTTTCCCCGTTTCTCCCCTCCCCGCTTGGCCGGATGAAGGCCCCTCCCTGTGTGGAGGAATATTTTGGTTATAATTTGAACCCCCACCCCTTGTCCAACCCCCTTGCAAGGGGCGTAGTGCATGTAAATCTTAAATTTTAGGTTCGAAGCTTCATCGGCGCGGCATGCGGGTGCATACCCACGCCTCCCCGCTCGCCCCCGTCTCCGGCCGGAGTCGGCGTCTTCACGCCGGCTAGGTGAGCCTCGGTCCCTCTCTTGGCTGGTTTCAATTCATTGCTAGCATAGTATTATCGCCATTGTTTCGTCAGACGGTGAATGAGAGCTCGGCCCTAAATTGCTAGTGCCGTGAGTGACCACCGCGGGCGAGTTGTGAGTGAACCATTACATCCCACACCCTTGGTGTACTGGCCGCCCATGATTTGGGCATCCCAGGCCCATTTGGGGTTCTCCCCAAGCTAGCCAACCTTTGGAGCCTCAAGGACCCGCCTTGGACCCTCTCCATCATCGCCAAGTTGCCTTCGGGCACTAATGTGCGCCAAGCGAGTGAGCTCGCTAGTGTGAGTCCGCTGCCCAACTTGAATGCTTGCAAAATAGGTCCAAGGGTGGTTTCACATCAGTCAAGGTCAGTGCAGGTTACTGTACAAGTCTGTGCACATTCAAGACTCGCACTACGAGGGCAATGTAGGTTTAATGCTCAAAGGGTCAAGGTCGGTGCAGGTTACTGTACAAGTCCGTGCACATTCAAGACTAGCACTACAAGGTCAGTGCAGGTTTAGTGCTCAAAGGGTCAAGGTCGGTGTAGGTTACTGTACAAGTCCGTGCACATTCAAGACTAGCACTACAAGGTCAGTGCAGGTTTAGTGCTCAAAGGGTCAAGGTCGGTGCAGGTTACTGTACAAGTCCGTGCACATTCAAGACTAGCGCTACAAGGTCAGTGCAGGTTAAGTGCTCAAAGGGTCAAGGTCGGTGATGGTTACTGTACAAGTACGTGCACATTCAAGACTAGCACTGCAAGGTCAGTGCAGGTTTAGTGCTCAAAGGGTCAAGGTCGGTGCTTGTTACTGTAGAAGTCCGTGCACATTCAAGACTAGCACTACAAGGTCAGTGCAGGTTTAGTGCTCAAAGGGTCAACGTCGGTGAAGGTTACTGTACAAGTCCGTGCACATTTAAGACTAGCACTACAAGGTCAGTGCAGCTTTAGTGCTCAAAGGGTCAAGGTCGGTGCACTTTTGTAGTAAATGGTCAACATTTGACCTCGTGAATAGTAACGATCAACAGTTGACCATTTTGAATGGGGCGCCCTCCCAGTGGGGCACTATTCATTAGTACATGTTTCGTTAAATTCACCACTAAATAAATAAATAAAATAGATAATGCATCAAATATAAGTTTCTTTTGATAATTATAGATTTAGATTTTTGAACAAAAAATTGTATAAGCTAATTGTTAACATAAGCCCTTCTTATATTATATCAATTCACTAGTAGAACATATAAGGGCATAGACACAAATTCCTATAGTTTAGGATATACTATGACCCAACGTATTTAGTATTCATTTTCACACTTTTTACTATTCACTCAATTTCATTTTTAAGGCCAAATATTTATTTGACAATTTTCCATGGTAGAGTAAATCGAGGTGGTTAATGGGTAACAAATAGATCTTCATAATCATTTTTATCTTGTGAGATATTAATTTTTAAAGTGAGCCATAAATAGTGTCCTCCGTATACCCTTCACGTGATTGACATTTGAATGGCCAACAAGGGCCTATGGAGGCCATGGGCGCCCTTCTCTCAAGGCACTTTACGCACCAGAAACCGTGCATTTTAGACACATGTTACTGTTCATCAAATTTAAGGTTTGGTAAATCAAGTTTTAAGGACATTGTTAGATAGAGAAAAATCTGAGGATTCTTAAATCATGCTTGATACAGAAATATCACAGTTTAAGGTTATAGTTATTGATTTTTAAACACAAGATTAGTTTTTAAATATGGGAACAGAAAGATCATGCTTAACAACTATATAATTTTTAAGCTCATATATTAAATGACTTAACAAGTTGGACAGGCTATGCAAGTTACAAGTTTAATATTCTACGGAAGATCATGATTTTTTTTTATAAATACGTCACTATTCATGATTTTTAGATACATCACAGAAATCAGGAAGTAAGATATGGCTAGACATGGACAAATATCAGGATTGCAAGATCATGCTCATACAATATTTTTAGGATTTAATTTCATAGATATGAATTTTTAAACATGGGATAATTTATAGTAATTAAAATGGATGAACACATAGAATCCAGGTGATACGTAACTAATCCTATTCATGCATGTCACCCTATTTAACTACTAATTAGGCCAGATCTTGAGAACACCTACCTCTTAGGAGTGATACACGTGGTACAGGTGGCTAGAATAAAGAAAGTCAAGCACTTCTCGTCAGAGCTTATGCAGTAGGATGTAGAATATAGGAAGAAGACGTCCCTTCACGTCTTTCGAGGTAGAGAAAAAAAAGGGGATATTATCTCTGCAAGTAGCAAGATGAGGGCAGAGGCTTCTGTCTACTTAATAGAAGGTGTAATTATAGGAAGAATTCAATTGCCAAGGCAAAAATAAGGGTTATTATCTTGGGATCCACTGCCAGGTCAAAAGGGATCTGTTGCCAGCAAAAAGGAGTTGTTTATAGGGAATAAATGGGTTCATGGAAAACCAGATCTGAAATCCTCACTGTGTATATTCCCTCGGGGTCCATGGCTAGCAAATAATGGTTGTTATTGCCTTCACCGAGCTTTGGTGGTTGAGGGGTCCCTCCTCTCGTGGGTATGGTTGTGGTATATATATATATATATATATATATATATATTCATTTGTAATTGGTTTGAAGAAATGGCGGCTTCTCTGTTTAGGGAAATAACGCCCAGGCAGGTGGGCGTTAATCCTTTGGGCCCTTTATTTTGCCCAAAAAGAAATGGCGGATGCAAGAATTGAACCATTGTCACATGTTTGGATAACACGTCACTTAACCAACTACACTAAGAAGTCACTTTGTTAGGTTAATAATCTTTCTGGAAGATGAAGCCCCATTACGTATGATGGCTTCAATGATGGTATTTTTATATAATGGCCCTCATTGGGTATTGTAACTTCTTACTTATCCTTCCTATAGAGTTATCTTCTTATAGAGTTATCTAAAGTTTTAATTTATTTGAGGATAAAGTCTATATATTATTATTATTATTATTATTATTATTTTCTATCATTTTTATACAGGGCGCTACACCCTCCCCCACTTAAAAGAATTTGGTCCCCAAATTCAATTGCATATATGGAGACAAGGAGGGTGAGAAATACTTACAGACTAGAATAGTTCTGGAAATCTCCTCATAAACTCATTGGTTTCCAATGTAGGCTCTTGTTCTAAGCATCGATTCTATTGGATTTTCACCATAGGGATCATCTTGTTCCTTAGAACTCAGATTTCTCGGTCGAGGATCTTTATTGGCTTCTGATCATAGGTAAGGTCCTTCAGTATCACCAAGTCGGTGTGATCGATGACGTGGAGAGAATCGTGCACATACTTCTTCAGCATAGAAATATGGAATACATTGTGCACCTCTGATAATTATGGAGGTAAGGCAATGTGGTAAGCTACCTCACCCACTCTCTCCAATACCTCGAATGGACCAATAAACCTCGGTGTATGTTTGCCCTTAACACCGAATCTTCTAATAACTCGACCAAAAGATACCTTGAGAAAAATAAGGTCTCCGACTTGAAATTCTAGATCTCTTCTCCTATTGTCAGCATATGACTTCTGTCTGGACTGTGCTATCTTTAGCCTTTGCCGAATGAGGTGTATCTTTTCGGTTGAGTCTCTCACCATATCTGGGCCTAGAATTTACTTTTCACCTACTTCATCCCAGCATATTGGAGATCGACAACTTCTACCATAGAGTGCCTCGACAGGTGCCATTTGGATACTGGCTTGATAGCTATTATTATATGCAAACTCGGCTAGGGGTAAGTGGTCATGCCAACTTCCGCCGAAGTCTATAATACATGCCCTTAGCATATCTTCAACAACTTGATTTGTCCTTTCTGTTTATCCATCTATCTGGGGATGGAAAGCAGTGCTGAAGTTGAGTTTCATCCCCAGAGAGTGTTGTAGACTCTTCCAGAAATGAGAGGTGAAGCGTGGGTCTCGGTCGGATACGATCGACACGGGAACTCCATGCAATCTAACCGTCTCCTTAATATACAAGGCAGTAAGGACATCAACCGACCATCGACTTTTGATAGGCAAGAAATGAGCCGATTTAGTTAGGCGGTCGATAATTACCCAAACACCATTGGAGAGGGGGATTTCTGTAGCCCATCTAAGAGTAGCCAAACTAGGTCCATCAGGACCAAACGAGGCTCAGCTCATCCAATTGACAGGCCCATAGGGCCCACTTAGGCTAAAAAGCCCAATAAGATTACTCAGGATCTCATCCTTCATCGACGGCCCTTAGGCTCGGAAGGCCCGAGCATCGGTCAGAACGGAGGAAGACCAATGCCGGAGTTATCCCCTCATCGGGATAGAGGCAAGCGCTCAGCGTCCACTCCGACCTATCTTCATCCGAGCTATGCTTATCATCCGGACAGGGTTGGCACCTTTAATGCTCGGACCGACCGATGATTGCTTATCCACGTTGCCGTTGATAGCCCTTTATGAGCAAGAGTTTATGAGGATAAGAGACCCATGATCCCTCAAAGCTATGAAGATCCCACGATGAAGATGAAAAGATCCCACGATGAGGACGTAACTCCCGCCTGAAACTCCTCCGCTTACGGGACTCATAAGGTGAGCACACTATATAAACCTGGGACTCCCTCCAGTGAAAGGTAAGGGTAATACACGCCTAAAATCCCCTGAGCAGGAACCACTTCACCACCTTGGTGTAGGGGGATCTCGTGCACCTCTTTCTACCTCCCTCCCAATCTTCCACCATTTCTCTACTGACTTAAGCATCGGAGGGTTTTCCCTAGGGAACCTCTCCTGGGCCCCCTGATCCGTTTCCCTTTCTCTACAGTTCACTGTTCGGTGATCATCTACCCAGCTCAGGAGCCGCGCGAGATCACGCCCCTTCATCCGGCGCCATCTGTAGGAAACGACCGAAGAGCCTATATAGTGCAAAGAAGTTCAGGGAGGAGGTCCGCCGGCGACAGGGGAAAGACCATGGTGGCGGCGGGAGAAGGCCCTTCTCAAGCCTCACAAAATCCCCCCTCTAATGCCAACACCCCCGCCGACGGACCACCCCCTCCCGCCACCGCAGTAGAGGTACCACTTAATGGCGACGCCGACGCCTTCCAAGCCCTCAACGCAAAACTGGATGTCCTCGTGGAACTCGTGAGGACTCAGGCGGCCAGGGATGGAAGGTCACGTGCCCCTCCGGAATGCCCCCCCCCCCCCCCCCACGAGAACGTGTCCCAGTACACCGCCGAAGGTCGCTTCACCCTCCGAGGGAAGCAACTTATTCGTAACAAAGTAGGAGGACCCTCACAAGCCCCCCCTCCGGAGCAAGAGGCCTCCTCCACACCGAAACAGGGTAAGCATGGGGCACGCCGTCCACTCCTGGAGACCGAAGCCCCCAGGACTGCCAGGACAGCCTGCCATCACGCCCCCTCAGCCCTACGGCGCAACAACAGCCGGAGTTGTCCCTCCGTCTATGAGAGTTTGAGAGGCTCTTCGTAGCACAGGAGTGTGCCTTACGAGCCTTGCAGAAGACCTCTCTACTAGAGGACGAGGAGAGATCCCCGTTCTCCGACAATATCTTGAAGGCACAGGTATCTCCCAGAACCTCCATCCCGACCTTCAAGCCTTATGACTGCCAAGGCGACCCGGCTGACCATTTTGACAGCTTCGACGCCCTGATGACCCTTCATGGAGCGTCCGACGCCATCAAATGCCGAGCCTTTGCGACCACCTTGGTCCAAGGCGCCCAAGCATGGTACCGGGCCCTCGCCCCCGGATCCATCCGAGACTTCAAACAATTTGGACGAGTATTCAAGGAGAGTTTCACCGGAAGCCGCCCCCCGAGGTCGGTAGCAGGGCTTTTGGCTCTCAAACAGGCTCAAGGGGAGAGACTCCGGGCCTACATCAACCGATTTAAATCGGAAGCCCTGAGAATCCCCCGCTAGATGTAGCCTCGGCCATAACTGCACAGATCGGAGGCACCCGGGACGAGAACCTCCGTCGCGAACTTGTCCTCCACCCTCCCTCGACCCTTGCCGAGCTAGTGACTCTGGCATTGATGTGACACACCCTTGGACTTAAGCAAGCAAGCACATTCGCATTCAAATGGGCCGATTTGGGGCCACCGCTCTCCCGTCGCTCACCCAAGCCCGGGGTGACTTGGCGATGCCAAGTGGAGGATGTGAGGGTTGGGCCCTTGCTGGTAGAGGGCCAGCAAGGCCAAGATTTGATTCCCAAAGGATGTGGATGCCCAATTCAATGGGGCCGACAAAGTGCTAAAGGCACCGGTTACACTCTTCCCCACGGTGATCACTCAAGGCAACGGGGCTTGAGGATCGAGCTCTCACTCTCATGGCCAGCAGAACTAAGAACTAATATTGAAAGACAAGCACTAAATTGGAGTTAGGTTTGAGCACTTACTCTACCGGTTTGAAGAAACTGGTCCCGCTCGGAGACGAGGGCGAGCGGGGAGGCGAGTGGATCCCCACACACCGCGTCGGGGTAGCTTGACCTGCTCAAATGATTACAATACTACACCTCTCGCAGGAGGGGGACTTGGGGTGGGGGTTAATGGGTATTACAACTAAAACTACCTCCACACAGGGAGGGGCCTTCAGCCGGCCAAGCGGGGAGGGGAACTTGAGAAAGGAACACCGAAGATGGGAGGTTGCCGATTCTGTCCACGTTTTGTGAGTGCTGACATATGATTGAAGAATTGACTGCTGCGACTGCTACCGAATTTTGTTGGGGACGAAACCACTAGAAAATCTTCATAGGAGGCCAGGGAAGTCGTCCAAATTTTTTAGATTTCTTCTGGCGCCGATGTTGGTCTGCGAGGAGGCTCAAACAGGGAGGCAGATTCTCGGACTGATAGCTTCTGGTTTCCAACAGTAGGAAGAAGAAGATGCCCCGACAGATCCCGAACTCAAAATCTAGTACCGCCATAGTTGTTGGAACCGTGGACGAGTCCTCTTCGCAGCAAAACTGGCAGGGATGCCGAATGAGGCTGAAGAAGACCAGGGGACTCTGAACAATGGTGAAAGGTCGGTGCAGACTGTGGGAAGCAGAACCGCATACCTGAGGGAGAAAATTGATAACTCTGGCCCATGGACGTCAATTGAAGTTCTGCTTCTTGATTCTGAAAGTAGACAGGACGAGGAACAACTTTTCAGAATAGCTCTTGTTCTGATTCTTCCGAGGTTCAACGTGGCAGAGCTTCTACTCCGGTTCAGGTGCTCAGCAGGGGAAGCTCTGCGCAGTTTTGGGAGAACGGATCTCCCGGGCAGCACGAAGCTCGGATGGGGATGAAACCACCGCCGTTGCGAAGAAGACCGGTAGACACTTCCGCGGACACCTCTTGGGTCTTCAGATTTGCAGGGAGCTGGTCGTGGTGGCTGCTTGAAGCTACTGGTTCACTATAACCTCTGGACTGCAAGCTGCAACCTCGATGTAGCTTCCAATGGCTAAGAAATAAGAAGGAGAAGGGGGCATATGGGGAAGGGGAGGTGGATGAGGGGTGGCTGGGGATTGTGGGGGAGTTGTGGAGGGTGTCTAGGGGTGGTGGAGGGGCTGGTGAAGGGGGAGGGCGCAGGGGATTACGCTGGTTCAGTCAAGGGGAGGGTGAGAGGAAGGTGGAGGGAGAAGTGGAAGGTGGAAGGTGGAGGGAAGGAAGGGGGCGAACCTAGCCTAAGGGAAGGGGAGAGGGGCGGCCAAAGCAATGGAGGGAAGGGGTTTCAAATTTTAAATGGGTCTTGGGAGGTGGAGGGTTGTATGGGGAAGGAGGGAAAAGTGTATGGGGAAGAGGTGGGGGTGGTTGGGAGTTGGAGGGTGGAGTGGGGATTGGGGGGTTCTCTCTTGGAACTAGGGGGGGAAGTAAAGAGGGTGGTGGGAAGTGGAGGGGCCTTAATGGGGGTAGGTGAGAGTTGGAGGTGGTTGGGAAGGGAGGAGAGAGAGGAGGGGGGGCGAATTCCTCTTGGGGGGAAGAGAGAGAGAGAGAGAGATAGGTGGATGGGTGGGGACTCTCTCCCCTAGGGCATCTCACCCACTAATGGAATCACTCCATGCTAACTAAATATTTGAACTCTCAAAGGGAAATCTTGTATTCATTCATTCATTAGTCCAAAAGAAAGGAAATGGGGCCCTATATATAGGCAACCCACATTTTACAATAAGACCCTGACAAAAGACTCAATGACAAATAACTGAGGGGGTAGGGGGGGCTCTTGGGCCAAGCCCGAAGAATTGGGCCCAATAGCTAACTAAACAATCTAATGACACTCAAACTTAGGAAAATAAATGCAAGACCTAGGGACATGACTCAAATAAAATGAAAATTACATCAAATGACTCAAATAGATAGCACAAAAAGGATAATTGGGCCTTTATAGAGAGAGGCCCGAACTCAAACGACGCCGGAGTGTGAAGAAGACCCTAGCCAAAGGGAGTTGTGGATGATACCTCTATCAAATCCCCTAGGCTGTGAAAAGCTCGACTCCGTCGAGTAGGGGTCCATCCGGCTGTGGTACTGCTCGAGGAGGTCCGGATCCAACTGCTGGAG
The DNA here is from genome assembly GCA_022559845.1 of Amorphophallus konjac. Classification (NCBI taxonomy): domain Eukaryota; kingdom Viridiplantae; phylum Streptophyta; class Magnoliopsida; order Alismatales; family Araceae; genus Amorphophallus; species Amorphophallus konjac. The sequence continues at coordinate 421,741,527 of CM040118.1, forward strand.
ATCCTCCCGACTCACCCAAGATCTTCCGAAGGAGGCCGATCCTTCCACCTGACGAGATAGCGCTCATATACCTTGCTCCGAGTGGTAGTGACTTGTTCATCCAATATTTGTTCTATGCGTTCACGCTGGGCTCTCTTGGCTGGTGGTCTCTCCTTACAGGTGGGTGCTCTCTCAAGGGAAGGAATATGCTCAATCTCCTCACTGGGTACCACCGTGGGTCCCTTATATGGCACTAGGTCGGCGACATTGAATGTGGGACCTACCCCATATTCCTTGCGGAGATCTAACTCATAGGCATTTGCACCAATGCGCCTCAGGACCTGGAAGGGACCAGCCCCACGTGGCCTCAATTTGGAGATGGCTCCCGGGGAGAGCCTCTCCGTCCTTACCATCACAAAGTCACCCTCATAGAATTCTTGGTGACGCCGATGAGAGTCGGCCCGCCTCTTATAAGCCTCATTCTTTTTGCTTATGTGCTCGCGAATTTCTTCATGCAATTCTCTAATATGCTGGGCAAATGATTCAGCTGAAATAGACACTCTAGCATGCTGGGGAAGGGGAATGAGATCCGAGGGTTTCCTTGGCTTGTACCCATGCACGACTTCAAATGGACTCATCCCTATGGACTTATTGATGGAGTTGTTATATGCAAACTCAGCTTGTGGTAGAATGAGATCCCAATTTCCCGGACGATCCTCAACAAGGCACCTAAGGAGGTTCCCTAGACTTCGATTGACAACTTCGGTTTGGCCGTCCGTTTGGGGGTGATAGGCCGTGGAGAATTTGAGGAGGGTACCCATCATGTGCCAAAGAGTTTTTCAAAAGTAGCTAGTGAATTTGACATCCCTATCGGAGACTATGGTCTTAGGTAGCCCGTGGAGACGGACAACCTCATCAAAGAACAACCGGGCCACATGGGAGGCATCGGAGGTCTTGGAGCATGGGATGAAGTGGGCCATCTTGGAAAACCTATCAACTACCACATAGATGGAGTCATGCTTTCTTTGAGTCTTGGGTAATCCTAGCACAAAGTCCATGCTCAAGTCTTGCCATGGACGGTCGGGGATGGGGAGTGGGGTATATAGGCCAGTGTTTTGCTTCACCTGTTTGGCCGAAGCACATGTTCGGCATTGACCCACTATCTTGCCTACATCTCTCTTGAGACTTGGCCAATAAAACTGTCCCTCAACTAGACCAATGGTTTTGTGGACTCCAAAATGACCAGCTAGCCCTCCCGCATGTAATTCCCAAATCAAGAAGTCACGGAGTGAGGTCCGTGGGATGCAAAGCTTTGGTCCCTTGAAAAGGAACCCATCCTCTAAGACAAATCCCTCATGTTCCTTGCTAGAATGGGTGGTCAAGGTGGTATAGATGTGCCCAAAGTCGGGGCAGCTAGGGTACTCATCCTTGAGCCTATCAAATCCGGTCACTTCCACTTGGATAGTGGATAACAAGGAAACTTTCCTACTAAGGGCATCCGCCGCTCGATTCTCACTCCCGGCTTTGTGTTTGATGACAAAAGTGTAGGATTGGATGAACTCAACCCATCGGGCATGTCGGGCATTTAGCTTTTGTTGGGAGTTGAGGTATTTGAGGGCCTCATGGTCGGAAAAGATGACAAATTCTTTGGGCAACAAGTAGTGCCTCCAATGTCGGAGGGACTGAACCACGGCATAGAACTCCTTGTCATAAGTGGAGTATCTTGTCTTAGCATCACATAGTTTCTCACTGAAGAAGGCTACCGGGTGTCCCTCTTGGCTAAGAATCCCTCCTATTCCTATCCCGGATGCATCACATATGACTTCAAAGACTTTAGAGAAATCGGGTAGGCATAGGACCGGGGCTTGGGTCAACTTCTCCTTGAGTTCTTGGAAGGCTTTAGAGGCTAATTTGGTCCACACAAAAGTCCCATTCTTGAGACAATCGGTGATAGAGCCAGTGATAGTGCTAAATCTACGAATAAACCTCCTATAGAATGTTGCCAATCCATGAAAACTCCGGACCTCATGAAGGGTGTGGGGTTCCCGCCAATCAAGAATAGCTTGGACCTTGTCGGGGTCCATGGAGACACCCTTGGTAGACACCATAAATCCTAGGAAGGTGATGGATGTGGTCATGAAGTGGCACTTCCCTAAGTTGGCAAATAGGTTCTCTTGTCGGAGGACAGTGCAAACTTGCCTAAGGTGGTCAAGGTGGGCCTCTTTGGATTGACTATAGATGAGTATGTCATCAAAGTAGACCACTAGAAAGATCCCAATGAAAGTCCTAAGGACCTCCGTCATAAGACGCATGAAAGTACTTGGGGCATTTGAAAGCCCAAAAGGCATGACTAACCATTCAAAGAGACCATCGTTGGTCTTGAAAGCCGTCTTCCACTCATCCCCGGGTCTTATCCTAACTTGGTGATAGCCACTCTTAAGGTCAATTTTGGAGAAAATAGTGGCTCCGGCTAGCATATCAAGCATGTCATCAAGCCTAGGAATGGGGAACCTATACTTGACGGTGATCTTATTAATAGCCCGGCTATCCACACACATCCGCCATGACCCATCCTTCTTGGGAGTAAGAAGGGCCTGGGACGGCACATGGACTTTTGCTTATTCGGATGAAGCCCTTCCTAATGAGTTCCTCTATTTGCCTACGAAGTTCGGCATGCTCCGTGGGATTGAGGTGATAATGAGGAAGGTTTGGGAGGGTGGCTCCCGGAACTAAATCAATTGCGTGTTGAACATCACGCATGGGAGGGAGTTGGTCCGGGAGCTCGGCCGGAAACACATCATGGAATTCTTCTAAGAGATGCCATATTTCTATAGGATGTGGGTTGGTGGGAGTGGGTTCTCCCAGGCAAATGATCACCGCACAAAGAGGTACTCCTTGATCTATCTCCCTTTCAAGTTCTTTCCTAGTGATGAGATGAAGATCCTTGGTCAACCCCGAGGTCCCACTTTTTTTGGGAGTTTGGGTGAGGGATGGGGTTGGAGGGGTGGAGTTCCCCGAGACTTGTGTGGTGGTGGGGTGGTGTCCTTGAGGGGGAGTGTCCCTCTTGGGCATAGGACGTGGTGGGGAGGGGTTATGACGGATAGTCTTACCCTCATGTTCAAAAGTACATGTGTTGGTCCTACCCAAGATGGTGGCATCTACATCATAAAGTCAAGGTCTTCCTAGTAGGATGCTTCCTACTTCCATGGGGATGACGTCACACCAAATTTGTCCATGATATGAAGAGAAGGTGAGGGGCACAAGGCATTTGGTGTTGACCGGGATGGAGTTGTTGTTGATCCATGAGACTCGGTATGGATTTGGATGAGGGGTGATAGCAAGCCCAAGGAGCTTAACGGTATCGGGGGATACGGCATTGACACAACTTCCACTATCTAAGATCACCTTTCTTACATGGCTTCCTATCTTGACAAAGGTGTGAAAGATTGAGGTTCGACGCCAATCTTCTTCTTGAGGTTTGGTGAGGGTGCATCTAATCACTCCTAGATGGGAGTTGGTAGGTGGAGTGGTGTGATCTAGTCCCGATTCAAGGTATTGGGCCTCATACTCTTCTTCCCAATCTAGGGAGGCTTCCTGGTCCTCAACAACACCCTAAAGTTCCCCTTGGGGTGGGGGAGCTTCCCCCTCATTAAGCAAACTAGACAATCCTTTTGATGGACATTGCCCCGCAAAGTGACCAAACCCTTTACATCTATAGCATTGTTGATGCCCGCTACCCGGAGTGGTTCCTACATTTGGGCCTTTGGGAATGTCTTCCCTCCGTGGAGGAGGGTGACTAGGGGTGGGATTGTTTGGAGTGATGGTAGGAGGAGGGTTGTAAGGCCTTAATGGGGCATTCCCACTTGGGCTAGGGGCTTTCATGGGGGTGACCGGAATGGGTCATGGTCCCATATTTTTAGGATCGACCGGTCGGGGAGTAGCAAACCGAGGGATCCTAGCAAATCTCTCAACATCCCTAGCTATTTGGTAGGCTAGCTCAAGGTTGTGAACATATCTCATGAAGAGCTCTCTCTTGATGTGGCTTTGGAGCCCATTCCTAAAACGGGACAAGGTAACAACCGGCTCTTCATGGACTCCACACTTCAAAAGATAGGAGTCAAATTTTTCAATGTATTCAACCACGATCTTCCCTTCTTGGGTAAGGCTTTGCCATTTATCTAAGAGCATTTTGTGGTAGGATTGGGGTAGGTATTTATTCCTAAGTTGGTTCTTCATGCCTTCCCAAGTGTCAATAGGTTCTTGCTGCCTAATCCTTCTTAATCCCTCTTGGTTTAGCCAATAAGTTTTGGCCAATTTGGTGAGATGCATTTTGGCCAATCCTACTCTCCTTTGGTCGGACATGGGGTACCATTCAAAGTATTGGTTCATGGCAGTCTCCCATTCTAAGTAGATACTTGGTTCATGGGAACCATCAAAGTTTGGGGCTTCTACCTTGATCATCCTTAGGAGAGGGTCATCCGGATCGTCCCGTGGACGCCTTTCATAAATGTGATGGTGGCGAGGCCTCTCATAGTCATGATAGGGGTCAAAATCAAAGTCCTCCCTATTAATTTCAACATATGGATGGTGGGCTCTTGGTCCATTGTTCCTTGGGTGGAACACATCCCTATGAGGCTCAACATGTGGGGGGTGGACCCGTGGGTCATTGTTCCTTGGGTGGAACTCATTTCTATGAAATTCAACATATGGAGGGTGGACTCTTGGCTCATAATTCCTTGGATAGATATCTCCCCTATGAGGTTCACCATGTGGAAGGTGGACTCTTGGTTCATGATTCCTTGGGTGGATATCTTCACTATGAGGTTCAACATGTGGAGGGTGGACCCTTGGTCCATGATCCCTTGGGTGGATATCTTCCCTATGGGGTTCATCATGTGGAGGGTGCACTCTTGGTTCATGATCTCTTGGGTGGATATCTTCCCTATGAGGTTCATCATGTGGAGGGTGGACTCTTGGTTCATGCTCCCTTAGGTGGAACTCATGCTCTTCTAGCCGAGTAAGTCGAGTGGAAAGTGACTCAAGTTGGGCTAGAATGTTAGAAAGGGCAGCATCTACTCTATTCATTTGGCTTTGGGGTTCCTCCCTAGGAGCTCCTTGGTTGAGTTGAGGATTGGGATCCATGGGTGGAACCGAAGATGATGGATCGGGTCGGTAACTAGCACTACTACGGGTGGACATGCAAGATAAGGGAAAAATGAAATTGGACACACAATGCAAAGGCCCTAGGACTTAGACTTGATGGAGACAAGTCAATGACTTACTTTGATACCAATTGATGTGACACACCCTTGGACTTAAGCAAGCAAGCACATTCGCATTCAAATGCGCCGATTTGGGGCCACCGCTCTCCCGTCGCTCACCCAAGCCCGGGGTGACTTGGCGATGCCAAGTGGAGGATGTGAGGGTTGGGCCCTTGCTGGTAGAGGGCCAGCAAGGCCAAGATTTGATTCCCAAAGAATGTGGAGGCCCAATTCAATGGGGCCGACAAAGTGCCAAAGGCACCGGTTACACTCTTCCCCACGGTGATCACTCAAGGCAACGGGGCTTGAGGATCGAGCTCTCACTCTCACGGCCAGCGGAACTAAGAACTAATATTAAAAGATAAGCACTAAATTGGAGTTAGGTTTGAGCACTTACTCGATCGGTTTGAAGAAACCGGTCCCGCTCGGAGACGAGGGCGAGGGGGGAGGCGAGTGGATCCCCACACACCGCGTCGGGGTAGCTTGACCTGCTCAAATGATTACAATACTACACCTCTCGCTGGAGGGGGACCTTGGGGTGGAGGTTAATGGGTATTACAACTAAAACTACCTCCACACAGGGAGGGGCCTTCAGCCGGCCAAGCGGGGAGGGGAACTTGAGAAAGGAACACCGAAGATGGGAGGTTGCCGATTCTGTCCACGTTTTGTGAGTGCTGACAGATGATTGAAGAATTGACTGCTGCGACTGCTACCGAATTTTGTTGGGGACGAAACCACCTAGAAAATCTTCATAGGAGGCCAGGGAAGTCGTCCAAATTTTGTAGATTTCTTCTGGCGCCGATGTTGGTCTGCGAGGAGGCTCAAACAGGGAGGCAGATTCTCAGACTGATAGCTTCTGGTTTCCAACAGTAGGAAGAAGAAGATGCCCCGACAGATCCCGAACTCAAAATCTAGTACCGCCATAGTTGTTGGAACCGTGGACGAGTCCTCTTCGCAGCAAAAATGGCGGGGATGCCGAACGAGGCCGAAGAAGAGCAGGGGACTCTGAACAATGGTGAAAGGTCGGTGCAGACTGTGGGAAGCAGAACTGCATACCCGAGGGAGAAAATTGATAACTCTGCCCACGGACGTCGATCGAAGTTCTGCTTCTTCATTATGAAAGTAGACAGGACGAGGAACAACTTTGCAGAAGAGCTCTTGGCCTGATTCTTCCGAGGTTCGTCATGGCAGAGCTTCTACTCCGGTTCAGGTGCTCAGCAGGGGTAGCTCTGCGCAGTTTTGGGAGAACGGATCTCCCGGGCAGCACGGACCTCCGATGGGGATGAAACTACTGCCGTTGAGAAGAAGACCAGTAGACGCTTCCGTGGATACCTCTTGGGCCTTCAGATTCACAAGGAGGTGGTCGTGGTGGCTGCTGCAAGTTACTGGTTCACTGTAACCTCTGGACTGTAAGCTACAACCTCGATGTAGCTTCCAATGGCTAAGAAATAAGAAGGAGAAGGGGGCATATGGGGAAGGGGAGGTGGATGAGGGGTGGCTGGGGATTGTGGGGGAGTTGTAGAGGGTGTCTAGGGGTGGTGGAGGGGCTGGTGAAGGGGGAGGGCGCATGGGATTATGCTGGTTAAGTTAAGGGGGAGGGTGAGAGGAAGGTGGAGGGAGAAGTGGAAGGTGGAGGGTGGAGGGAAGGAAGGGGGCGAACCTAGCCAAAGGGAAGGGGAGAGGGGCGGCCAAATTAATGGAGGGAAGGGGTTTCAAATTTTAAATGGGTCTTGGGAGGTGGAGGGTTGTATGGGGAAGAGGTGGGGGTGGTTGGGAGTTGGAGGGTGGAGTAGGGATTGGGGGGTTCTCTCTTGGAACTAGGGGGGGAAGTAAAGAGGGTGGTGGGAAGTGGAGAGGCCTTAATGGGGGTAGGTGAGAGTTGGAGGTGGTTGGGAAGGGAGGAGAGAGAGGAGGGGGGCGAATTCCTCTTGGGGGGGGGAAGAGAGAGAGAGAGAGAGAGATAGATAGGTGGATGGGTGGGACTCTCTCCCCTAGGGCATCTCACCCACTAATGGAATCACTCCATGCTAACTAAATATTTGAACTCTCAAAGGGAAATCTTGTATTCATTCATTCATTAGTCCAAAAGGAATGAAATGGGGCCCTATATATAGGCAACCCACATTTTACAATAAGACCTTGACAAAAGACTCAATGACAAATAACTGAGGGGGTAGGGGGGGCTCTTGGGCCAAGCCTGAAGAATTGGGCACAATAGCTTACTAAACAATCTAATGACACTCAAACTTAGGAAAATAAATGCAAGACCTAGGGACATGACTCAAATAAAATGAAAATTACATCAAATGACTCAAATAGATAGCACAAAAAGGATAATTGGGCCTTTATAGAGAGAGGCCCGAACTCAAACGACGTCGGAGTGTGAAGAAGACCCTAGCCAAAGAGAGTTGTGGATGATGCCTCCATCATTACGCCATGCTGAGTGCGAAGAAGTTTTCAGCGCATGCCGAGGCGCAACCGGCTCGGGTCGGGAGGGGGATAAGAAGCGAGCACCCGAGTCAAGCTCGGGCCAAGGAAAGAGGCGGAACCGAGACGGGGAGCACAAAGAACCGTCCAGGAAGTACGAGCGGTACACTCCCCTAACCGCTCCAGTATGCGAAATATATGAAGACATCAAAGGCTCGGGCCTCCTCCACCAACCCGAGCCAATGAGGTTGAAAAACCGCAATCGCAGCAAACATTGCCTGTTCCACAGCGATCACAGGCATCACACCAGCGATTGCCATCAGCTCCAGGATGAGATCGAGTGCCTTGTCTGCCAGGGACACCTGTCCCGGTTTGTGGCCAGGAAAAATGAGGACCGAGGCGCCCCAGAGGAAATCGACAATGCCCCTCGCGGGGTCCATATCAACGTCATCGCCGGAGGAGCTACATCGGGAGGGGACAGTGGCCGAGGAAGGAAGCGTCATGCTGAGCGGGCGAGCCGAGCCATCGAGCCTCCCAAGGCCCCGCCGAGTGAGCCTCAGGTCATACTCTTCTCCGATCGAGACCAGGAAGGGCTGACCACCCAGCATGACGACGTCCTAGTCATATCGGCCACAATAAACCATTGTAACGTAGACAGGATTCTAGTTGACAATGGAAGTGCCCCCGATGTATTATCTTATGAGTGTTTCCTTAAGATGGGGGAGGATCCGTCTAAACTTCGCCCGATCCGAACCCCCCTGTGCGGGTTCAATGGCCAGGCCACTTATCCCGAGGGAGCCCTCAGCCTGCCGGTTACTCTTGGCACCCCACCCAAAATCGTTACGGTTATGGCGGACTTAATAGTGATCAAGGGTATGATAGCGTACAATGCAATCTTCGGCTGAGGGATCCTCAGCCGAACGAAAGCAGTGCCTTCTACCTATCACCAAAAGATGAAGTTTCCCACCAAAAATGGGTCGGAGGAAGTCTGAGGTAACCAGGCCATGGCCAGAAGGTGCTACAATATCTCGGTCGAAGCCACAAGGCCGGACGGGAAGAACAGGGGCACCCGGGAAGTCGAGGAAAAATCCGCAACCGCCGAGCCTAGAGGCGAATTGCTAGCAGTTTTCCTAAACGACTACCCGACCCTGGGAGTAAAGATTGGAGCCGACCTAACATCTGAAGCCCAACAGCAATACAAAGAGTTTCTTTCCACGTACGTCCGAGTGTTTGCATGGTCTGATGATCAACTCCCTGGGATACCAGAGGAGATGGTGATGCATAAGCTCAACCTCGATCCAACCATCAAAGCCGTACAACAACGCAGAAGGAAGCACGCGCCAGAGAAGTATGCGATCATCAAGGAGCACGTCACCAAGGGGCAAAAGACTACTCTTTTCAGACCGGTCCTATACTCGACATGTCTGGCTAATGTCGTCCTGGTACCAAAAGCTTTGGGAAAGTGGCGAATGTGCGTGGACTTCACCGACTTGAACAAGGCTACTCCAAAAGACTGCTATCCGTTACTGAGCATCGACCAACTGGTTGACTCAACCTCGCGTAACGAAATACTCAGCTTCCTAGATGCCTATTCATGTTACCATCAGATCAGAATGCACCCTGAAGACATCAAGAAGACCGCCTTTATCACCGACTTCGGCGTACACTGCTACACCCGGATGCCTTTCAGGTTGAAGAATGCTGGAGCCACGTACCAGAGGCTGGTCAATCATATGTTCGAGGGACAACTCAGTCGGAACATCGAGGCCTATATTGACGACATGCTCGTGAAGACCCCCAAGGTCGAGGACCACTTCGCCGACCAAGCGAAAACCTTCGACACCCTCCTGAAGTACAACATGAAGCTCAACCCTACCAAGTGCGCCTTCGGAGTAAGGTCCGGGAAATTCTTGGGCTTCTTAGTCACCCAGCATGGGATTGAGGCCAACCCCGACAAGGTCCAGGCCATCCTGGACATGCGCCCACCCACCTGCATCAAAGATGTTCAATGCCTTACCGGGCGCATTGCCGCGCTCAGCAGATTCCTGTCCCACGCGACTGAACGATGCCTACCCTTCTTCAAACTGTTGAGGGGGCCTAAAATGGCATCTGCTACATTCACATGGGATGAGGAATGCCAAAAAGTGCTCGCCGAGCTTAAGGAGTTCCTGGCTTCGCCTCCGGTGCTTTCCAAGCCCGTACTAGGTGAAACCTTGCATCTCTATCTCTCGACGACTCCATCTACACTTAGCTCGGTCCTAGTCAGAAATGACTCAGGAGTCGAGAGACCGGTCTACTATACCAGCAAGGTGCTCAATGAGGCTGAAAGAAGGTACACCGCAACTGAGAGACTCGTGCTAGTGTTGGTTACCTCGGCCAAGCGCCTCCGACCCTATTTCCAAGGGCACTCCATCACCGTGCTGACTGGCGAACCATTAAAGAGGATCCTCGCTCACCCAGAAGCCTCGGGACGTCTCGTCAAGTGGGTCATCATGCTCGAGGCCTACGATATATCGTATCGGCCTCGCTCAGCTATTAAAGGCCAGGCGCTCGTAGACTTCATCGCCGAGAGCACCATCCCGACTGAAGAAAGATCTCCGTCTGCGCCCAGGCCGACCTGGGAACTGTACATCGACGGATCCTCCAACTCAGTCAGGAGTGGCGCCGGGATCCTCCTGAAGTCCCCCGAAGGAGCAGAGCTACAGTACGCCCTGAAGTTCAACTTCCAAGCATCTAACAATGCTTTCGAGTATGAGGCCCTCATATCGGGAGCCCGCATGGCCCGGCGGTTAGGGGCTGAGCGAGTCAGGATTCACACTGACTCCCAACTGGTCGCAAGCCAGGTCAACGGCAGTTATGAAGCTCGAGAAGCACCGATGATCAAATACCTCCAGCTGGTCAAGACCGTGGCACAACAGTTCGAGAGTTTTGAGGTAGTCCAAATAGCTCGGGAAAAAACTCCCGAGCGGACGCCCTCTCTCGGCTGGCCTCCTCTCTTGACCCCGAGGGTACTCGATCGGTCCTTCTCGAAGAGCTAGAGCGGCTGAGCATCGATTCGGAGCTCCTAGCTCTTGACTCGGCCTCCCCAAGCGACTGGCGTACCCCGTACCTGTCGTGGCTCCAAGACGCTCATGAGCCTCCCGACCCATAGGAAGCCCGAAGATTGAAGTACCAAGCTCGGCGATTCGTCACTCTGGATGGCGCTGTTAGAATGTAAGGCCCGGATACAGAGGGGGGGTGAATGTATCCCTCTACAATTATAGCCTAATTAAAATTCTAAAGCTCAGTTTTGCGGAATTAAAACTGTTGCAGAAATAGCCTGAGGAAACTTAGAAGGATCAAAGCAAGACAACAACTCAAGAAGCCCTCAACCGATCCTAAGCAAGCATCTAATGCGCAGCAATTAAGTGAACATATAAAAAGATCAAGCCACAAGGGACACCAGGGTTTTTAGGTGGTTCGGTCAATAGACCTACGTCCACCCCTCACTCCCAACCGGAGTGAGGCTTCCACTAGTAACACTAGCACAGCAGACTCAGTCTGCAACAAATGCTGCCAAACAGCTTGACCAGGGGAACAACCTCCCCTCTTCCTCCCAACCGGAGGGACACCCCAAGTGACTCCCAGCCACTTGGAAACCAGAGACACACGGTCTCTCTTCCTCCAGACCCGAAGGGAACCCCTGGACTTGCTACCCACAAGCCCAGAACCGGAGTACGAGCCTCCCTTCCTCTAACCAGAGGGAACCCACAAGTAGCACCCAGCTACTTGCAACCGGAGATAGTAATCTCCCTTCTCCTGAACCAACAGGAGAGACCCCGACCTCTCTACAGAGAATCAGAAATACAGCAGGTGAATAGTTCAAAAGAAAAATAAAACCCAGCAACAGAAAGCTGAAAAGATAAAAACAAATGTGGCTCTCGCAGGAGCTGGCTGGCCTGGATTTGATCCACGGTCCAGCAGGAACTTCTTCTACTGCTTCTCTCTTTCTCCCAGCACGAACTCTCTTTTCTTCTTCTTCTTCTTCTTTCTTACTTCTTCTTCTTCTTACTGCTTCTGCCTTCTCCTTCTTCTCACTCTCTCTATCTCACTGTCTCTCTTTCTTTTTCTTCTTCTGCTCTCTCGATCTAGCTCTCAGCTTTCTCTATCTCTTCTTTCTCTTCTGCACTTCTTCTCTTAGCTCTGGCTGCTTCTACTTCAGTCACTCTCTGCCCTCACACCTTCTTCAGAGGAAGAAGACACATATATATAGCAGCAACAGATTAGGGCGGCGTGTGCTTTCCACAATTCCCGCCCAAATGCTTCAGTCCACGTGGAGGCTCCTCTGCATCTCGGATCACGTGCCAGATACCAGTCTCGTATCACGTGCCCACTCTGCATAGGCTCCACGAACAGTAGAATAGAGCAAACTGGTTCGGATTTGATCCTGAACCCAGAATCATTCTTCTTCTTCTTTTTCTTCTTCTCCTGCAAAGAGATTAAAAACATTAATACTCAGGGTTCTCTCTCTATATATATATATACCTGAAATAAGTCGGTTGACACTCAAGCTAAAGCTGCACGAGGTGTGTAGGAACAACAAAAGGTGCACTATACTGAGAACGACACGAGGTACATAAAATGACTACAGCACGAGATAAAAAGAGAACGATACGCGGTAAAGAAGGAAATAACACGGAGTAAAATGGTAGAAAGACACACGATCAGAGGAACCTTGGACGAAGATAGAAAGAAGCAACACGAAGACACAAATACAACACTAAGACACAAACACAGAAATAACATGAAGACTCAAACACAAGATTAACACGAAGACATAAAAATAATACGAAGACATAAAAACAAAAGATAACACGAAGAAACAGGAAAACGACTCGAACACGAGGATGACACGGGCTGAAAATAACTCGAATACGAAAACAGAAACCGACACGAAGTGTAATCACAAAGCAAGAAAGACATGGGGTCTTGGAAGAAACAACACGAATACAGAAGACTCGAAGACATAGGGGTGACACAGATGGAGCGACACGAGGTGGCACAGAAAGCAGCATGAGGTGCTGCAGTGTTCAGCACGCGATGGAACAAATAACGACACTAAAGCTCATAGTGTTGTCAACCTCAAAACATGTAAAGACTCAACAATTGAAAGTCTGAAGGCGATGTACAGACTTTATGAGAAGGCAACTGAACACTGTACACACTTCCAATGTACAGACTTCATATGAACAGACCAATGTGCATACTTCCCTTCGATGCATCTACAGTGCAATGTATTGGCTTGACAAACATTATGCAATGTATGGACTTTGATGAATGGCCCAATGTATGGACTTCACGAACAAGATGCAATGCTGACCGATGTATACACTTGGCAAAGAGAGTGATGCATGAACTGCCCTATACAGACTTTAAGACTTAATGAGCAACAAAAAGTAGACAAAGCAGCATGGCGTCAACCCAGCTGATCCACTGCATCAACGCAGCTAGTGAACCAGTGACTACTACGTCAACGCAGTGTCCTTGTAGCGTCAACGCAGCTAGTGAACAGACAGCCAATGCGTCAACCCAATCTCCAACTGCGTCAACGCACTCATTGCACAGAACCCATATTAATGAAAGACAGACATGCAGACATGCAGACATGGTGAGTGTATAATCTATGTCATGTATAATCTATGCCATGCTCACAGTTAAACTGTTTTGTGTACCAAGTTCTGAATGAAGTAAACACATATGACATGAGACGGACACTGTACATACTTGATGCATGTGAACAGTGAGATGGTTGTATAGACTTGATGAACTACAACATGAACATTATCAGCAGAGAAGCAATGCACAGAACAGAAATCAAGCACAAACAAATTTATCACAGCATGACTCAAGCATACGCATGCATTCTTCACAATTCAGACATGGCACACTCATGCAATCTCCCACAGAATAGATCAGACATATTCAAGACAAAGTGGTGACTCAATTATGTTGCTATCATTAAAACACCACATCATCAACAAAGCACAAGGGGCACAACAATCTCCCCCTTTTTGATGATGGCAACATAATGAGTCACACTGACTCATCAAACTATTCTCCCCCTTTGACATAATCAAAAAGAAGGGAAATGATTTGATAGTCAAATGTAGCACATAAATGCAGCACACAAAGACAGCACATAAATGTAGAGAATGAGTCATGGTTCTTAAAACTGAAGATCTTCCTTATGACAATGAAACAGCTCTCCCCCTATCAACATGCATGATTGACTACTCTCCCCTTAGATGTAAATAAACCATAACTCCCCCTGAAGCACAGGAATGGACTCTGGTTATCCAATAAATCAATCTGAAATCAGCCATTACAAATAATCTGAATTCTGGTGAAAATACCACAGAATCAGAACTTATTGCAGAACAAGATGGAAGATTCCAACAGTGTGAAGAGAAATGCATCTCAGGAATCAATCTGAAATCCACCACCATAAGGATTCTGAAGTTCAGAGGGCTGCAAGTGAACAAGGTAATAATGGGAGTGGCACCTCACATTTGTATGGTCAGAAAAATGCAGATGGAATCAGTCAACTGATAAGAGAGGAGTTCACTTTGTTGATCATGCATGAATCTGATCATGAGGGATTTGAATGCATACATCACTTCAATAAGTCTTAAAAGATGTAGACTCTTCTATCATAAGGAGTTATGAAGTGGCAACTTAACCAATCTGATTTAATTTTGATGTATACCAACTTTACCAAATTAAACTCAATGCTCATATTTGAATCCAAGTTTTAATAAAAGTGAACCAAATAGTCAGAAAACACTCAAAAAAAAATCATCTTTTATCTTACACATATAATCTCAATTGCACCTTTGAAAAATACACAGGTTAGTACTGAAGTTAAACACTTTTTCAAGAACATGAGTTGACAGATTTTTTCAAGATAATTTTATTTGAAGCACATTCTATTTTTCCTGAGCAATTTAAGTTGATCAACACATTTTTACATGAGGCACAACAAGTCTTAGTTGAAGTGACCCAGTTACTCAGTGTGATAACTGGCATTGCCTCTCACTTTGAGAGCAGAGTTAGCAATATGAGTGTCTTTTTACATGAGAAGACACCTTTATCAGAGACTAGACTCCACAGCTACTCAACACAAATAAGCTACTTCTCTGTCAGGTTTTGTTTCACTAAATTTTTATCAGAGATAACTGTGGCACCTCATGACATGAGTTACTTTATTTCATTTATAAAGAGCTCAGTTTCTCAGTGACCGAGTCATTGCTCTGAATTCATAATTTTTTTCATTTAGTCAACTTTTTCAAGTTAATGTTTAACCACAACACTCACTCTATGTATCTCTACCAAAGTAGCCTAGATTTCAAATTTTCAGATATCAGATGAGAGACTTTAAGGATTACATGACACAAGAGGTTAAAGTTTATTAAACCTTATCAACAGATATTTTCAATTCGTTTAATTACAAGGTAGAGAATACATTAATCTTATATCAGTCTGATTCAGTGATAATTCTTAAACCCATATGATAGGAGTTTCTACCAAAATCTCAGACTGAATTGCATGATATGCAGCTTAAGTTCCTCAGATCAGAACAATAAATTTAGCTGACCAACAACTCAATAATGCAGCCAACATAGTCACACCAGCTAAGAGGTATAGGAAGGTAGAGTACAGACTGGTGGAAGAGTCAATTAGCAAGAGAGAATAAGGTTTAAAACCACTAGCAGAGTCAATCACTCAATATAGGTTTAAAGTCATTTCAGTCAGACAAAATGAGACACTCCTTCTTCAACATATTGAGGATTAGCAGCCAAATTTTCAGATTCAAGAAGGTATGAACTCAAAATAGTCAATTGATGATTTGAAAGAGTGTAGAATGTGAATTTCAAATAGTGACAACAATATAATAATGCTCCCCCTTGTCTATATGCAGTGACTCACATAAGACTCAACAGGCTCCCCCTGAATTGATGCAGTTTATGCAAGTTAGACATAAGAGAATTACTATAAGCATGATTGTTCAATTCATATTTCAGAAAACTTCAGTTTAGCACCAACAGATCAACATGATATGCAATACACTGCTCTACATGACTTGACCCATGGTACTGAGCGGAGGACTTGGTCCAAGGACCACCTCACACATGGCAGTAGCATCCAGACATACTCCAACTGCCCTCCAGCAATGTTCCATTTCGTATATCATGATGGTCATGCAAATGACATATACAGTGCAAAGCAATCTCATTTATTTAGTGCAAACAACAGCATGAGAAGAACATCAAAAATTAGCCAAGCAAAATAACAATTTCAGATAATGAAATTGAAACAGATTTCAGAACTGACCTGAATTGAGTCCTGGGGTTTTCTTTTTGAGTGCCTTGGTTAACCCCTTTTATTTCTCCCTCCAAGGCACACCTACAAAGTATTTGATCATCTTGATCCTGCAGGGACCCAAGTAGCTTTGGGTCCTGCGTTAGCCCTGACAGGTTTTCTAAACATTTTTATAGCAACATTATCATCAAATTTCATCAGTAAAGAGTCATCCATAGAATGTCCAAATTTTCCACAGTATCTACATGAAATGGCTGGTGTTTGATTCTTATGATGCATATTAACAGCAGGGTGATGTTTATAAACATGTTCATAAGATTTTCTGTTATATGCATGAGCAGTTTGATGCTTGTTCTTAACCATCCAATATTCGGCAGATTTATGACCTGGCTTCCCACAGTTATAGCATGAAATTTTCATAAAAGGTTTTACAGGGAATTTGACAAAATGGGGTTTAACATAGTTCTTTTGAACATACCAACAGTCCTTGACTGTATGCCCCTTTTTCCCACAGTGGGAGCAAGCAAAAGAATTTCTTCTATGAAAAACATTTTTACCCCAAGTAGATCTAAACCAGCACTCAGCAGCCTTGTGCCAAGGCTTATTGCAGTTGAAGCACACAATGTGCTGACTAGAATTGTGGTTAGATCCATATGGATCATGAACATGAATGGGGAACTTGGCATGCTGTTTATTGTCTTCTTTCATGATAAAACATTCACTCATGAGATGACCATGCTTCCCACAATAATAACATGAACCCTTTTTAATGTGAGTGTGTGAGAGATCATGTGAATTGTGTGTAGCCTTCTTTATATTAGCAGGAGTGTCTTTATCCATCTTCTGTGAAGTTTCACCCTTTTTCAATTTTTGATTTTGTTCCACAGTTTTGGGTTTCACAGTGGATTTTTGTGCAGTGAATTTGAAGACAGAAGGAGCAGAGGTTGTGTTCTGATTGGTGGCTTTGACAAAAATAGTAGATGTTTCATTCCCATTACTCCTTTTATTTGTCGGACTATAGCCCAGTCCCTTTCTCTCAAAGTTATCACTCTTTCCAAGAAGCTTATTCATATTGTCCTTACCTTTGATAAATTTTGATAGAGAATTTTTCAAATCTTTAATCTCAAAATTCAAATCAGCAATTTTAGCTTCATATTTGGACAGATCTGTTTCACAGGAAATGACTTGTTGATGCAAGGCATCATTCAGACTCTTGAGTTTTTCAACTTCCTATTTTAGTTTTGTTTCATTGTCAGCTTCAGATAGGGACTTATAAAGATCATCAACTTCTTGTTGAAGGGATGTGATAGTAAGCTCATATCCAGCTATTTTCCGTTCACTACAACTGACATTTTCATTTAACATTAAGTTGATGGTTTTCAGAGTCTCAATTTCTTGTTCAGCATTCATCAACCTATCAGAATTATCCACACTCACACACTTGCCTTTTTCCATTGTCATTAGCCTATCTGTCAACTGGGTGTTTAGATGTTTCAACTCATTGATTTCCTCTTCCAGTTTACTGTTCTGCTCTAGGAGATCAGCATCAAGCACCCATTCATCTGAGAGAGACTGACATTCATGAAACATTTCCTATTGTTTTTCAGAATCTTTCTGTAATTCTATGTTTACAGATTTTATGGCATTAAGCTTTTCAATCAGCAATTTGTTCTCCTGTCTAAGTTTCTCTGATTTTTCATCATTTTTTATTGGAGAACTCTTTAAGAGAATCATTTTCAGATTTCAGCTTGTTTAGTTCAGACTTAACACATTCAATTTCTTTCAGTAAATCCTTGCTCTAAACAGAATCATGATTAGCTAGACTAATCTTCTTTTCAAGTTCAGAGATTTCTTTCACATGATCTTGATTCTCAGTTTTCAATAAAGAAATTTATTTCTTCAACATTAGAAGATCAGACATACAGGCATCATGAATATTATTCAATTCAACACAATTTCTACAAGGAGAACTTGAACTATCTAAACCAGTACTCTTCTTCAATTTTTTATACTGTTTTCTTAACAGTTCATGAGATTCAAATAATTCAGCATATGCATTCTCCCAATCTTCTAGAGAAAAATTCTCGAAGAGATTTACCTCATCATCATCATCTTCAGTCTGACTGCTGCCTTGATTGCTGCCAATTGGATTACTTCTGTTAGCCATCATGCAGTTGTCTTCGTTTACCCTGTGAAATTGCTTCAGCCTATCCAGGATGTCCTTTGCTGAGCTGCAATTATGAAGACAAGACCATAAGGCTCTGTCAGTAGCTGCTTTCAACAGGTTAAAGGCTTTCTGATTTTCTCCATCCTTTGATCTGTGTCTGTCGGTCCATTTGGACACTTTCGTTGGTAAGGTGTGAGGACCTTGTGAAATTAATTTCCACAAATCAGGATTAGCAGAATTTACATAAGCATGTAAAGCAGTGTACCACTGACTGAAACCAGAACCACTAAAGACAGGTGGTAAAGCCATTGAAAAATAAATAGCGAGTAAGTTCAAGGCAACATGAATAATTATGCACTAAAGACAAATTAGCACCTAAGACAGTAAGATCGAATCTGCAGGTCGCTGGACCTTGTATGCAGACACCGCTCTGATACCAATTGTTAGTATGTAAGGCCCGGATACAGAGGGGGGGTGAATGTATCCCTCTACAATTATAGCCTAATTAAAACTCTAAAGCTCAGTTATGCGGAATTAAAACTGTTGCAGAAATAGCCTGAGGAAACTTAGAAGGATCAAAGCAAGACAACAACTCAAGAAGCCCTCAACCGATCCTAAGCAAGCATCTAATGCGCAGCAATTAAGTGAACATATAAGAAGATCAAGCCACAAGGGACACCAGGGTTTTTAGGTGGTTCGGTCAACATACCTACGTCCACCCCTCACTCCCAACCGGAGTGAGGCTTCCACTAGTAACACTAGCACAGCAGACTCAGTCTGCAACAAATGCTACCAAACAGCTTGACCAGGGGAACAACCTCCCCTCTTCCTCCCAACCGGAGGGACACCCCAAGTGACTCCCAGCCACTTGGAAACCAGAGACACACGGTCTCTCTTCCTCCAGACCCGGAGGGAACCCCTGGACTTGCTACCCACAAGCCCAGAACCAGAGGACGAGCCTCCCTTCCTCTAACCAGAGGGAACCCACAAGTAGCACCCAGCTACTTGCAACTGGAGATAGTAATCTCCCTTCTCCTGAACCAACAGGAGAGACCCCGACCTCTCTACAGAGAATCAGAAATACAGCAGGTGAATAGTTCAAAAGAAAAATAAAACCCAGCAACAGAAAGCTGAAAAGATAAAAACAAATGTGGCTCTCGCAGGAGCTGGCTGGCCTGGATTTGATCCACGGTCCAGCAGGAACTTCTTCTACTGCTTCTATCTTTCTCCCAGCACGAACTCTCTTTTCTTCTTCTTCTTCTTCTTTCTTACTTCTTCTTCTTCTTACTGCTTCTGCCTTCTCCTTCTTCTCACTCTCTCTATCTCACTGTCTCTCTTTCTTTTTCTTCTTCTGCTCTCTCGATCTAGCTCTCAGCTTTCTCTATCTTTTCTTTCTCTTCTGCACTTCTTCTCTTAGCTCTGGCTGCTTCTACTTCAGTCACTCTCTGCCCTCACACCTTCTTCAGAGGAAGAAGACACATATATATAGCAGCAGCAGATTAGGGCGGCGTGTGCTTTCCACGATTCCCGCCTAAATGCTTCAGTCCACGTGGAGCCTCCTCTGCATCTCGAATCACGTGCCAGATGCCAACCTCGTATCACGTGCCCACTCTGCATAGGCTCCACGAACAATAGAATAGAGCAAACTGGTTCGGATTTGATCCTAAACCCAGAATCCTTCTTCTTCTTCTTTTTCTTCTTCTCCTGCAAAGAGATTAAAAATATTAATACTCAGGGTTCTCTCTCTCTCTCTCTCTCTCTCTCTCTCTCTCTCTATATATATATATATATATATATATATATATATATATATATATATATATATATATACCTGAAATAAGTCAGTTGACACTCAAGCTAAAGCTACACGAGGTGTGTAGGAACAACAAAAGGTGCACTATACTGAGAACGACACGAGGTACATAAAATGACTACAGCACGAGATAAAAAGAGAACGATACGAGGTAAAGAAGGAAATAACACGGAGTAAAACGGTAGAAAGACACATGATCAGAGGAACCTTGGACGAAGATAGAAAGAAGCAACACGAAGACACAAATACAACACTAAGACACAAACACAGAAATAACATGAAGACTCAAACACAAGATTAACACGAAGACATAAAAACAATACGAAGACACAAAAATAAAAGATAACATGAAGATACAGGAAAACGACTCGAACACGAGGACGACACGGGCTGAAAACAACTCGAAGACGAAAATAGAAACCGACACGAAGTGTAATCACAAAGTAAGAAAGACATGGGGTCTTGGAAGAAACAACACGAATACAGAAGACTCGAAGACATAGGGGTGACACAGATGGAGCGACACGAGGTGGCACAGAAAGCAGCATGAGGTGCTGCAGTGTTCAGCACGCGATGGAACAAATAACGACACTAAAGCTCATAGTGTTGTCAACCTCAAAACATGTAAAGACTCAACAATTGAAAGTCTGAAGGCGATGTACAGACTTTATGAGAAGGCAACTGAACACTGTACAGACTTCATATGAACAGACCAATGTGCATACTTCCCTTCGATGCATCTATAGTGCAATGTATTGGCTTGACAAACATTATGCAATGTATGGACTTTGATGAATGGCCCAATGTATGGACTTCGCGAACAAGATGCAATGCTGACCGATGTATACACTTGGCAAAGAGAGTGATGCATGAACTGCCCTGTACAGACTTTAAGACTTAATGAGCAACAAAAAGTAGACAAAGTAGCATGGCGTCAACCCAGCTGATCCACTGCGTCAACGCAGCTAGTGAACCAGTGACTACTGCGTCAACACAGTGTCCTTGTAGCGTCAACGCAGCTAGTGAACAGACAGCCAATGCGTCAACCCAATCTCCAACTGCGTCAACGCACTCATTGCACAGAACCCATATTAATGAAAGATAGACATGCAGACATGCAGACATGGTGAGTGTATAATCTATGCCATGTATAATCTATGCCATGCTCACAGTTAAACTGTTTTGTGTACCAAGTTCTGAATGAAGTAAACACATATGACATGAGACGGACGCTGTACATGCTTGATGCATGTGAACAGTGAGATGGATGTATAGACTTGATGAACTACAACATGAACATTATCAGCAGAGAAGCAATGCACAGAACAGAAATCAAGCACAAACCAATTTATCACAGCTTGACTCAAGCATACGCATGCATTCTTCACAATTCAGACATGGCACACTCATGCAATCTCCCACAGAATAGATCAGACATATTCAAGACAAAGTGGTGACTCAATTATGTTGCTATCATTAAAACACCACATCATCAACAAAGCACAAGGGGCACAACAGGCGCTCTCACCGGAGATCCTTCTCCGGTCCTCTCATGAAGTGTCTCAGCACCGACAAAGCCAACCGAGTGATCGAAGAAGTTCACGAAGGTCTATGCGGAGCGTATTTAGACGGTAGGTCGCTCGCCAGGATCTTGCTATGGCTAGGTTATTGGTGGCCCACTCTGCAGCGCGACTGCTCGACCTACACACAACACTGTGACCGGTGCCAACGATTTGACCACTTGGTCCATCAGCCAGCAACGGAGCTCATCACCCTAGCCGAGCCTTATCCTTTCGCTCGTTGGGGAATCGACATCCTCGGGCCATTCCCCACGGCCCAGGCCTAGAAGAAGTTGATTATCGTCGCCATCGATTACTTCACTAAGTGGATCAAGGCCAAAGCCACAGTAAGGATCACCGAGACAGTCATCTGGAATTTCATCTGGAAGTCGATCATCTGTCGTTACGGCATCCCCTGGGTGATAGTAAGCGATAATGGTCGGGAATTTGATTCTCGTTATTTCCGAGACAGATGTGCCGACCTAGGCATTCACAATCTCTTCACCTCGGTCGCCCACCCTCAGGCTAACGGGCTGGTCAAAAATGCCAATAAGGCTATCTTAAAAGGCATCAAGACTAGGCTCGGCAAAGCCAAGGGTAGCTGGCTTGAGGAATTGCCGAATGTACTTTGGTCATACAAAACGACTCCCAGAACGGCAACCGGTGAAAGCCCCTTTCAGTTGGTATACGGCACCGAGGCCGTGATCCCGTTGAAGATTGGCAACCCTTCCCTCCGAGTCATCTGCTTCTCGTCCGAGGCAAACGACAAGAAACTGCTCGAAAACCTCGACCTAGCAGATGAAGTCCGAGAGATTCCCAGGATCCGAGCAACGGAATACCGACACCGCCTCACTAGATACTACAACGCCAAAGTCTGAGATAGACACTTTCAACCGGGAGACTTCATCCTCAGGAAAGCCGAAGCCTCTCGGCCACTTGAGGCGGTGGGTAAGTTATCCCCTAATTGGGAAGGCCCCTACCGAGTGGTCGAGACGCTCGGAAAAGGAGCATACCATCTATCCACGATGGAAGGAGAGCTCATCCCTCGGACCTGGAACGCAACTACACTACGCAAGTTCTACTTCTGAATACTGAGCATTGTGTAAACGACATGAGATAAAACAAAAGGCTCCTTTCTTTCATTCAAACAACTCGCTTGTACATCAGGAAGGCCGAAGCCAGGAAAATACATGTCAAAAAAGCAAAAAATCCATCTGGCGCCACCGTATGAGCCCATCGCTCGGCTGACTCGGTTGACATTCCTGCATCCAGCCACTGACTCTGCCTCGTGTAGAAACTGGCTCGGATAAAGGGTAGTCGACCCCGTTGACTCGGGCAACTCGGGACAAAGGTGACAGAGGGATTAGGAAGGAGATGTTGTGTAGTGGACAGCGGATCTAGAGGGGAGGGGTGAATAGATCTGCCCCTCTTTTCGTAATGCAACCCTCTTTAAAGCTAGATGATGAAATAAGCAGCGGAATATAACTAGCTTGATGTGACACCACCTTGGGGTGATGACCACAAGACAATATGACCCTTGGACCTAAGGTTGCAAGCAAGCAAATTGGCGATGATACCGCTCGAGCGGCTCACTCGCTTGGTGCACACTTGTGCCCGTGGGCAACTAAACGATAATGGAGAGGGTCCGGGGTGGGACAATGATGCTCCGGTGCTTGGCAAGCTTGGGGAGAACCCCAATTGGGCAAGGGATGCCCACTCACGGGCGGCCATCACACCATGGGTGTGGGTTGAAATGGCTCGCTCACAACTCGCCCGCGATGGACACTCACGTGTTCGGCAATTTGGGCCGGGCCCTCGCTCTCCGTCCGACGCAGCAAAGCAAGAATACTAAGCTAAGCAAGTGATATTGACCAGCAAGGAAAGGGGGACCGAGGCTCACCTAGACGGCGTGAAGACGCCAACTCCGGCCGAAGACGGGGGCGAGCGGGGAGGCAAGGGTTTGCGCCCGCAAGCCGCGTCGGTGTCGCTTCAAATCTGCGAAAATATTATTACATGAACTACACCTCTCGCAGGAGGGGGGTTCTTGGGGTGGGGGTTAGACTTATTACAACCAAGATTACCTCCACGCAGGGAGGGGCCTTCAGCCGGCCAAGCGGGGTGGGGAAATTATGAAGAGAACGCCGACTCTCCAAGCTTCGCCGGTTCTGCCACTCTTCAGTTTTGCTGAACAGGTTGTCGATGAAGATGCTGCCACGGACTCAACCGAGCTCCAAATTTGATGAAACCGGTGCTAAAAGTTTCCCAACTGGCCGAGGATGATGCTTGAATGTTTTGGGAAGCTCTGGAACTCGGGGCTGTCGGACCGGCGACTGGAGCAGGATAGAAACACTCTGCCTCTGACTGATGCAGAACTAATAGAGTGTATTGCAGAAGGCACTGCGGTCGCTCCTGAACTCAAAATTGAACGAAACTAGGGGTGATGCGATCGTCGTCGGAGTACCTTTGAGCAGAAATTGACGGGGCCACAATCGGAGGTCGGATAGGAGAATGGTGGCTGGAGAAGTGAAGATAGGTCGAACCTTGACCTGCAGGGGGCAGATTGCACACTCCGGCGAAGAAATTCAGAACAAATAGCTCGGGCGGGCGATTGGCATCGTTCCTTCTGATACTGATGGAGGACTAGACGAAGAAGAATTTTGTAGAAGGAAGTGTGATCGAATTCTTCCAAGGTTGGCCGCTGAACAGTTTCCAAGATCGCTCTGGCCTTCAGTCTGGGACAGATTGCGCAGTCGTTGAAGATGACGTTCCTCCGGACAGCGCCGAACTCGGATGCAGGCAGGAGTACCACCGTTGGAAAGAAGACTTGGAGACGATTCCAGAAATATAAGATATGCCACTGGGAGCCTTCAGGGGAAGTCGTGGCTGCTACCGCAAATCACTGCTTTTCTGAAACCTGCAATAGGGACAGAATAGGTGGAGGAGAGGGTGTGGGGAAGGGCATGAACAAGGGGTTATTTGGTGGATGGGGAAGGGGGGGTGCGACCTTGGGTGGTTAGGGAGGTGGGGAGATGAAAGGGCACAGCCCAAGGGAGAGGGAAATTCGAAATTTGGCCTAGGGAAGGGCTCTTTCAGTCTTGGGGAGAGGGAGGGTTGCTTGGGAGAGTGGAAAGGTGCCTAGGAGAAGGGGTTTCCACCTAGGGGTTGGAGGGGGAATTGAATGAGTGCATGGGGAA
The DNA here is from genome assembly GCA_022559845.1 of Amorphophallus konjac. Classification (NCBI taxonomy): domain Eukaryota; kingdom Viridiplantae; phylum Streptophyta; class Magnoliopsida; order Alismatales; family Araceae; genus Amorphophallus; species Amorphophallus konjac. The sequence goes on from CM040118.1 coordinate 421,766,285, forward strand.
GGGGAAGGGGCCTTAATGAGGGGTGAATGGGGAGGAGAGAGAATAAATTTTGAAATTGGGGTGGGGAGGAGAGAGAGAGGGGGCACAACCCACTTAGAGAGAGTGATAGTAAGAGAGAGAGAGAGGAAGATATTGAGAGGGAACTAGAAGGTGTGGAAATTTACTGGATTCAATATTCAAGCATAATTGTTACAAATGAGAGAGGGGTGGGGCTATTTATAGACCCCACACTTTTCCTAAGACCAAACTGACCCTGACAAACTAACTAATGACCAAACAGTCCAAGGGAGGGGCGCCCCTGGGCCTAGCCCAATGAATTGGGCCCATTAACCTATCAAACCAACATAATGACTTCAAGACTTAGGAAAATGACTTTCTAACCTAGGTACATGACTCAATAAAGGGAAAATTATATGTTTAAGACTCAAATAAAAATAAGAAAATTACATGACTCGACTCACAAACACATGAGGAACATAATGGCGTACACCGACGATCAATCCGAGCTTCAGAAAATGTGGAGGGGCAAGGGATGTCCCCATCATAGCTTGACGAAGAACACAAATGATTTGCTTGGCAAGATGATTACGCAATATAGATATTAAACCTAAGCATGCATCTAACATAAATTAATCGCACAAGTAAACCACAACACACGAGATTTTAAGGTGGTTCGGACTGAATTTCCAGTCCTACGTCCACCCCTCACCAAATCCAGTGAGGCTCCACTAGTGCCACGCACTGAACCGCAAATCGGAAAGACCACCGATTGCCTTCCTACTAACCACCAGTAGGGACGTCAACACCGCAGATCAGACAACCTCTGATTACCTTCCTACTAACCACAGGTAGGGACGATTCTCAACTTCCAAGTGTTAAAGTGAAATAGAAAAAGAACAACTTATGAAAAACACTCAAACAATATATAGAATATGCTTAATAGAAAAGATCTTGTCTGAGATTTACTGGAGCTTGAATATCTTGAGGATTCGATGAAGAGCTTCTTCCCGGAGTAGCTTGATTTCCTTCTTGGAATACGCTCCTTCTAGCTTCCTTTGATCACCCTTCTTGCCCTTGAGTGCTTCTAGCTTTGTTGGAGATTGCTTGGCTTCAGATCTGAGCTTGAATCACCTTGGATGGATGAAGAACTTCCTCCTGAAACATTGTTCACGGAGGTGCTATAGTACCTCGAAAATGGCCTCCCTTAATCTCCCTTGAAGCCTTGAAGTGATAGGGTTTCCAACCCCTCATGTGTTGGTTTTATAGACCTTGAATGGTCCTTGGACACCCCCCAGACCAGATCCACAAATCATGGGAGATTATGTGAGTTTTGATTAAACAAATCCATGGAAAGGGGCTGCCCATGAGGTGGATTTCGAAGTCAAACATGGCTGCATCGGGGCTGGCGGTCGACCTGTGGCTTCTAGCGGTCGACCTCCACTGAGAATCGCTATAGAGGATTAGTCCCTGGAATTTTCGGTCGACCGCTACGGGCTGGCGGTCAACCGCCAGCTGAAAGACATACAGACTAGCGGATGCTGGCTGGGGCAGTCGACCGCCCCTGTGCTGGCGGTCGACCGCCAGCTAGGCTGATTCCGGGCTTGCCCGGGTCGGTCTGTTATCCGCTTCAGCTCCGTCGTTCAACTCCATTAGCAGCCCATTCATGTCTGTAACTTCATCCTTGTTGGTCTAGAAAGTACCAACTGAATCTTTGCCTTTTGACTCTCATCTTGTGCAGTGGCCTTGGCTATTTGAATGAAGCTTGTAGTTGTTGTATAGACTTTGCATCAAGGCTTGGACGTGTAGACTTTGTGTGCATGTATGAACTCTGTACAGGCTTTGCACCTTGAGCATGCATGAGCTTGTACAGACTTTCTTCATGAACGTACAGACTTGGTAACTTGATGCACGAACACAACAGAACGCAATGTATAGACTTTGCGTGTGAAGTAGCCGACCAATGTATAGACTTGTGTTGCAGCCATCAACCAACGTACAGACTTGGAGTTGTGCTAGCAGCCAACGTACAGACTTTATCTTGTGCAACGTACAGACTTTGTTTTGTGCATGCAGCCAACGTATAGACTTCATCTGCAGCAACGTATAGACTTCAAGTTGTTCTAGGCAGCCAACGTACAGACTTCATATTCAGCAACGTACAGACTTTGTCCAACGTATAGACTTCGTCCAACGTATAGACTTTGTCCATCATACAGACTTGGTCCAACGTATAGACTTTGTCCAACGTATAGACTTCGTCCAACGTATAGACTTGGAATGCAGTGCACATGCCAGCAACCTGTTCGATGAAATGACAAACTGCTTAAACAGATACACAATGACATCATATGCAAACACAATCTGACTTATAGTAGTTGCTATCATCAAAACCATAATAGTAATCATGGTGCACATGTGTTCAACAGGAGAAGGCTACCTTCCAAGTTGAACTTGGAAGAGAAAGGGGAGAGGGAACGCATATGAAAGCATTCTCCCCGCCAACTCTTTGGAAAGAAGACAGTGCAGGCACCCTCCGAAGAGTGAAAGAAATGAGGAGAAGAGCAGAAGAGGGAAAAAGAGGCTGCGGGGGGGAGAAAGAAACCAGCAGAGCTGGACGAGGAGGCAGGGGAAAGCCCGGGAAGGAGGGAGCTTGATTGGCTTCCTTCTCCCCTCCATGGAACGAGCAGGAAGGGACGGGCGGCAGGGATGCCTGATGCCCCCATCCGTCCACCATCTCGCCCCCCTGCAAGCGTCGCCGGAACTGATAAAAAGAAGACGACGTGCCTCCACACGTCAGACCTTCTTCAGACCCGTCCGCCGGCCGTCGGACCTCCTTCAAACCCGAAGCAGCACAGACTCTCTGCCCTCCATCATCTGCAGCTTCATCTTCCGGGGCGTCTTCCATGCTCCAAATATAACGGCACAATGCTACGTGAAGAAAGAATGAGGAAAGATTGTCAGGGAAACTCCTAAGCGATAGAGGGGAAGGGACGCCCTTCAGACCTTTTATAGGCGAAGGGAGGCTATTTGCATTAAATGATTCTCACCTCAAAAACACGCCAAAGGGATCTCTCCCTATGAATGGTCACCTCAAACTTCTCATTTTCTGCCCCAGCGGGATACACGAAGCGACCAGGCATTCAAATCATGAGAAAATGGAAAGACACCTTGTCAGACACTCACCCAACCATCAGGTGAGATCCACGTAGAAAGTATCGACTCTTTCCAACCACTGCAGATACGCTGAACAAAATACGATAATTGCGATACGGAACAGATAAGTCTTCATCATAACGCTATTACCTTATCTATTTTTCTACACAAAAGAGGAAGTTTTTTTCTTCAAAAAGGAAAAAGACATACAAAAAGAGGAAGCAAAGCAGATACATCAGGCCTCCGGCCCACCTTGAAGCCCGGAAGTGGAGGGCTCAAACGGTCTGCCCCCGGCATCTTCGGCGACGGCCGACCCTGGCACTGACCCCACTGGCGTGGGAACTACCTCGGTTGCGTGCCCTCTCGAGGCATCCGGAGTTGGCGACCCCTCGAACGAAGAGCCCCCGTGATCCTCTTCATCCTGTACCGAAGCAGAGGAACTGGAGGATGACAAGTCCGAGTCATAGCGTTGCCTGGATGGGAAGTCAACTACCCCGGACGCCTGCTTTTCGGCATAAGAGATGGCCCAGTCGTAGCCTTGCTTGAACCCTTTACGGATGCCCCGGCGAAGTGCTAACTCGTAGTAGGGGAGGGCAGCCTCCTTAAGGTCGACCCGGTAGGCCTCTGAGCTTTTCTACTGCTCGAGAGCCTCCACCTTGGCCAATCCCACCCTACCAGTGAGCTCGGGCTTCTCCCGCTCCGCCTCGGTTGACTTCCGCTCGGCCTTAGCCATCCGCATTTCGGCCTCCTCCGCCTGCTTCTTCACCTCGGCCCGATCAGCCTCGGCCTCCTGCCGAAGGCGCTCGGCTTCCTCCGCTCGGTCTACCAGCTCTGTACGTTCGGTCTCACACCGGCCATCCAGCTCAACGCGTGCAAGGCACTCCTCTTCAAGAAGCCTGTTCTTCCTCTCGAGCGATTCGCGGGCCTTAGCTAACTGCTCGGTTATCGACCGGGTCTCCACCTGGCTCGACCTCACTAGCTCCCTGACTGAGGAAAGCTCCCGCCGAAGCCCATCACGCTCCTCGGCAAGCTGACCCAACCTCCTGTCAGACCCACCAAGGGTCCAGGCCAGGTTCGCTCACACCCACTCCGACCGAGCATACGCTTCTGCCAAAGTGGCCTCCATCTGGGCCAGGACCAGGCCGCCCTCCATAACCCCAACGAGGGCCCCGAACTGAGAGTACTGCCTACCTCCCCCCCTCACCTTCATGGGTATATCGCGGGATACCTGGTGCAGAGGGCCCGAGATACCAAGCCTCTCCAAGGCTGCTGGAACAGAGAACCCCCCATCGCCCGGCACCCCACCGAGTGGCTCGGACCAAGCCCCGGCCTCGGTCGCCTCTCGTGCCTCGGTCGGATTTTCTTGCGGCCCCCCAACCTAGACCGGCTCGGCACTTGCACCACCACTTGAAGCGCCAGCCTCGGCCACGGCCCCAGCATTCCCCGCCTCGTCCACGGTCCCCTCGGCTCCTACCGAGGGGAGAGCCGGGCCAGCACCGTTGCCAGTCGCAGGAGCAGCCCCGGCCCCCTCGGCTCCGGTCGAAGGAAGGGCCGAGCCCGCATCGTCACCGCCTGCAGGAGCAGCCCCAACCTCCTCGGCCCCCTCTTGCTCGGCGGGTGGGAGAGCTCACCCGATAGGGTCGGCCCCATCATGCTCGGCGGAGGGGCGAGCCGCGGCAAGGTCACCTTCGACTGCAGGTACGACCCCGACCTTCTTGGCCCGCTTCCTGGCCCTCGCGGCGGCCCGAATCATGCCTTCCATGGGGTCCTTGCGTTTAGACCCCCGCGGCCTGGAGGATTCACCCTGGGCCGCCCCCTTGCCCTTATCTCTGGTTCGGGAGCGACCTGTGGGAGCAGCCGATTCATCAACAGCTGAGTCATCACCAAGCTCGATCACCTCTGCGGCCTCCTCCAAAGCCTGCCGCCTGGTGTCTGCACGAAGAGGAAGACATATTCAGGAAAGAAAAAATGATCCCAACATCCAAAGGTGAACCTAGTTTGTGGCACCTGAGCCCGACGGATGCAGCCGCGTAAGAAGACACCGCTCGATATTCTATGGAGTAACCAGCTGTTCTGTGGATTGGCGGTGCTTTAGCATGATAGCCGCATATTTCTCCACATGTGAAGGGAACTCATCCTGTCCGGGAGGGATATTGTGGTGGAAATTGGGGATTACTAGGCACCTCCAGGTTTCCTCCACTGAACAAATCCCCACCCAGAAGAATTGAGTTTTCCACCCCTTATGCGAAGAATCCTTCGCCGCCAAGGAGATACACCTCCTATTCCGCCTCGTCTGGATGAAATAGAAACCCTTCCCGGCCGAAGGATGTGCTTTAAACTCAAAGAAATAGTGAAAGAGGTCCAAGGAAGGAGGAACTCCACACTGGCGGCAGAGAATGCGGAAGGCGGAAAGAAGGAGATAAGAATTGGCTACCAACTGAATGGGTGCCAATAGGAAAAAAATCCGAAAGCTAAAGAATGAAAGGTTCGAAGGGAAGGCGGAACCCACCCTTCCACGACAGAAGGAAGGTACAGATGTGACCTGTACGAGAGTCCAGGCTCATTTCGTGTGCAGAAGTCGCGACAAACCGGAACTTGTGGGGCAGACGATACTGGTGCTCCAGCCTTCTCACATCCGCCTCCCCCAGTTCACTGTAGTTTGGAACCAGTGCCTTCACCACTGGCTCATCCTCCCACTCCTCAGCATCCAAACGCTAGTCCGCCATGGAATCCGGAGAAGAGTTTGAGGAAAGGCGATCTCAGGACCCCGAAGATTCCGGGGGAAGAGGAAGCAGCCGGACTGCCTCCGCGGTTATCTCCACCAACTCCACGAACGCCGCTGCAAGCCTCTGTTCTTCTGTCGTGCCCTCACGACGTATCGAAGAGCCCAAAAGCAAGATGTAAGATCCCAAATTCTTTAGAAATTTATTTAGAAAGTTATTTGTAATTATTTGGAATTTATTTGAAATTATTCGAAATTAATGAGAATTATCCAAATTAATTAGATTAATTAATTAATTAATAGAATAAGTCATTTTTCTACTATTTTCTAAAAAACCCCAAAAATCACATCTTGTAGAATTAATTTTGTTTATGAACTTTGTCTTATACAATTAAGCCTAATAAAATCGTTTATTAAGCCGAATTAGCGAACTAAGTCTTCCGAACTTAATATTTAATTAATTGCGGAATAGTAGAAGTGGAATTTTATCTAACATATAAAAATTCATAAAAATAGTAATTAAATAATAGATGCTTCTACTAACACTTTTGTCTTCTTGGAGTAAGTCTAATTAAATCATTATCTAGGACTAATCAGTGGATTAAGCCTGACTTATAACCCACCTAACCCAAATTCGAATTTACTATTCACCCAAACTTTGAACATCAAATTCGAGCTTGATTCTCAACCAAATGGGGTGATTCCAGAGGCAAATGAAAGGTATTACATAGAGGAACATTTACCCTCAATCAATTTGAGGTAAACTTAGCCCCAAAACGTGCTGCCGACATAGTTTGGTCAAGTCAAGGATTTCGGCGCCGTTTCTAAACTCGTAGCTTGCAGCAGCAAATACTCCCAATTCAGAAGGCTCCAGAAGCTCTATGAGCTATCAAAATGAAGCCCTACGAGTCTTCTTTCATTTGGCTGCTGTGGAGTTCGCTGAAATTTTGGATCTGGAGAGATCTAGTTTGATTTGTGAAGGTCGGTCAGCAGGCCGTTGGCTTCCCTTCATCCTTCTTTGATCAATCGATTAAGGTAGGAATTCTCAACCAAATCTTGATCATGAGTATAGCAAATTGTACCTCTCATAGAGCTCTTTCCATTGGTGGCAAAAGCCCCAATTTTCATTAGGTATCCGTGGAGATATCGAAGTTTTAGTGAGGTGCTGTCAAGTTGTTCTTCATTCTAGGTTTCGAGTTCCTTCTTCAATTTGAGGTAGGTGATAACAGCCCAATTTCTAATTAACATACATGAATGTAATCAATAGCATGTTAGCTTTCTTTTGACATCAAAATCCCTAATTTTTATAGATCATGCCTAGAGTATTTCGTGTGTTATTAGAAGCATGCTAGCAAGCTAGACTTTACTTGTGTTCTTCATAGAATAGGATTTATTTCATTGGATTCCTATCGAAATTCGTGATTTAAAATTGTGTTTTATGACCCTAAGATGCATATTATTAACCCTAGAGTCTATGGTTATGATCCCAATACTTTTAGACCCCAAATTCTTGGAGTTTTCATAGCTTTTTGGGTCTGGAAACCCAGGGGTCGACCCACGGATCGACCCATTTCCACCCAGCAAGCAGCAGCAATGCTGCCTTGCATGGGTCGACCCAATGGGTCGACCCACAGCCTGCAAGGGTCGACCCATGGGTCGACCCATGCAGCCAGGATTGCAGGGGTCGACCCAGGGGTCGACCCATCCCTGGAATTTTTCCAGGGGTCGACCCAAAGGGTCGACCCATGCATTGTAAACCCGTTTTTTTTGATGATTTGACCCAGGGATCAATCCGGATCATCGGGGAATCAAACCATTCAACCTAAACACTTTGAAAACTACATTTTTGAGGAACTAATGACCTATTCATGTACCCTTTTAGTTTCAATTAACATTGGTCCATACATGCAAACTTAGTATAAAAACACACCGTTTATCATCTTCATTTCAATGCATACAAGATTAAATAGAAACCCACATAATTAGTGGTTAATGGTGTAACTAAATCTCTGTTAATGCATTCTATTTCACTCCTGTGGGAGTTATTCTTTGCCTTATCATCTTGAATCAGCTTCTTGGCAATTGTCTTAATGCAAATGATAATGGTTAAATCATGATATCTTAACTTGATGATTAGGATTAATATGTTGATTAACCTGTTTGATTGCTGCTGTTTTACAGTAGCGCAGCACGATTAACTCTTGTTGTGACTTGATTTCAATCTCCTTGATGATTATACTTACCTTGAAATTCTGGAAATGAATCTCCTTCCTACTTGAAGTTGTTATTGCTACTTAGTTTAAACCTTGGAATTCTGGCCATAAACTGTGGAAGTCTAGATTCGTGGGATCTTTGATCCAAAGAAATCAATGCCTGGCAAACAATTAAGGGCTCGGTCTGGTCCTGGGAAGAGCGCCCGAACACTACGTGTACCCCTGGGAGGTGAATGACTAGGTGTGGCATTTGGCACCAGTACTTGACATGTGTTAAATCTAGGACTATCCACTACTCATTCCACTACTCTCTCCACTACTCTCTACATTACTTTCTACTACTTTTCACTTTCCACTCGTCACTGTTCTATACTCTACTTGTGGTTACTGTACTTGCTCATTACTTGGACGTGGAAATGAAATTACATACGTGCTTGACATGACTTGAATCGACTTGATATGGCCAACTTTTTATTGTTATCTCCTGTAGTAAATTCTTGTCTTACTATTCTATTCATTATATTTCTTGACCTTGCAAGATCTTTGAATTTCGTTTCATCATCGTTATCTTTTTATCGTTTTTATCATTTGTAGCATGACATTTTGAAAAATGTAATTAAACTGTTAATCACTTATACATGTCTGTTATTTCCTACTGAGCGTTAGCTCACACCCCGTTGTTTCCCCCTTTTCCAGGCTTTTCAGGTGACGCGCTTACCGATGGGGAAGGGCAGGAGTGATGTCTTGAGTGTATCAGTTCTAGTGTGTTAGCAGTGTGTTATTGTTAGTTGTGTTTGGAGATCATTTAGTTTCAGTTTGTTATTGAGTTTTAGTGGTTGATTATTCCAGTTGTATTAAGTTGAACTTGAGGATTATTGTATTAGTCGTGGTTTATTATTAATCATTTAGCATTTCCATCTTGTAGCACTTGTGTATTGTTTTAGATTTAGTTCCCTCTCTTGCTAGCGTGTCCCTAACTGTACGTCCCGATACTTCCGCCTTGTTCGGGGCGTGACACAAGAACAGAGGAGAGCCAAAACCCTAAAGACGAAGGAAGTCTGGAATGACAGTAAGCGCCCAACGCCTATATCCCCACGCGGGAGGCGGTGCGTCGTTCCGACCTCCGAGAAAAGGGGGCCCCTTCAGTTCACATCCGTCAGAATCATCATTATTACGGGCCCAGGTGACCACGGCACGTCGCTTCCTAACACTGCTAGATCACCACCCACCTGAGCCACGCTGGTCTAAAACCACAACAGCTACCCTTCTGAGCTTACAAAAGCTCGAGAGTAGGAGGGGGACAAGTGGAGAAGGGAATTTTCGTAGCCCATCTAAGAGCAGCCAAACTAGGTCCATCAGGACCAAACGAGGCTCAGCTCATCCAAGTGACAGCCCCATAGGGCCCACTTAGGCTAAAAAGCCCAATAAGATTACTCGGGATCTCATCCTTCCTCGGCGGCCATTAGGCTCGGAAGGCCCGAGCGTTGGTCAGAACGGAGGAAGACCCATGCCCGAGTTATCCCCTCATCGGGATAGAGGCAAGAGCTCAGCGCCCACTCCGACCTATCTTCATCCGAGCTATGCCTATCGCCCAGACAGGGTTGGCACCTTTTATGCTCAGACCGATCGACGATTGTTTATCCATGCTGCCGTTGAGAGTCCTTTATGAGCAGGAGTTTATGAGGATAAGAGACCCATGATCCCTCAAGACTATGAAGATCCAACGATGAGGACGTAACTCCCGCCTGAAACTCCTCCGCTTACGGGACTCATAAGGTGAGCACACTATATAAACCTGAGACTCCCTCCAGTGAAAGGTAACGACAATACACGCCTAAAATCCCCTGAGCAGGAACCACTTCACCACCTTGGTGTAGGGGGATCTCGTGCACCTCTTTCTACCTCCCTCCCTATCTTCCACCATTGCTCTACTGACTTAAGCATCGGAGGGTTTTCCCCAGGAAACCTCCCCTGGGCCCCCAGATCCGTTTCCCTTTCTCTACAGTTCATTGTTCGATGATCATCTACCCAGCTCAGGAGCCGCGCGAGATCACGCCCCTTCAACCATCATGTCCACCTCTAGACTTAGGCAAGCCCATAATAAAATCCATACCAATGTCTTCCCACTTCCACTTGGGAATATCTAGTGGATGTAGATTTTCGGCGGGTTTCTGATGTTCCACCTTCACTTGTTGACAAGTCAGGCAGCGAGATACGAAATCCGCTACCTGCCTTTTCATATTAGGTCACCAGAAAGTCCTTTTCAAGTCTTGGTACATCTTACTATCTCCAGGGTGGATCGTGTACCTCGATCGATGAGCTTCTTCAAGAACTTTTGTCTTCAACTCGGGACAGTCGGGTACACATGTCCGTGCATGGAATAATATTCTTTCATCGGGTGCCAGCTTAAAATTCGGCCTCTCGTCCAGCTTGTCCCTTATCTCCACTAGTGCAGGATCTTCTTCTTGTAGCTTTCGAATTTTTGGAAGTAAATCCGGATGTAGACTCATGTAGGCTAGAGTAATACACCAGTCTCGTTCCCCGGTGGAAATGTTGAGTTTTTAAAATTCCTCCAAGAACCTCCATTCTTGAACAATACAACTGGCCAATATTGCTCTCGAATTTTGACTGAGGGCATCAGCTACATAATTACCCTTAATGGGATGGTACTATATAGTGAAGTCGAAATCCTTGAGATACTCGAGCCAATGCCTTTGCCGCATGTTAAGCTCCTTTTGGGAGAATAAATACTTGAGACTTTTATGATCGGAGTATATTGTGAATTATTCCCCGTAGAGATAGTGCCTCCAGATCTTCAAGGTGAATACCACCGCGGCCAGCTCTAAGTCATGCACCAGGTAGTTCTCTTCATGTTTCTTCAGTTGCTGGGAAGAGTATGCAATAACTCTCCCATTTTGTATCAATACACACCCGAGGCCAATACCAGAAGCATCGACATATACCTCGTACTTCTCTCCTTCAATTGGTAGTGATAAGACTGGAGCAGTGGTCAAGAGATCCTTCAAAGCTTGGAAGCCCTTCTCACAGTCTTCTTTCCACTCATAAGGTACTTCCTTGCAAGTCAATCGAGTGAGAGGAACAGCAATTCTTGAGAAGTCCTTGATGAAACTCCGGTAATAACCAGCTAGCCCCAAGAAACTTCGAATCTCCGTTGCATTTGTTGGTCGTTCCCAATTCTTCACGGCTTTGATCTTTGAGGGGTCCACAGAAACCCCATTCTTCAAAATTATATGGCCCAGGAAGGATACTTACTCGAGCCAAAATTGACACTTGCTGAATTTAGCATATAATTTATTTTCCCTTAATACCTTCAATGCCTGCTTGAGATGCTCTTCATGGTCTTCTTCAGACTTTGAATAAATTAAAATATCATCAATAAAGACCACAATCAACTGGTCTAAGTGAGGTCTGAATATGCTGTTCATTAACTGCATGAAGGCTGTGGGGGCATTTGTTAGTCCAAAAGGCATAACAGTAAATTCGTAATGCCCATACCTGCTTCGAAATGCAGTTTTATGAATATCTTCTTCTTTGATCTTCAGTTGGTGATATCCAGAACGAAGATCGATCTTGGAGAAATATTTAGCTCCAGATATTTGATCGAACAATTCATCAATCCTCGACAGTGGGTACTTGTTCTTGATTGTAAGGTGGTTTAACTACCGATAGTCGATGCAGAGTCTCATCGATCCGTCCTTCTTCTTGACGAATAGCACATGCGCTCCCCATGGGGAAGTGCTTGGCCGGATGAAACCTTAGTTCAATAGTTCCATCAGTTGTTCCTTTAGCTCTTTCAGCTCAGCAGGGGACATTCGGTAAGGTGTCTTGGAAACAGGTCCAGCACCAGGGACAAGGTCGATGGTGAACGACACCTCCCGCTCCGGGGGTAAGCCGGGTAATTCTTCTGGAAAAATGTCAGAAAAATCCCGAACTACGCGGATGTCTTCAAGCTTAGACGCCTCGACGTCCGTGACAGTTACAAGGGCGATGAAAGCCATACATCCCTTTCTTATAAGTTTACTAGCTTGGAGGGCGAATATAAGAGGTGATCTAGCCCGAGGGCTCATGTATACCAGCTCCGGGTAACCCACAAAAGTTATCTTGCCATTCCGGCAATCTACAGTTGCTTGGTACATGGATAACCAATTAGCACCTAGTATGACAACATACACTTCCATATCTAGGCAAATTAGGTCGGCAGATAAATTATTTCCTTTAACCATAATCTCACAGTTTGGGTAGTGATGTGAGAGGTCGGCCTCGTTCCCGATAGGTGTAGATATGACTAAGTCTAACCATTCAGGCTCCATAGAGAATGTAGCAGTAATTTTTTTGGAAATAAATGAATGTGTTGCTCCAGTATCAAATAAAACTTTAGCAGTCTTTGAGCAAATGATTAGTGTACCTTCCACGATTCCTCCTTCCGTCGGTCCCGTCTCTTGAAGAGCTTGTAGACGGCCTTGCTTCTTTGCCGGAAACTTCTCCTCCTTAACGGCTTGCTCATTCATCAGTGGGCAATTTGGGATCTGATGTTCTCGGCTTCCACATCGGAGGCAGGCTCCTAGCTTCCTCCAGCATTCCTCAGTCTTATGGCTGGGTTTATCACAGTATTTCCAAACTTCCTTGGACGGTTTGGTGGTGGGGAATGGCTTGACAATCTTCTGGAATTTCATTTTGTTGGGTCCCACGATCAATGACACCCAAGAGTGGGGTGAATTAGGTGATTACAAATTTCAAGGAAACTCTTTCCCTTTTAACAAGTGTAATGAAACAACAATTAAAACATCAAATCTGTTGAACTGGCAAGTTAGATTACAACCTACACTAACCCCCACACTAGACGACAAGACGAATGCTGCGTGGTGGAGTAAACTGCTTACAATAAGATTAAGGAAGTTAATTAAGCCAAGAAGTAGATTCTCTCAATCTCACCGTTCCCACACGATCATATAAAAGGATTCAACAATCAGACCAAGCCAACGCGCAAAGCAAATCACAATGCCCAGGGATTTTAAGGTGGTTCGGGACCACGACGGGCTCCCTACGTCCACCCCTAACCAAACTAGGTGTGGCTTCACTCGAGGATAAATCCCCAAATGGAGACGATGCTCCAACCACACATGCAAAATGACGTCTGCACACACACACAAGGACACGCTCCAATGCACACACACACACGCACGGAGACGAAGTCTCCAACATGATCCAACAAGCGAATCAACAAAACGCACACACGCTGCGACAAGTGCAGCAAACCTTACACACATGTAGATCTAGGAAGACCTACGCACACACATGAATCAAATACGACACACACAAATGACCACAAATCCAACAATGATCTACACACACACAAGTATGTAGTTTATAAGAAACACAAATCTAAAACTTAAAACACAATAAGGCACAGTTGAGAAAATCCCCTGATTTGGCTCTCCTTTGAATGTATGTTGTTGATTTTGAATGTGGCTTCAATCTCCACTTGATCGGAGCTTTAATCCGGGCTTGCTTGGCTCTTCTTTTCATTGGACAGCACTCTCTTGATCTCCCTTGGATCTCTCTTGACTTCCCTTAGATCGTTCTTGAAGGATGATGAAAGATTCTTGCTCAATTGAAGTTGTAGCTTGATTCTCTATGCAACTTCCAGTTGGGGATCGATTGGAAACTTGTTTGCAGCTTGTTCCTTCACATTCATGCTCAAAACATGGTGGAAGAAGCCCTGGAGCTACTGCCTACGACCTGCACACATAAGGATAGAGAGGAATTCAAAATTTCAGATCTAGCTTGGTCCCCTTAAGGTTTACAACCCAATAAGAAGTATTTATGCCTCTAGGACGGTCAAGAGATAGCCTTGGGACAAGATCCACATATCCTGTAGTGATTTGGGGCTTTTGGACCAAATTGGGAGGACTTTTGGCGCACTTAAACGGAGGTCAAATTTGACGGCGCCCCCCCTACCGGAAAGGGTCGACCCTCGGGGTCGACCCTTGGGCAAACAGAACCCCAACAGAACCATTTTCATATTCTGTTTTACAGGGGTCGACCCTCGGGCTAACAGAACCCAAACAGAACCAAGTTTTGGTTATGGTTTACAGGGGTCGACCCCAGGGGTCGACCCTTTCAGGCAGGGTGCATAAAACTGGTTCTATTTTGAACAGAACCTAAGAGGGTCAACCCCTTGGGTCGACCCCTTCTTATTTGGGTCTGAAAAAATGCTAAAACCTCTACCAAATCAATGGGAAATAATTGATTAAATATTACCATAATCCCATGAAGATCAACCATGATTTTTCATCCTGAAAAACATGATAAAGCAAGAGGTTAAATCAAAATCAAAATATATGGGTCATGCATTATCATATGAAGCTAGTTTTGAGATCGAGACCCAAATGACATGAAGTATGATTATGAAAGCATTAGCATGAGACGCATAGATGCTTTGAAAATATTTTCATCTTAAGAACCTCCCCAAGAATATGCATAAGATACTTTGAAACCATTAAGTCTTTAACTATCCAATGAAGTCAATTGAGAGAACGACTTATGAATCACTCCCAATCTAGGCACATGGAAATTCATTTCCAGCTCATGGATACTTACCATGGATTCAAGGGTAGCCAATACAAATCAATCAAACCTCATATGAGTTCCAACTTCAGTCCAGAGCAACATGTATCCAATCATCATTGAGTCATGATTTTGTATGAGTGAGAAGAAGATGATGGATCCTTTCAACAAAGACAAACAGTGAAGTGGAGATGATTTTACACAATGACAAGCAACCAATTCATATCAACGAATACTCAATGAATACTCAATGAATCTACATTAGTATGGGCAAAAAGAACAAGAACATTAGTCTTAACATTCCCACACTAAAACATGCATGAAGGCGCATGCATTCTAGCCTAGTAGCAGTACCTGCAAAGCAAGATATCAACATGTGAGTTCGTTTGTCATGACGACGAGTTCATTTATGATGAAGACATTTTCCATAGATCACTCACACATCAAAACCATTATCATCACACATGAAGTTTAGTTATCATCCAAACCATAGCTCAACAATCTCCCCATTTTTGATGATGACAAACTTAGTGATGAATGATGACAACCTTAGTGATGATGGCAAACTCCCCCATGATGGCAAACGAAATGATTTTTATCCCCATGTCTCCCCATGTCACAGGCAATCATGAATCATGAATCACATGAAATCTTTCTCCCCCTTTGACATTAGCAAAACGCGAGGTAAGGCCAATCATTCTCCCTCAAGAACATGATCAAAAGGAGGGGAAGAAACAAAGGAGGTGCAAATTGTAGCATGATAAATGAGCAAGGATCAATAACCCACATTTGAAAGTCTGATGAAGCATGAGCAAAGTATAAATAAGTGGGTTCATGGAGTGTATGGGAGGGACCAAATCATATTTTTGTTGATTAATATGTTAGCATAATTTTATTTGTCTTGTGATACCAATGGTTGACATGAGAGGACACCAATTTTGGATTACTTGGATGTATCATGATGAGTAGAGCTGATTCTGATCTTTCTCCCCATTTGCCAAGCAAAGCCTAAAGTTAATTGAGCAAGTGAATAGCATGGGAAGTCCACTCAATTTTTGGTTTTCAGTATTTTCCATATTTTTAATTTTTGATTTGTGGTTTGAAATGCATGAGATGCAACATATACATGTGATGGCATGTAAGATGCATACACAAGTGAACAAATATATACGTATAAATACATGCAACATAGTTCTCCCGTACTTATTTAAGAGGGGATGGGTATAGGAAAGATGCAAGAGAGTCATGACAATCGGAATGCACATGTGTAGCACATGGGAGATTGTGCAATCATATAGGATATTAATGTAATTACTAATGCAGTCAATCAACTTTCTGAATACATATTAAATCAAATTATCAAATGTGTAAGTGAGTAACATGAAAAATGATAGTTTCAATATGGATTTTTGGATTTTCAGATCAACACAGAAAGATATTTTACATACTGCACTTCAATTTTGAGACCAACGTATTGGAGACTTCGCTCTACCACAATGAGTTTTCACCAATATTGTTTCAACTCAACCAGTATCACATGATAGTCAGAATTTTTCAAGAGTGATTAGGTTCAAAATGATTCCTTTTTACGCGAGTAGACGCATGGAGCTCATGCCAGAATCCCCGGTTACTCAGAATACTGAACCATTTCACCTCATTTTGAACAGAGATACTAGTCCACACTTTTCAGATATGAACCACATCACGTCTCAGGTGACATGTGCCCAGTTTACTCAGTGAGACCGAGCATTGCTCTGCCGTTCATTTTCATTTCAGATTTTTCAACAAGGATAGGTAGGTAGCTTTTTTCTCAACTGTCTCTTCAACATACATGCAACAAGTTTAACATCTCGAGAGTGTTGAAAAAGAAATTCATATATCCTTATCTTTAACACTCATTTTCACATTTTATGCATGAAGTGTACGAATTTGATCCAGCATGTATACCGAAAATACCATGAATACATAACAATACAACTCCCCCTAAATAAATGCACTTTTACTCCCCCAGAGTGTACAACATGAAGCACACCGATAATAACTCAAATACAACATTATTTATCAAGAAGGCATAAGGTCATAGAAATTTTTAGGATGCGGGTGAATAGCATATAATAACACACGAGCACACATTGGGAGTTTATGCAAATACACTATGACATGCATGCGAGCAATGTGATGTCAATTTGATACCAATTGAATTGGATGTCAACAGAATGAACTAAGTGTGACTAATGCATGAGTTCTAATGCAATGTAAAAATTAACATGGGTGCAAAGTGTGTGTTTTTAGTTTTTCATTTGAGTGAACTAAATGCACCTAATGCATTGAATTATGATGCCTGCAACCTATAACTATGTGAGAGTGGAATGCAAGTTATTCTGGCAAGATGAGAGCTTTATTTCCAATCATGTGTGACAGAAATCTTATTGAGATCATCCACATTCTATCTATGAATCAGCAAACATTTTTTATGACAAGACTTTTATGAATAAGGGTGCATAAATGATCAAAGTTAAGCAATGCAACCTAAATTTCAGAATTGTTCAAAAATAGATTTTCAAAGGTCTTTCACAAGTTTTGAAATGAAAATTCATCCAAAAGTCAAATGTATGGATCATTTAATCACAAACATATTTTCAATTTACATAACTCAGCTCAATGATTCATTCACAAATCAATCAATCACAAGCCAGTCAAGATCTGATACGAGGTGGATATTTTAGTCCAAAGACCCAACTCAACACATAGGGAATGCTTTCAAGTGGACATAATCCACTCTTTCACAAACACCATTTGATATACCAGATATGTAATTCAACTCAAGTGTGATGATGCAATTCAGATTGAGTGTCATTCAATAATCAACAACTTCATGCACATCTCTCAATGTTTTCATTTTGTTCAATTAATTAACTATGCTCATCACATCAAACTAGATTCAACCAATTTGTCACGGCATGCTAGTAAATGACAACTCAAATTTTTAGAATCAACACTTGTCATCTAAAGGTATCACCAAGTGACAAAAAGGTCATTACATGAGTTGATAAGGATGAATTACCTTGGTTCAGGAGACAAGATTGGAAGCCTTCAATCACTAAGATCACCAACCTCATAGAGGTTGATATTTCAGATTTTACTTTCTTACCTTTGTCTTGAGAATCCATATTTTTCTAAGGCTTTCACCATGCCTTGGGTGCTTGCTTTACCACGTACAAGGACTTTCACCAACTGGTGCTTAAGTCGATTGTAGAGGTTGTTCAAGTTTTGGTATCCCATCTCCTTGTGGCAATTGAGAAGATTCTCATCATTTTTCATCCTTGCAAGGTGTTCAATTAGTTGATGCAAGCTTGACTATGAATGGCCAGCATCACTTAGACTTGGAGAGTGTACTCTGCATCCAAAGACAAAAATAGATTTGATTTGTCAATTATGATTCAGATTTATTAACAATGGCATCACAAATTATTTTAACAATCAACATCCCCTAGATAGCTCAAGATGTAATGCATGACTCATGTATGAACCTAAACATTAAGCTCATATGGTGAATGTGGTTGCTCCCCCTTAGTGTGTGCATGAATGCAAGATGTTCAGTAACAATCCAATGCCATATGCAACCTTTTAAGTAAATGACTCATAGTACCAGACGAAGAACTCAGATCCAAAGATCACCTCACGCATAGTGATAGTTTTCAGATAGGCTTAACCTGCCCTTCCACATGTCGCCATTTGATATACTATGTAATCATGGATGATGAAGGTAGGAGGATTGCTATGTATTATGACATGAATTCACAATGTTCAACATTTGCATGATAGAGTACGAAAGTATATGCAAACTCAATATGTGTAGTGAAATCATGCTTTGGTGAATCTTCAAGTTCTTCTTTACACAAAGATGCTATATGACAAGTGATATATGCACAAATATGCAAACAACCATGAATGAAGTGCATGTACGGACATATGCAAGATTACATGACTACATAGCACAAAGTCAGTTATAATATGACACAATCACTACAGAAGGTAGGAGAGATATCACCTGATCTTCAAGTTCAGTTTTTGATTTTTCTTCCAACCTGACTTATGCCATGTGACCCGTGTGCCTTACCTTCTTGATGAAAATAGATTTCATGCTTTACATTACCAAGGCACACCTGCGAAACAAATTTCTCATTTCGCCTTCTTAGGTACCCAAACCATCTTGGGTCCTTGTGAGTTAGCAACAACATGTGCATGTAATTTTTAATTTTTGACAACATTCAAATCATCATCTATCACAGGAAAATAATCATACTTAACATTTCCAGATTTGGCAAAGTGATGGGGGGAGACATGTGGCATTACATTTTTCTTTCTCATTGGCTCTACTGGTTTGTGTATGTGAGCATGACGTGTTGAGTGAAAACTCATTTTCTTCATGAGTAACCAGCATTGTGACTTTGTGTGACCTTTTTTACCACAATGATTACAATGTATGGAAGATTTTTTGGTGAATGCTTTCTTTACATTTTTCAAACCAGCTTGATTTCTACATGCTCTCAAATCATCATTCTTCATAATGAAACAATCATGCATCATGTGTCCAAATTTTCCATAGTAAAGACATGAGAGATTTCTTTTCTTAGATGTATGGAAGTTTATATGAATGTTTCTAGCATGCACATTCTGGACATCCACACTCTTTTTCAGATTTGATTGAGTTCTTGACATGGTGTTTTCATGGGAGTGAGATGTGGAGGTGCTGGGTGCACACGTGGTATGAACAAAAGAAGTGTGTAGCTTGCTCTCAAATTTTTTTTTGTTCACTGGATTAAAATACAGCCATTCTCTTTGAAAGTTCACTTTCATGCCTAGCAATTTATCCAAGTTTTCTTGGCCATTCACAAATTTAGACAATGAAGCATTCACGTCAGAAATTTCTTTTTCAAGAGATGAAATGTGCAATTCAGAATTGGCAAGTTCTTCTTCACAAGTGGAAAGACTAACATTCAACATGGCATTGGTAGTTTTGAGGTATTCTACTTCTTGCCTAAGCTCATCCATATTTTCACATTCTCTAACGATCATAAATTTTCCTTTTTCAAGACTCAACAATCTTTCAGACATGGCATTGTTCAACTGTTTCAATTCTTCATTTTCTTTTTCAAGTCTCTTATCATGAGCAAATTCAATTTGTCCAATGTCTATAAGACTCATTCTCTCTTTCTGCTCTTTATTTTCATTTCTCAAAGAAGAGATTTGATCTTTGTGAATTTCAATGTCAAATGTGTAACCATCAATCAATTCCTTAAGGTGTGAGCATTCTTTGCAAGAGGAATCACTTTTATTTTGACCAACATTCTTTTTCAATTTTTTGTTTTTAGATTTTAACTTGTATTTTTCAGCAAGCTCATCATATGCATTCAACAGTTCTTCGTAGCTAAATTCATCTTCACAATCGGAGTCAGAATTTACCTTTGAGCTTGATCCACTTTGCTGATCACTCCCTTGATCACTCGTGCTCGCTACAAGACATCTATCTTTGTGCTATTTCTTGATGTCTGCTAATCCATCCAGTATTTCCTTTGCGGATCTGCAATGGGAGATAAAGGGAAAATAATTAGGATCAACTGTAGCAGTTAGCAACTTTAACACTAGACAATTTTGATCATGTTTAAACTTGTAATCTACGGTCTAGACAGATTTATCTTTAGATAACTCATAAGGACCATGTGAGATAAGCTTCCATAGCTTAGGATCATATGAGTTGACTACACTACACATCCTTCCTAACCACAAATCAAAATTACAGCCATCAAACATAGGTGGAGAAGTCAAAGTATACATCATGGTAGTCATTGATCCGGGTCACTCTAAATCGTTAGATCTATGAAATTAGAGCCTTAACTCTGATACCAATTGTTGGGTCCCATGATCAATTACACCCAAGAGGGGGGTGAATTGGGTGATAACAAATTTTAAGAAAACTTTTTCCCTTTTAACAAGTGTTATGAAACAATAATTAAAACATCAAATCTATTGAACTGACAAGTTAGATTACAACCTACACTAACCCCCACACTAGACGACAAGACGAATGCTGCGTGGTGGAGTAAACTGCTTACAACAAGATTAAGGAAGTTAATTAAGCCAAGAAGTAGATTCTCTCAATCTCACCGTTCCCACACCATCATATAAAAGGATTCAACAATCAAACCAAGCCAACGCGTAAAGCAAACCACAATGCACAGGGATTTTAAGGTGGTTCGGTACCACGACGGGCTCCCTACGTCCACCCCTCACCAAACTAGGTGAGGCTTCACTCGTGGATAAATCCCCAAACGGAAACGACGCTCCAACCACACACGCAGGACGATACCTGCATACACACACAAGGACGTGCCCCAATGCACACACACACACACAAGCATGGAGACGAAGTCTCCAACACGATCCAACAAGCGGATCAACAAAACGCACACACGCTGCGACAAGTGCAGCAAATCTTACACACACGTAGATCTAGGAAGACCTACGCACACACATGAATCAAATACGACACACACAAATGACCACGGATCCAACAACGATCCACACATACACAAGTATGTAGTTTATAAGAAACACAAATCTGAAACTTAAAACACAATAAGGCACAGTTGAGAAAAACTCCTGATTTGGCTCTCCTTTGAATGTATGTTGTTGATTTTGAATGTGACTTCAATCTCCACTTGATCGGAGCTTTAATCCGGTCTTGCTTGGCTCTTCTTTTCGTTGGACAACACTCTCTTGATCTCCCTTGGATCTCTCTTGACTCCCCTTAGATCGTTCTTGAAGGATGATGAAAGATTCTTGCTCAATTGAAGTTGTAGCTTCATTCTCTGTGCAACTTCCAGTTGGGGATCGATTGGAAACTTGTTTGTAGCTTGTTCCCTTCACATTCATGCCCAAAACATGGTGGAAGAAGCCCTGGAGCTACTGCGTGCGACCTGCACACATAAGGATAGAGAGGAATTCGAAATTTCAGATCTAGCTTGGTCCTCTTAGGGTTTACAACCCAATAAGAAGTATTTATGCCTCTAGGACGGTCAATAGACAGCCCTGGGACAAGATCCACATATCCTGGAGTGATTTGGGGCTTTTGGACCGGATTGGGAGGACTTTTGGGCGCACTTAAATGAAGGTCAAATTTGATGGCGTCGCCCCGTACCGGAAAGGGTCGACCCTTGGGTCGACCCTCGGGCAAACAGAACCCCAACAGAACCATTTTCATGTTCTTTTTTACAGGGGTTTACCCCAGGGGTCGACCCTCGGGCTAACAGAACCCAAACAGAACCAAGTTTTGGTTCTGGTTTACAGGGGTCAACCCTTGGGGTCGACCCTTTAATGGGTCGACCCCAGGGGTCGACCCTTTCAGGCAGGGTGCATAAAACTGGTTCTATTTTGAACAAAATCTAAGAGGGTCGACCCCCTGGGTTGACCCCTTCTTGTTTGGGTCTGAAAAATAGCTAAAACCTCTATCAAATCAATGGGAAATAATTGGTTAAATATTACCATAATCCCATGAAGATCAACCATGATTTTTCATCCTGAAAAACATGATAAAGCAAGAGGTTAAATCAAAATCAAAATATATGGGTCATGCATTATCATACGAAGCTAGTTTTGAGATCGAGACCCAAATGACATGATGTATGATTATGAAAGCATTAGCATGAGACGCATAGACGCTTTGAAAATATTTTCATCTTAAGAACCTCCCCAAGAATATGCATAAGACACTTTGAAACCATTAAGTCTTTAACTATCCAATGAAGTCAATTGAGAGAACGACTAATGAATCACTCCCAATCTAGGCACATGGAAATTCATTTCCAGCTCATGGATACTTACCATGGATTCAAGGGTAGCCAATACAAATCAATCAAACCTCATATGAGTTCCAACTTCAGTCCAAGGCAACATGTATCCAATCATCATTGAGTCATGATTTTGTATGAGTGAGAGGAAGATGATGGATCCTTTCAACAAAGACAAACAGTGAAGTGGAGATGATTTTACACAATGACAAGCAACCAATTCATATCAACGAATACTCAATAAATCTACATTAGTATGGGAAAAAATAATAAGAACATTAGTCTTAACATTCCCACACTAAAACATGCATGAAGGAGCATGCATTCTAGCCCAGTAGCAGTACCTGCAAAGCAAGATATCAACATGTGAGTTCGTTTGTCATGACGATTTGTCATGACGACGAGTTCATTTATGATGAAGACATTTTCCAAAGATCACTCACACATCAAAACCATTATCATCACACATGAAGTTTAGTTATCATCAAAACCATAGCTCAACACATTCCTTTAGAGGACTCCCCTCCGTTGTAATACCGCTTCTTGTTGAATGCTGCTTTAAAATTTCCCGGGCTTGTGACAGGTTCTTTCTTATCTCTTCCTCGGATCCTATTAGAAAGTTCAGTGGCATCCTCGAGCAACTGTGCATGCCGAACCATCTCCGAATAAACCTAGATGTCCATTGGTGCAAGTTGTGTAATATAATGGGGCCGAAGCCCATTGAGGAACCTTCTTGCCTTCATTTTTTCCGTACATACCAGGTGGAGTGCATACCGGGATAGTCTCGAAAACTGGGCCTCATACTCGGCCACTTTCAAGCCCCGTTGCTTTAGAGGGCAAATTCCGCGGCCTTTTTCTCCTGAATATGGTCGGAGAAGTACTTGTTGTTGAAATGCTCAACGAACTCATCACATGTGACGTGATCTTCTGGCAATATCGCTTCTATGGATTCCCACCAGCTTCGAGCATCCCGCTCCAGTTGGAAAATAGCTAGCAGGACCTTCTCCTTGTCCGTGCATTGCATCACACGGAAAATCCGATCGATTTCCTTTAACCAGTTCTTGGCATCCTTAGGATCGGATGAACCCGCGAACCTTGGTGGATTCATGTTGCGGAAACCCCTTTGGAGATCGCCGACTCCACGGTTAACTCCACCTTGCGCCACTTGCTGTAGCGCTTGTGTAAGGCCTTGCACGGTGCGTTGCATCTCGCGCCATTGTGCTCGTTCCGCGGCCATGATCCTACAAAAGAGTTTAAGTATAATAAATATCAGGTTTTATTGTGAGGTCAAATGTCATTATAAAACTTAACCCATGGCTCTACCCATCTCACCGGGTAAGGTCTAAATCTATCCTTAGACTATTCTATCCTTGGACTCAGGTTTTTCCTAGGAGATTGAATTCCTCGGCTCTGATACCACGAAGACTGTCACGTCCCGAGCGTGGAAGATACTCGGATCCGTGGCACGTCTATATCGATCGTGTCATTCACGTAAAATCAGAGTGCGCATATTACTTGGTAAATTATCACTAACTTAGAATTTGACATATTAAACCATAGTCCAAAAGGACAACTGAGTAAGATCCCAAACTAATTTCATAAAGCTACAAATTTTGACATAATCCAAACCAAATTGACCAAAATGTGCCATATGATTACAAGCCTTGATAATAACTGAAAATACAAGGTAGTGGGTCCTATGAATATGAAATACAAGACTACCGACGGTACATCAAGACTACCACTCATCACTCAGTGCCAGTCCCGTCCGGGTGGGGGTCGCTACCCAAGTTCCCTGAAAATGTTAGAATTTGCAACTTTATGAGCGAATCGCTCAGTAGGAATTATATCTCAAGTTCTAACAATCTTTAAGTTAATTACAAGTTCATGCGGTATAATGATGCATGTAGAATCAAGCAAGAATATCAAGAATTGTATCAAAAGAGTATCGTAAGAATTTCAATAAGATGTATCAATGAGGAAATTGTGAGTAATTTGCAAGTAATCGCACAAGTATTTCCAAGAGTTCAGTATTCAAGCAAGTATTTTCTGGGAATCAAACATTCGAGTATTCAAAAGCATTTCAAGCTTATGTAATATTGAGTAGTACAAGGGAATTGGCTATTTCATTCAATTCATTTAGGCAAGTAATTGCCCTTTTTGGGGCCAAGAAATTTATGTCAAGTAAGTCAAGCATGTCATGAGAGAGTGAGTGGGAATGTCTCAAGTCAAGTCAAGCAAGTACTTCAGTGTAATGCTAAACACCGTGGTCAATAAACTCCCATGGGCACAAGTACCTTTGGGTGCTACTCCCAAGATTAGACCGGGCCCTATATGCACAACATTTCATGTATACTTTTAGACATCCACTCTCATTTATATAGCCAATATAGAATTTCAAGAAATTTACACATTGTAGGAACATAAAGTAGATTTCCAGGAATAGAGTTCAAGGACATCTCAAGTGTAAATGATGAACTATGACCATCTAATTAAAATGTTGTTGTTGTCAATCCCCATCTCAGGAGGACCTGGACCACCTTTTTATAAAAGGAGACTTAGCTGCAGCCCTATGGAAGTGGGTTTCCCCCTTGATAAGTGCCAAAATTAATCTCAGTGAGCATATCACTATTCGTAGTTGGAACATTTTGGCAGGTTCTAATTTGTACTCAGCTTTCAGCTACTCTGGAATGTATGTAGTGATCTTATAGATATGGGAGATCTGGAAGGCTAGATGCTCCACCAAGTTTGAAAACTCTGCCATCAATGTAACCTGCATCAAGAGGAAAGTGGTGGCAGGCCTCTCTCAAGCTCTGAAAAATCTATCTTTCTCAGTCCGTAACTCTGCAGAAAAAATTAAAACTCTGAATCAATTCCAGCTGTTCCCGAAGATTACTCCAAGGAGGCCAATGCTTGTAACTTGCAGTCTAGCCCCTCTCCATTTCACCCTTCATGTAGATGGAGCTTCAAAAGGTAACCCGGGTAAATGTGGAGGTGGTGGCTATGTTAGAGACTCAGCAGGAAACATGATCATCAGTTTTGCTTTCAATTATGGAATTGGAAGTAGTATATTAGCAGAAGCAAGGGCTCTTTATGATGGGCTATCAATAGTTAATAACGGAGGCCTTAAAGTGACTGCTATATTTTCTGATTGCGCCTTCCTTGTGGAATCCATCCATAAAAAAAAAGCTCCTAGATGGGTTGTCTATCCATGGTGGAGTGAAATTCTGAAACTAATATCTTTAAGTGGTTGTTCGGTGAGACATGTCTATAGGGAAGGCAACCAGTTGGCTGATGCATTGGCTTCCTATGCAAGCTTAAGTCATTCTAACTCTATTTTTTCTCATGTCAGTGAACTCCCAAAAATGGTGAGGGGAGCGTATAGGATGGATAGAGGAGGTTTGCTTTCTCTTCACCTTTGTAAATAGATACCTCAGAATCCCTGGATTCTTTTGGCAACTTGTACATTCAGGGGTATGCCCGCAAGAGCTCGTATTCTTGTCACAAAATTAATAAAATTTCAGGCCAGAGCAACAATCTGGGGGAGTGAGAACATGTTCCCCTGCTGGGGGGACATGCACTCGACCAGTCTATGATTCTGAGGGCCGGTGTTGATTGAAAAAAAATGACACATAGGACAAATAGACAAATCAAGGTTAAGGAGGTGTGTTGCATCCCTAAGGTTTTGATGAGGTCAAACACCATAAGCCAATCATCATTAGTCTAACATCTTATGTCAATCATCATTTGATATGCATAAACGCAAGTCCACGCAAGAAAGTCAACGTAGGTCAATGCTACTGTTCATAAGGAGTCAAAAGGTCAAAGTGAAAATGTTCCTTGAAAAGTCAACACAGGCTAGTCAACATTGTCGGGCATGTGTGTAACATGCTTAATTATATTATTTTGATGATGTCTGACTATGACTCATTAATGAGTCTGACTTGTTTTGATAACCTCATTCATACATTTCAGGTCATTATAAGCAAAGAATTAGAAATCAAAATTGGCACACAAAACCAGACAATTGGCATTACAGAAATCAAGGCAGTTAATGATAAGCTAACATTCTGATAAGTGGCACATAAAATGAGGCAACTTGGTGCACTAAAATCTAGGCAATTGGCAAGTTAGAAATTAAGCTAAAAAGCTTCATGTTAATAGGGTCGGTGCACACTCAAGCATTGAAGACCAAAAGTCGGTGCGCATTGTGCCCGCGCAGAATGAAGTCGGTGCACATTATTGTTCACGCAGAAGGAAGGTCTGCGCATATTACTATTCACGTAGAAGGAAGGTCTGTGCACATTACTGTTCACGCAGAAGGAAGGTATGCGCACATTACTGTTCATGCAGAAGGAAGGTCTTTGCACATTACTGTTCACGCAGAAGTAAGGTCTGTGCACATTACTATTCACATAGAAGGAAGGTCTGTGCACATTACTATTCAAGTCCATGCACATCCAAGACTAGCATGCTACAAGGTCAGTGTAGGTTTAGTGGTCAAAGGGTCAAGGTCGGTGCAGGTTACTGTACAAGTCCGTGCACATTCAAGACTAGCTCTACAAGGTCAGTGCAAGTTTAGTGCTCAAAGGGTCAAGGTCGGTGCAGGTTACTGTACAAGTCCGTGCACATTCAGGACTAGCACTACAAGGTCAGTGCAGGTTTAGTGTTCAAAGGGTCAAGGTCGGTGCAGGTTACTGTACAAGTCCGTGCACATTCAAGACTAGCACTACAAGGTCAGTGCAGGTTTAGTGCTCAAAGAGTCAAGGTCGATGCAGGTTACTATACAAGTCTGTGCACATTCAAGACTAGCGCTACAAGGTCAGTGCAGGTTTAGTGCTCAAAGGGTCAAGGTCGGTGTAGGTTACTGTACAAGTCCGTGCACATTCAAGACTAGCGCTACAAGGTCAGTGTAGGTTTAGTGCTCAAAAGATCAAGGTCGGTGCAGGTTACTGTACAAGTCCGTGCACATTCAAGACTAGCACTACAAGGTCAGTGCATGTTTAGTGCTCAAAGGGTCAAGGTCGGTGCACTTTTACAGTAAGCGGTCAACATTTGACCTCGTGAACAGTAATGATCAACAGTTGACCGTTTTGAATGGGGCGCGCTCCCAGCGGGGCACTATTCATCAGTACATGTTTTGTTAAATTCACCACTAAATAAATAAATAAAATAGATAATACATCAAATATAAGTTTCTTTTGATAATTACAGATTTAGATTTTTGAACAAAAAATTTTATAAGCTAGTTGTTAACATAAGCCCTTCTTATATTATATCCATTCACTAGTAGAACATATAAGGGCACAGACACAAATTCCTATAGTTTAGGATATACTATGACCCAACGTATTTACTATTCATTTTCACACTTTTTACTATTCACTCAATTTCATTTTTAAGGCCAAATATTTATTTGACAATTTTTCATGGTAGAGTAAATCGAGGTGGTTAATGGGTAACAATTAGATCTTCCTAATTATTTTTATCTTGTGAGATATTAATTTCTAAAGTGGGCCATGAATAGTTTCCTCCGTATGCCCTTCACGTGATTGACATTTGAATGGCCAACAAGGGCCTGTGGAGGCCATGGGTGCCCTTCTCTCAAGGCACTTTACGCACCAGAAACTGTGTGTTTTAGACACATGTTACTGTTCATCAAATTTAAGGTTTGGTAAATCAAGTTTTAAGTACATGGTTAGATAGAGAAAAATCTGAGGATTCCTAAATCATGCTTCATACATAAATATCATGGTTTAAGGTTATAGATATTGATTTTTAAACACAGGATTAGTTTTTAAATCTGGTAACAGAAAGATCATGCTTAACAACTATATAATTTTTAAGCTCATATATTAAATGACTTAACAAGCTTGATAGGCTATGCAAGTTACAAGTTTAATATTCTACGGAAGATCATGATTTTTTTTAAATACGTCACTATTCATGATTTTTAGATACATCACATAAATCAAGAAGTAAGATATGGCTGGACATGGACAAATAGTAGGTTTGCAAGGTCATGCTCATACAATATTTTTAAGATTTAATTTCATAGATATGATTTTTTAAACATGGGATAATTTACAGGAATTAAAATTGATGAACACATGGAATCCACGTGATACGTCACTAACCCTATTCATGCATGTCACCCTGTTTAACTTCTAATTATGCCAGATCATGAGAACGTCTACCTCTTAGGAGTGATACACGTGGTACATGTGGCTAGAATAAAGAAAGTCAAGCACTTCTTGTCAGAGCATATGCAGCAGGATGTAGAATATAAGAAGAAGATGTCCCTTTACGTCTTCTGAGGCAGAGGAAAAGAATGGGATATTCTCTCTGCATGTAGTAGGATGAGGGCAGAGGCTTCTATCTACTCAATAGAAGGTGTAATTATAGGAAGAATTCAGTTGCCAAGGTAAAAACAAGGGTTATTATCTTGGGATCCACTGCCAGGTCAAAAGGGGTCCGTTGCCAGCAAAAAGGAGTTGTTTATAGGGAATAAATGGGTTCATGGGAAACCAGATCTGAAATCCTTGCTGTGTATGTTCCCTCGGGGTCCATGGCCAGCAAACAATGGCTGTTATTGCCTCCACCGAGCTCTGGTGGTTGAGGGGTCCCTCCTCTCGTGGGAATGGTTGTGGCATATATATATATATATATATTCATTTGTAATTGGTTTCAAGAAATGGCAGCTTCTCTGTTTAGGGAAATAATGCCCAGGTAGGTGGGCGTTAATCCTTTGGGCCCTTTATTTTGCCCAAAAAGAAATGGCGGATGCAAGAATCGAACCGTGATCACATGTTTTGATAACACGTCACTTAACCAACTACACTAAGAAGTCACTTTGTCAGGTGAATAATCTTTCTGGAAGATGAAGCCCCATTATGTATGATGGCTTCAATGATGGTATTTTTATATAATGGCCCTTATTGGGTATTCTAACTTCTTACTTATCCTTCCTATAGAGTTATCTTCTTATAGAGTTATCTAAAGTTTTTATTTATTTGGGGATAAAGTCTATATATTAATATTATTATTATTATTTTCTATCATTTTTATACGGAGCGCTACATAATTTGTTAAGTATTAACCAGCTTTATGACAAAGGTCATAGGGTAGCATTTGACTCTACTGGTTGTAACATTTATGAGCCTAATTCTGATAATGTTAAATTTTCTAGCAAAAGAGTCAATAATATTTACTTAGTTGACCTTGATGATGTAGCACATTCAAACCTGTGCCTTACTGCTAACAAGGATGACCTGGCCTATCTTTGGCATCTTAGACTAGGTCATGCTAGTTATACAGTGCTACACAAACTAAATAAGCATTGCATGGTCAGAGGACTTCCTAAAAAATCTTTTAAGATTGATAATGTTGTATGTGAGGCATGCACTCAATCCAAACAGACTAGAAAGTCATTCAAGTCTAGAACATAAAACCTGACTTCTAAACCATATGAGCTGATTCACATGGATCTCTTTGGACCTACTAGATCAGCTAGTTTATCAAATAGAAGATATGATTTTGTGTTAGTTGATGATTTCTCTAGGTATACTTGGGTGTTTTTCCTCACACACAAACATGAAGCATTTAATGAATTTCAGGAGTTCTATTTAAAAATAAAATAGAATAATGACAATTCCATTAAGAATATTTTATCTGATCATGGTGGTGAGTTTGATAACTCACAGGTTGATGACTTCTGCAGGGATAATGGTATAACTCATAGGTTCTCCTCTCCAAGGACACCAGAGCAAAATGGTGTAGTAGGGAGGAGGAACCGGACCCTTGTGGAGATGGCTCGAACATTGCTCGTGGAAGGTAACCTACCAAGGAAATTTTGGGCTGAGACAGTCAACACTGCATGCCATGTAGTCAATAGAGCCATGGTAAGGTCATTTACCCAGAAAACTCCTTATGAAATTCTCAAGGGTAAGAAACCTTCATTAGCTTATTTCAAGGTCTTTGGTTGTAAATATTTTGTGCATGTTAATGCCAAAAGAGACCTTGATAAATTTGAACCTAAAAGTGATCCTAGAATCTTTCTAGGATATTCAGAAAAATCCAGAGCCTATAGGGTATACAATTTAAACTCTAAGACAGTAGAAGAATCTCCACATGTGGTTTTTGATGAAACAATGACTAAACTTGAAAATAGTTTGTGCAGGGAACATAATAATGGAGAAATTCTGAAAGATGAAAATCCTGTAGATCAATCTGAAGAGAATGATGCAGTGGAGCCTGGTTCTCAGGGGGAGGTAAATGAGGATCAAGGTAATCAAGTTATCAATGTCAGATTTCTCAGAGATCATCCTATAGATAATATAATTGGTAATTTGCATGAACCCTCAAGGACCAGATCTTATCTCAGAACTCAGAATGAGTTAAATTCCTTTGCATTAGTGTCACACATAGAACCCAAAAACATAGACAGTGTCCTTAGTGACGTGCATTGGATCAATGCCATGCACGCAGAATTAAATCAATATGAAAGGAGCAAGGTATGGCACCTAGTTCCACCTCTTGATCATGGGACTGTCATTGGAACTAACTGGGTTTTCAAGAATAAAACTGATGAGCATGGCAATATTGTTAGGAATAAGGCCATATTGGTAGCTCAGGGGTACAATCAAGAGTATGGTATTGACTTTGAAGAGTCATATGCCCCTGTGGCTATGATAGAGGCCATTAGAATTCTGTTAGCATATGCATGCTCATTAGGAATCTCTCTTCAGTAGATGGATGTGAAATCTGCATTTTTGAATGGAGAAATAAAAGAGGATGTCTTTGTAAGACAGCCTCCTGGTTTTGAATGTATAGATTTTCCTAATCATGTATATAAGTTGAATAAAGCTCTATATGGGTTGAAACAAGCTCCTAGAGCTTGGTATGACAGGCTCAGTAAATTCCTCTCCAACAAGAAGTTCACAAGAGGTGAAATTGACCAAACCTTGTTCACCAAGGTATGTCATCCAGACATTCTCATTGTATAAATATATGTGGATGATATAGTTTTTGGTTCAACTAACCCAACAATGTGTGAAGAATTTTCTAACTTAATGACACATGAGTTTGTAATGAGCTCTATGGGTGAGCTAAAATTATTTCTTGGACTGTAGGTGACACAGACCAAAGAAGGAACTTTCATCACTCAGTCCAAGTATATAAGGGATCTACTGAAGAAGTACAAATTTGAAAATCTCAAAGAGATAACAGCACCAATGGGTACATCAACTAGCCTTGATGATGACCCAAAAGGTAAATTGGTCGATACCAAGTTGTACAGAGGTATGATCGGATCCCTTCTTTACCTTACTACATCTAGGCCTGATATACAATGTGTTGTGTGTTTATGTGCTAGATTTCAGGCTAGTCCTAAATAGTCACATCTTAGTGCTGTTAAGAGGATTTTTAGATATCTATCAGGCACCCTAGAACTAGGCCTTTGGTATCCTGCTAGGTGTGAGCTAGACCTAATAGCTTATACTGATGCAGATTATGCTAGGTGTCAGATTGATAGGAAAAGCACTAGTGGGTACTGCCAGTTCTTAAGTGGTTGTCTAGTATCTTGGGCATTCAAGAAGCAACACACTGTTGTTCTATCCACTACTGCGGCAGAATATGTCACAGCAGGGAATTGTGCAGCCCAGGTACTTTGGATCAAGCACCCACTCACTGATTATCAGATAACATTGGGATGCATTCCAATTTTATGTGATAACACTAGTGCTATATGTTTGACTAAAAATCTAGTTCATCCCTCTAACACTAAGCACATAGAAATTAAACACCATTTTCTTAGAGATGAAGTAAGCAAGAATGAAATTGAACTGAATTTCATTGAAACTGAAAAATAGATTGCTGACATTTTTACTAAACCTTTGAGAAATGAAAGATTTAAATTCTTAAGAAGAGATATAAGTTTATGTAAATTTCAGCATGATGATGAATTCTGATTTCATTCTTGAATTGATATTTGGATTAGTTCTGAGAATAATTGTGTGTCAGCCTATCTTTAAATTTCTGAATAAATTTTCTGATCATTTAAGAATGGTTAAATATCTGATGGTAATGCCTGAATAACTGTTCTGGTTCAGTCATGCATTACAATGCAATTTGAATAACAATGGTTAAATAAACATACATATAGACAGGGGGAGCTTTTATTTAGAAGAAAAGTGCATGTCCATGCTGGATTGTTTTGTTAGGGGGAGTCTGGTACAGTCTTTTCTGGGTGTTATCTGTTCAAGATACTCAGTTAAAATTCAAACCCCTTTCATTCAAATTCTCTCTTCAGATACAGAAGCTTTCAACACTTGGATCCATTTCTATCATTTGGTGTTATTTCCATTTCTTGATATCCCTCAAGAGCTGATTTTATGCTTCAATGTCAATTCCATCTTTCTGAATAGATGATAGTCTTGCAATCAGTTCATTATTTTAAGCAGCAACTATCATATGTCTTCTACTATAAGAATCATGTTTGCTTCTTGAATGAACTGATGGTTTAATCTTAATGAATTGTAGAGTTTAAAGACTATATTCAGAAAATAGGGTGGTGGAAAACTGTTTATAGCTCTTAACCTCTTTCTCATGATTGTGACAGATAAGATCCTTACGTATCTGAAAATGAAAGACTTAGTGAAATCTAGGTTGAGAAACTCAGATAGTGTATTATTTTGAAACAAGTCACTTTGAAAAATTAAAAGGGCAGCTAAAAGAAAAGCATTAGTAAAAGAAATGAATAAATCAATTGGCAGAGCAATGAATGAACTGCACTGAGAAACTGAGCACTCCATCAATGAAATGGAGAAAAATTCATGTCATGAAGTGCTTCATGTTAACTCTATTCACATGATCAAACTTGTAGAATTGATTTCACTGAGTAGCTGGGGGTACTGGCATTTGATAAACGTGTACCCTTATGCAAAAAGATGTAATCATGACTGATGTTTTTAATCAGAGACAGATGTGGTAGTTTGTGCTTAGTAACTGGGGGTACTGGCGTCTAACCCACGTGTACCCTTAATGTCAAAGGCATAGATGATACATGTCTATTCAACAAGCTCGGTTTTAAAATCAAAATTGAAAAAGGTTTACTGTAACCCTTGCAATTCAAGTTTTACTAAGTGTCAAATTGTTTAACCTCAATACATATCCTTGTCACTCCCATAGATATTCATTGGTTCTGAAATCAGTAGGATATAGTTTTGACCAAGTCTATCATGATTATGTGACTTAGGTTTATTGCTATTAACGGGTACTGCAACCTTATTCAAGAGATTCAGTGAATCTACTCTACCTTTCATCACTATTAAACCAAAAATTTGTTAAGAATGCATTATCTTGATTCTCTTGCCTGAAGACTTTCCCTATTATCTACTTATCTACTGAACTATTGCACAGGGTGTTACTCTGTTCCCTTCCTCCTCTGGTTACCCTTCTTTTCTTCCGCAGTATTCCTCACTCCTTGTTTGTTGATGGCAAAGGGGGAGAGAAAATGGACTTCATGGTATTTTGATTAAGGGGGAGTTGTATTTCAAGATAATCTTGTTAAAGGGGGAGACAAGAGACCATCTTCAGGGGGTAGATGTGCTTGGGAAGTGTATCTACTTTTAGGAGTGTTTTGGGGGAGATCAGGGGGTAGAGATACTTGGCAAGTTCAGAGGGAGAGCTTATCAATTGGTATAAGATGGTTCATATATGGTTTGTCTATGGCAAAGGAGGATATTAGCACTTTAATCACTGTCTGCATTTCACTCTGTGTTAGGTCTGCATCTGTGTCAATGTTTGTCGAATTGTTTGACTGTACTTCATGATAAATACGTCTTATATTAGATTAAACTTGTCTCATAAAAATATATCATAATTGTGGGTGTTGCCATCATCAAAAAGGGGGAGAATGTTGGGTCTCCTCTGGAGTTGATCAGTAGTGTGGAGACTACTGTTTGTTAATTGTGTTTTGAATGATTGGCAACAGTAGAGTGGACCTTGTTGACTATAGAGTTGACTTTGGTGACTTTATCTTGACCATGGTAATATTGTGTATTTTGATGAATTTTTTATATGTCAGATCTTTACATAAAACACTTCTACACCTCATACTATATTTAGCTAAGGTCGGTGCTAGCATTAGTTAGTCTGAACAAGGTCGATGCTAGTTGCTGTTTCCTTTGAGTCAGGTCAATGTTAGCAGTGTCTTACACTAAGTAAGGTCGGTGCAAGTTGTCCCTCACGCACACTTTAGGTCGATGCTAATAGCGTCTCACGTATACTTGAGGTCGATGCTAGTTGCGTTGAATCTTGCAAGTGAGGTCGGTGCTAGTTGCTATTTTTACTTAGAGAGGTCGGTGCTAGTGGCCTTGTCTGCTTACTGAGGTCTGTGCATATTTTGCATCACATAATAACCAAGGTCGGTGCATGTCTTCACAAGCAGCATATCAGGTTGGTGCTAGTCACTACTGACTATACAATCAAGTCAGTGCTAGTCACTGTTTGATCGGGGGAAAATTGATTTTATTTATTTGGTTTATTCACGTGGGCGTGCCAGTCACTAGGTGACGAGTTTATTATGCGCTCAATCTGACCCAAGTCGGGCGGAAGTGAGATACGTGTAGGGACCGGAAGTTCGCCATACCATAAAGGCTATGACGTTAATTACATCCTCCGATAAAGAGGAAAACCTCTGATTAATTACCGAGATAAGGGGCAGCACGAGGCTGAAATAGAACGTAGGAAAATGCATGTGGTGACGAGACTTTCAAGGCCGCATGAAATGATTCTCTTGTCGTTCTCTTAATCATGCAGAGCAGGCATAATTAATTAAGTTCGAGCCCTCGGTACGAGGCGGAGGACATGGGTCCGAAGACCACCGTCACGCATAGCTGAAACTTCCGGTCGGGTATAACCCAACCTTCCGTCAGTGCCATTTGATATACCAAAGTCCCACCCAGGCAAGCACGCAGCAATGTAGCATGTAGGAATGCATATCTATATCTAATGCATAGATTAGCAAATGCATGATGACATATGATTTCAACTTAAAGAGTCTCTTCTTATTTGGTTTGTGATTGATTACATTGATCGACCCATGCCATGGAACGCGAGGGTTGGCTTGAGAATGAGAGAGGAGTTAAAACGGCACGAAAGACGCATTTTTGTTCAAAATCGATGCGGGATAGCGTAGGTATAAGGTTATATGGCACGGGGTAGCGTAGGTATAGAGGTTAAAAATGGCACGGGGAAGCAAATGGCCTTAACTAGTGCGACTCGCCTAGGGCGCGTCGGATTAGGCCGCACCGGTGATGGCTAATTGAAAATCAGTGAGTTTGAGTGTGATGTTAAACCGGCGCGGGGGGGGGGGGGTACCGCGCCGTATTAAGGCCCGCCGTATTAAGGTGCGTCGGATTAGGGCCGCGCCGGGTTAGCTAATTCTTGTGTATTTTTTAGTTTAGTTGAACCATGAACATGTATTGACTTGTTTGATGAATGAATTGGGGTCCAGGGTGTCCTTGAGACAAGGCTGAGACTTGTGTGAGGTTCATACTCGAGCACGGAAGTTCATTATCTTGGGAACATGTCTTATTAAGCCCAAGTTATGAGGCCAATTAGTCAAACAAGTCTGACGAAATTTTGGCAGCACCTCCTCATCTCCAGAGGATTACGGGGGGAAAGCGGAAGCATACCCAAATAATGGAGTAAGTTCCTTAATACCGGGTGGCACAACGGCAGCCGGAAGACCTGAATGGATGGAAGACCCCGAGGGCTAGCCTACGAGGGGCACCAATATTCCATGGGCCAAAGCATGATTAAAAAGGGATGACCAATAAGGGAGGAAACCCCGAGGGCTAACCTACGAGGGGCACACAACCTATGGCCACCACCATTCCCTTTGGGATAGTGGGTTTAGTGTCGGGTGATAAACCCTATTAATATTCACCTCTGATGGTTCAGGGGGAAACATGCCATCAGTGGACATGCCCTTATGAACCATTGGTGACTCAAAAACGCTGATGAGAATGCCCCCCCCCCCCCCCGGGCCGCTAGACCATTGCGTACAGGGACAATAAAACATGGCAGTAGTCATACATAATAAGAAGTAGTAATCAAACCATTAGACCATCCAAGATCAGTCATATGCATAATAGAGTTAGCCAATCAGCTAGTTAGCGGATTAACATGTTGACATGTTAGCATACAAACTGAGTGATTGGAAGGAGCAAACGATCGAACAGTAAAAGGGGATCCCACAGCATAAATGACCATGATAGGGAGAACCCCCTCACGCACATAGACTTTAAGGATGGCTCTTTTCTCCCTAGCCCATGGCTATGGATAGGGAGGTGCTGAGAAGCCATTCCCAGGGCCAAAGGGGAGTGTATCTATATGCACACCTCTCGTATAGAGAAACATATTGGCATACGGAGCATGTGATGCGGTCTACGCAATAGAGAGAATCCCGAGGAGAAGGGGATATTGTTGTAGCCCCTTTGGGAATATCCCAGGGCACATTCGGTGTCAACGAGGGGAATCAGACAATAACACGCGATGAGAGATTGAATGCACTCAAAGAAAGGAGGCAAAGGGGGCACATACACATATCAGAGCTTCATTCATACTCAAAACTGATCACATAACCCAAAAAGGTGTATGAGGTTACATATTTTGATACGGCTCGATGTTGTCGCACGAAGCTGATCAGATCCTCAGATCAAGCCCAAGAGAAAGGAGAAAAGGGAAAGTAAAGAGAATCGAAGAACAATGGGCTCATCTCATTGCCCGGGGCATTACAAAATCATACACGAAGAGATTCCGTGAGGGTAAAAGAAGGAAAAATATAGATAGAAAGCTTTGCCACCCACCTCTGTTAACGGCAGTGAAAATAGAGTATCGGAGAGCACCGTCTCTTCTCTGGCTCCGACCTCCTCCTGGCAGACAGACAAAGCAAACTGTGAGTAATGGCGGCTCGCCGAGTCTCACCCCCAGAAAAGCTTTCTTCTTCCCCAATTTTCTTTTCTTTCTATTATCTCTCTCTCTTTTCTTTTTTCCTCCTCTCCTATTCGCCCCCCCTTTTTTTTCTTCTCCCTCTTTTTTTTCATTCGGCCGATGATTGGCTTATATAGCCTGGCCAATGCGTAATCCTTCTCCGGTGTGAGAAGAACGCGCCGATGAAGGATCCAGGTTACATTTGCACGCCAGGAAGAGGGCGCGCCGGAAAGGGGAGCGCACCGGGAAGAGGGCGCGGCGGATAAGGCCATTCCGTCACATTCGCTTGGGTGTGAGTTGGACTGGGGCCTTGGACTAACTCCGAGGGTCACTATGATCCTTCATCTTGCCATGTCATTTCAAAACCACAGTGAGAAGTATTGACAAAGCTTTCAGGCCGCTGAACAGCTGCTTTCGGAATCCCATACATCTTTAGCCCGGACACGCGGGTTTTCCGCTGATATGGCCTTTGACATAGTGGTTTGTGCTACTGGCTTGACTTAACCTGCAATGGTAGCTTTCTCGGGGAGTGGGATACTAACGGGGTGCTTTCGCCTTGACTGGGTGGTCATTCGGTCACTAATAGACCTAATTTGTCGAGAAGTCGTACCCATGTCAGGTTGTCTAGGACTTCTGCTGACGGAGCCTCCGGTTCCCTGTTCTGAAGGGCCAAAGATGTTGTATCATCTTAGGAGGGTATCTTGTTAGGTGGTGAACCACCGGGTGCATTCTCATCCGTGGTCGGACGACGGATAGTGTTTATGCGGCACGACCGAGTCGATACCGGTTCATTGGGCAGGCCCGATGACACTGCTGGTTTGTGGTGAATTCTTCTCGACTCTCCTGAGGTGAAGTCCCTAGTGTTCATTCCGAGTGACCCGAGGCTCCCGCAACTCGAGAAGACCCTTGTGTATTGGCTTTCTTAGGCTTCTATGCTCCGGCGGGCCGCATCATTCTTGTCATTTAGGCTTGGTCGCCATCGAGCATATTTTGAGTGCCAATAAATGTCCCCTAGCCGTGGGTGCTGCGAGCAAGGCACGAGCGATGTGAGACTAGTGGATGAACTATGACTAGGCCGAGTATTTATCTGGCTAGCTGATACCCTGAATGGCTCTTAAATCGGCACGGTGGCTAAACTGGTGCGGTCAGAAGGTGGTTAATACGGCGCGGTCTAATCCGGCGCGCCCTTTTAACATAGGTTAATACGACGCGACCAATCCCAGCGCCCCTATTGTAATGGGAGGTTAATACGGCACGCAATTTAGCGCGCTGGGTTAACCCGAGGGGGGGTGCCCTATATAACCCTTCTCTTCTTCATTTTTACCAACTCTTTCTCTCTCCTCCCTTTCTTCTTCCCGTGGTGCCGAGTGAATTTGAGGGCGGCGTCCTTTGAGCTGGTGAGGGAGAGTCTTTGCTGTTTTGTATTTGGGATTTAAATCCCTCCTTCCGGGCGTCGGGAGGTGATGCGTACAAACATGCGTCGTTAAAAATGCCGTGCCATAATTTCATAAATTAACCGGACTCTCTCACTAAAAAGATATAAAATCTAAGTAGAGTGGTAAACACGGGTCGATCCCACGGGGAAGAAAGATTTCATTTTAAATAAGTTGGAAAAGTCTTATGTTTTGAAAAGTAAATTGTTGAGTGAGATTAAACTAATGGAAAATAAACTTGCATGAAAATAAACTAACTAAACAATATGAGAGGATTAAGGATAGAAATTAGAAAGAGAGAGAAAAGACCACAATTTTCTAAAATCTAAATTTTATTACGGTGACAAGTACAACTCTATGAAATATGAAAATACAACCTGCAAATAAGAGAAAAGGGGAGAAGAAAATATAGCCAATGGATGAAGAATAGCGTCGCCTCCTTGCCAAGCCTTTGATGAAGATCGCCCCGCCTTGGAATCCGACGCCGTGAGAGGACCAATGGAAGAAAAATATGTCTTGTGATATGGGAAGAAAATAGGGGAGAGAGGAAAAAAAGAAGAAGAACGCTACTGTGAAAACATAGTGTGTGTGAGTGTGAGATTTGAAAAGAGAACAGAGGAAGAGAAGGGGGTTCGGTGGAAGAAGAACAACACAGTGAAAAAATAAAACAAAAATAGAGGGTGATTGGGAGCAAAACAACTTTAAAATGAAGAAGATTTAGAAGGAGTCGAAGAAGAGAAAGTTGTAGATATAGACAAGAGGAAGAAGATTGCTGAAGAGTGCAGAGGGAGAAAACAAGAGAAATACAGTGAAAAATATGAAAAATCAGGATCTATCGGCCCGGATGAACAGTGAAATCTTGAAAAATTGAACTTCTGAAAATTGATTATAACTTTAAAACGGTGGAGAATAAGAGGAAGGGGAAGAAACGAAAATTTAAGAGCTTGAAAAGATGAACACGTTTGATGAAGAACCCAGAGAGAGATGAGGATCAGAAGAGTGTGAAAATTAAGAGAGAAGATCTGTGAAAACCATAGATGAACAGTAAAAGTGCAGAACCGTACCTTGAAAAATAGAGAATAACTTAAAAACTAAAGAGAATTGGAGGAAGTGGTAGAAGAAGAAAATGAAGATCACGTAAAGATGAACAACATTGCTGAAGAAAGCAATTCGAAATAAAAAACACAAATACATGTAAATGATCTATGAAGGGCTAAAATGACTAAGATTACAACAACATTAATACAACACACTAACAACAATCCCAAAACCCACAAACAAAAGCTTTCCAAAAACTCCTACGTAACTCTCCAAAGGCCAAAAGAACTTCCCCCCCCCCCCCACAAACCAATAAGATCCCATTTTATAGGGCCAAAATAACTCCCTTACTCAATGTGAACACCCAAGATGTCATTTTTGAAAACCCAAACTTCTTTCTCTCTTTTCTCCTCTTCTCCACGTGAAGAAGTCACCCTAGCCGCCCTTGTTGAATGCACTGCCTGCTAGCTTGCCGACCAGCCTCCTCGTTCGTCGCCAGCCATGTGAAGAAAGATTGAAGAAAACCGTTCGCTTGCCCACTTGGAAGCCGCAATGGTTGAAGGATGTTGTAGCCGACTTGGCCGCGTGTTGACCTGCGTTCGCGCCCGAAGAAGCCCGGCCGACACGCATTGACCCACGTGAGATGCCAGCTACACCTGCCACGCTCGAGCCCACCATCGTGCCTCCTCCAATTGCCCATCTGTCGGCCAGCCTCGCGTTGACGCCCAAAGCCCAAAGTGGCTTGGCCATTCGCCTGCCGCTTGTGCTGCATTTGAAAGTGAAGCATGCAAAAGCATGCAACGTATAATGCCCGCCTCCAACAGCTGCCTTGCATGTGAAGCATGCAAAAGCATGCAACGTGAGGAGGCTC
The DNA here is from genome assembly GCA_022559845.1 of Amorphophallus konjac. Lineage (NCBI taxonomy): Eukaryota > Viridiplantae > Streptophyta > Magnoliopsida > Alismatales > Araceae > Amorphophallus > Amorphophallus konjac. The sequence goes on from CM040118.1 coordinate 421,807,150, forward strand.
CTCAGTCGCATCATGCATTAGTATATATATATATATATATATATATATATATATATATATATATATATTACATGTAATTATTATATATATATCAAGTGCTATTTATTTTATATTTTTTCTTTTTCTTTCGTTTTCTTCTTTTTCTTCTTTCATTTTTCTTCTTTTCTTTTTTTTTTTAACAAACCCATGGGCCTTTGGCCCATTTGTACTTTTTTTTTCTTTTTTTTTTGTAATGGACTTTGGCCCATTATTGTGCAGCCTTGTGGAGTTCTTGCCATCGTCCTCTTCGTTCCTGAAAAATAAGTAAATTTATTTATTAAAATCACTTAATTCCATCAAACTAAATATTTTGATCTAGATTAAAATTAATTGTGATAAGTGCATATTTATTAATATTAAAGCTCATAAAAAATGTGTATATCATAAATTAACTCTTAAAAATGCACACTTATCACACCCCCCAACTTACTCATTGCTAGTCCCTTAGCAATGCAAATAATTAAAAATTTAGGACCAACAAGAGTTTGCAAAGTTCATACCATCATATCCAACTTTTCTTTCATAGAACAAAAGATTAGGAATCCGGAAACATTAACACACACTAGCCTTAGATTTGTAAATTAAAGAACATAATCAAGAATTCAACTCAAAGTTCAATAGCACTTGTGCATGTGTAAACACTAAATCAATAGCGTAGATAATTGCATCCCCCATTTTCTATTCCAAATAAGTGTCTTTCAACCCTGCACCTCTTAATCAGAGCATTAAGCATATTAGCTTTTTGTCTGTCTTATTACTTCGTCCCTTAGGGATCTTTTTATTTTTCTACACACATGATGTTGCACCAACCTTCACTGTTTAACGCAAACCTCGAAGCAGGCCCGGTTTCGCAGATCAAGGTTCCCTTTTCCTTTTGACGTGAACCTCAACACGTCTTAGGTGAAGTAGGCCCGGTTACTCAAGTTCAGAGCATTTTTTATTATTTTTTTTTAAAAAAATTTCAACGTGCTATTGATCTAGATAACTTGAGAGAAAGCTTATAAAAGATCTCTTCCTTACGAAGTGCAGAATATCAGGCAATATACTCAGAATAGCAGAAGGCTTGTCCTACTTATTTCATGAGCGTGCAAAGAGATTTTTTCAGTTTTCTAAAGTGCACATGAACATTAAAGAGATTCTTAGATCAATTTTCTATGGCTAGATTAAATAAATTTTCCATCATCTTTCTCCCTAGTCTTTTCTATTCGAGAATAATTTTCAATTCAAGCATGCATCATGAAACGTAAAATGAGGATTTCCATGGCTAGATTCTTATGCAATAATGTAGGGTATCAAGCAAGAACTCATTGTATTCTTATGAAATAAATTTTTTTTCTTTCCCCCACCTCCTAACTTAAATGACATTGTCCTCAATGGCATATGCAATGGGAAGATCAGAGAACAAGTAAACAAAGAATATCGTTGGGATGGAAGGATACAACCTGGTGGGCGGGGCAAAGTGACGACGACTCCTTCTTTTCTTGGCCTGACAACTGAAAAACAAACACACTAAAATAAAACATCAAATCACAAAAACCTTGGGTTGTCTCCCAGAAGCACTAAGTTTACCGTCTTTAGCCAGACGCATGAAAGCCTAAAAAGTAATTCATTCCTGATCACACAATGCTATGGATTCTTTCGGTGATAACAGCTCATTTTCTAACTATGGTTTCAACCTTTGACCGTTAACAGTAAAAATATGACCATTTTGTGGATTCATAATTTGAACGGCTCCATGGTCAAATACCTTAACAATAACGAATGGTCCATCCCATTTGGATTTCAACTTACCGGGGAACAAGCGTAGCCGTGAGTTAAAAAGCCAAACCTTTTGATTTTAATGAAAAATTTTCCTGTGAATATGGTGATCGTGGAAAACTTTGGTTTTAGCTTTATAAATCCTAGAATTTTCATAGGCTTCGTTTCTTAGTTCCTCCAGTTCATTGAGTTGTAGGCCTCTTTGGACTCCAGCTTGAGTTAAGTCGAAGTTGACTTGCTTAATGGCCCAATAGGCTCTATGTTCAAGCTCTACGGGCAAGTGGCAGGCTTTTCCAAAAATGAGGCGATATGGAGACATGCCAATAGGAGTCTTAAAGGCAGTTCTATAGGCCCAGAGTGCATCATCTAGTCTCTCGGACCAGTCTTTCCTATCAGGCCAAACTATCTTATGCAAGATGTTCTTTATCTCCCTATTGGAAACCTCCACCTGCCCACTGGTTTGGGGATGATAGGGGGTAGCGAGCTTATGACTGATGCCATATTTGCGAAGCAAAGCTCGAAATTGGAAGTTCGTGAAATGGGATCCCCATCACTAATCATAGCTCTAGGACACCCAAATCTAGAAAATATATTTTTCTTGACAAATTTCATTACCACCTTATGATCATTGGTCCTAGTAGCAACGGCTTCTATCCATTTCAACACATAGTCGACTGCCACCAAGATGTATTCATTGCCAAAGGATGGTGGAAACGGTCACATGAAATCAATACCCCAAACATCAAAAATTTTCACAACCAGAATGGGATTAAGCGGCATCATATCTCTCCTTGAATTATTGCCCACAGCTTGACACCTCTAACATGTTTTGGCAAATTCATATGCATCTTTAAATAATGAGGGCCAATAAAATCCATTTTGTAAAACTTCCGCCGCTGTTTTCTTTCCTGAAAAATATCCGCCACAGGCGAGATTATGACAAAAGTTCAAAATAGATCGTTGCTCCTCCTCGCGGACACATCTTCTTATTATTTGATCGTGACCCATGTGAAATAGCTCGGGATCCTCCCAAAAGTAGTGCTTAACCTTTAAAAAGAATCGATCATTCTCCTGCCTAGACCACCCTCCTGGAATCTATCTTACCGCCAGGTAATTGACTATGTGAGCATACCAAGGGGTTGAAGTGTGAGAGATGGAAAGAATTTGCTCATCAGAGAAGGAATCAGACATGGGATCACTTTCAGGAATCACAATCCTAGACAAGTGATCTGCAACAACATTCTCTGATAAGTGCTATATTTTACATCATAATTTACATCACATCCATCATCTTTGAGCATTATTTGAGTATATTTGTGCAACATGAGCATTAATTACATTCTCACACATTATTTGAGTCTTCATGCATTTTATCATCTTTTTGAGCTTAAAAGACCATGTGAGAAATATTTAAATATTTGCATAATTATTTTGGAATTAAATAGATTGATATTTTAATTTTCAGGAAAAAGTGACCTAGATCAAGGCGCTATTTAAATAACGACAGATGCAAGAGCGCGTCTTCAGCAAGAAGCGATAGCTCCAAGGGCGTCAATTCAGTTGATAAAAGAAAGTGGAAAAAGAAAAAAAAGAGAAAAGAATTAGCGCCCGAGAGGAGGTCGCTAATCATTGAAAGGACGCCTAGAGTGAAGGTCGTCAATTCCTATTTTACGAAAAATATGGAAATAGCAAAATAAGGAAATAAGGAAAGGACGCTAAGGCGTCATTTAAAGAAAGAACGCCCCAGATGAAGTCGCTATTTCAAGTTCAACCAGAAATGGCAACTGCAGTTTCCCGATCGAAGTCTCCTTCCAATTTTCAAGCTTATCCAAGTCATATTCAAGGAAAGGAGGACTCCAAGGATGGAAATAAGTCTAATTGGATCAAGTTGCATTGCTAAAAACCTGGATTTGAGTGGATTTGGGAAGTCCACGATCGTAAGAGACCAAAAACCCTATAAAAGGATGCCATGGTCGCAAGGTTACGGAGAGAACAGTTTAGAGATCTGCCTTAGGGTTTACTTTCGAAGCCTTTCTTGTCATCTTTTGCAGTTACATTCTTCATCAAAGTTCTTCGTTTTCCAGTCTTCTACAAATTCTTCTTCTTCCTCTTCTCCTAATTCTTTCTCGTTTTTATGCTATAATTAGTTTTTCAAAGCTCTGTCTACGATGTTTACTGTTCACCCGATTTTCATACTTTCTGTTCTTCATCATTTTTCTCCCTCTTCTTCTCCTCATCTCTTTCTACTGTCTTCACAAAAGTTGTGCGTTTTTGAATGTTATTCAACTTCTTCTTCTACCTCATCTTCCAATTCCTCACCGTTTTAAAGTTATAGTCAATTTTCTAAAGTTCAGATTTTTAGAGTTCTGCACTGTTCATCCGCGACCACCTCCTGTTCATCCTCAGTTTTCTCCATCTTCCTCTCGTTTTTAAACTCTAAAGTCTTCATCAATCTTCTTCATCTTCTCAATCTCTACAACTTTTATGTTTTCCACTTTTCCTAATTCCTTCTGATTTTAAAGTTATTCTTCCTCCAATTCACTCTCTGTTTTCAATCTAGTTTTTCACTGTTTCTTCTCAAAACACACCAACACACACACACCCTTTTGCATTGTTTTCAAATATCCTCCATCTATTTCTTTCTTCCTCTATTTTCCTCTCATATCCCAAGGCAGATCTTCATCTATTAGTCTTCTTACGGCGTCGGCATCCCAGGCGAGGCGATCTTCATCCAAGGCTTGGCAAGGAGGCGGCGTTATTCTTCATGCATTGGCTATATTTTCTTATCTTTTCTCTTTGATGTTCCCATGTTGTAATTCTTATTTTTCTAGTGTGACTTTCCACTATCATGTTAATGAAATTCATCATTTCTGAAATTGTGTTTCTCTCTATATCTCCTCTAATTTCTCTTCTTAAACCCTCTCATGTTCTTTAAATAGTTTTCATGCAATTTGTCTTTCCTTAGATTAATCTCACTCAAAATTCGATTTTCAAAGCATAAGGTGTTTTTCCAACTTGATAAAATAAGGATTTTTCCTCCTCGTGGGATCGACTCCGCTTACCACTATATAATTTGATTTTCCAATCTTTTAAAGTGAGTGAGTGTGAACATTTTAAAATTGTGGCACGGCTTTCTTAACGACACTAGTCGGTGCGCATCAATTTTTGACGCCGTTGCCGGGGAGGAAATTAATTGTTATGTTGGAAAATTCCTTGTGTTTGATTTGTATATAGGTTTACTTATTTTTCTATTTTACTTTGTAGGAAAAAGCAAAAAAAATCAGAAAATCAGAAAATTCAAAGAAATTCGGACCTGAAAATCTAAGAAAAAAAAATCTGTCACAGGAAGCGTCGCTAAAGCCCAGATCTGTCACAGAAAGTAGAAATTCGGAAAAATCCAGGAAAATCAAGCGTCGCTAAAAGATCAGTATACGTAGGAAAATGTCCTTTTTTGTGAAATTCTGAAAAATTCTAAAAAATTCTAAAAAATTCTAAAAAAATCAGAAAATAGAAAAAATTCATCATGCTAGAATATCTCCATCTTAGTTGCATTACTTTCATGCATTTGTGCACTTAGTTATTCTTTTTGTTTTTCATTCTTTATTTACAACATCTTTTGAAAAAATTCTCTTCTCATTTATTTCCCCTCCTTAAGGGCATTAGGATCTTTACACCCCTCTTGGATTTGGAAGGACACTCCATTGAGCATTCCATCTCTTTAGACTTAAAATTCCATTTCTAAGACCTCCATAAGTCCCTGCACCCGTGGATTCCCTCACGGACGCCGGGCAGGTTGTACCACGAAGTACCTTGGAGTTAGAGTGCCCTTAGAAGGTTTTGCATTAAAAAAAATTAAAAAAAAATCATCATTCTGGCATTCATATAGTTAATCCTTGCATTTGCATAACTCATTCATATAAGGATTCATTGTATTCTGAAGAAAAAAAATCATCATTACCTTTTGGGCCCTTTGCATTGCATGCAAGGTAGGAGATCCCTCCACCCACATTTGATAGGACCCATTAGTGAAATTGAAAGGTTAGTGTATTCTAGACCACAACTTCAACCTAACCTCATGGAGAATCAAAATCAAAACCAACAAGTGCAACAAGTTCCTAAGTAAATGAAGGACTACTTCATTCCTAATCAATATCAACCGTCCTTCTATATTCAAGCACCTCAGAACCAGGCGGTTCATTATGAAATCAAATCAAGTACCATCCAGATGTTGACATCCTTCTATGGCAATACTAATGAAGATCCATATAAACATCTAGATGAGTTTCTCCAGATATGTTCAACTGTCAAAATTCAAAACTTCTCGGATGATGCCCTTAAGCTTACTCTCTTCCCATTCTCCCTTAAGGACAAAGCTAAATATTGGTTGGGAGCCTTGGGTAGAACAATTGACACATGGGGAGAGATGCAAAAAGAATTCTTGAAAAAATTCTACCCCATTGGTAGGACTAATACCATGAGAAGGGCCATCACTGGATTTACACAAAATTCTGGGGAGCAAATTCATGAGGCTTGGGACAGGTTGAAAGATCTATTGAGAAAATGTCCCCATCATGGCCTATCTAGATGGCAAATTGTGCAAGCATTTTATGAGGGATTAACGGAAAACTATAGACAGATGGTGGATGCCTCATGTGGGGGGGCTTTCATGAGTAAAAGTGAGGATGAAGCTTATGATCTGTTTGAAATGTTAAGTGAAAATTCTATTAGTCATGCTTCACTTTCCTCTTATGAAAGGATGATTGGACCTTCCAAGAAGGGTGGGCTATATGAAGTCAAAAGTCAAGGAGAGTTGGAGAATATGATGGATATTAATGCACTTACTCAAAAGTTGAATAAAGTGGACTTGTTGGCGCAAAGGATGGAGAAGGTAGATTTAGTAGCGCAAAAACTAGATCAATTATTATCCATGAATAAGCAAGAATCTTCTTTTCCGCCAATCCAACAAAATCAACCTTTCTCAGATTCCAACCTTCAAGAACTTTGTGCTCTATGTTCTAGCCCAAATCATGCTGTCATTGATTGCCCCACGGCGGCCCAACTTCCCCCATTTATCCAAGAACAAGTCTTTGCTGCTCAGGGTGTCTCTAAGCCCGCCTATGATCCATATTCTAATACCTATAACCCGGGCTGGAGAAATCATCCAAATTTTTCTTGGAAATTACAACAAGGGCCATCTACTCAAGTCAATCCCTCAATTCCAAAATAATCTTTTCAAGTTCCGAACCAGTCTCACCAACATCTTCAAAATCCTTTTCAACATAATCAACAACAACAACCTCCATTTCAGCAATCGTCATTTCATCATGCTCAGGCCCCATATCAACAAGCTTCATCATTTCAAGGCCAATATAATCAATTTCCATCACATCGTTATCAACCTCAAGCCCCGTTTCAAGCTCCTTATCAACCGCCTCCTCAACCCTCTCAGTCTCATTTTGAGGATAAATTTGACCAACTTTAGCAACTTATTCTCTCTCAGCAACAACAATCAATTGCTAAGTTAGAAGGTCAAATAGGTCAGTTGGCGGCTAATAAGATGAGGAGAGATGTTGGGCAGCTACCTAGTCAACCCATAGCTAATCCCTGCAATCAACAACCTCCGGGTTTTCAGCAACGAGCTCCTATTCTTCCCCCTCCAAATCAGCCCAATCAACCTTAGCCACCCCCTCCTATCGTTCCTCAATTCGAGAATGCCAAAGCTATCTCTACCCTTAGGAGCGGGAAAGTTCTTAATGATCCATATCAGGCTAAGGATGTGGGTAGTAGTTCGGGCCAAGATGCCCGAGAGGAAAGTGATAATGAGGAAGAAGAGCCGATAATTGTTCAAGAGAAAAAGAAGCCGGATGGGGGAGAGAAGACAATGGACAAAGGAAAGATCAAGGTTGATGAAGGTTTGCAAGGATATGTTCCTAAGATCCCTTTTCTGAATGCATTAAAGCCAAAAGCTCAAAAGAAGCCGGTCCAACAAGAAGAGATGTTGGAATTATTTAAACAAGTCAATATTAATATTCCACTCTTAGATGCTATTAAACATGTGTCGGCGTATGTTAAGTTTTTGAAAGAGCTTTGTACACCAAGAAGGGAGCCGAAGGCAGCAACACAGAAGATCCGTCTATCTGAAGATGTTAGTACTGTTTTAATGAATTCTTTACCAAAGAAGTTGAAGGACCCTGGTGCTCCATTAATTTCATGTGATATAGGTGGGGTGACATTTGATAAAGCTTTGCTAGATCTTGGAGCAAGTGTTAATTTGTTGCCCACCTGCATTTATGAGCAATTTGATTTAGGGGAATTAAAGCCCACTTCTATTATCCTTCAACTAGCGGATCGGTCTGTTAAAACACCAAAGGGTTTGTTGGAGGATGTGATAGTAAAAATTCATGAATGCTATTTCCCAGTGGACTTTTTAATCTTAGATATGGCCTCATCCCAAGAGTTAAAACATACACCAATCATTTTAGGGCGCCCGTTTTTGGCTACGGCAAAGGCCAATATTAATTGTGCCACAGGGATGATGGATATTACCTTTGGAGGAGAGAAGGTCTCACTGAATGTTTTTAAAGCTTCACAATACCCGGATCATGAGGGAGAATGTAATGTCATTGATATTTTTGATGAAATAATTGAAGAAAATACGGATATGAATGAGGATGTGATTGAAGAAGGTAGTTTGCTTCAAGATTCACCTCTTTCTTATGCACCCTATTCTAGAGTTGAACCACTCCCTCCACTTCAAGCTGAACCTATTCTTCCATCTCTTGATCAGCCGCCCATTTTGGAACTTAAGCCTCTACCGGATTCATTGAAATATGCTTATCTAGGCCTAGATCATACCTTGCCTATTATCATTGCTTCTAATCTTACCTCTGCTCAGGAATCTAAACTCTTAGAAGTTCTTAAGGAGCATAGGGGGGCGATAGGATGGTCTGTGGCAGATTTGAAGGGTATAAGTCCAGATGTTTGTATGCATCATATCTATTTGGAGGACAATGCCAAGCCGAGTTGAGAGATGCAACGTCGGCTGAATCTAAATATGAAAGAGGTGGTGAAGAAGAAAGTTGTTAAGTGGTTAGATGCTGGGATAATTTATCCTATTTCTGATAGCAAATGGGTTAGCCCGACACAAGTGGTTCCTAAGAAGTCGGGGCTGACAGTGGTTACAAATGAAAAAGGAGAAGAGGTGCCCATGCGATTACAGACGGGATGGAGGGTTTGTATTGATTACAGGAAATTAAATTCAGTAACAAGAAATCATTTTCTACTCCCGTTTGTTGATCAAATTCTGGAAAGGCTGGCTGGACAAAAATATTTTTGCTTTTTGGATGGCTATTCCGGATATAATCAAGTTGCTATCTATCCGGAGGATCAAGAAAAACCCACTTTTACATGCCCCTATGGCACGTTTGCGTTTAGAAGGATGTCGTTTGGACTGTGTAATGCCCCTGCTACTTTTCAAAGATGTATGATGTCGATATTTTCTGACATGGTGGGGGAGACTTTGGAAGTTTTCATGGATGATTTTTTGGTGTTTGGCGATTCTTTTGAGGGGTGCTTAGAAAATTTGACTCAGGTTTTGAAGAGGTGCATTGATGCTAATCTTGTGCTGAGTTGGGAGAAGAGCCACTTTATGGTGAGGGAAGGCATAGTTTTAGGCCATGTGATTTTGGAAAGGGGAATAGAGGTCGATAAAGCCAAAGTAGACTTGATTTCCAATCTTCCTCCCCCTACATCTGTCAAGCAAATCAGATCCTTTCTTGGCCATGCTGGATTTTATAGAAGATTTATTCAGAACTTCTCCACCATTGCTCATCCCCTCACACAGTTGCTTGCTAAAGATACTCCATTCCATTTCGATGATTCTTGTCTCAAAACCTTTAATTCTTTGAAAGCGGCCCTTGCTCAAGCTCCGATTCTTCAATCTCCAGATTGGTCGCTTCCTTTCAAGATTATGTGTGATGCCTCGGACTATGCTATTGGAGCTGTCTTAGGTCAGAAGATAGAGCAAAAGCCCGTGGTAATATATTATGCAAGTCGCACCCTTGCTGATGCTTAGATGAATTACACCACCACGGAGAAGGAACTGCTAGCTGTTGTGTTTGCCCTAGAAAATTTTAGATCATATCTTTTAGGGGCTAAGGTTATTGTTTACTCCGATCATTCTGCCTTAAAATACTTACTTTCCAAGAAGGATGCTAAGCCCCATCTCATTAGATGGATTCTATTATTACAAGAGTTTGATTTAGAAATTAGAGACAAGAAGGGGTTGGCCAATGTAGTTGCTGATCATTTATCCAGGATAGTGATCCCTGAAAGTACTCCAATGTCTGATTCTTTTCCCGATGAACAGATTCTTTCCCTCTCTCATTCTTCAACTCCTTGGTATGCTAACATTGTTAACTACCTGGCGATAGGTCAGATCCCGGGAGGGTGGACTAAGCAGGAGAAGGATCATTTCTTTTCTTAAGTAAAACACTATTGCTGGGAGGACCCTGAGCTGTTTCATATGGGTCCCGATCAGATCATTAGAAGATGTGTCCCTGAGGAAGAACAACAATCAATATTGAATTTTTGTCATAACTTAGCTTGTGGGGGACACTTCTCTGGAAAGAAGACAGCGGCAAAAGTGCTACAAAGTGGATTTTATTGGCCCACGTTATTTAAGGATGCTTATGAATTTTCTAAATCATGTTTGAGATGCCAAGCTGTGGGCAATAATTCAAAGAGAGATATGATGCCGCTAAATCCCATTCTGGTGGTTGAAATTTTTGATGTTTGGGGAATAGATTTCATGGGACCATTTCCATCTTCATTTGGTAATGAATATATCTTGGTGGCGGTCGATTATATTTCCAAATGGATTGAAGCCATTGCTACTAGGACAAATGATCATAAGGTGGTTATGAAGTTTGTGAAGAAGAATATCTTTTCTAGGTTTGGTTATCCTCGGGCTCTGATTAGTGATGGGGGTTCTCATTTCACTCATTTTCAATTCCGAGCTTTGCTTCGTAAGTATGGTATCACTCACAAGCTTGCTACCCCCTATCATCCCCAAACTAGTGGCCAGGTTGAAGTTTCTAATAGGGAGATTAAAAATATTCTGCATAAAACTGTTAGGCCAGATAGAAAAGACTGGTCCGAGAGACTAGATGATGCATTGTGGGCCTATAGAACTGCATACAAAACTCCCATTGGCATGTCCCCTTACCGTCTCATTTTTGGTAAAGCCTACCACTTGCCCGTAGAATTGGAATATAGAGCTTATTGGGCCATTAAGCAAGTTATTTTTGATCTTAATCAAGTTGGTGCCCAAAGAGCTCTACAAATTAATGAACTGGAGGAATTAAGGAACGAAGCCTATGAAAATGCGAAGATTTACAAAGCTAAAACCAAAGTATTTCATGATAAACACATTCACAGAAAGAGTTTTCAAGAAAATCAAAAGGTTTGGCTATTTAATGCAAGGCTGCGTTTGTTCCCCGGTAAGGTAAAGTCCAGATGGGATGGACCGTTCATTATTGTTAAAGTTTTTGATCATGGTGCTGTTAAGATTTTGGATCCTAAAAATGGTCACATTTTCACTGTCAACGGTCAACGCTTAAAACCTTACGTGGGAAGTGAGCAGCTGTTAAAAGAATCAATTGCTTTGTGTGATTTGGAGTAATTATTCGTGAGCCTTCATGCGTCCGGCTGAAGACGGAAAACTTAGCACTTTTGGGAGGTAACCCAAGGTTTTTGTTATTTGATGCTTTTTGTTTCAGTGTGTTTTAGTTGTTAGATTCAAGCCAAGGAGAAGAAGTTGTTGCCGTCTATTGATGAAGTTCTGCCCGCACACCAGGTTGTCTCTTTCGTACTCAGCAAACTTCATTGTTACATTGTTCTTTCATTTCAACTTTACATGTCATTGAGGACAATGTCATTCAAGTTGGGGGGAGAGGGCAGAAAATTTTCATTGCATATAGTACAATCTGGTAGGGATTTGGTATGAATTCTTGCATATCATTTTTTACAAATTTTCATGAAAGTGAAAAGATGAAATCCCTGACAGAATTTTATTGTTTCATACTTAAATTGAAAGTAATTCTGGATTAGAAAAGGCTAGGGAGAAGGTTGAAGGAAAATTAAGTACGATCTAGCTATGGAAAACTGTTCATTATACTGGGTAGGGGTTATCTGTACCAGACTTATTTGTTCACCTTAATACCCTCTTTCAGAAGGTAAGGAAGGGTTACTGTTCATTATACTGGGTAGGGGTTTTGGGTGTGCCGGCCATGAGCGGCGAGGGGGGTGAGCCCCCCTCCCCCGCGCTCGTACATGCTGGAGACCCAGGAGGAAGCAGCTCTTCCGTGGGTATTCTTCGCCGGACCTATGCGCAGATGCTGGTTTCGAACCATCCAAAAGAGAAGATGGGAATCCCCGTGAAAGAGCCATCCTTCACGGACCAAGGAGAGCCGGCAGTGTTCTTCTCCAAATCTGACATCCAAGCATCTCTACAGGCCCTGCGCTTTGCCATCGTAGCGAAATGCTCATACGGTCGGCCTGCGTTCCCAGAGATTAAAACCTGCCTGTCGCAGAGGATGGGGTTCTCGCTGGACTTTGTCATTAGCAGACTGAATCAAAGGCACCTCCTCCTGCGGATGGGGTGCGAAGAAGACTTTTTGAAGATCCTACTACAGAAGAATCTCTATGTGAAGGGTTATCTGTTCAGATTCTTCCGATGGACACCAGTCTTCAACTTTGATGCTGACCCTGCCTCGGCTCCGGTATGGATAGGCTTTTCTGGGCTGCCGGCCAACTTATTCCATGAAGACTGCATGAAATCTATAGCTGGCAATTTTGGTCCGGTTCTGAGAATTCATGACAAAACTATTGCGATGTCTGACACTTCGGAGGCCCTTGTTTGTGTCGAACTGGATCTGTCTACTCCGAAGAAAGAGAGGATCTGGATAGACTTGGATGGCGAAGGCTACTGGCAGAATGTGAGCTATCATAGGGTCCCCCATCTATGTGCAGTGTGTCATAAACTGGGCCATGTAGAAGCAGAGTGCAAGAAGCAGCTGATGCATTCTAAAAGCTCTCAGTTGCAGAAAGGAGGAGAACATTTGAGCAATAGGAAGGTTTTCAAGGCTAAGTCTGCAGCCCCACGACCTGCTCGACAGGATGCCCCAAAGATCAGTAGAGATACTGCCCCACAGAGCAAGGATGATCCAATGCTGGGTAAACTTGGTAGTCCTAAGGACAAGTTGCAAAATACTGGTGAGGGGCCCTTACAGGCCATTGACTCTCCAGACAATGCCAATTACCCTCTGGAGAAAGACGGGAAAGGTGTGGTAAAGGATAATTTAGATGGTTTTCACATCTCCTCAATTCCCCAGCAACATGCTGCAATGGTGTTCCATTCAGACCAAAACTTAATAGATATCACAATTCCCATTAGGAAAGCTGGCAGCCAATGCCACATGGACACTGACAACTCAGCTGCTACCGTGGTAATCCAGCAACATGAGGGGGGGACTGGCGATTTGGACAGCACACTCAGTGTCACTGGGCCCCAATTACCCAGCCGCTCAGGAACTTCAGGCCAGGAGGCCACTAATAAATGCCTGGATGCAGGCCAGGTTGGTGTTATAGGCCACAGGGCTACTGAACAGGCTGAGGACTATTCTGAGACATCCAACTTAAAAAATATCAAACAGCTGTGGGCATCTTTCAATCGAGGTGGGGTGGATGTGTCTGTGGCCGAACAGTCAAGAGCTGATAATGTATTTATGCAGGAAGATGTATTGGTGGATGGTCACGATCTACTGGGACGCAAGGACAGAGGGTTGAAAGCAACAGACCAGAGAAAGCAGCAACATTTCACTAGGGCTAAGGCTAAATATATAGCTGGTGGCCATCCATCAAGTTCTCTCTCTCAATGACTGGGCCTATGCTGATATGGAACATCCGAGGGATAGGCAATGCCAAGTCAATGCGTAGCCTTAAAAATCATATTAGGAGGAATGATATAAGTTTGCTCTGTGTTATAGAACCCAAAATCGCTGCTGACAGATTGGATACTTATAGACAAAGACTTACGTTTGAATTTGCTTGTGCGAACCAGAACGAGAATGCTAAAATATGGTTGTTCTAGCAACATCAGGTTTCAGTTTCAGTAGTGCAGAGAAGTTCACAATTTATTACAGTCCAGGTTCAGACTGGTGGCAGCGAGGAATGCCTTGTTACTTTTGTCTATGCATCATGTAATGTGGCTGGCAGAAGAGACCTGTATGATGATCTCAGCCAATTTGGGACTACTGTCAACCAACCATGGCTCTTGGGGAGAGATTTCAATGCTATCCTGTCACCTGAGGAAAAGAAGGGAGGGACAATGGGCTTTCTCAACTCAATGACTGACTTTCAGGGCTTTGCCGCAGTGAACGGACTTATGGATGCTGGATTTGTTGGTAGTCCCTTTACTTGGTCTAATAATCAAACAGGGAAGAGGAATATCAAGGCCAGGCTGGACAGAGTCATCTATAACGACTGCTGGGCAGAAAAAGCTAAAGCTATCACTGTTAAACACCTAATGAGGGAGCCATCAGACCATTCTCCCTTGCTGATCTACCATCCTCAATTGAGCTCTAGCCCTAGCAGATTTGTTTTCCAAAACATGTGGCTTGAAGATGCGAATTTCCAAGATGTAGTAAGGAATGCATGGGACCAAGCCTCATTAGATCATTACAACCCATCCTACATTCTGCAGCATAAACTCAAATCGGTCAAAGCTGTGATTAAGCAGTGGAACAGGGATCACTTTGGCAATATTTTTGAACACAAAACAAAAGTAGAGGAGGAAGTACTGATGGCCGAAGCTGCCTTTGATACTGATCCTACTGAGCACAATAGAACTTTCTTACAAAAGGCTCAGGCTGAGCTCTGGAAATGCCTCCACTTGGAGGAAATCTTCTGGGGCCAGAAAGCCAGAACCAACTGGTTGCAACTGGGTGATAGAAACACTAAGTTTTATCATCTTCATGTCAGGCAAAGAAGAGCTAGAATGACCATTCACCGAATGAAATTGGAGAGTGGTGCATGGTGTGAAGAGGAATCAGTTTTGAAGGAGGAGGCTGTTAAGTTTTTCCAGAAGCAGTTTACCTCTGATGAGCACCAGATCAACCCAGATATTCTGGAACATATTCCATGCCTCATTTCAGCAGAAGATAATAATGGCCTCACTGCCATACCTGAAGAGGAGGAAGTGCACAAAGCTGTCCACTCACTGTCTGCAGACAGTGCCCCTGGCCCGGACGGGTACACAGGAAAGTTTTTTACAGCCTGTTGGGATATTATCTCAGTGGATGTCCTCAAAGCTGTGCAGGGGTTTTTTAAAGGGCTTCCCCTTCCGAAGTGTCTTACCTCTTCCTTGATTGCAATGATCCCGAAAGTGGCCACCCCCAGCTCATTCACTGACATGAGACCTATCAGCCTCTGCAACTTCACCTACAAAATAATCTCCAGAATCATAAGCACCAGGATGGTGGATATTCTACCCCAAATCATCTCAGACAATCAAGGGGCCTTTGTCAAAGGGAGGAACATAACAGACACCATTTCTCTTGCCTCCGAACTGATGACAGATTTGAGCAGGAAAGTCAGGGGCAACAATATCATACTCAAGCTAGATATGGCTAAAGCATACGACCGATTGGAGTGGGATTTTCTGATTGCTGTCATGAAAGCTTTTGGCTTCTCTAGTAGGTTCTGTTCCTTAATATCAATGATGTTAAGCAACTGCTGGTTTTCTATCCTGGTTAATGGGACTCCCACTGGTTTCTTTAAGTCCTCCAGGGGAGTTAGACAGGGTGATCCTCTCGCACCTGCCTTGTTCATCATTGCAGAGGAAGCACTCAGCAGGGGGATCACTAGACTCTTCTACAGTGGGCAGGTTCAGTTTTTTAAGGTGCCCAGAGGATGCCAACAGATAACCCATCTTCTCTATGCTGATGACACTCTGGTATTTCTTAATGGAATGGCAAAAAATAGTAAGGGACTGCTGAACTTCATTAGGGTGTATGAGGAATCCTCCGGCCAAAAAGTCAATAGTAGTAAAAGCAATTTTATTGTCTCAAACAAAGCATCACCTGCTGTGATTAGAAGACTTTCTGTCAGTACAGGTTTTCAACACAAGAATGGGCTGCATTCTTACCTTGGAGTACCACTCTACGAAGGAAGAAAGAAAATATCTCATTATAAATACCTGATTGACAAGATCTGTTCCAGGTTAGAGTGCTGGCAGTCAAAATACCTATCTCAAGCAGGCAGAAGAAGCCTCATAAACTCTGTGCTACAATCTATCCCAATCTATACCGCCAGTGCATCCTGCCTACCTACCACTCTCATTGACATCAAAAATAAGCTGTGTGCCAGGTTCTTATGGAGTGGCAAAGAGAGCTCAAAGAGACATTGGGTGTCTTGGTCCAATATTACCAAACCATATGAAGAAGGTGGGCTTGGCATCAAAAGCTTGCAACATATTCAAGTCACCATGGTCATCAAGCAGATCTGGAGAATTCTTCATGGCACATCTCTATGGTCAAAGTATGCATCCACTAAGTATGTTAAGGGTCATCTCAACACCATAGTAAAGCCCTTCCCTGCTGGTATCGGAAAGCATGTTTTCAACCAGGCCAAGCAAGTGGTGCTCTCCAACACCCGGTGGATCCCCATGGATGGGAAATCTATTGACATTCTCAAGGATAATTGGTATGGATTTGTTCTGGCTCCTCATGTTAACTGCCCAAAAGTCACATTGAGGGAGGCTGTTGATGATCCCAATCATATGGTGTGGTCCCATATACCACCCAGCATCTCTATCAACAGAGGTAACATCCGGCTTCATCAACAACCTCATAAGCGTGTTTGGGCCGTGAGCAGTGATGGTCTCTTCACCAGCAAATCCACCTACAACGCCATCAGACCGCAGGGCAACAGAAGGCAAGCCTTAAGGAAAATCTGGGGAGTCCATGTTCCCCTGAGGGCATCAATACTCTGCTGGCGAATTCTGAATATGGCAGCCCCGGTTGACAGTTTAGTTAAACACACCGGTATTTGCCTCCCGTCCAAGTGTGTATGCTGTAAGAGCAATAACCAGGAGGAAAACTTGAACCATCTGTTTGGAGACAGCCAAATAGCTCAGCCCCTATGGAGGATGTTCAGACCATTCTTTGCTTCTAGGTGCAGATCCCTGAACACTGTCACTGGATTTTGCTGGGACGTCTTATGTTCAGCTGACAACAACGGGCCTGCAGGTTATGTAGCCATCACTGCTATGATTCTCATTGTATGGGAAACTTGGAAAGATAGATGCAAACTCAGATATGAAGGTAAGGGCACCTCAAGTATAGTGCTTCAGCAACGGATCATGAGGCACATTGAATTCTCCTTGAGCAATGTGCGATTCAGTAAATCTCCCACTGCTACGGAAAAAAGGGTGCTGGCACATTTCAACCTTCTATACAGATGCAAAGAGAATCCTCCAAAGCTGATCAAATGGTCCTACCCCAACAAGGGCTATGCCTTAAATGTGGATGGGGCTGCCAAAGGCAACCCGGGTCATGCAGGTGGAGGTGGCTGCATTAGGGGCCGCAGAGGGGAGCTGATACATGGCTTTTCCTACTACTATGGTGTGGGGAATAATATGGTGGCTGAGGCAAGAGCACTTTTAGATGGGTTGAGAATTGCGGTCAAGGCTGGGATTCCAGTGGCTGTCATCTATTCGGATTCAAAAGCCCTTGTTACCATGTTGCAATCTAGTCAACAACCTCCTTGGAGGATCTACAGGTGGTGGGAAGATATCAAGAACATCATTAGTAAAAATAAATGGCACATTCAGCATATTTATCGAGAAGGAAACACTGTTGTGGATGCCTTGACCTCATTAGCCTGCACAGCTCGCATCAATCAGGATTTTACATGTTGGAAGGAGCTCCCTAGAAGAGCGCGTGGTTGTGGCACAATTGATGCAGCCGGTCTCCCTAGCTGGAGGAGATGAGGATTTTTGGTTTTCTTTTGACCTCACTTACTCTTACTTTTGGTACTAAACCAGGGGTATGCCTCGCGGTCCAACTGTAAAGCCTTTCATCTATATCAATTCCATTTGGGCCGGAGACCTTTGGTGGAACTAGCACAAACTGTGCTTTCCCCCAAGAGTTCTCGCTGGTCTAGTTTATTTAAAAAAAAAGCTATGGAAAACTGATATAAGAATCTTTTTAAAAGTTCATGCACACTATTAGAAAAATATTCACTATGCACTCTGATGAAGCAAAATAAGACAAGCCCTCTGTTATTTTGGGAACTGTATCTGATACTCTGCATTTCTTGAGGAGGAGATCTATTTCAAGAAAAAGCTTTCTACCAAGTTTTATAAAACAAAAGAAAAGAAAATGCAAAGGCATATTGTTGAAGAAGAAAGAAATGATGAAATAGAAAGATCACACCATGAAAAATACCCCTGATCCGAGTAACCGGGCCTTCTTCACCTAAGACGTGTTGAGGTTCGCGCAAAAAGGTGAAGGGTAGTGCAGCATTATGGTTGTGCAAATGAGAAAAAAAGTTCCAAAGGAACAAAAGAAAAAGGCAGACAAAAGCTAGTATGCTTAAATGCTCTGATCTGAGAGGTGCAGGGTTGAAAGGTACTTACTTGGGATAACAAATGGGGGATGCAATTGTCTTAACTGCAGATTTAGAATTACACATGCACAAGTGCTATTGAACTTTGATTTGTAGTCTTAAGTCATGAGCTTTAATTTCCAATCTAAGGCTAATATGAGCATTAATGATTCTGGATTCCTAATCTTTGGTTGATTCTATGAAGGGAGAGCTGGATATAAGAGTATGATCTTTATGAATTCTTGTTGGTCCTTAATTTTGATTTAATTGCATTGCTAACGGTCTAGCAATGAGTAAGTTGGGGGTGTGATAAGTGCTATATTTTACATCATAATTTACATCACATCCATCATCTTTGAGCATTATTTGAGTATATTTGTGCAACATGAGTATTAATTACATTCTCACACATTATTTGAGTTTTCATGCATTTTATCATCTTTTTGAGCTTAAAAGACCATGTGAGAAATATTTAAATATTTGCACAATTATTTTGGAATTAAATAGATTGATATTTTAATTTTCAGGAAAAAGCGACCTAGATCAAGGCGCTATTTAAATAACGACAGATGCAAGAGCGTGTCTTCAGCAAGAAGCGATAGCTCCAAGGGCGTCAATTCAGTTGATAAAAGAAAGTGGAAAAAGAAAAAAAAAAGAGAAAAGAATTAGCGCCCGAGAGGAGGTCGCTAATCATTGAAAGGACGCCCAGAGTGAAGGTCGTCAATTCCTATTTTACGAAAAATGTGGAAATAGCAAAATAAAGAAATAAGGAAAGGACTCCTTAGATTAAGGCGTCATTCAAAGAAAGAGCGCCCCAGATGAAGTCGCTATTTCAAGTTCAACCAGAAATGGCAACTGTAGTTTCCCGATCGAAGTCTCCTTCCAATTTTCAAGCTTATCCAAGTCATATTCAAGGAAAGGAGGACTCCAAGGATGGAAATAAGTCTAATTGGATCAAGTTGCATTGCTAAAAACCTGGATTTGAGTGGATTTGGGAAGTCCACGATCGTAAGAGACCAAAAACCCTATAAAAGGATGCCATGGTCGCAAGGTTACGGAGAGAACAGTTCGGAGATCTGCCTTAGGGTTTAATTTCGAAGCCTTTCTTTTCATCTTTTGGAGTTAAGTTCTTCATCAAAGTTCTTCGTTTTCCAGTTTTCTACAAATTCTTCTTCTTCTTCTTCTCCTAATTCTTTCTCGTTTTTATGCTATAATTAGTTTTTCAAAGCTCTATCTACGATTTTTACTGTTCACCCGATTTTCATACTTTCTGTTCTTCATCGTTTTTCTCCCTCTTCTGATCCTCCTCTCTTTCTGCTGTCTTCACAAAAGTTGTGAGTTTTTGAACGTTCTTCAACTTCTTCGTCTACCTCATCTTCCAATTCCTCACCGTTTTAATGCTATAGGCAATTTTCTAAAGTTCAAATTTTTAGAGTTCTGCACTGTTCATCCGCGACCACCTCCTGTTTATCCTCAGTTTTTTCCATCTTCCTCTCGTTTTTAAACTCTGAAATCTTCATCAATCTTCTTCATCTTCTCAATCTCTACAACTTTTATGTTTTCCACTTTTTCTAATTCCTTCTGATTTTAAAGTTATTCTCCTTCCAAATCACTCTCTGTTTTCAATCTAGTTTTTCACTGTTTCTTCTCAAAACACACCAACACACACACACCCTTTTTGCATTGTTTTCAAATTTCCTTCATCTATTTCTTTCTTCCTCTATTTTCCTCTCATATCCCAAGGCTGATCTTCATCTATTAGTCTTCTCACGGCGTCGGCATCCAAGGCGAGGCGATCTTCATCCAAGGCTTGGCAAGGAGGCGGCGTTATTCTTCATGCATTGGCTATATTTTCTTATCTTTTCTCTTTGATGTTCCCATGTTGTAATTCTTATTTTTCTAGTGTGACTTTCCACTATCATGTTAATGAAATTCATCATTTGTGAAATTGTATTTCTCTCTCTATCTCCTCTAATTTCTCTCCTTAAACCCTCTCATGTTCTTTAAATAGTTTTCATGCAATTTGTCTTTCCTTAGATTAATCTCACTCAAAATTCAATTTTCAAAGCATAAGGTATTTTTCCAACTTCATAAAATAAGGATTTTTCCTCCTCGTGGGATCGACTCCGCTTACCACTATATAATTTGATTTTTCAATCTTTTAAAGTGAGTGAGTGTGAACATTTTGAAATTATGGCACGGCTTTCTTAACGACACTAGTCGGTGCGCATCATTCTCCAACCCCTTCTTGTCTCTGATTTCTAAAGCAAATTCTTATAGCAACAGAATCCACCGAATGAGACGGGGTTTAGCTTCCTTCTTGGAAAGGAGACACTTCAAAGCAGAGTGATCGGAATAAACAATGACTTTCGCCCCTAACAGATATGATCAAAATTTTTCAAGGGCGAAAACAACAGCTAACAATTCTTTCTTCGTGGTGGTGTAGTTCAATTGTGCATCGACAAGGGTGCGACTCGCATAGTAGATCACCACGGGCTTCTTATCAATCTTTTACCCTAAGACATCTCCTATGGCATAGTCAGAGACATCACACATGATTTCAAATAGGAGCGACCAATCAGGAGACTGCAGGATTGGGGGTTGAGTGAGGGCCGCTTTAAGAGAGTGAAAAGCCTCAAGAGAAGACTCATCTAGCTTGAATGGAGTGCCTTTGGCTAGGAGCTTAGTGAGCGGACAGGATATGACAGAGAAGTTCTGAATGAATCTTCTATAAAAACCCGTATGGCCAAGAAAAGAGCGGATTTGTTTGATAGATGAAGGGGAAGGAAGATTGGAAATAAGATCAACCTTTGCCTTGTTTACCTCTATTCCCCTTTCGGAAACAATGTGGCCTGGAACAATTCCTTCTCTTACCATGAAGTGGCTTTTCTCCCAGCTAAGCACCAGATTAGATTCAATGCATCGTGCCAGCACTTTCTGTAAATTCTCCAAGCAGCAATCAAATGAGTCTCGGAAAACTGAGAAGTCATCCATGAAAATCTCCAAAAATCCTCCCGCCATTTCAGAAAAGATTGCCATCATACACCGCTGAAAGGTGGCAGGGGCATTACAAAGCCCAAATGGATTTCTTCTAAATGCAAACGTGCCATATGGACATGTGAATGTGGTCTTTTTCTGATCTTCCGAGTAGATAGCAACTTGATTGTACCCGGAGTATCCATCCACAAAGTAAAAATATCTTTGCCCAGCCAATTTCTCTAAAATCTGATCTAAAAATGAGAGAGGGAAATTATCTTTCTTTGTCATTGAGTTTAATTTTCTATAATCAATACAGATTCTCCACCCCGTTTGTAGTCTCATTGGCACTTCCTCACCTTTCTCATTTTGAGTCACGGTCAGCCCTGATTTCTTTGGAACTACTTGCGTGCGGTTGACCCACTTGCTATCAGAGATGGGATATATAATCCCAGCATCTAACCACTTCACCACCTCCTAGTTAACCACCTCTTTCATGTTAGGATTCAATCGGCGCTGCATCTCCCTGTGCGGCTTGGCATTGTCCTCTAAATAGATATGGTGCATACAAACATCTGGACTGATCCCCTTGAGATCTCCCACCGACCAACCTATTGCCCGCCTATGCTCCTTAAGAACAGTTAAGAGTTGGGCTTCCTGAGCATATGTGAGGTTGGAGGCAATGATGACAGGTATAGTGTGGTTAGGTCCCATATATGTATATTTAAGGGAGTCCGGGAGAGGCTTGAGTTCCAGAGCGGGAGGATGTTCCAGAGATGGCAAGATTGATTCAGATTGAAGTGTAGGAAGTGGTTCTATCCTAGACCAAGGTATAGGAGAGAGAGAAGAATCTTGAAGCATGCTACTCTCTTCTAGGGTGTTCTCAATGTCATCCGGAATCACATCATCAAAGATATCAATGACATTGCATTCCTCTCCTTGATCCGGATATTTAGATGCCTTAAACACATTTAGAGAAACTTTCTCACCTCCAAAATAAATATCCATCATTTTCATGGCACAGTTGATGTTGACCTTAGCAGTTGCTAGATAAGGACATCCCAAAATAATAGGTGTGTGCTTTAGATCCTGGGATGAGGCCATATCCAAAATGAGAAAATCCACCGGGAAATAGCATTCATGCACTTTAATAATGACATGCTCCAACAAACCCTTTGGTGTTTTAACAGACCTATCCGCCAATTGAAGGATGATTGAAGTGGGTTTTAACTCCCCCAGATCAAACTACTCATAGATAAAGGTGGGCAAAAGATTCACGCTAGCACCTAAGTCTAGCAATGCTCGATCAAAAGTGACTTCACCTATATCACATGCGATTAAAGGGGCTCCGGGGTCCTTCAATTTTTTTGGCAAATGATTCATCAAAACAACACTCACATCCTCAGACAAGTGGATCTTTTGAGTCACCGCCGTTGGCTCCCTCTTTGGAGTACAAAGCTCTTTCAAAAACTTTGCATATGTCGGCACATGCTTAATTGCATCCAAGAGTGGAATATTGATATTCACCTGTTTAAACAATTCCACTAATTCTTCCTGTTGCACCGGCAATTTCTTGTGAGCCTTTGGCTTTAGAGCATCGGGAAAAGGGACCTTAGGCACATATTCTTGGGGTCCTTCATCAACTTTTATCTTCCTTTTATCAAGCTTCTTCTCTCCACCCTCCGGCTTCTTCATTTCTTTAACAATTACGGGCTCCTCTTCCTCATCATCACTTTCCATGTAAGCATCTTGGCCCGAACTACTGCCAACTTCCTTAATCCTATAAGGATTATCTTAAACCTTCTCAGTCCTAAGAGAAGAGATTGATGTAGATATATTTCTCCTCCCGTCCGTTTCTTCTAATGCCTTCCCAATGTCTATCCTATCATATTCAACATGAGAAGTGAATGAAGACAGAAGGAAAGGGAGGAAATAAAAACCTGTGATCGCCACCAAGGCGCCGAATGTGATGAACACGCCGTACCTTGGAAAGAGGGAGAGACACTCGGTTGACCTGCAGCGCTGGGAAGATGTACGGTTCAGGAAGAACCGCATACAACATGCATGATCTCACGATAGACCGCTCAAGAACGCTGCAAAAGTTGCGGGATGAAGCGCTCCTGGCAGTTGAACGGCCCTATCACGACCGCAGGAAGACGAAGGACGGTCCAGGCTGCACCGCACGTCTTCTTGAACGGAAGGTAGACAACCGCGCACGACTACCAAGCCAGAAGTCACAAAGGGTCCAACCTCCACTCTCTCCGGCCGGCCAGAGGGGATGGGCCTCGTGCTAGGGATTGCTGACCTGCAAAACGACGTGAAAACACAAAGAAACAACCCAAATTAGAACTGAAAAGTGTAGTAGATGTCAAAATAATAAGAAATGAACATGAATAAGTGGAAATGGGGATACCTGGGAGATTTTAAACCCCTAGGGTGTCATAAACGTGGGTGGGTGTGTGCATGGCAATGAAGATGAAGAAGAATGTGGGGAGAAAGTGTGAAAAGTGATGCATGCAATGAAAAAGTGGACAAAACCAATCAAACACAAAAGACTTAAAAACTAGACTACTCCCTGAATCGGAGGCTTATATGGATGTGGAAAGCCTCCCTCCTTGGTGCTAGGTCGCTCAAGAATGCGGCAGGGCTTCGCCGTCGACCAAAAATCTTCCCCTTTCAAACCCCGGCCTTTAGGGTCTATTTATAGAGCACCTAAAGTCCTAGCACGAAATTAGGGTTTAGAAGCATTTTCAGGTCGAGATAATCAAAGGAAATTCATAGATAATCAGATTATCTCTTATTCAGTCGAAACGGCACTTAAAATGGTTCATTATCCGTGGAGAAAATGATGAGAGAAGTTGGGGATAAAGCCACGGATATAGAGATAAAATCTGTTGAAATTCAGCAATCGAACGGATGAACGGTCTTACGATAGACCATTCAACGGGATGTACGGCCATGTTCTTGCCGTCCAACCCTGTCGGTGGAAATTCAAAATAAATCATAAATAATCCAAAATATCCATTGAACTGGCCGAAATCTTCGCCGTTGGACTCTCATAGATGAACGGCTCAGATGAGACCGTTCAAAGGTAGAGCGGCTAAAGACAAACCGTTCTAGCTTTGTCGGTGATAAATAGATTAATTGGATAATTATCTGACAAAACCACTAAGCGCAAGACTCTGAGAGATGAGCGGCTACCATCCGTCTGTTCATCAAGTTGAACGGCCAAAGGAGGGCCGCATAAATGCTTGTCGGTGGAAATTCAGAAAATTAACCAAAATATTCCAAAATATATGGACGGTCCACAGTCAACCGCACATGGATTGAGCGGCCATGGATGAACCGTACATGTACATGGGTGTTGAAACTCATAGAAAAGCCCAATCAACCAAAACCAAGGCCCGTTAAGCCCTGAATCAACTCGGACCTAACCAGGGAGGGAGGCTACCCATAAAACTGGCCCAAAATATGCCTGAAAATAGCCCCAATGAGTGATGGACAACTCGAGACATCAACAAATGGAGTAAGAGGAACGACTCAACTTACCGGTAAAAAATGGGTGTCAACAGATGCCCCTCCTTAACGTCCTCTTTGCAGGGGAGCGAGCGGAGGTGAAGCGAAAGTGACATGGAACATGGAGATGAAGCGGAAATGCAGCGGAGTGGACCGGAAAGCGGGCGTTAAGGTAAAACGACACCCGTTTTTACCAACAAGCGATGGGAATCTTCGGGAAAACTCTGAACCAAACGCAAGGAATGATTAAACCAAAAGTGACACCAGTCTGAGGAACTAAACTAAATGAAACAAATCGACAAGACCAACCTCATGGGGGACACAATCCCGCGGTCCAATGAGGAGGCCAAAAGCAGGCAGCAAAAGTAAAGGAAACAGGCTAAAGCTCCAGACGGGGACCTCTCAATCAACCAAATCAAGCGAATCGACCAAAGAGAACCTTCCAACTCAGAGTGGAGTTAGTTCCTCTTACTCAAACACTGAACGCACAGCTAACCATCACTGATGGGACATTCTTCAAGCAAACCATGGGGCATGAAAGCTCAAAAAGATGCGTATGATGCATGCTGGGCTAAAATAAAAGAAATCGTTAAAACAAATGCAAAGAAAGATTAAAATATAAAATACTCGAGAATAATATTGCTAAGCTGGGAAAATCAGAGTCAAGATACTATCCGCAACCACGGCGTGCGGGATAGAACCATCCTCCCCATGACATCCCAACCTAACGGCCTATCCGAAGATTAAACACGTGAACCTGGATCATCATCATTTTTGTTGAAGGGGAACATCAGATCCTGGAACACGCAGATAACCAACTGGTTCTCGAGATAATATATTATAGTACCATATAATAATGCAATAAGGGATGTAGGGATAGAAGGCCATACCTGACTTACCTGTGCAGGTGAAACAGCAAGTGAAAGTTGATGCTGCACATAAAATTGTTAACAAGATTTGCAATGATATCAAAATTCATCAATTGAACAGCAAGTGCAGATAACTTCAAACATGAACGGTTAGGCACCAACCGCCCAAAGAAGAACGGTCATATGTGAGCCGTATATCTTATGGAATTTGAACCGCCTTAAATAGCATACCGTTGAAGATGAACGGTCACATCTCAACCGTTCAAACTAAGGACGGTCTAACGATAGACCGTACAACCTCTGCAACCTTGAAATGCTAAAACCCTTCGTCTCCCTCCACCGTAACCGACGGTGGGAGAGAACGAAGGGCACCAAGCCCCACTTCCTCCTCTCTCCATCTCTCTCGCCCCCAAACTCCTTCATCTCACAACCCCTCTCACTCCCTCACCCCACATGCGCCCAAAACATCAAGCGAGACGCCCTCCGATGATGGATGTGCCACCACCGACGACCGTCGCCGCGGCGGAGGAGACACCGGTGACGCCGCCGGCCGAGGGAGGTAACCTCCCACCGCAGTCCGAGGCCGAGGAAAGGACCGATGCCACCGCGCCCGGAGGTGGAGACGCCGGGGGGGTCGCTCCGGCGGAGAAACCGGCCAAGGGGCCCCATCAACCGAGGTAGGTGCATCAAAAACCTCCTTTCTTTTCTATTTTTACAGCATGCATGTTAGATTTAGGGGGATTCTGGGAGGATTAGGGAGGCTAAGGACCGGTTTGGGGGCGCCATGGTGGCCTCCCCGCCGGTGGGGAAACCCTCACCGTCGTCGGGGAAGACGACGGTAGAGCAGTTTAGACAAAACCGCACAAACGAAATCATACGGCTCACATAGAGCCGCCCAAAATCCATACGGCCCAGGGGTAGCCGTTCAAATTCACACAGCATCAGAACCAAACCAAGTAAGGACGGTGAGAGACTCACCGTACAAACGACAAACGGGCCACATTGGTCCGTTCAACAACCTGTCAACAAAGAACAATGCGGTCCCTATAGGACCGCCCAACCATCCTGCGGCCCAGGAGTGGCCGTTTGACACTAAGAAGCCCGAGGGAAG
Source organism: Amorphophallus konjac (assembly GCA_022559845.1). Lineage (NCBI taxonomy): Eukaryota > Viridiplantae > Streptophyta > Magnoliopsida > Alismatales > Araceae > Amorphophallus > Amorphophallus konjac. The sequence continues at coordinate 421,834,087 of CM040118.1, forward strand.
AACGGTGCATGCTCACACGTTCAAGATAAGAACGGCCAATGAAAGCCCATTCGAAACACAGAACCTAGGGATTCGAACGGTGCACATGGGACCGTTCAAATGGACGAGCGCCTTGTGGGAGACCGCTCTTCCAACAGAGATTTAAACCTTGATGATTTTATTTATATGTGAAATAAAATGCTTAAATAAATTACTAAAATGCATTTAAAATGAATGAATGAATGCAGGGAAATCGTAGGACCCGCACCTCATGGCTACAGGTCCGCGCAGTGTACTTAGCACTACCAGAGTTTTCAGAGGGAGCGGTTGGCTGCCATGGGGTTCGCCCCATTCCTGAGCATCGAGGTGTGTCGATTTGACGCAGCTCTACTCTACGCTCTGCACGACCGCTGGGATCCAGTGAGTCAGACGTTCCTCTTCCCGTGGGGCCATATGGTCCCCACGCTGGAGGACGTGGCCAGGCTCACTGGCCTTCGAGTGCAGGGGGCACCGGTTAGTGGGACCACTTTCCCCGACTACCGGGCGATGGCTCGAGGATTGCTGGGCTTAGAGCTGCGGCGCCCTGAGAGGCAGTCGACCCTCCTACCCCGGGCTAGCCTCCAGAACAGCCTGGGATTACGACGAGCGGGAGTTGCAGTTGGCGAGCAGCCGGAGGAGCACTTGCAGCTGTTGGTGGGACTGGCACGGTCCAAGGTAGCTGCAGGGCCGGGAGCGGAGGCGGACAGAGTGCTACGACGGTTCCTGATGCTGATGTTCGGGCGACTCCGCTTCTCCACCAGAGCGGACATGATGAGATGCCGGTTCCTTCCTTTCCTTGAGGAGCTGAGCCACGTGGGTGACTACGCGTGGGGAGCAGCAGTCCTCGCCTTCCTCTTCGACACGCTGAGTTCGATGGCCCGTCAAACGATGCTCGAGGGCTTCTCCCCCTTACTGCAAGTACGACACTTACCCTATACTTAATTATGCAATTCTATATGCTTCCTAAATGCTGACACGATGCTGTGATGCAGGTGTGGGCCTACGTACACCTACGTGGGCTGGGTAGAAGTGAGGAGACCCGTCCTGGGCTCCTGCCGATTGCACGGAGGTGGACAAGACCTCGGGAGACCGCAGCCCTGAGACGGTAGGTCCGAGAGCTAAAGGATGACCTGGACGCTCTACCATTTGCCTCTGTATACTTCTAAACTTAGGCTCTTTAATTAAATGTAATTCTTATATGATGATGATGCTGATGCGACCTTCTATTTCTTGTAGGTACGGTGGACACCTTACACAGAGGAGGGCCAGGAGGGTCAGCCTTGGGTGGTTGGCGCCCTCGCTTTCGTCGGACGAAATGTGTGGCTTCACTGCGTGAATGTGGTGGAGCCACTGCACTATAGATTGGTGATGAGGACCATCGGGGTCCATCAGCCCGCGGTGGAGTTCCCGGTGCCTGAGAAGGTGGGGGAGTGAGTGACGAGGACTACCTGGGGCCTAGTGGCATCATTTGATTGGTCTACGAGGAACGCTGCGCAGGTGGCCGACTGGACAGCTCTTGGGCGAGTGGTGACCGCCCGAGCAGAGAGTGACTCAACGTACTACACCGCGTACGCCAGACACTATCGGGACTAGGTGTTCTGGGGTGCCCACCGACCGGTATGACTTCTAAACTCAAACTCTGTCTATTATGCTTATGATTCCTATATGATGCACTGACACATGGACTTCTAAATGCAGATTGACCCTGAGGGACGACTGGCGGAGCTGCAGGGGCTCCTGAACTCCACCATCAGGGAGCGGGACGAGGCCCGACAGGCCCTGGCCTTACTGGTGAGTTTTCTAAACCCTAAACTCTCTAAATTATGCAAATGCTTATGATTCCTATATGTATGTGACTGACTTGGAGTTTTGGATGCAGCATGCTGAGGGGGCCCAGCGACAGGGGGCCGATGCTCCTTCTTCTTCTTCTACCCAAACTCCTACAGATCGGGCCGAGCGGGAGGCCGACTTCACTCGGATGGTAGCGCGGGCCAAGGCGGCCGAGGTGGCGCTCATCGAGAGGGTACGCAAATCACTACACCTCCCCTTGGTATTTGAGCTTATGATATGTATGAAATACAATTGACTGACTTTGATATGTGCATGCAGACGACCGAGCTAACCCGCCTTAGAACCGAGCTTGAGTAGAGCCGGGCAGCGGCTCGGGAGGAGGTGGCCCGTGTGCAGGAGGAGGCAGCACAGAGCCGACCAGCAGACTCGCTAGAGACAGCACTTCTTCGAGCTGAGCTAGAGCGACTCCGAGCCAGCGCGACCGAGGCGGAGCGCTACCGGGCTGAGGCGGAGCAGGCCCGGTTACAGGTTGCTAGATTGGAGGGCATGGTGGCGGGCATGTGAGAGGTGAGTCGAGAGAGCAGCCGAGCGACTCCGAGCGGCAGCCATGGCACTCATGGCTCTGTTAAGAGTTACTTTACAGGCCCCTCCGGCCACCGGAGGAATGAGGAGGACGAGCGACGCCGGCGACGTCAGCGTGATGAGGCGGTTTCAGTGATGCCTCCACCAAAGAGGCATGAGGGAGCCGGATACAGCGATGGGGGCCAGGGAGAGGGACAGTCCTGACTTTTGTACTTGGCCCAAATTCTGTACATGATACGACCTGATAGTGATATGCCTTTCTTGTTTGTCTATTTCTATGAATGAATGAATGAATGGATGGATGAATGCGACTACTGACTCGACACGAGTGCGTGAGTGAGAGACGACGACTACGGGTGTGACGCGACACGACCACGAGTGAGATAGAGGGACGCCGACTCCGAGTGAGAGAGAGAGAGCGTGATGCCAAATGAGTAAGATGAGTGACGTCAAATGAGTGAGATGAGGGCGTCAAATGAGTGAGATGAGAGACGCCAAATGAGTGAGATGAGAGACATCACGACTACTAGTTGAACAGGTGCACAACTTGTTGGACAAGGGCTTCAAATTAGTAGAACGGTTCTCAGTGGGCTGTTTAAAGTAACACACGGTCCGTCATAGACCATTCCGAGGGAAATTGAACGGTCTTATATTAACCATTCTGAATGTTGAACGGTTTACCACAGGCCGCATAAGAAGATGAGCGGTCTAATTCAGGCCGCTTAAACTCCTGCCCTCGAATTCTTTGAAAGATGATAAACGGAGTAAGGGGCCGCGCAATGAGATAGGCGGTCTATCGTAAGACCGTCCAACGGGGCATCCTGCGAACTTGAATGGGACTCTCCTGGAGAGTCCTTAACCTGAGGGTAAACTGCTTCAAACCCATCCAAACCTCATCTTAACCTGCCCTAGACTTATCCAACCCGATCTCAAGAGACCTAGGCTTCCTAACAAGCCCTATAAGTAAGAGGGGGAGCCCAAATTCATGATTCACACATCCTCCTCCTTCTAAGCCTTGAAACCTTTGCTATTCACCACCAAATCACCATGAAGAGGGCCCTAGAGGGGAGTTCCATGGAGGGATCATCTTTTGAAGGGCAAAAGCCTGCCAGGAAGGAGTGGGAAGTGCTCCAACGACTGACCGCGATCCCGTGACATCTAAGCTCGAGCCCTCTGAGAGAGGTAAGCTAATCATGATTTAATTCAATTCAATTCTTTCATTTACTTATATGCTTTTCTTTCCTCTCTTTTCTTCCATCTCCTTTCTTCCCACCTCAGCTTCTCCCTAGCCCTAGGCGGTATTCCACCTTGAAGTGGTTGGCTCCCATGGTCCGCGCCTTGCCCCTAGGAGTGACATCTATCATGAGATCTTGGCACTTACAACCTCTCCTAGTGTTAGGTCAGAACTACCCAAAGCTTTCTCTTGACTGGCACAACATCTCAGCCTTAGTTGAAATTTGGCATCCTCAAACTCATACATTCATCTTCCCATCATTCGAGGCCACTATCCTACTAGAGGAGGTAGAGACCTACTTCTCTTTACCCAGGTCCCAGGTGGGAGGGGAAGACTCAGTGTGTCATACTGTTGCCCCTATAGATCCTAGGCTTATCTTGGGAGGGTTCATACCAGACAGCAAGGATGTCCATACTATTGTAGGCCCACATCAGATTCACCTTCTTCCTCTTAGCCAGTGGGTAGTGGAGCATTGCATAAACAGGTGTGGGTGGGATGAAGCCATAGCTAAGGCTACGTCCATTTGCTTGTGCGGGGCCATCTTGTTTCCTTCAGTTGATCATGTGCTAGAGATTCCCCTTCTTAGTACCATTAGCGGCCTATGGCAGGGACTCTCCATCTCCCAAGACATCCTAGCTTACTTGTACGAGGGCCTCACCTCAGCAGCCTTAGGAGGTTCCCTGTTTGGTTCTATGATCCTTCTAGAGTGTTGGATGGGTGTTAGGATGAAATTCATCTACACGGAGGATGTCGCTTCAGCTAGCAGGATCTTCGGGAGCCACCCCCTCTTCTTCATAGGTGGCGCGTTCGGATTCTCTCCACCGGTAGAGTGCAGCACAACAGAAAATAAGACCAGGGATGAGTGGCGACTGCACATCAATAGGCTACCCCTGGATTGGTTCGTGATGCGCCCGGACTTCCTCCGTGATACCACCGTCAGAGTTCCCAGGAGGTCAGGCTTGGACTTGAGGCTCGTGAGGGACACCGCATTGGTGATGTACAGCCTGCACTGGTGCTACCTACAAGTTGGACTACCCCGGACTGTTCTACCAGCACTGCCCCACCTTCCCGCGCTACAGGCGAGGAGGATCAGTACAGAGGAGGACGAGTAGGCGGTCAGGAGTGCCCTTATCATGTGGGAGGTGAGCAGGGTGCTTACCCTACCAGCAGAGGTTGCAGAGATCCTGGCGACACGTCAGGTCTATGTTAGAGAACTGAGAGAGATACGTCCCCGCGGGGATGCCCAGCGGAGGACTGAGTGACTTTCTTTTATTTTCACAATGATGTTTGATAGGACTTGTGCTTAGAAAGTTTGATATATATGAAATGAATAAAATTGATGATTGGATTGAGTTTGAGCTTTGTTTGGGCTATGATGTGATTGCATAGGTTGGGATAAGACTTTAACATTCACACAGTCACGAGCCAATTGCACTTTTCAGCTTCAACCTGCCCCTACACACATACAAATACAGAAAACAAATTAAACTTGTTTTAGGCTTAACCCCTTGCCTATAATAAGTTAGGAAATGACCAGTTCTTGATTTTTGGTCAAGGGGGTAAGCCTTATTAAATAGGCAAATAACAAATGTCAAATGAATGCAATGGATGCTATGAATGCAAATCAAGAAAATCTCTTTTTTTTTCTAAAAATTTAAAAATATCTGATTTTGTTTAGATTTCAAAATATTTGATTTTGTTTTGGATTTTGAACATATTTGATTTTTTTGGATTTTGAAATATTTGATTTTTTTTGGATTTTGAGATATTTGAATTTTTTTGGATTTTGAAATATTTGATTTTTTTAGATTTTGAGATATTTGATTTTTTTTGGATTTTGAAATATTTGATTTTTTTGGGTTTTGAAATATTTGATTTTTTTAGATTTTGAAATATTTAATTTTTTTGGGTTTTGAAACCAGGTTAGACCTGACGACAGGGAACCTCCCATCTCACCAGGGGCCTCCCGGCTCAATGTGCAATATAAAGGACCGCCCGCGGCCGGTGCTAACTTTGCTTTAACGGTGCCTCTACCGAGGCCATACCCGGGGTAGGATCCATTGCTTGGAAAATAAAATAGATTTTAATAGAAAAACTGGTGATAGGTATAGAGGTTTTTAGGGCTTGAGTTCTTCTCGCGACACCCCCCTTTTAAAAGAATTTGGTCTGTTGTGCCGGGGCTTTGTGTCCATCATCGGACCTACTTCCGCTCTAGGCACGCATACGACCGGGCTCATAACGTCCCGCGGGAAAACTGTACTGCCACTCTTGTCGTGCCTAGTTTTATTATTCGGGGACTTTTAAACTTTTGAGAGCTTCGAGCTTTGGGTGAGCTTTTAGCCTTGATTTTTGCCCCTTTTCTTCATCCCTTTCTTTCTCTTCTTTCTTGTTCTTTTGCGGAATAAGGTCATAATGGACTGCCCCTATTTGAGACCTCTTTTATTGGGGGGTCTAAATCAGTTCTCACCCCCTTATTCACCTTTTGCCCCTATTTTCAGCCGAGAGGGAAGGAAAAACAAGGACTTTCACCCTCCCCTAAGCATGGCCAAGGGAGAAACGGTGTCGTGCAAAAGAAGGAAATCGACCCACGGGGGGTCGTGTAGTGTGTGAAATGTTGAACCGGGGATTCCCTTTTCGTGATCAAGTGAAGGTGCACCCCGCCACCAAGTCATTGCTAGTTTGACTCTATGGATAAAAACATTTTAAATATAGCCCATTCCACGGATTTGGTAATTCTTCGCCCTCCGCGTTGATTAGACGATATGCATTACCCGGATAGACTTCCTTAACTACAAACGGCCCTTCCCAGTTGGGTTGCATCTTAGACATAGGACCTGCTGACCTGATAAATTTACGTTTCAAAACCATGTTACCCACTTGGAATTTTCGTTTGATAACCTTCTTTTGAAAATACCGCAAGACACGCTTTTGATAAACCGAAACATGATTGGCCGCGTTAAGCCTCTTCTCGTCTAAGAGTTCTAGTTAGACTAGCAACGCCTCCCGACGCTCGTCGAGATTAAGTTCTTTGTCCAGCTGCACCCTTAGGGAAGGGATCAAGATCTCGTATGGGAGTACCGCCTCCATCCCATAGGTGAGAGCAAAAGGAGTTTGCCCCGTGGGAGTACGGACGGAGGTGCGATAAGCCCATAGAGCTTCTACTAGTTTATCGGCCCAATCAGCAAATTTGTGTGACTCGCATGTTTTCTTGATGATTTTAAGAAGGGTCTTGTTCGTGGCCTCAGCCTGGCCATTACCTTGGGGGTAGTATGGTGATGAATGATGCAGTGATATATTAAACTTCTTACAGAGGTCCCGGAGTTCTTGAGAAACGAATTGAGGCCCGTTGTCGGTGACGATATCACTTGGCACTCTGAACTGCGAGATGATATTCTTCAGGATGAAGCGGCATACTGTGGTGGCTTTGATTTCTACATTGGCTTCAGCTTCCGCCCACTTGGTGAAGTACTCCGTAGCCGTCAGGATGAAGGACTTCTGCTTGACTACGGAATTCGGGTCACCGAGAGGTCCGATGATGTCAAAGGCCTACATGGAAAATGGCCAAGGAGCAGAAAGAGGATGAAGAGAAGAAGTATGAGCATGGATCTTGTCAGCATGGAGCTGGCATTGAAGACACCTACGGACATAGGTGGAGCAATCTTCTTCTAGGGTTGGCCAGTAATAGCCCTGCCTAAGAATCTTCTTCGCCAATGCCTACCCATTTACGTGTCATCCACACTCATTGGAGTGAGCCGCTTCTACTACCTTCCAAGCCTCGTCGTCATCTAGACACCTCATTAGAACTCCATTGAGAGCCCGCCTATACAATTCTCCAGCAACAATTGTGTATGTTGCGGCGACTCTTCTAATGGCTTTTCGCTGCTCGACATTTATCGTCTCTGGAAATGAACCATCCCAACATTACTGCTCAATCTCATAATACCACGGCAACTCTTCTTCTTCTATGATCTCCCCAAGCTCAGTTAACGAAACTTCTTTCACCTCTTCTCTTTCTACCTTCCTTTCTACAGATTCCCTAAGGTTGTCGAACCAGGGATCCTGAAGAGAAGGGGCGTCTAACTGCTGGACCACAATGGTCTCAGTGGCACGACTGAGGGGAAATGAAAGAGAAGAGGCTAGTAATGCAAGGGCATCAGCCAAAATATTCTGAGAATGAGGAGTGTGAATATAGATAAGCTTCCGGAATTGCCTAGCCAAGAGCGTGACCAAATATTGATAGGGCTTAAGCTTAGGGTCACTGGTGCGGTAAGTTGACAAAACTTGACGCAACACCAACTGATGAGAGTCTCCTATCATGTTAAGGTATCGCACGCCCAAGAGGTAGGCGTGCTTCAGACCAGCAAGGAGAGCCTCATACTCGGCTATATTATTTGTGGCAGGAAATGAGAGTTGATAAGCGATAGGGATGGTTACCCCTTCCGAAGTAAGAAGGACGGTGCCGATTCCACTGCCCTGGGAATTAAGAGCACCATCAAAATGGAGAGACCAAAAAAGAAGATGAGTGATTACTGCCAAGTGTTCATCAGGGAACTCGTCCTGGATTGAATCAGTGCGAGGGATGGGAGAATGAGCGAGGTGCTCAGCAATGGCGTATCCCTTGATTGCTTTTTGGACAATGAAGGTGATGTCAAACTGGGAAAGAAAGCTCTGCCAGCGAGCTAATCGGCTAGAAAGGATAGGCTTTTCTAAAAGATAACGAATGGGGTCCATTCTAGAGATCAACCTAACCTTGTGGGTAAGGAAATAGTGTTTGAGCTTCTGAGCTACCCATACTAGCGTTGCATAGGTCTTCTCCATGGCAGTATACTTGGATTCAGTAGGGTCAAACAACCTCGAAAGGTAGTATGTTGCCCTTTCCCTTCCTTCATCATCTACCTGAGCCAGGACAGCTCCTAGGGAGTCCTCAATCACAGAAATGTATAGGATCAGGGGTTTCCCAGGGACGGGTGGTTGCAGAACTGGGGGATTAGAAAGATAAACTTTAAGCTCCTCATAGGCCTTCTGGCATTGTTCATTCCATTCAAACTTTGCTCCCGCCTTTAATAATTCATAGAATGGGCGACATCTTTGCGAATGTTGAGATATGAATCTCCTAATGAATTGTAGACGCCCAATCAAACCTCGGAGTTCAGTGATGTTCTTAGGCGACGGCATCTCCATAACGGCCTTTGCTTTATTCGGATCGATCTGAATCCCCCGTTTACTAACTATAAACCCGAGTAACTTCCCTGATGCAACTCCAAACACGCATTTCTTTGGATTCATCTTTAATTTATATTCCCTAGCCCTTTGCAACACTTTGGCTAGAATGGCGGGGTGTTCCTCTTGAGACTTTGACTTCACCAAAATATCATCCACGTAAGCTTCTAAGTAGACATGCATCATGTCATGGAAGATAGCCATCATTGCCCTCTGATAAGTAGCACCTACATTCTTTAATCCAAACGGCATAACAACATAGCAGTATGTGCCCCAGGGCGTAGTGAACGAGGTCTTCTCTTGATCCTCAGGATCCAGACGGATTTGGTTATATCCAGAATAACCATCCATAAATGAGAGGGCTTCATATCCAGCTGTGTTATCAACTAATACATCAATGTGAGGAAGCGAGAAATCATCTTTTAGACATGCCTTGTTTAAGTCCCTGAAATCGATACAAATCCAAATTTTGCCATCCCTTTTCATTACCGGGACTATGTTTGCCACCCATTGCGGATATAAAACAACTGTATTAAACCCAGCTTTATGCAATTTGTCGACTTCTTCCTTTATCCTTAAGGCCATCTGTGGGTGGAATCTTCTTACTTTCTGCTTAACGGGTGTTGCCCCTGGTTTAAGAATCAATCGATGTTCAACCAATGTGGGGTCAAGACCCGACATGTCCTCGTAGGACCAGGCAAACAAATCGCTATACTCCCTCAAAACCTTGATGAGCTCCTCTTCAACCTGAGGAGGGAGATTAGCAGAAATAAGTATGGGCCTGGGGTCCTCTTCGGTTCCAAGATTAATTTCCTTAGTGGGTTCATCCACTGCCGAGGATGGTTCGTCAAACCTTTTCAAACCTTGTGCGTACAGATCAGTAGTGTCATCTACATCACTTTCCTCATCATCAGGTGGGTCCTTCTCGTTCACAATTTCATATACCCCTAATCCGTCATTCCACTCCCCATCCAATTCCTCATCTTCTTCTAAAACAATTACGGTCTCTACAAACTCAGGGCACCTCAAGAGGGCATGGCACCTCTCGGCCAAATCTTGCAAAAACCTATCAGGGATGGATTTAGGACGACGCATCACAGGGTGCGCTGCAGACGAGGACGGGCTGACTAGACTCGAACTTGACTCTACCCCAACTGACTCTACTAACCTAGGAGACTCTGCACACTGTACATCTAACCTAGGAGATAGGAAATCTACCGAAAAAGGAACAGGGGTCTCATGCCCTTGGGAATCTGAGTAGAACACAACGTAATCTTCCATTGAAACCTCCGTTTTAAAATTGGCATTTTTTTTGGAGGCTGGAGGAGATCACGCAACAAGAGGAGGAATAAGACGGGGGAGGAGGTAGTTGCATGGGGAACAAATCGGGAAAGATGCAATCGAAAAAAGGATCAGAGGATCGAAACCACATCTCGTCGAGTTGGGCATTGGGGGGAGGAGGAGTAAACAAGGTCGAAAGATCAATAGGCGGGCAGCGCCCGCAAGCACATGGAACAAATAAAATTTCAGGTGGTCTCTCCGTGTAGTACGGGTCGACTAGAATTAGAGGGGAACGGGGGACAAACCCCAATTGTTGGAACCAAGAGGTAAGACGGGACGGGGACAGAGAAAAGGTAGTGACAGAGCTCCCCACTTCCCGTGGCCTCCGGCGGATCAGCTGCGTTGGAGAATGCTTCACCAGCTACATCTCCTTCTTCCTCGGACGGTCTTCTCTTGTATTGAACAACTTTTTAAAACAACCAGCAAAATCCTCCATGTCACCCACCAACTCCTTCAGCGGCGGTGGTGGGTCAGCAATAACATAGGCATCATCGGCCTTCTCTTCGAAACTGGGTGGCTGCTTCTTCAAAGTGCCGGGCTGTAGCAGGCCTTTCATAAAATGTTATCGATAGTCCCACGTTAATGGCCCAGAGTCTCCAAATATCGACATTGCTGAATCATGGTAGCCAAGGCCTCGGCGGCCCATCTTCTTGCCTTTAGGGACGGGCTTTGTCCGCCCCTGTAATTGTGCGCCGAGACCCAGGCCCGGTCGATAACCCTATCTCAGAATCATGTGCCACCCCTTTGAATCTCTTATCTTGGAATTGATCTTGACATTTGTTTGTGCAGTGGCGCGCTTGCATGACGCATATGCCCATGAATAATTCAAGTCCATTACTAATAAAACTGGCCTATTGCTTTGCCACAATGTAGGGAGAATCTTATCTGTGATGGCATCAACAGACTGGACGGTGGAGATGCTTTTCACTTTAACCACCCGGCCCTGGAATGGGAATTTCAGGCATTGGTGGGTGGTTGAAGGTACGTCATTTAAACTGTTTATCCATGGACGACGCAGAATAGCTTTGAACATTGGGTCTAAGTCCAACACGTAAAACTCCATGTCCATAACCAACGGCCCTAGCTCGGCCTGTACAGTCACGACCCCGTGACAAGCACGCCTGGAATTGTCATATGCTGCTATTGTGGTGGGTGTTGGCTTAAGCATATCCTCTGAAATGTTACAGACACGGAGGGTACTCAATGGACACACGTTTATCGATGCTCTCGTGTCTATAAGGGCAGACTCAACAGCCACTTTATTCAAAGAAATGGTAATACAGAGTGGCATCTGCCGTGCTTCTGGGGGCGCTAGTTCTAACTCGAAAAATGAAATAGAGGGCCCCCTTGTGATGGTTGCCAACACCGTTGGTAAACTATCCACCGCCACATCTTCATTTACCATCACTTTCTACAGAAAAGTCTTCAAAGCATCCTGATGTAGCAGCGACCTTTTGATCAATTCCAAAACTGAAATCTTGGCCGGCATCCGGTCCAAGTGCTGTAACAAGTTGTACTTCGTGCCTGGCACGGGCTCTGCATCTTCAGCTGTTGAGGAAGAAGGCTGAGGGGTAGGTGCGGGTGCACGAGAAGAAGGGTAAACTTTATGAAATTGATTTCTGCTCCGAAGGGCGCAATGTGGTGCCGGCACGGCCTGAGATGGACCCCCGCTTGGCCCGATGGAGTAGGTGAAAGGGGTAGAAATGGGGGTGGGGATGGCGGAAGTTGGCCTGACGGGACCTAGTGAAGGGGAAATGGGCGAAGGGTTAAGTGGAGGGGTGATGACGGAGGGTATGATGGGTGATGGCGAAAGGACTGGCGGTATGGAGGGGAATGCAGTGGGCCTGATGGGTGATGCAGAGGGAATAATTGGTGGAGTGGTGGTGAGAACATCGGGCCTGAGAACAGAGGGGATTGCAGGTGCAGGGGAATGGTTATGGTGGAAGGCCAAGAGGTGTGCAGGGGTTTCATCATCAAAAGTCCACCCAGCGTTGGGGGCTGGGTGCTGGACAATGTTTACCTGGGTCGGTGCCAGCGCCGGCGGCTGTTGTTGTTGCTGAGGAGCGGGCTGGTGTACTGGCATGGGATTCTGATGGATCCCAAGGTCTTGTTGTTGATGCTGCTGTTGCTGGGGTTGCTGTTATTGTTGGGGTTGCTGCTGCTGCTGTTGCTAGGGTGCCACCTGCTACGGCCTGGCTTGTCTCTGCCTCTACTTGATGTCCTCGATCAGCTGGTGCATCTGGGCCCAATCAATCCTCTGGCCCTCATGTAAATCATATACCAGATCTCTAAACTGGTAGCACCGCTCTATTGTGTACCCAGGCTGCCGATGATATATGCAATATCGGGACTGATCGGCGGCCGGATTCCAATTCTGACGCTCCGGAGGCAATTGAATATCACCAGTATACATCAAAGCAGAGAAAATATCAGGCAATGTCTCAGGAAGAGGAGGGTAATGGGTCCTCTTTGGGCTCGATCGAGTAGGTCCATAAGCGGCAGGTGGAGGAACATTATGATATTACAGTGGCCGCTGAGGCTATTGGGGTGGTGGTGGTTGTTGCGAGTGTTGAGGAACCTGGAAAGTGGGTTGGGGAACTTGTGGAGCGGCGAACTGGGGGTTGCGTGGAGGCTACGGGAAGCAAGGCGGAGTGGCTTGGTGGGGAAACTGAACAGCTTGGACCTGCTCGTTGATTTACACTCCCTCAGTGATGGGGCCCTGGGACTTTCTGGCAGTTTTGGGTTTCTGGGCCTCAAATAGTGAATGAATAGGGGAGTCTTTAAACTGGGTTTGTATGAACCGGGGCCTGCTGTATAACTAGTGCATATTCGAAATGTCATTCATTGCCAAAATATTCTGAATGTTAGGGTGGCATTGGAGATTAGCAACTTAACTTTCTCCTCTTCTGGGATTTGCCCGGGCACACGTGAGGCAATCTGCCTCCATCGATCCGCGTAGGTCGTAAAATCCTCTTCCGGCTTCATCTTTTCTGCTACCAGGTCGGTGAAGGAATACTCGAGACCGACCCGATCTTGGAACCTCTGAATGAACCTCTCCTTAACTATCTTGAAATTTTTGGCCTCCTCCATAGGCAAGGTATAGAACCACTCCAGGGCGACCCCCTCCAATGATCGGCGGAATAAGTAAGCCATCAGGCGATCATCATGCTGGAATTGTGCTGACTCGTAAAGAAACTTCCGGACATGAATGAACGGGTTGCCATTCCCGTCATACTTTCGGTACACGGGGAGCTCGGATTGAGAAGGAAAATGAATATCCCTGAAGTTAGGAATAGGGACGTCAGCCAAAGACTGCGGGCCAACCCGCTTGTGGAGGAGGTCAATTTGTTGCTACATGGCAGCCCATTTATCAAGAATTTCTCTTTCCCGGGATGGAGGAGAAGGAGCAGGAGGAGCAGTATCTGGATACGTAGCCAAAGGAAAAGCTGACTGAGGGGGCAGCCCGTAAGATGGGTAATGGGCCAGGGAAGGGCCCACATCCGCATGAGCCAGTTGGGCGGCCCCTGGTTGCAACTGAGTAAAGTTTGCCGGGGCTACAAGGGCCTGCAGCGATGGAGAAACAGTGACATAGGGATCAAGGTAAGGAATAGAGGGGATTTGAGACTTCCCCTTATCGAGCGACTGATAGGCCGAGGTAGAAGCCTGGCCCGTTTCCATGCTGGAGTACCGAAAGATCTGAGGACGAGTGGGAGTAAGGTCAATGGGGGCCATAGAGGTGGCCCCAGCAACAGAAGATGTAGTAGCAACATCAGTCATGCCACGAGAAGGAGTTGAAGTCGGGGCATCGGCCCCCTGCAAGGCTTGCCGGACGAGATGGAGCTGGGTAGAGTCCAGCTGGGCCATCATGTTGAGAATTTGATTGGCCGGATTCTAAATGGATGGATCAGAAAGAGAGGGTTGGGAACCCTCGCCAAGAATGGTCAGGAGTGGAGGGGCAGTCCCCTCTCCTCCCTGCATATGGGTGACCCTAGATGGGTCCTCAAGTAGGCCGCGAGGAAGAGAGTCCTCGTGGGACTGGGAGAAGTCGTATGACGACATGGGAGATGATGAATCAAACAAAGGATTAAAGTAAGAATGAAAATGAGAACTGACTCTAGGAGATGATCCTGAGGGAAAGAAACAACCCCACATACACTAAACACCTCAAGACTAGAGAAATCAATCCTAATCAAAGCAAAACCTCAAACAACCAAGCATCCAATGTAGAGGAGAGATGAGGGGAGAGTCAAGCACTTAAGTAATCAAGTTGTCAAATGATGCACGGCAATTTTTATATTCCTCTTGTAGGACCTTAGTGGATTAATTAATATATGAATCCGCTCGACCACAAGGTACCTAACCAGAGTGGGAAATGAGGAACTGGGTGACTCTACGGGGATCACTCGCTCGCGGATGCAAACCCTAGACTGGGGGTGGATACGGTACAACCTGTCCGGCATCCGTGTTGGAATCCACGACTCACGGGGGCTTACGGAGGTCTTCAGCAAGGTCCCCTAGTCGGCTCCAAGGAGTATGGAGACGAGAGGAAACCCTACCTCGGTAGGAATGCAACTACTATGAAAGAGATGGATGCTCCTATGTGCACCGGAGTGCATGCAAATCTAGCCTAGCAACTATCAACCAATGATCAATCAAATATATAAGCAATGAAAACAATCATGCAGCAATGATATGGGAGCAGGGGGAGATCAATAACTAGCACCAAAGATCATAAATATCATGGAACATGGCAATCAAAATGAATTATGGGTGCACTGTAGCACCACAAGGACGGTCTGTATGAGACCGCTCAACGGGACAGACGGTATGTACAGAACCGTATAAGCCAGGGAGCAACAGAACGACAGAATAGCTACAAAAGAATCACAGAGAATACTGGAAATGAAGGACGGCAGAGATGAGGAATGTACCAGGAAGAGCGGTCTATGGATAGCCGCGTAAGCTTTGGAATGGATCTCCAGCAACTGTGCACCTACAACCAGACCAACCAGAAGCGTACCTGTGCCAGAAAGATGGAAGGCCAACGGCAGGCCGTTCGTCAGGTTGGACAGTCGATAGGAGACCGTCTATGACAGGACGCTTGTAGGAGAGCTAGCACTGTTCGCAGGGAGGAACGGTGGACGTTCAGCCGCACAGGGGATGAACGGCTCTGGGAGAACCATTCACGTTCCAGAAGGCAGAAAACGCAACCCAACCTGCAATCACCTCAAGAAGAAGACTAACACAACGAAAGAAGGGGTCAGTAAATCACTAACACGATGGGCACTAGGTGTCCCACCGTGATCGCCACAAAAGAAGGGTGTAGATATATTTCTCCTCCCGTCCGTTTCTTCTAATGCCTTTCCAATGTCTAACCTATCATATTCAACATGAGAAGTGAACGAAGACAGAAGGAAAGGGAGGAAATAAAAACCTGTGATCACCACCAAGGCGCCGAACGTGATGAACACGCCGTACCTTGGAAAGAGGGTGAGACACTCACCTGACCTGCAGCGCTGGGAAGATGTACGGTTCAGGAAGAACCGCCTATAACATGCACGGTCTCACGATAGATCGCTCAAGAACGCTGCAGAAGTTGCGGGATGAAGCACTCCTAGCAGTTGAACGGCTCTATCACGACCGCAAGAAGACGAAGGACGGTCCAGGCTGCACCGCACGTCTTCTTGAACGGAAGGTAGACAACCGCGCACGACTACCAAGCCAGAAGTCACAAAAGGTCCAACCTCCACCCTCTCCGGCCGGCCAGAGGGGATGGGCCTCGTGCTAGGGATTGCTGACCTGCAAAATGACGTGAAAACACAAAGAAACAACCCAAATTAGAACTGAAAAGTGTAGTAGATGCCAAAATAATAAGAAATGAACATGAATAAGTGGAAAGGGGGATACCTGGGGGATTTTAAACCCCTAGGGTATCATAAACGTGGGTGGGTGTGTGCATGGCAATGAAGATGAAGAAGAACATTGGGAGAAAGTGTGAAAAGTGATGCATGCAATGAAAAAGTGGACAAAACCAATCAAACACAAAAGACTTAAAAACTAGACTACTCTCTGAATCGGAGGCTTATATGGACGTGGAAAGCCTCCCTCCTTGGTGCTAGGTCGCTCAAGAATGCGATAGGGCTTCTCCGTCGACCAAAAATCTTCCCCTTTCAAACCCCGGCCTTTAGGGTCCATTTATAGAGCACCTAAAGTCCTAGCTCGAAATTTGGGTTTAGAAGCATTTTCAGGTCAAGATAATCAAAGGAAATTCGTAGATAATGAGATTATCTCTTATCCAGTCGAAACAGCACTTAAAATGGTTCATTATCCGCGGAGAAAATGACGGGAGAAGTTGGGGATAAAGCCACGGATATAGAGATAAAATCTGTTGAAATTCAGCAATCGAACGGATGAACGGTCTTACGATAGACCGTTCAACGGGATGTACGGCCATGTTCTAGCCGTCCAACCCTGTCGGTGGAAATTCAAAATAAATCATAAATAATCCAAAATATCCATTGAACTGACCGAAATCTCCGTCATTGGACTCTCATAGATGAACGGCTCAGATGAGATCGTTCAAAGGTAGAGTGGCTAAAGACAAACCGTTCTAGCTTTGTCGGTGATAAATAGATTTATTGGATAATTATCTGAGAAAACCACTAAGCACAGGACTCTGAGAGATGAGCGGCTACCATCTGTCCGTTCATCAAGTTGAACGGCCAGAGGAGGGCCGCATAAATGCTTGTTAGTGGAAATTCAGAAAATTAACCAAAATATTCCAAAATAGATGGACGGTCCACAGTCAACCGCACATGGATTGAGCGGCCATGGATGAACCGTACATGTACATGGGTGCTAAAACTCATAGAAAAGCCCAATCAACCAAAACCAAGGCCCGTTAAGCCCTGAATCAACTCGGACCTAACTAGGGAGGGAGGCTACCCATAAAACTGGCCCAAGATATGCCTGAAAATAGTCCCAATGAGTGATGGACAACTCGAGGCATCAACAAATGGGAGTAAGAGGAACGACTCAACTTACCGGCAAAAAATGGGTGTCAACAATTACCTTAGCATTCTCAAATTGGGGACCCGCAGGAGGATGTGGCTGAGGTTGGTTTGGTTGAGGAAGAATATGAACTCTTTGGGGGAAGCCCAGAGGTTGGTTCCTAGGAATAGTTATAGGCTGGCTAGGAAGCTGGCCCACCTCTCTCCTTACATTACTTGCTACTAATTGCCCTATCTGACCTTCCAACTTAGCAATGGATTATTGTTGAGAAAGAATGAGTTGTTGGAGTTGGTCAAATTTTTCATCAAAATTAGGCTGCGGAGGTTGTGGAGGAGGAGGTTGGAAAGCAACTTGAGCTTGAAAATGGTTTGGAGGATATTGATGATACTAGCCCTGAAAATGCTGAGTAGGAGGTTGATGATACAGGGTTGTAGACACGCCAAAATTGACATTATTTTGAGTATATTTCATATCACTCTGCGATGCCCCATTTGACCCTCAAATCAGCTTATTTGAGTGGTTTTCCCACTTTTTCTTGAATTTCTCCTATTTTTCCCCATTTATCTCCTTTTTCCTATTTTTCTGAATTTTTTGGGCATTTATCTCTATTTTTTTTTTGAATTCACGCCCTCATCAGGGGCGTGTTTTTGAAACACGACCTTGTCTAGGGCGTTTTATCCCATTTTATCTATTCCCCCCCCATTTTATCTATTTTATGATTTTTCTAAATTCACGACCTGGGTAAGGGCGTGTTTTCTTCAAAACATGACTTAACCTAGGGCGTTTCTTAAAGAAAGGACGACCTCTCCTCAGGGCGTTAATTCTTTTGGTTTGACCGATTTCCCCATTTGAGCTCTTGAAATTAACGCCCTTCCAAGGGGCGCTTTTTTAAAAAATGGCTTTGATTACGGCGTGTTTTATTTTTTTTCAAATATGGGGAGTTTTTATTTCTAAAATTGGTTTTGAAAGAAACGCCCTTGTGCAGGGCGTGTTTTAAAGAAACGCCCTCTGTTAGGTCGTCCATTTTTGAATTGACGCCCTGACCAAGGGCGTGTTTCACTTTTGTGCCCCGGACGAACGCAGCCTTTCCCCCAAGAGTCCTACTTTGTTTGGTCATTACCCGTTCTTATCTTTCCCCAGTTGGGACTCTTGCCTTGCTTATCCTTTGATCAATCCTATAAGGGGTTGATCCCCTTATCTTTTTCTCTTCTTCGGCCGCCCATCTCTTTCTCCCTGCGTTCTTCTTCTCCTTCTTCTTCTGTGTTTTCTTCTTGCAGGTGCTGCATGCTGCTGGCTGAAGGAGAAGCCCATGCTCTCTTCCTACGGCAGAGCTTCCTCCCCCTTTAGCATTTAAGCCAAAGCACAGGCCACCTTCTTCCTTTTCTTTTATTTTTCATTCCCTTCGTTTCTATTTTCTTCATATGCATGCATGCACATCTCCCTTCATTTTTTTTTAATTATTCTCAACCACGTTGAGGCTCTCCCATAAGTGCATCTCATGCACTCTTTCCCTTTAATTTTAATTCACATTGTTCATGCATTCATCATACACCTCCCATCCCTTTTGCATAGGGGTTTAAGGGCAATCCCCTTAAGGTGTGTATTGTCCATCTTTTTCATGCTCATATATTTTTATTGAATTGATGCTACACACACATTATTTCTAATTCCTTTTATTATTGTTGTGTGTCTTTTTGCAAGGGTAACCAAGTGAAGAACTCTCTTCATCGGCCGGCCGATTTGAAGAGAAAGGAAGCACCTACAATCAACCGCGTTTCAAGAGGTATTTTGCGATCATCTCCCCATATCAATCTCCTCTTTGAGACCCTCGCGTCTCTGGCGATCACACACACTCCACATTAGCACCTCGTGCTATTTTTATTGCTTTCACCCATATATCTATTGCTTTTTATATTTTTAAGTGTGGATTTTAAATCAAATCTACAAATTGGCGATCATGGTGGGACTCCTTGTGTTCTTTGTTTATTACCCTTTCCCCTTTGGCACCCGCGCGTGCCGTCTCCCTTATTGCACCCTCGGTGCGTCTCCCTTTTGTGCCCCTCGGGCACCCTCCATTGTTTTTTTACCCTTCCCTAAGTGATTTGCCATTTTGTTGTCTCTTCCTTAGAATCTCCACCTATTTAAAATTCTTGATGAGCATGCTTATTCTAGTGATTGCCATGATGTTGTGATTGAGTGTTATTACTGCTGGCCGTAAAGTTTTTCTGGAGAAAGTGAAGTCACGCCCCTGGCAGAGGCGTTTTTTTGATTTAACGCCCTAACCCAGGGCGTCTTATTCATATTTCACGCCCTCCGACAGGGCGTTTTCCAGCATATTTGAGGGTTTTCCTGCTTTATATTGCTGCCTGTGAATTCACGCCCTGCTCCAGGGCGTCTTTTACTTGATTAGCGCCCCACATCAGGGCGTGTCTTTTTGATTTGACGCCCGCTGGACAGGGCGTCCTTTTATTGATAGCGCCTCACCCTAAGGCGCATTTTACTCTGCCCCTGGGCCCCTCACGTGATTCATGACATTCACACTGTCATGTCTCTTGTTAGTAGCGCCCCCGGCCAGGGCGTGTTTTTACTGTGGGTTTCCAGAACCCTTCCCCGCTGTGGTTTTTCATGCTACTTCATGCTTGTCTTTGTTGATTGATTGATTATTGTGGTTGGCCTATTTACCCTGTTGCATTCTTTGCATTGGTTTGGGAGCCCCCCCCTCCTCTTCATTAGGATCCACACTCTCTCTTGGAATCGGGACGACCCTCCATTGAGCATTCCGTCTCTTTGGACTGGAAATCCCTTTTCCAAGCCTCCGTAAGTCCCCACACCCGTGGATTCTCTCACGGACGCCGGGCAGGTTGTACCTTGAAGTTCCCGAGTTAGTTGGCCATATACGTGGTGAGAGAGGGTCCCTAGTTGGCATTGGAGTTCAAACCATATTGAAACTAGGTTTCTCCCCTTTGTGTGAATCATTCAAAACTTTGATAAAATCATTAATTCACCAAGGTTCAAACAAATCAAAATCACGGTAATCATTCCAACTTGTGTGCTTATTTGCATAATTATTGAGAATTTTGATTATATAATGGCTTACCATGATAGAAACATGTTCAATTCAATTCATGAGGATGCACAACCTAGCACTTCTTATCCTCAATTTCAACATGTTAATCAGCATTCTCACCATTCTTTCAAGGGACCACGTCCTTATTCTCATGGTCATGCCCGACCCATGGGCAGTGTCCATTCTTATGGTCCCCCTCCTCAATTGCGAACCACTATTCCTCCGGGACCGTCTCCTCCCAATGATGAGAGGGTCTCTCAAATCTTACATGCATTAGATCATCTCACCCCTCAACAGATCCACGCCCTTAAGGCTGCCGTTGAGGGTGCATCTCCTTCATCTCATGCATCTCCTCCTTCTTCTATTCCTATACGGGTGGCCCATCACCTACCACCTCCTTCCCCTAATCGGGTAGCCCATTACCCATCTCCTTCTATTCATACTCCTCCTCGGGTGGTCCGACACCCGCCTCCTTCTATTCCTCCTCCTTCACGGCCCCGAGGCCCATTTATTCATTGCAATCCGGTCCATCCGGATTCTTCTACAGGTTATCCCGTTAACTCCCCTCCACGGCCTTTTTATGCGGCCCCTCCTTCCATGCCCTGCCAACCATCTATTGTTCATGTTACTCCCCTCCAGCAAAACGTCTTGGATAAGATTGCTTCTATGGAGGAACAATTAAAGAGGGTCACGGCTCCTCCTATTCCGGTAAATCCTCTCCATGCGGCTTTAGATGATATTACAAGGATGGAGAGAGAATGGAAAGATAGGAGAGATGACTTCAGCACTGGCGTTCCAAGCGAGCAAGAGCCGGCATTTGAAGAACCCGAGCCGGTGTACGATGATGAAGCTGTGCAGGCACCCCTCCCGAGTTTCCTTCGTTTCCCACTTCCTCCGCTTTCATCTGATGAACCCCCTGCTCAGGACGAAGCCACCGTCCCTAATCTAACCCCTATTCCCGAGACCTCTTGGTGTTACGACGATAGGTCGATACTCCAATCACCCACGCCGGCGCATTTTGAGTCTACTCCCACTCCTAACACCGTTCGCCCTGTTCGGCGTTTTCTCCGCACCAAACCTCCCCCAATTAAACCTTCATCAATTAAACCTCCACCAATTACACCTCCACCCACTATACCATTAACCTTCACAACACCAGCCTCCACCGAGCCTTCCATTAAACCTCCACCAGTTATACCATTAACCTTCACAACACCAGCCTCCACCGAGCCTTCCATTAAACCTCCACCAGTTATACCATTAACCTTCACAACACTAGCCTCCACCGAGCCTTCCATTAAACCTCCACCAGCTATGTCGTTACCTTTCACAACACCGGCCTCCACTGAGCCTACCATTAAACCTTCCACAATTAACCTCCCATTACCACCGCTTCAACCCATTTTATCTTTAACACCCTTACCCATGGCTAATCCTGAGCAGGATCCACCACTTTTTGCACTCGAGCCAACCCCGACTGCTTCCGAGCAAAGGGAGAAGCTCGACGTGTTCGAACTTCCACTTCCACCTCTCATTATACTTCCACCATCCACAGAGCCTTCCGCCTCCGCCTCACCCCCCGTTACTACTCGGAAGGGGCCTTCTACAGGCACAGGTGCCGAGGATGATCAAGAGCCGGGCAGCAAGGATTTGGCCGCGCCATTCAAGATTCAAGAATTCATTTGCCGGATGCCAATCCGGGTTATTGTGCCAAGCACGGTCGAAGAAGCCAAGTCGCCGACATGCCAAGCGTTGACGCCGTTCGAAGGCCGGGCCGGGCACCCTTTGTTCAAACCTTCGAATTCTGAATTCATTTACAAGGGGCAAATGCCCATTTTATTCAACATTCCATATTCGTCACCATCAATGGGCATGGCGATGCTTCATGTTCCAACTCTACGACTCCCTCACCTTATTGATCTTCACTTTCCAAGGGGGTTGTCATTTATTGAAGCTTCCTTTATTGGGCCAATTGGTCGTACATGTTCACTGCCGTGGAGGGGCAATTGTCTTAAGGGGCCGTCCCCTATTCCTTCCACTCTTGTTCATTCAACTTCATCCATATCCATCTCTATCACCTTTTCTTCATGGGCCATTCCCTGGGTTAGGAGGAGGATCTCATCCTCTCGCCCTTCACATTCTTCATATTCTTCCAATTCTTTGCATTCATTGCATGCATCCCATTGCACACATTTGCACCTCCTGCTTCCCGGGTTTCCAAACCCGTATCTTCCCCGCCTTCCGGCACCTCCGGATATTCCGTATTTCTCATCCTGTTCATCTTCATCTTTTTGTCCACTCTCCCTGGGACATTACTTCCCTTTTCCTGCTATCTCCTTGGAACCTCCAGGAATTTTATCCCTCCTCTTTGGGCATCTCGCCCTTTCTGATTCTATTCCTCCGGAACCTCCGGACTTTCTCCCAGGGCATCGCGCCCCTTTCCACCTTATTCCTCCGGAACCTCCAGATTTTCCCTTTGGGCACGACACCCCTCTCCACCTTCTTTATTTGCTTCCTTCGGAACCTCCGGACTTTTCTCTCGGGCACGACGCCCCTTTCCACCTTCTCCTTTCTGATTTCATTCCTCCGGAACCTCCGGATTTTTCTCTCCCTGGGCATCGCGCCCCTTTCCATCCTCTTCCTCCGGAACCTCCGGACCCTCCATCTTTCTTCCGATTCATCTTTCTGCTCCTCCGGGATATCACATCCTTCATTTTCTTCCTCCTTTTCCATCATCTTTTTCCCTATTTCTCCACAGGGCATCGCATCCCTTCTTTCAATATTCCTCCGGAGCCTCCGGATGGGTCCTCCCATGATTCTCCTCTGCCTCCGGACCCTCCGGATCCACCTCTTTCCATCTACCAATTTCTTCTTCTGATTCCTCCTGATTCTGGGTCCGACCCAACTTCTTCCACATCCACTGCCTTGGGCATCTGCCCTTTCTCCCATTGCTTTCGAGGCTTTAGTCCTCACTCATCCTTCTAATTCTCCGCTTCTTCTGTAGACTGTTCCATGTGATCAGGGTCTCCACACCTTAGTGAGGGAGTTCTAGCCCTCGCCTCTCTTCCTTTTCTCCTTATTCATCTGAGTCTGGTCTTGGCACCACTCCTTCTTGTTAAGCCACTTTCAACCCTTTGCTTCCAATCCTATGGACTGCCAAGGAGGACTATCCCACGATGATCAACATCGCCTCGCAGCAGCTGCTTCAACAAAGGTTGCAAGGTAACATATTGGCGTAAGTACGCATTTTCATGCTATCATTTTCTCATTGCTTCACGATGATCTTCAAAATCAAGCGCTTCTTAACAAGATTAAGAGTGTTGTTTTAGATCTTTATCTTAGGCTTTTGTTAATTGAAATCATCTCAAAAGAGTCTTTAGGCTTGCTTCTGCAGCACCTTTGGTAATAAGAAACCCGCGCTGGGAATCCAATATTCTCTCCCCGCTTGTAAGAGCGACCCTCAGCTGGGCATTCCACACACTTCACGACGTCCTTAGCCGTCTCCTTGATAAAACACCGTTCCTACCTTGGCCATGCCATGAGTATATCTGAAAGTCTTTTCTCTTCTTTACTCGGCCGAATGCAGGTGCAAGAGGTTGACGGATGAGATGACCAACCTTGGTAATCCCCAATACGAGAGGAGTCTCAAATAGGGGCAGTCTTGACCCAAACTAAATATGAATTTCATGATATACATCTCGCCAAAAGGGCTATTATGGAAATCAAGTCAGAACTTCGAAAACAAGCAAAATTATGAATTATGGCATGTCAAGAGGGCAAAGTCCCCGCAGGGAAAACCCTGGTCGTATGCATGTCGAGGGTCTAAAAATTAAAGGCACAAAGCCCCGGCACAACAGACTACCTCTTTGAAGGAAACACCTTGGAAGGAATTCAAGTCCCGACATCTCTCATCCTGTATAAAGCTTATCTCCAATTATTCTTCTCTTCTCCCTCCAAGACCGAATGTTTCTCAGGTATGGTCTTGGTAGGGGCACCGTTGATCAAAGGCGGTCGGTTATAGGGCGCCACTTTCAATGCACGTCCAGCTTTGGGCAGTTTCCTTAGCGGAAAGGGAAGGAACAAGGACCCCTAGCCAGTGGTTCAAAAAATAACCCTTTGATGCTGCATTAACAATGTCTAAGCCAAAATCAAACAAAAATTCACATATTGATAAAAATCCATAAAAATTGGATATTTCTCAAAAACTTCATAAAAATTTGAATATTTTCCTAAAAACCCACAAAAATTTGCATATTGATCAAAATTCATAAAAATTTTGAATATCTTTTCCAAAACTCATAAAAATTTGCATATTTTCAAAATCCAAAAATTTGCATTGTATTTTCTGATGGTGTTTTGCAGGAACAGCTTTGCAGAGACCAAAAGCACGGGATGAGTCCTATCTCCACTCATTGCTATCAATCTATTGATTCTCCCGATATTCTCATGACATGCCACCCTGGGCATCTTTTGGTTATCATCTCCCTATATCATTCTGATTATCATATCTCATGATTATTCATCTCCAAATTTTTTTAATCAACTCCTGCTAATTTCATCTGATCACTCCGCCGATGGGCATTATATCAGATCTTGATCATTCATCTCCAAATCTTGATTAGCCAGATTGTCTCCTTATGATAAAACAACAAACAATGCTATGATGTGACTTATGCTATTCATGCCATATACATGCTATAATTGATGCTTTGATGATTGCTATGCTTAAATGCCTTCTTCATTGTTTGTTATCTTTTATATCTTGGCTAATGAATTTTTGAGCGCAGGATAAGAAGCTCTTGGTCCCGCCGACTGGGCATCATCATCAAAGTCCCACGGTGCTTGCAGCTCATTTCTCAGTTCCCATGCTTATTGTTATCACCATCCCCCTGTATGCATTCTACTATATGTTATTACACTATTAGATTATGTCAAGGACCTTGTGGCTTTGGTAAATCTGAAATTTGAGTTCCCCTTCATCAAAAATAATGACGATTCCAGAGGCATCTTAGTCATACGGATAGGCCGTTGAGCCGTCCAAGACTGGGGACGATGGTTCCGTTTTTGCGAGTTGGTGCGCGGATAAACGGGCTTCGGCTTAGTATCAGCTCGCAGAATGAGTTTCTTGACTCAGTCTCGGCAGTTTAACAATATTATCCTTGATTATTTTATATTTTCGTTTGATTTATTTTTCCTTTTAGCCCAGCATGCATTCATGTAGGACTTTGAATCAATTGCTGAAAAATCATTCTGATAAGCTGATGTTGAGGGTTGAAGTTGATCTTGATCTTTCTCGATATGAGATTTTCCTTGCCGAATTGGATCCTCAGTTCGTTTGGTCGCTGTTTTGGGTGATTTTCTCGAAAGCTCCTTGTTTGGATTTTTATCATCTTATTTTTAATCTCCTTTCCTTTGATCCACCTTGGCTGCAGCACGTCCACTGGCTGGTAACCGCTCCCCAATGGTGAAACCTATAGGTTTGTGACCTGGGGTACTTCCACCGCGTTGGAAGTTGATCATTTATTTTATCTCCTTCGTGCACCGCGTGCGCATCTCCCCTTTTATCCAAACATTGTTGATTTCGTTGGATTTCCCGAGATTTGCTTCATCTCGTGCTTTTGATTTGATTCTCATCAAGTGATGTTGATTGCGTGTCTCATCACACCTTGGCATCTACTTTTCAGTTTGCTACGCTCCCTTGCAAAGCAGACGCCAAGG